>NRSV01000007.1:73276-723506 GCA_002286855.1 Bipolaris cookei
GTAGTTGGGACATGTTACTTTGCAAGTGATGTTCGCGATGCCAAGAAAAAGTGTCCGGCTCGGTGGTGTGTCCGGCTCGGTGGTGCTTTACGTTATTGATTATTTTAACAAATCTACAGAAATTTGAATTCTACAATGACGCAGTTGTTCCATCCCCATATCTCAGGCAAGCGGTCCATGATTATGCCACATAGAACAAGGAGACCACTTTTCTGCTCGTCCATGGTAATGGTCTTCTCATCATGTCAAGCTCCATGCTTTGGTGAGTCCTACAGGCTGCTTGGTGCTTCGCTACATGTATAACAATACTGTTCAAGCTCCCAGACTGTCACAACAATGCCACGATCGGTGCCCAGACACGTATCCCTCGTTGCAGTAATCACCGATCGGCTGCTGACCTATTGGAGAGCTGTGCGGACAACGCTGTGGTCGGACCTTACATGTGATCATCACAAAGACTATCATAAGACCCCAAACCCATATCCCATCCTTGGAAATGCACACACCTCTCCTTTATATCTTTACTCTGACATCGCCTCTTGTACATACACGCTTATACGTTGTTTGTCCCTGACTGCCTCGCAACTCAATGCACCGTTCCCTAGTTGCTTGTACTTTATTTCCTCGCTGTTGCCCAAGTAATTCTCAAGGAAATACTGTGCTGCCACTTCATTGGCTACCACCATGCTTTGGCGACTTGTTACTACCGTTACCTCTTCACCCGAGTGCGTGCCGGCCCTATTCGTCACCACACGGTATATTGTCCGACCGCCATGGGCTCGTGATGCTGATTTCTGCGAGTACAATGCCTCACGTAGCGCAAGCGGGTATGTATTGATATCCCCTGGTACCGTTTTTGTCGGACTCTGCGTTGCTATTGCGGTCGGTATAACCGAAGATACTGAAGGGGATTGAGGCGGTTGGGCGTAAGACCGAGCATGTGTGTACGATTGGGCGAGGGCTGGCACAGGACCGCTCGGAACGGAGACAGGATCCAGACGTGGCTGTTGTTGTTGTTGTTGTTGTTGCTGTTGTTGCTGTCTCTGGTGTTTGAGCAGAAAGTCGCGGTGTTCATCAAGCTGAGTTCTTAGTGTGTCGCTCGTGATTTGGAAGATGCGCTCCTGGACGCCAGGGCCGAGATTGCGAGAATAGTGACGCAAGTCCGCGCTGCAGTCAAGCTGCAGCAGGCTTTGTTGACGATCAAAGGTACAAGGCCGCATAGAAGCTGTTGCTGTCATGTTAGATGCTGACTTCACCAAACTTGACGAAGCACTGGAGAATGAGGGTGAAACCCTCAAACAGTGTGCATGACGCGGATATTGTGCAATTCTTGGAAGCCCCGAAGTCCGTATTCGCGTCTCCACGTGATGACGTGCGGCGATTAACAAGACACAATTCTCAATAGTAGATTTGAATCAGACGATTTATGGCCTGCTTTTTCTATACTCTATATCTGACACGATCTTCTAGATGGGCACATGGATGTTCGCACGTGTCCATTGATACCTGATCACAACTCGACAGGCAAAAGAGGCTAGGAAATTGGGGCTCCATTGTCCACCATGTCGTTTTCTTCTACCGCTGACAAGGCCGCATAATTAGCTTTACTACAATTACATCCGAAGTGACACCGCCGATGGGATCTGGATCCACACATATCGTTACATAGGACCGAGAAATCGCTGTGCATTAACGAAAGTAAGACCATGTCGGTCTTGCCGTGTCACACCTTTTCCACGATCACGCCGAAACTACGCCGCGCCTACCACCGACCAAACGCCACAACTGAAAGAAGAACAGAAAAATCTCGAGGATCGCAACACTGCATTTCCCAACCTACTGCTGTCCTCAAAAGTATTGTTCAGACGTGTGCCACCAGCGGTCCGTAGGTATACATCTTCATGATCATCAACAGATATTCATGTAATGGTCGAAACGCACAGAATACTGAACAACGCTGACAAACAGGGAGTTATCTCTCGTATTAGCAATTTGACTCGAACTTTCAATGCCCCTTTGACATACTCAACTACTATTGCTGTCTTTTTTAGTAGCCCACAGGGAGTCGGCCACTGAGTGCTTCATGAGCATCGCGCAGGAGGGCCTCGTAGTGCTCGCAGAGATCCGGGAATGCTACTATGGCATGCTTGACCGGAAGGGGAATGTCGCAGACAATCTTGCGCCAATCGTTGTGACGTTGGCAAACAATACTAATCAGCTCCCTCATGCACTTCAATCCCATGATGCAGATTGTGCGAGCCCACTCCATATCGATTGAGCCGTTCGGATGCTCCAAGTCCTGTGTGGCGGGGTTGATGAGTACAGACCATGCAAAGTTCCCGTGTGGTGGGGATGAAGCTGCTGTAGGCGAGTTGGCAGGAGCTCTTCCATAGGCGGCACCGAGCTTGTAGTACTGTGCCCAGACATTGTCGAACGGCTTTGCGAAGGGGCTTGGTGGAGTTTTGTCGTGGGAGCCGTTGTAGTCGTGCTGACCTTGTCGAAAAGCCATCTCCTGCACAGCCAGGTGCTCAGGAATATCGTTCACAAAAGCCTTCTGAGATGTGTTGACTGGACTGGGCATGGTAAGGGGACCATGGCTGCCGTTGCAGGTATCACGAGGCAAGCGCCAGTTTTCGGATGCATAGTTGACGTCTGAGTTGCGGCGTTGCACGTTTGATCCTCGAATATGATCGAGCTTGTCAGCGGTCGCCTGTTGAGGAGAGCCCTCATACTTCTGGAGAGTCTGTTTGGGAATAGCAGACGGAGAAGTGACAGACGATTCAGTGCTGTTCCCTCTATGTGTCATGCAGCGAGTTCGCAGTGGAGTAATCGGCTATACATCAATTAGCCTACACTCGTTGACACATTTTCGGGTTTAGGCAAGCTCTGCGAGATGCATAGCCTGTAGTGGCTGCATATCGACCTGCCCTCTTCGAGATGAAGTCATGGTATGTACCGTAGCATCGTTGCGGCCAACATGTGACATGGACTGTCCAGACGAGGCGTGAGAACCAGCCGAGGTGCTCCCGTCTGATTCAATGCTTGCTACAGCCATTGGGATCTTGAAGGAACCGACCGTTTGGAAAGGTGCGGTATGGCCGATGCGACTAGAGTCGCAGTGGTTGGTAGCTTTGCCACCTCCCGCGACTCTACCCTTGGTGGGCGTAAACATCTCAAGAACAGTCAATAACAGGACTCGGGTGTAATCAAAACACGATATTAACTTACCTGGGATGATGTCATTACTTAGACAGTTTTGCGGTTCTAGATGCGTCGAATATTGTACAGAAAGTAGAGGTACAATGCGTGTGCGTGTGTGGAGGGAGTGGTGACAGATACAAGGAGAGATGCAGTTTTTTGGCAGCGACGGCAAGCGCCAAGCCCACAATCATAATAACAAACGCCTGTGAACCACCGTTTGCATATGCTCGGCCGTAGGGTGATTGGAGTCACCACAAGTGGAGACGGATCTGGGCTTAGTCGTGCCTTCCGTCTTGGGATGCTTTGTTATGTGGTGAAAGTGAGTCAAGCACTACGATGGGAAAGAAAAGATAAGTGATAATCACATATACATGAGGCGTATGTACATGTGGTAACGGCTACTTGAAGTATAGAGCTGTGATGACTAATATGAGTACTGACGATAGTAGTGAAGTGATAAACTAGAAACGGGGTGGCCGGGTCTAAGAACACTACGTTGACTAGATGTAAAACAACCAGTATATTGAAAAGACATATGCAAATTTATGATGGTCCAGCCAATTTTGAGCGGAATATCAAGAGAGTGATAACAAGAAAGTAATAGCAGGAAAGTGAAATAGATCGAAGAATGAGAAGAATTGAAAAGAGAAAAATCAATCAATCTTGGTATGAAAAGAGTCCCTGTAAGTACTACTACATGGAAGGAGGAGAGTGGTAGCTTTACTATCTACAATAATCTCAAGGGGAAATCGTTCCCAGAGGCTTGATTAACAACCTGGGTATTGTGTTCTTGGAGCACTGTCAATATACTGCTGGTATAGCATAAGCTGCATCCGGTATTAGCAAACCCTAATATTATGCATGTGAGAGCAAGTCTTTTGTATATAGTATGTTATATGGAAGATTGATGGAAGATTGTAGCACATCAAAATGGTCACGCGATCTCACGGGGGTTGGATGAAATACTCAAGGCATAGCTGCAATTGAGAAATACATAAGAATTCATATGTTAGAGAACCATTGGCAATATATGATAGACACTGCAGGGCGAATGCGACACGAAAATGGCGTGCGAAGCTTCATGTTTATGGCGCGAGATGTAGGCGAAAAGTCTTGACGTTTTCGACGATGATGTAGTGGCACCGAGGGGAGATCGAGAAGCCGGGATCATCCGACAGGTAGCGGCCACCAATCACATGCAGCGAGTTGTCATAACCGAGGGAACTTGAGTGGCGCCCCAATGCTCCAACTTCAATGATACCAACACCTTGACCTCTGAGCCTACCCGACACTCTCCACTCCACACCACCTAGCTATGGCTTGCACTCGCGCTCTTACTCGTTTGGCGCTGAGACCAGCTGGTATGCTCAACCACGCGGCCCTCCTCGACAGCCATTGAGCATTGCTAACACCTTGCGACAGCCGTCCGGCCGGCAGTTTTCTCTCGCAGCTTCGCCTCCGTTACCGACGTCCACGCCCGCGACCCTATCTCTAAGACTGCCGAAAAGATTGTGCCTGATGCCGCGCGGAAACCCATTCCAGAGAGCAAGACGTCCAACGTCAAGGAGTCCTCGCCCACTAAAGATGCCAAAATGAAGACTTTCCACGTCTACCGCTGGAATCCTGACGAGCCCACATCCAAGCCCAAGATGCAATCGTACACTCTGGACCTGAACAAGACCGGACCCATGATGCTGGATGCACTCATCAGGATTAAAAACGAGATGGACCCGACTTTGACCTTTAGGCGGAGTTGTCGTGAGGGTATTTGCGGAAGCTGCGCCATGAACATTGACGGAGTCAACACATTGGCATGCCTTTGTATGTGGAGCAAGTCAGCAGACTACGGCTGCAATGCTAACAATGCTCACAGGCCGTATTCCCACCGACACAGCCAAAGAGTCTCGCATCTACCCGCTCCCGCACATGTACGTTGTCAAGGACCTTGTGCCAGACATGACGCTTTTCTACAAGCAATACCGTTCCGTCAAGCCATACCTGCAGCGCTCCACCCCCGCACCAGATGTACGTATATGGATTGACCCCACCTCTAGAAACCTGCACTAACAATTGGCCAGGGTCGTGAGTTCCGTCAGTCCAAGGAAGATCGCAAGAAGCTCGATGGTCTTTATGAATGCATTCTCTGCGCCTGTTGCTCAACCTCGTGCCCCTCGTACTGGTGGAACCAGGAGGAGTACCTTGGACCCGCTGTCCTCCTCCAGTCCTACCGATGGATCGCCGACTCGCGTGATGAGAAGAAGGCCGAGCGCCAGGATGCACTTAATAACAGCATGAGCTTGTACCGATGCCACACCATTCTTAACTGCTCAAGGACATGCCCCAAGGGACTGAACCCTGCGCTGGCCATTGCTGAGATCAAGAAGAGCATGGCTTTTACATAAACACATAAAACTAGTGGTTGATGAGTAGTGTCGCCAGGTAACATTCGCTGTATGTATGTGCGGTTGGTGTTTTTTGTAACCAGGCTTGTATATTTTGAGACTTGTAGTAAACAAATCCAAGCGACTTATTTCACATGGTTGATTCTCAACGTTTGATGCGTGCTGATCTACCTCACTATGTGCTGATCTGTATTAAACTTTAAAATCCGAAACCATTTTCCTGACTAGTTATGCCTTCTCAATCTGTTTCTCCCAACGCAAGTTTTGGCTCTAATCCTCAAATCTCATACGTGATCATCCGCTCAATGACTGCAGCAAGTCGAGGTTGCCCTCGTCATCTTCAGCAATACCAACTTTGAAATTGTCGCCGCTTGGAAAGTTGATACAGAGCAGCCCCGCAGCCATTATGCAGTTCCATTTATTGGGATTATTTGCAATTTTTTATCTATGCATCTCTTCATGCGGCGTGTGAGGGTATGTATGTTCAATGTGGTTGATAGCCTCAGGATTACGAGGCTTTTTTTTTAAAAATTTAGGTATGAGATATATTTGCACAAAGGTGTTGTTTGAAAACGATTTTTAGATAACTTTTCTACACATTACTGAGCATTATTTGGACTTGAGCCTTGGAATGATTCCTTAGTCTACGTTACTCTTTCATTTTTGTTTGTAGGCCTCTGGACGGATGGGTCGGGGCTGGAGCACGACAGACGTATTTGCCAATTTTTCTCAAAGAATATATGAATATGCCATGTTCACTCTGTGCATGTGTTCTGGAAACAGTATTCAGCAAGATTGCCACATAATTTTCTAATTCCTTGGTGGTGGTGGTGGTGGTGGCTGCTGCTGCTGCTTGCTCGCACCTAAATCGCCGTTGGCAATGTAATGATCCCTCATTCCTTCGACACTACATCAACAAGGCAAAAAAAAGAAAAGAAAAATTAAAAATATAGTAGACTTTGCTCAGCAAATTAAACTTTACTATACCAACATCACTATCAACATTAGATCATATGTCCTAAATAGTGTTCACTTTACTAAATCAACAATACCACACACCTCTCTCCCCATCCCCAACCAACCACACCATAAACAGTAAAGCATCCGCACTTATTCCGCATTTACCCACCAATCACTCCACCCTCCCTCGCAAACCCTTGACTTCCTTGACCCCCCGTGCAAACAGACTTACTATTCTATATATAAAAAAAGCAACTCTAACCTGTATATCGTGTCCCTGTTTCCATCATCCACCGAGACATGCTATTCGATCAATTTGTTGAATTTCCTGGGCTATGCAGACCAGTAGTAACTAGCGATTGCGGCTCGCGCTAAGCAGATGAGAGTGGAGATTGGGATCCACTTTTGATGCAGGTACGTGGTCCTTTTTTTTCTTGCTTGTCCCTCTTCTCCCCACCGGATGTAGTTTAGTCGGGTACGGATGTACGAAAGTTTGTCGGCAGTGAGAAAAGGGACGGTGAGGGAGGGAGGTGGCGGTCAGTTTGGAGAGGTGTTCTAAGTGCGAATTGGTTACAGGGTCAAACAGCGTTCAAGTCACGGAATTAAAAAAAAACATGCTAGCCGATATGATCAATAGTGAGGCGGTGACCCACCACATCTTCCCTTCCACACTTGAGTCGCGCAGAATGACGTTAACAGAGCTTTGTGACAGCACTGTGTCAAATTGAGAGGTACAGATTTGATGACTGAAATTGCTCGTTGAGGTATCTCGATTTGTTCATTATTACTACGGATCCCGATACAATCAGGATATCCGCAAACCATATTGCAATTCTGATCAAAGAAAAGCTCATATAAAGTAGGTTGTACGCGAATATTCAAACACATTACACACAAGCCTCTTGCCCGTACAACATTGTGACATGAAGCCTTCTGACTTTGGTATCATGGGTCATGAATTCTTGTCCCTTTGCTCTCCACCCTTAAAAGTAGCATGTATGTTGCTCCTTCCACTCCCGCGCAAATCGACTTGGGGTATCTTATGCGACGCCCTTGCTAGCTTGCCTCTGTTATGATTATTAGTATATTGTTGGAAGAGCGCAAGAGTAGAAGAAGCATGGCACGTACCTTCTTGTTGATGAACATGGCAAGGAACAGAACGGCGACGAGGAAAACAATGCAAAAGACAACAATGACACCGGGCTCGCGCTGGGCCCAGTTGTCGCGCTTAGCAAGCTGGTGGAGGGTGTACTCGGCGCGAGCGGTGAGGGGCATGCTGATGGCGGCCATTGTGGAGGTAGGTTTCTGCGCGAGAAGAAAAGTCAGATAGGGTATTCGAAGACGATGCAGTGCGGAATGCAAGATTCACGGAGGTTAAGATGTAGTAATTAAGACGATTGACGGATGGTCCGACGCAGCCCCGGCGATCTTGTGCGAAGAGGTTGGGAATGCCGCCCAAGCCCTTGGTCCGTGTCGCAAAACTACATTGTTTCGATGGGCGGGAGGATGTGACGACGCGACGTAATGGCCCACCCCGGCCCCCAACAGAGCTCCAGCGGAAAAGGCGGTGGCACGGAAAGCTTACATTTACGAAATTAATCGGACCTTGGTGGAAGTTGACGAGCTGGGTGGAAACAGCGATTGTTTAGTAGCTGTTGCTAATTGACGAGAAGGCTGGTCAGCGCAATTCGGTTGGGTCCCACAGTGTGATGGTTGTGAAGGGCACAGAAGGAGCTTGGCGGTGGGAATTGGGATGGCGCAGGTCAAACAGCGGTGCAGCGTCAAAAAGCGAAAACAGAAGCCTTAATACTCGAAGCGCTGATAGTCGGCTTTTTAAGTGCGCGCGTTCGCCGAAAATTCTGCAGTTGATGAGGCATTTTGTATGGCCCGCGGCCCTAGCGGGTTGCCCGGGAGCCCCCAAGCTTGCAAGGGCAGGTTTGCACACAGTTCGGCCGGGGTGGAGAGGCAATGACGGAATGATTAGTACGTACCTTTGTTGGGCGAGAGGCTTCGTTTGGTGTAGTCAGACGAGGGCAGGCTGGGTGAAATACGGCGCGGATGTGTTAGGGATTGTGGGATGACAATGAGACGGAAGCAGCAGCATTTGAGCAGAGGAGAATCAAGAATGGCTGGGAGCTAGCAATGTCACAACGAAGGGTTGAGGAAGCTAGCTAGCAAATGGGTTGAAAGAGCGACGTCACGTGTAGCCAATGGCACGGCATGCAATCACACACTACGGCATCCATTCGCACGACGTGGGATGAGCTTTGCTATCACCTGGCGTTGCTTAGAGTAAGAAAGGGTCTTGAACGGCTCTCCCATTGTTACGCGGCTATTCACCATAGCTCGTTTACTACATCTACATAGTACTCTCCGCGACCTCCACAGCTGCATCGCGTCGCGGCAAGCCGCCGCTGACGCTACCCATCGGCTCCACCCAGCCGCGTCCAAGTTCCCTGCGACACGGTTGACTGTTGCTGTTTCGCTGATAGCAGCAGCGGCGGCATTCGCTGCACTTATGTCATCAGTCAATGCTTATCTCTTCTGACTGATGGTTCCATTTGCCGCCCTGCTCCGAGTCGGCTGCGAGCCTAGAGCAGACGGTGGCATGCCATGCAAAGGATAGACCGAGCACACCGGAAGTCAAAACAATATAACCCTCCCAATAATGCCTTGTTTCCCACACGCCTCGCCCCGCCTTGCCTGGCGCTGGACCTGTCCGGTGCACCATGCCGATAACGCCGACTGCTGCTCAGCAGCGTGGGTGTGGTGTTGGGTGGATTAGTGTGTTTCTGCGATCCTCACTAAGCTTCTGCAATGCCTGCCCCCGCATCTTGGCAAACATTGGCACCTTGACTGCGAGTCGTGGGCCCATGTCTGACGCATTGCAGTGCTCATGTCAACGCTCCTCTTCTCGTGCATATGCAGCAGTTGTGGCGAGCTCGACGGCCAGCGCCCCCAAGGCCATACACATTCAATGTCACACTCACGCCCTCGCTCGGCTGCAAAACCAATATTGCTGATATCAACAATATTGGCGTAGCGCCCATCCTCCATGACTCGGGCCGTATCTAATACCACGCCAGGCACAAAGCAATTATTTATCATCCCATCATAACAACTGCGATGTGCAACCACCCGTCCAGGTACGCTGCTGCACGTACCAACTCCTCTACACTAGCCCCTAGAGGCAGCGCCGCCCCATGGAGGACTGCTTGTGCCAGCAGTGGACTTCGCCTGCTCGGAAATAACCCGGGTAGCATGTGGTTCAGTGCTGTGCCGATGGTCTGTGGTTGCCCTGCTCCTTGTTAGCCTCACTCACCGTTCACACCGCAACCACGTGCACCTACTAGACGACAGACTCGGTGTGACCAGTCTCTGCACAATCCTCAGACTCCCGGGCGCCGTCTCTTCCTGCACCCCCTCCGTTGCTGCATGCGGCAAATACAGTCTGACCGGTAAATGTCTCAGACTGACTCCCTGCGGATTGAGTAGTTTTTGGTTGATGGGATTATATAGCGCAAACTCGTGTTTCTTAACTCCCTCCCACAGCTGCGTGCTGTCCTCCTTACTCAGAAACATGACCGTCTTCCCCGTGCCCGTCCTCAGGTAGTCTGCCTCCTTGACGCTTTGAATGAACAAGTCGTGGAGGTGCTTGCCGTCATTGTCGAGCTGCACCAGCTGCTCGGTCGGATAGTCTGAAAAGTGAACCGTGAGACGCCATGGAAGACGACTGTGTTCCTCTTCGGCGCCTTCAAGCTGGTGTGCTGGTGTGGCGTCTACGTCTGCGTCTGGGGGATATGCAGGCTCAGCTCCAGAGTAGAGGTCATATAGGAGGCCTAGGGGATAATGCCACTTCAACGGAACATCTTCGTAAGAGAGCCACGTGTCTTTCGGGCTGACATCCGGGTAGATGAGGCTGCGCGAGAAGAAGGTATGCAGCTTGTGGATCAACAGGCCAAGGTACGAGATCCGTGGGAATTGTATCTAGCAAGCTCGTCAACACACAACTCCCAGCCTGCATACAACACCTCATCAAACAGAAACATGCTTCTTTCCACGTACTATGTAAGGATCCGACTCATCGTACGTCCTGCAGTCGCCCTTGTGCAGCCGTATCTCGAGAGGGATGCTCCCGTTCCAGGTGCTTTGTCGCAGTCTGCCTGTGACGTCTTTGGAAGCCATCGAAGCGAATGCATCCAAGATGCACGTTGCGAGCCTGCCTGCTGAGAGAGTCTAGGCACACACGAGCGATAGTGGGGTAGCCCCCAAAGGCTGTCACGGCCATGGCGGGGTAAGTAAGCAACCATGCAGGGAAGTAGAAGCTCGGGCAGCCTAGTAAGCCCTCGCACCCCCCCCCCCCTGAGTCGCCTGCTCACGCGTCGTCTCTGTGACAACCGCAAATCCTCTAGGGCGTTATGTAAATCAATGTATGCTGGCGGTTTCACCCATGCCCTTTCTCTTTTCTCTGCATCATCGCGACAAAAAGTGGTGCGACAGCGTAGATGGGTGACTTACTAACGCAACATAGCTGGACCATGGACGTGGCACTGAGCCGCAAACGCTCGCGCCTTGCCCTTGATGACGACGAGGATCCGCCACCAAAAAGGGAGCCGTCACCTGCACCCTCTCCGCTTGGAGACACTCTGAAGAAATCAAAGACACAGTGCGAGTTAGAAGAGCTGGAAATCATACGCCCGGACGATGCGTGGAGTGTCGATGTAGACGCCATACTAGCCAGCAATGTACTCGCGGCGCCACCGGATAGTAAGCTACAGGCGCATAACAACTGGGCCAGATATCAAAGAGGCCAGTCGATAACAGTGTTGTGCGTGCAAGGTAATGTTCAGATACACTATGAGCTCTTATGGTACGCTGTGTTCCAAATCTAGGAAAATCACAATTGACATCCCACAGCTCGGCCTTGCCAGACCTCTACAAACTCTCGCCCTCGCTCCAAGCCCTTGTTCTCTGCCATGACCCTTCTACACATCGCCTCTCTCCATCTGCACCCTTTTCGCTCCCTTTGGTACAGGCTGCCACCACATCCAGCAATCACTTTGTCCGGCTGGGTCTCTTACATCCTCTGGGCGGAGGAAAGTTTCCCCTAGATGCGCTCGTTGTCCTCGACAGAAATGCAAAGAGGAGGCTAGTGTTGCCGTTTGGATGGGGTGCTGGCAAACATGCGGGCACGCCCGCGGGCCGGAGCATACAGATGGCACTGATGCGCTTACTGAGAAGTTGCGTTGAGCAATTGGAGCAGGAAAGCTGATATTACAGAAATTTTAATGAACATTGGGTGCCCCTTTTTAACACACCGTCAAGTCTACGAGGACTTTAGACTTGTAATACTCAGTTGTGAAAGAATTGCGAAAGTATCAGACTCAAACAAACTGAGGTGTATCTATTTTCCCAACTCTAAATCGTCTAATTCTTGGCATGGGGGTATTTACACATAGACAGCGCTATTTATGCTATCTTCTCCACTGTCAATGTCCCCGGCGCATCGCCTTCCAACGTCACAAGTCCGCTTGACTCAATTTCTTTCTTCCACTTTGTAGACTCGTACCTCGCCGTAATCACAGTAAGCCTAAGCACTGGCTCCTCTTTCGATTCCTCGCCTGTAGGCAAGGCTACAGGTGTAAATGTCCAACGACCAAACGCCCAGTTCAGGATATATCTCGCTCTTCCTTCTGGTATATGTTGAGTTGATACGGGTGTAGTGTCTGAAGACTTGGGTGGTGTAGAAGCATAAAGTATACCCTTTATCCGGTATACTTCGTCCTTTGTTGGATCTTGCAGAAACTTGGCCAACTTTGACGTATCGACGCTCCCCGCCTTGTCTTCGTACTTGAGTGTCACAGTCAGGACCTCCACCTCACTCGAATGCCCATGATCGTGCTCATGCGTATGTGCTCCGTCCTTTGTTTCCTCTGTAACGCCCGCAAGCCGTGCATCCAAGCCAAACACGATATTCTTGTCCACCCAGCCCTTGCGACTCTTGGTCCTAGGAATCTGCGGCTCCACCTCGAGCGCCAGAATGGCGTCTTCCACATCTTCCAGCCGCCTCTCGCTAACCAACTCGTGCTTATTCAGTACAATGAGATCAGTGTACCGCGCCTGCATTTTCGCCGTTATACTCGTGTCTTCGTATCCCTTCCAGTTCTCTACGTCAATAACACTCATTACACCGTCGAGTACATATTTGCCCGTCTCGCGACTCAGCCGGTTGACCTCCATGGCCAACGTGGCCGGGAAGGCAGACCCAGAAGTCTCAATCACAATGCGATCGGGCTCTACATCGCGGGCGAGCGTTTCGAGCGCGTCGGACAATTGGCCTACGAGGTTGCAGCATATACAGCCGTTGAGCAGTTCTTGCACGCCAGAAATGGCTGCAGACGACGCGAGCGCAGTGTCTACTTTGACATCGCCATACTCGTTCTTGAGGAGCGCAAGCTTGTACGACGGGGGCAGCTGGGGGACAAGGTTTAAGATGAGGGCTACGTGGTGTTAGCAGGAGGAACCAAGAACATGCACGCATGTATTCGATATCTGCGAGATTGCAGGGTAAAAAGACTGATAAGCAAGGATAGTAAGTGAGTGCAAACATACTCGTCTTTCCAGAGCCCAGAAACCCTGTGATGATGGTAATCGGTATCATCACGTCAAGCAAAAGCTTGAGTCAGCGGCTACGTGTAGTAGTAGTAGTAGTAGTAGTAGTAGTAGTAGTAGTAGTATGAGTATGTGGAGAAGAAAACAAGTTTTAACCGCAGCAATGACGCTCTAGATCCAAGCGGTCGCGCGCTCTGCAAGACTTGCACCTAAAAACACAAAACGGAAAAGCTGAAATGATGAAATCCGATTCGAAGCTCCCGCACGTGTCAAACACACATATCCCACCCAACCTTAGCGACAATAAAAACGTGCTAGTTGCAGCTCTGGCGGGGGACGTGGGCGGCGGGGTCACTAATGACGTCGGCGCGCAGCCCGCGCGGGGCAGTGCTAATCCCAACGGACAAGTCACCGTTACACATCAGGTACAAAGAGCGGTAGACCAGATAGACGAGGAGCCTATCAAATCATTGTTTTTCCAGCTGGGTGAAATGATGCAGTCTTGGAATCTGTCATCGAGGGGCTAAGATCTTGGTTTTAACCCCGTTGCTTCGTGCTTGCTTCCTTCCCGTAGCCCGCCCCTTGGATTGTCGACCTGTATAAATAGGTCTCCCTTCCCGTTTGCAAATACGAACTCTTTCCTTCTCTCTCTCTCATACACACACACTCAACACTAAATAAGCTTTTTTCCCCTTAAATCAAACCCTGTTACTGCCTTACCTCACTTTTCAATCGTCTCTTTTATACTCGAACGTATAATTTCATCATGGACTTTGTCAACAAACTCGCCGGCGGCCAGAACCAAGGCCAGGGCCAGTCCGCAAACGAGCAAGTCGTTCAGGACCAGAATGTAGGACAGCAATCATCGGGCTCGGGTGGCTTCCTCGGCGGCATTGGCAACAAGCTCAATGAGGCTGCTGGTGGTGGCAAGGCTAGCGAGAAGAATGAGGATTATCTTGACAAGGGTACGTTGGTGTCTACTTCCCTCTATTCTATCTCGTTCAATGGTGGGTAGTATGACATGAGAACTAACATATACATGTACAGGCGTTGACTTTGTCCAAGAAAAGTTCCTCGGCCAGGGACCTCAGGACAACGAGTCTGCTCTCGAGCAAGCCAAGGACGAGCAAATTAGCGACTTTATTCGTGGACAGTACAAGGGTGCCACCGGCAAGGACATGCCCTTCAAGGATAAATAAGCTCGTCATAATGAAGAAAGGTTGCGGGCGCTGGGAGCTACGGCCTTGGAAATGACGGCTGTGGCAGTAAATGTCTTGCTGGCCATGATGATGATGCTGGTATGATAGTCATGAAATGAAATAATGTTGATCTGTATCAATTGAGTACGCTGTTGTTTGTGATGTTGTTCGATCTTCATGCGATTGATGCCGCAAGTAATGTCTTTCTAGTGCTAAATGCCTATGATCTACCGATATTGCATTATATGACGATTCATCCCAGTGCGCCAAACACAGAGCCCTCCCACTGCTATCATACACTTATCCATCCACCTTACAACTGCTCAATTCCCTCGACAAGCTTGTCAAGCATTGCTTCCGAATCGTCGCTCAGCAGACCCTTCATCATGCGCGACCTATTCATCGTTAGTTCTCCTTTCTCATTAGGTTGTCACCATGCACTTACAAATTCGCCAGCTTATGGGCCTCCATGTTCTGCTCCAACTCCGCGCTCTTCACTTCCGCCACGTCAATAACCTTATCGGGGACTCTCGCCAACCGAGCGACATTGAGCCCGTACGAACGATGACTAATGCCTTCTGTTGCTTCGTACAAAAACACCACTTCCCTCCCACCGTTCTGTTCTTCGAACCGCATATGCACATTCTTCAACTGACCATTGGGAAATCGCGACGGAACCTTGGCGAGGTGCTGGTAGTGCGTGATGAATAGCGTTAGAGACTGCGAGTCACGGATGACGTAGTCGAGCACTGCTTCGGCTATGGCAACGCCGTCGAAAGTCGAAGTACCGCGACCAAGCTCGTCGAGGATAACTAGAGAGCGCGGGGTTGCGGATTTAAGGATGTCAGATGTTTCGTTGAGTTCGACCATGAATGTCGACTCGCCTTTGAGCATGTTATCGAATGCGCCCATGCGGGTGAACACTGCGTCTAGCATTCCTAGACGTGCCGCTCTGGCTGGCACGTAGGACCCGATTTGTCCCATGATGGCGATCAGAGCGGCAGAGCGTACGAAAGAGGATTTTCCGCCCATGTTAGGACCTGTTACGAGAAGGGCGCGGGTCGAATTGTGTGACAGTGAGAGATCATTCGGCACGTAGCTATCAAGAAGTAGCTGCTCGACCATTGGATGTCGACCGCCAGTGATGTTGATTTGAATGTCGTCTGTGAAAGTGGGCTTCACGTAGCCTGGCTGGTTTGCTAGGGTAGCGAGAGATAGAAGAGCATCAAGCGTAGCCAAAGAAGCTATGCAATCTCGCAGTTGCTGGTACTTGGATGAGATCTCCTCTAATAGACGCATGTAGGCTCTATCGCACGCGGCGGCAAGTGACTCTTTGTATTGATCCCGCTCTTGGAGCATACGCTTGACTTCTGGAGTATGGAAGCGAAGAATAGCTTTGGTAGCGGAGATTTGCTGCCATGATGCAGGGACTTTCTTCTCCTCGGGTGATTTCCTTTTAACTTCAATCAGATACTCGATGCCCGCAACGGTAACGTAGTCCACCTTGCTCTTCCCAAGCTTTGCTGCTGCCTCTTTACGGTGTGTGTTGAGGTCATCTTCTACCGACGCAATGCTGAGCTTCAGATCATTGATGTCCTCCGCCTCATGCTCCTCTCGGAAGAACGAATACTTGTCGTCATCTTTGGCGGCACCCGCGTTGATCTTGTCAAGGAAGCTATTCAAGTCCTCATATGTCTTTGGAACGTTTGAGACAGCTTCACTCAGCAGTATCGACGAGAAGCCGCTTTGCTCAGGTGTCTGAGCAGACAAGTATTGGCTTGATATTTCTTGAAGCGCCTGCAGAGCTGATAGCAGTTCAGGTCTCGTGCATTTCTTGTAGTATATCCGTATGAGGACTTTCTCAAGATCAGTCTTGATCTTTCCCAACACAAACTTCAACTTATCCACGGGTATGGTGTGCTCGCCTTCCTTGAGCTCTTCAACAGCCGCAATGCGCTCTTCCAGCTTGGCTTTATCAATCAATGGTCGACCAACCCATTTCCTGAGCAACCGTTGTCCAAAGCGAGTCTTTGTTCGATTCATAGTCCAGAACAGACTGCCTTTTGAAGTAAAGTCTGTCTGGTTTTGGTAAATCTCCAGACTGGACAATGTGTTTCCGTTGAGTAGCATATATGATCGTGCGCTGAAAGGCTGAAAGTACTTGGTAAGGTCGAAGACATGTTCCAGTCCATACTCGCTGAGGTATGTAATCATAGCAGACAGACATATAGTAACGTGTTCTGATAGCTGATGCACCTTGTCTAGGACCGCACCTTGCTTTTCCGAATCAGCGTCTGTACTGGATTTCATTTTGCCCGCATAAAAGTTCGAAATGTGACTGTATGCTTGTGCAGCCATTGTCTTGGGCTTCTCCACCCTCTCTACTCGTGACCTGTCTCCAAATACGTTGGTCTTGCTGGCCGAGAGATGCTCTATCAGCTTGTTGGTAGCCTTGGACAGATCGCCAACTACCAGAAATTCAGCTGGCGCAATGTGGAGGAGGCGCGTCTCGATTTCGCTACGCATAAAGCCGTCCTCAAAGTCGTCGTAGATGATATCGCCTGTTGCCGGTTGTACAGCCACCAGTCCGACCTGAACTTTCTCGTCTGTACCCCAACCCTTGGCATTGCTCTCGGTGATGCAGAGCAAATATCCAGTCGACTGTGTACTGGCACCTGAGCCCTTGGTTGGTGTTTCCAGGCCTTCTACATCGTCCACATATGTGCCTTTGGTGTAGAGATTTGTGAGTTTTCGGACAAATGGTGCGTTCCTGTTGTTGCCAGCCGCCTTGAGCGCTGCAGTTTCGACCTGGCGCACCACACCCACTTTGTGGTTCGCTTGTACGAGGCGCTTGACGTGGACTTGCAAGCGATGGGTGGGGAAACTCGCAGACGCAAATTTGTCCAGGTGCGCCTCAGAAGGATGCTCGTCGTAACGAAACTTTCCTGGTATGCAGACGATTCCTAGCTCTTTCGATGCGATTCTTGCGTCTTCACCAAAGAACTTGTACTTGTATCCGACCTCCATGACGATGATAGTGTCCAGGTGCTTGCGCTTGATATCGAGATATTGGATTTCCATAGGCGTCAACTTGCTGGCCTTTTTCGTGGCGACGGCTTTTTTGCCTTTGACAGGCTTTGGCGGGGGCTCGTCTTCGTCATCTTCTTCGCCTTCGCCCTCTTCCTCATTAGCGTTGTCCTCCGAAAGGATCTTGTTCCGTCTTCGCAGCTCAGCAAAGCTATCAGGCCGACCCAGCTTCTTCACAAACTTCTCATGCAGTCTCTCCTTTTGCTTCTGGGTAGCGTCGGCATCTTCCTCGTCATCATCGTTGTCTGGTTTGTTCTCGTCTTGAATCGCCGGTGATGAGAACAGAAACTTGGAAGTTCTGTCGGTAATCCTAGAGGGCTTCGATGTACCCGAGGTAGTAGCGGATGTGTGCGTAGGTGATTGTTGTGGAGAGACGTTTTTGGTGAAGCGAACGCGTTTGGAAGGCGAGGACCGACCTGAGTCTTGGGGTTGATCACCATCATGTACTGCGCGCTTACGGAGGGTAAGAGGTGTCCTTATTGGAAGGCCATCTTCTTCGTCATCGTCATCATCGTCTTTCTGGGCTGTGCCGTTGATGGCGGGCGGAGACTTTGTTCTTGGTGGAGATGCGGGAATGGCAGCGGGAATGGCAGCGGGAGCGGGAGCGGCAGAAGTGGTAGCAGCAGCAGCTTTGGGGGTTTGCGCCGGCTTGCGCGTGAAGAAGCTCGATATTGTCGGCTGGGTGCTCTTCTGGGACGATTGACTGCTTTTCGGCGCCATTGGGCCGTTTGTGGGTTGTAGGAAACAGATGGTCGGTGTGCAGGTGGAGAAAGCTGGAGACGCGTAACGAGCATCGCGACTCGCGCCTTGCAACCTGGTTACATCACGTTGTCACGTTTCTGGAGCTTTAACCGTGCTTGGGCCTTGTACCCCACACGAAGATAAGGGTGTTGAATAATGGGCCATGGCTCAATCGTCGGGCTATTTCTAGGACCCTGTTGTCTTGGCCGCTTCTGCTGTTTACATGCATTATACGGCCTTTGGATTTTGGCTGTCGAACTTTAAGATAGAGTTTGACAGATTGACTTGTGGAAAAAAAGAGGCTTCTATGATTACCTGACAAGCAGCTAGGGCCTCATGATATATGACCATCATCACCGCAGGACCATATCGCTCTAGTTCAGTTCACGACCTTCTTCGATGGACCTCCCTCAATACCTATTGCGTTATTTTTCGCCCAGGTCGCGACCAGCGCCAAAACTTCCAAGTACCGCAGACGGCCCGGCTTTGAGATACTATCTCTTCATCTTTCAGCGCTATCATCAGAATTTTCTTGACAATGTCCGTAGTAATGCCTAAAATCCCGTACACTTCTTATGCCAGCTTCCGCTTTGCGTTGCTGACGCTAAGCACTTTGAGTAACTGCCCTGGCTATCTATGGTAGGGCCAGCATCCTCCGCTGTCGGCATGTGTACTATAAAGAGGTACTGACAGCTCCTCGCATACTGTCACCGTACTGTCACCACGCCGACCTCACAAGTTTCTTTCTTCCCCGTCCGTTTGGTAATAGCATTGTGCTGCCTGTAGTATGGCGCCATCTTTGTTTGTCAAGCCCTTGATTGGGCTTTTAATGCTGCACAGCGCTTTGGCTACTCCAGTCAAAAGGCACGTTTCCTTTTACAAAGAGGAGGACCCTTACGGGTTCCAACCTCAAGAACCACGGCTTGGTGCTGTAGCTTCATCTGCCTCGATTTGCAGCCGTATTGGAACCGACCTATTGAAGGCGGGCGGCAATGCAGCAGACGCCATGGTTGGTACCGTGGCATGTGTAGGCGTCGTTGCCATGTACCACTCTGGTAAGTCCATTTATTCATGTATCACCTTGAAGGTTAAATTTACTAACAGATGGTAGGAATTTCTGGGGGAGGCTTTATGCTCGTCCGTTCACCAAACGGCACATATGAGTTTATTGACTTCCGCGAGACAGCTCCAGCCGCTGCTTTCGAGGACATGTACAAGAACAACACCGTAGCTAGTGAGAGGGGCGGTCTCGCATCTGGCGTTCCTGGTGAACTTCGTGGCCTGCAATACCTCCATGAGAAGTACGGTCGCCTCCCATGGAAAACTGTCATCAACCCGGCCGCCCAGGTCGCTGAAAAAGGCTGGACGGTCAACGAAGATCTTGTGAGGTACATGGCTTCTGCTTCCAACAATGGACAGGACAACTTCTTCGTTAATGACAAGGAGTTTGCGATTGATTTCGCGCCTCAAGGTCGCCTTCTCCAGCTTAACGAGACCATTACCCGAAAGCGCTATGGCAAAACGCTCTCAACCATCGCAGAGCAGGGTCCAGATGCATTCTACAAAGGACCATTGGCAGAAGCCACGATCCGCGCTCTCCAAGCCTCCAATGGCATCATGACGCTCGAAGACCTAGCAAACTACACCGTGGCCATCCGCAAGCCCTCATCCATCACGTACGGAAACTACAAACTCACGGCCTGCAGCGCCCCTTCGGGTGGCAACGTCGCTCTCGCCGCCCTCAAATTCATGGAAGGCTACTCCGGCATCGGCGACCCTCTCAACGCAAACCTAACCCTGCACCGTCTCGATGAAAGCATGCGCTTCGCCTACGGCATGCGCTCAGAGCTCGGCGACCCATCCTTTGTCGAGGGCCTAGACACGTACCAGCAACAAATGCTCTCCAACGCCACCGCCGCTGAAGTCCGCAGCAAGATCCTTGACGACAAAACCTTCCCCGTATCTTACTACAACCCATCCGGTCTCGAATCCCTCGAAACCCCTGGCACAAGCCACGTTGTCGCCGCCGACGCAAGCGGCCTCGCCATCTCCCTCACCACGACCGTCAACCTGCTCTTCGGCAGCAAACTCGTAGTCCCAGAAACAGGCGTGATAATGAACAATGAAATGAACGACTTTAGTATCCCAAATACTACAAACGCCTTCGGATACATACCTAGTCCCGCAAACTTTATTCGACCGGGAAAACGCCCCTTGTCGTCCATCGCCCCAGTCATAGTCGAGCACCTGAATCTCGCAAACGTGACAAACGCTTTCTACGTTGCCATTGGTGCGGCGGGCGGCTCGCGAATTATTACGGCTACCATCCAGAATATTATTCACATGCTTAATGGTAACATGACGACGGCAGAGGCGCTGGCGCAGCCCAGGTTCCACGATCAGCTTGTGCCGGCGCAGGTGAGCTTCGAGTATGCGTTTGATAATGCTACGACGGCATTTCTGCAGGAGATTGGGGCCAATGTGACGTGGGTGGCGCCTGGGAGCAGTAGTGCCCAGGGTCTGAGGCTGTTGCCGAATGGGACGTTTGAGGCGGCGAGTGAGCCTAGGCAGAAGAATAGTGGTGGTTTTGCTATTTAGACGAAAAGTATGTGTGATGCTGAGAATGATGATGGAACTGTTCGACAGTTCAAGGACCTTCGGGATGAACTATTCCCCATGTACATAGATACCATGCTTGCCCCGATGAACTCTACGAGCCAAAGTAAATCCATTACTACTATTTTATGACCAAACTTCATGTACCCAGAATTACTGTTTCCAATCGTATGGACAACTGAGTTGTATTCATCTGGTGCATATATTGCACTCGTGCTTCTCTCTATTAGAGTAGCCCATCATCTACTTTGGACAAGAGACTAGTAAGTGGGAAGGGAAAAGAAAAAAGGGAATAACGCTTTTTGTAAGCCCCGTCAAACGTGTATCCATCATGTCGGATCACGTGAAAGAAAACGCCGAGAATGTACACTGCAAAACAAACCAGAACAGGGATCGACCAAGTACAAGAGCTGCTGTACCTATCAGCTCAGTCGACCACCCGTCTTCAGAGACAAGACAAAAGTGCCCGCCTTCGATCGTAAGCCACACCATGGATCATGGGAGGCCTCGCTATCGTCGGACGCAACTGATCAAGAGTTACCTTCGGGCGAAGCGGCTGGGCTTATTAACTCTTATGGGTAGGGCGTAGGGGTAAGCACACCTCATCTGTGTAAACATAGTCAGTAACAATCCGAGACAAGTTCAAGACATGCGTACCAAGTTCCGGTCGCACTCCTAGAAGCGACTTCGGTGATTAGGCTTTGCTGGCGTAAGGGGGGGAGCGACAGAAGCGTCCTCGATCTGTTTCGCACTGTATCAAACGCCAAATGTTAGCAAGTGCAATAAAACAATAAGAAGTTTGGTGAATTACGTTTTGCCGACAGTCATGCAAATGCAAACAGATGGTACACGATAAAAAAAAGTTAAAGGGGATAGGGGGACGCTAGGGTAAGACAACGGCAAGCCTCCAAACTGAAGCTTGACGCAACCTGGCTCTGCGGACGATGCCTAGCGCAAGCCTATTTGCGCTGGCGTTTGCTTGCTGCATTGTGAGGCTCGCCTTTTCGTTTCTGATGGGCAGGGGTTTGGGAGTGAGCTCTTTGAGCAGACGATACATACCCGTTTACTTCCTTATCCAGCTGCATGTATTCCTCTACTGCATTCTTGCCGCCACAATTCAGGAGATAGGCCATGTAATAGTGTGACAACTCTTTCGACGTCTCAGCAGAGAAGCGACCTTTAGTACGCATCAGCTCGTGAGCCGCCTTGATCCGAGCATGCGCCGCCTCTTGGTTGGGAGGAGGCTGTGCAATTTCGAATTCCAAGTACTTCATCCAGAACTCGCGGGAGTCTAGGAATCGCTCATGCTTGTCCTTAAAGACTTGACGAGCTTCGCCGATGCTGCTCTTGCACTGCCAAAGAATACGTGCTTGTTCCGCTGCGAGTATGCCGCCAATCTGGTTGTTGGAACGGTCGATGTACTGCTCTAGAAGGCGGACAGCCGCGTCATTACCTTCGTGTCGTCGCTCTAGACCTGCCAGGGAGATAAGAGTCTCGGTGTGCTCTGGTGCCTCTTCGAGCATAGCCAGGTAAATATCACGAGCGACAGATGTTCGACCGAGTTTCTCTTCGAAACGAGCCCAGTTGAGGCGTATGGCGGGAGCTGAGATGGGTACGAAGATACAGCTAGCTCGCATGTAGATGATCCTCGCATTCTCTTCTTTGCCTTGGGCAAACATCCAACGGGCATACCGCAGCCAGAATTCGTCATACAAAGCACATGCAACCAAGCAGCGCTCGTACAGGAACGCAATACGCTCGAAGTCACCTTGCTTCTCTTCGTAATCTAGATACTTACGCCAATTCTCAAGCTCAGACTCTTCGAGCTCGGTGACGTGGAAGTAGGCCCTCTTGATGGCATGCTCAAAGGTCCAGCGGCTGGTAACATCCTGCTGTGTCTTCGAGTACGAGCCGTAGTAGTATTCAGTTATCTTGGCGCGCAGCTGTCGCTCAATCTCAAGCGTTGGCTTATCAGGTTGTCCCTGATTCTCCAGCTGAACCGCGGCTTTCAGCTTTTCGAGTGTTTCGGGGCTGGCCAACTCTTCTACTGGACGGTTGGAGAGAAGGACGGAGAATTTCTCGTAGTACCGAGAAAACTGGTAGATGGGTATGTGCAAAACACGGCTGTAGATTTTGGTAACATTTGCTGGCTCTTGGATACGCTCCTCGAATTCAATATACTTGTCCCAGAATGGATGGCTTTGGAAATCGAGACCGACAAAATGAGCACCTCTCTCGAAAAGCCTGTTGAGTCAGCATTGAAAGGTCTGAATAAAGAGAGTACGATGAGGAGAGAATGAAAGGGGACGATCTCGAAAAGTAACTTAGTGTGCCAACAAAAGGATGGTAAGGCTATCGACTTCGTCCTTCCAGGGTCTTGGGCAACTCTTTCGCGGGGTAGAGTGTGAACGGGGTGGGGGGAGGGCAACGGGATGATGGGACATGTAAACATGTAGCGCCCGAGCGCGCCCGAGCCCACCGCTGGCTACGGCGATTTGAGCCTCGGAATCGGGAGGAGGGAAGTGGGACAAAGGCAGGACTCACTCTCGGATAATGTCGTTATCGTGCGACGTATCCATCTTGAAGCTGCAGTAGTTGGCCCACAGGTCTACTGAAGTAGTGATGCACGAGACACCACGCTCATATACCATCTCGGCAGTCTCTGTGCCGCCAATCGAGAACTCGAGGTCGGCATACTTCTTCCAGTAACCAAAGAACAGCGGGAACTTGGTGAGAAAGCAGTCGTAGACGTTGCGGACAAGCTCGATGGTCGAGGGGCTGGAGTTGCGGGTGACGCCGCCTTCGAGCTCAGAGGCGCGAGTGACGAGCGCTTCCCATTTGTCGAAATCATCTTCGCTCTCCACCTATATATGCTGTTAGAAAAGGTCTGTAGCGAGGCAATGTGACACTCACCACGGCGCTGAGGAGCTTGTTGATCTCACTTGCAGCCTCTTCCCCGGTGTAGTGCACCTGGGCAATGCTGCCGCGCCCGGTGGCCAACATGATGGCGCGTCTCGGGCTCCGTGCAGGAGACTGTGTGTACGAGTTAGTTGTGGTGTTGATGCGACTGTGTGCAACAGCGCGGTGGTGATGCGGCGGCGACGACGGCGAGAGGTTCGTGGGTGGTTGTCGATCGAGAGGTTTGCGAGAGGTTTGCGACAGTCGTACCGTAGAAGCCGCGCTCGAGTTCGCGTCGGCGAATCCACTTTCGTCAGCGCCGAAGCTTGTAGGCGCCAAGCCCAGCGTTTGCCCAAAACAAACGGCAGCCTGGCGGGCAGCCAATAGCAAGAGAGCAATGCAGCTGCAACTATGGATTTTATTCATCGTGTATTCACCTATCTAGGATCTTACAAAATAGTCAATAAGGCCGCCAAGGTATCACGCCAAACAAGAGGGTTACAGGTGCCTCTCCATTCAAGACAGAATTCCAGACCCCAAGACTCCAACACAACAGTAGAATCTATCCATATGCTCACGCAGCACTTTCTTCTTTCAAAAAAGGTGCCGTGTCACTGGCTGAAAACGAGAAGGGACTCTTGCCCACTTCAGGGCTCCGTGGGCTGATGGGCAACGCGAAGAGTCCATCGTCCTTGTCGTCGTCGTCTGCAGACCCCAGTTGGCCTCGAGATTGGAAAACGGGCGCTGGGCCAGACAAAGCGTTTAACGAGCCCATGCCAGCACTCTGCTGTTCTGTGATAAACTGTGGAGGTGCCTGTGCTGCGATTCTCCGAGGTGGATCTATTGGCTGAACCTGAGGTGGTTGCGGAGGCTTTGCCGCAAGGCTAACTGGATTTGCGCCCTTGAAGACCGCAAAAGAACTAATAGCAATGTCTGAAGATTCGGGCGATAGGGGGTTGGAGAAGCCCGGCGTACTGTTGCTGGGCGAGAGGTCCTTTTCACTCGTGCCTAGTCGCAGTCCTGCTAGCTTGTCCATGAGGCGGCCCCCACCAGGAGACCGTGGGCTAGAGGGTGCCTTCATCGGTGCCAGCACGGGCTCGCCCAGTGAGATACTTAGGCCTGCGGGTTTGGCATTGACTCCGAATGTCGATTCAATCCATTCCTTCTCTTGCACGGCCATGAGTAGGCCGACACCCTCAACATTGGTACGTGACTCTGCTTCAATCTCCTTCTGTAGCACCTGCAGCCTTTTCTTTGCCCAAATAGTGTGCAGGACACCCTTCTTGCCCGCTGCCCTGGCCGACGCCCCTAGCTCTGGCGGGAACAATGCCGGAAGGGGATTTGTATGCCAGACAACAGGAGACCTGGTACCGTCTTGCGGTCGTAGCGTGAGTGTAACGCTGGTGGGTACCGCAACGCCCGGGGGTAGCAGAAAGTACATGCGATGCACACCGTTGGCCGACTGGTCGTTGGCGGGCAGGACCCGTGTGCTGCCGTCCCATGAGATATGCCAGTCTCCCCGCACTCCCCGCGTTGTGTCATCGTCCTCCCACTCGACCATCAGGATCTTGGTGCCCGTGGTGGCATTTGCATGACCCGCTTCATACTCGTAGCGGGCAAGCGCATTTGCGCTGGAGATGCTCGGCGACTCAACCTCGTCCTTGGTCAGCTGTCGCGTGGTAGTGTCGACGGAAGTAAATGGAACCGTGGCTGGGGACGCCATTGGGAACAGGTCGAGTTTAGATATCGAGGAGCGCGATAGCTACGGGCGGGACGATGCGTCTACCGGCGTGTATACAAGTGGGTGGGGGTGGTATACGGGTCTAGGTGTTAATAACGGCGACGGCAAAATGACAATCATCCAAAGGCCCGTGTTCGACGTCGAGGGCAATGCAACACACAGTCGACGGCAGGCTAGACACACTCGCCACCACCTTGCTCTGGCTGGGATGGCAGTCTGGCGATGTCTTGCTGACCGTCTGATGCTGGCCGTACGCGTTAGCCTGCAGCTTCGCAGTCCGGCCGATATTCGTCACTAATTTTAGACGTCGACGCCGGCCACTTCTCCACGGCTCCTAGCTACGGGAACCAGCGACTGCCGCGCCACATGCGGAGAGCTGCGTAGCTGCGTCGCCGCTGCGTGCCACTGTTGTTAGCCAATCATGTGTGCATATGCATCATCAAGGCACGGCGCTGCCTGAGCGTATCGCTCGTTTCAACTTCAATTCCTCTCCTATGGGCCTCACTCTGGAGCCCCGTTGCTACACTACTATCCATGTTTCTACGTACATATACACGCGCCGGCCGCTGGGGTGCTGCGCTAGCTTCCCCCACGCGGCATTTGGTCCCTCCGTGTTCTCTCCCTCACTCTCCCTCACTCCCTCCCTTCTCCGTTCCCCCTTTCATGTACGGTTTCTCGGGGAGGCAACCAGACCACACCGAATCCAGCCGTGATCTCGTTAATAGTAAAAAAAAAACACCCTTTCCTCCTAACGACATCCAGTCGATGCTACTGCGCTGTGTGAATGTTGCCTTTGCTCCTTAGAGTCAATGTTATCCAAAATTACAAAAGTGGGTATCGTGTAGAATAAAATATATGCAAAGAAATGAGCAAACCGCTTTGGTAAAAGTTGCAGCAAGAAGAGCCAAGGCCCAGACGAGAAGAGAATGTAAGTTAGCAAAAGGGGTACACGCACACAAGACCAGGATGCATACCAGCAGAAGAAGCGACCGCTCAGATGAGCAAAAAGTCCCAGTTCTTCTGTCGCATCATGTCCCGCCAGTAAACACTCTGTGTGTTGCCCTTTGCCAGGTTGTCGTCGTTGGCCTGCCACACTTCGTGGAGAAGGTTTTTGACTCTTCCATACGATCCAAAGTTTGCCGCCTCGCCCAGCATGGCAGAGCGATCAGCAAACATTTTGCGGAATCCAGATTGTGGCACTGAGATGGAGCCAGCGATCAAGAGTGGCCAAATCAGAGAACGGTCAAAGCCGTCAGGGCCAGCGGGGATATACTCCATGGCCTTGCAGAGAGCACTCACCAGGTTGACAAAGGTGGGCGATGTGCGGTCAAAGTCTGGCACTAGGCTGCAAAGGTAGATGCGGGCGGCTAGGCGGTACACTGCAGTCATGTTGCGGCGAAGCTGCCGTGGGAGAATCTCACCAGTAGACGAGTAGGCGCTGTTGAGCGAACCCTGGGGCGGCTCGGTCAAGCTGATCTGCTCGCCAAGGAGCTTGATGTGGGCGCAAAGCTGCACGATATCCATGTTCTCATTCTTCAGCGCTTCGAGGCAGGCGATTTCCGAAATGAGGTACATGATGCGGTCTTCGCATCCCATAAGTTCTGCGAGGCCGGAAGACGCATCTGCAATAAGCTTCTCCCGGTAAGTGTCAGCGAATGATGGCGTCCTGCCCAGCATCGTAGCGCCGAGGATGTCGATCCATGAAGCCAGTGTCATGTTGAAGGGTGGCTGAGCATGTGCCTGGCCATTCAGCGCAATCATCTGCGCAGGAAGCTCTAGCCTGTGAACGAGGTTCTGGACGGCTTCAAAGTGGCCGTGCCATGGGATGTCCATGAGACCGTCGTTGAATCGACCAACTGAGCACTGGAAAAAGATCATGCCGAGCGCTGCCTCGAGGGTCTGGCCGTGGTTGCTGTCACTGTAGAGCGCAGCGGTGAGCTGCTGGACGGTTTCACCGCGGTGTCGTTGAATGTCTAGGTCAATCTGCTCTCCAGTGAGCCCCTGAGTGGTCTTCATGTGTAGTGCGGATATGCTCATGCAGCAGTGTAGATATGCCTTGTTGGTCTCGAGTGCTGGGATGATGACATCGCGCTGTGCTGCGCCAGGTTGGTTTGTTTCCAAGACAGGAAAGGCAGAGGGCATGATACTCTCCAAAAAGTGGCTGAGCAGGTGACGGTCGCAATCATCCACCTGGATTGATGGCTGGTGTGATGGGCTGAAAGTGCCATATGTGTTGTAGTCAAAGATGGGGAACTCAAGGGGCTCCTCTGTGAAAGATTCACGGCGCTCAAAGTAGTCTTGTTGGATCCAGTTGTCTGAGGGGTATGCTGGAGGTGTTTGGTAGTGGCTGTAGGAGGAGATGGTAGAATCGCGTCGAGTTGGGATGTCATTGATGAACATCTGGCTCTCGGTCTTGATGTCAATGTCGTATGGAACATAGTGCCCTGGATGGGCGAAGCTGGGGGGGAAGCTGGGTGGAGGCATTGTGGAGTTGTAGAAGTCGATTGTGGTGGCGGCTGGGTTGAAGTTGTAGTCGAGAGAGTTCTGCGAATCGACAGAAGGCGCTCTTGTACAGCTGACGCCGTCTGAGAAGGTGTCTGCAGTTTGCATAGAATGGCAAAGGCTTGGTGGCGTGTTTGTGCCCATGGCGGCGCCCTGTGCAGTCTTCTCACTGAGCTTTGTGCGCTTGATGATGTTCTTGATGAGTTCTTTCTGGTTGCGCCTCTGCTCGTTGTTGCTCCACCACATGGGCCTCTTATATTCACACTTGAGGCCGAGGTGTTTGCAGGCGCGACAGGATGGTTTTCCTTCATCACACTTCTTGCGTCGCAAGCGGCATGTGAAGCACCCTACACAAGATCCGTTAGCCAGCCCGTCCAAGTCCATGCGCGGGATCCCTGCATAGGAAAAAACAAAGCAGAGGGTATTTGTTACCTGTTCGTGAGCGACGGTGCATTTTTGCAGCGGCTTGCTTTGCTGCGTTAGCAGCAGCAGTGGTAGCGCCTACCATGGTTGTGGAGTGTTTGGTAGCAGATGTGGGAGCGGACGAGGAGGACATGGACGCTCGAGGTACCCAGAGCGGTGGTATATGAGGCAAGCCAGTTAAACGATGCGGCAATAACGACTAAGACACGACGGGACAATTCGTAAGGGACAGGATGGCAGGGCTCGACCGGGCTGCTCGTAATTAAAGATGGGCATTCAAAGCTCGACCAGCGGGCTTGATGTGAAGGAAGGAGGGCAACCAAATTATGCGGACTACCTATTTGCGTGGAGGGTTATTAGTGAGCGACAAGTACCTTATATCTGCCAGGAACGGCACAATGGTCACAAATACTGCTCGATCTATTCTTGGACTCGCAGTTATCTCGAGGGGCGGGCGACCAACGGGAGGGAATTGCGAACGTGGTACAGCACATGGCGCTGGCACGCTGATTGGGCAGACTAGTCTGGCCATGCAGCCTGATGTCGACATTTGGGGGCATTTTGTGTTGCCAGCTATTTTGGGGCTTACTTACCCGCCGCGCTTGAGCCAGCTGCAGGCCGTAGCGTCCATCTCTCCACGGCTATCGATCGACTCACTGGCCCCCGCAACCAGTCTGGTAAGTAAATTGTCCCGTTTGGGCGACTCGGCCCTAGAGGCATACGCCCATGTCGATGTGAGAGTTTTCGCTGCCAGGGGGGTCGGGTGCGTTAGTCTCTTCTCGTCCCAACCTCCCTGCGGGGCACTATCGACGAGTGGCATCATTCCAGAGCCGTCTAGGGAAAACACTTGCAGCGGCTGCGATAAGTGGCCGGCCCGGACGTTACTGGTGGCCTTGTGCAGATGCGCAGATCACGGGATGCAATGCGCTCAGTCTGTGTACAAGCAAGCACGGCACTGCTGTTAGCTGTCCTCGTGCCAGCAGGGAGCATGAGTGCGTGCGTGTATGCGTGTTTGTACGTATGTGCATGTGCAAGCGAAGCGAGGAGGGAGTCACTGGCCCTCATCGGCCACGTCGGCCACAGCCAGTCGAGAAGCGGAGCTGGCAGTTGAGGCTGTCGTGATCATTTCCACCGCGGGACTTGCCCAGCTAGCAGCTAGGCGGACGAAAAAGGCAAACGGCAGTGCTGGCCAAACACGGCAGGTCGGTTGGCGATGTTTTTTCCCGAGCTACGCGGGCAACGACGAGGGAATGGTGTAACGCAGCGGAGTGGCATAGCACAACATGGGCGGCGGGCATCCAGTCAGCGTGCGCTCCCACGCAAAACAAGTCGCTTGTGCATGTTGCTCGAGGTGAAATTGCAAGAGAAGCTTTTGCTAGCGGGCGACGAGGGCCAATGACGGGGCCGAGGATGCTAGCTTACGCTGCGGGGCAATGCAGCGACATGCTGGGCTGCTGGAGCGGACGACAGGGGAGTTGAGGTAGTGGTCGTCGTGGTAGGTAGCAGTACTCTAGTGGTGGTGGTGGTGGTAGTAGCGTTGGTGGTAGTGCTGTGTGTGTGTGCTATGAATAGGCCGCTAATTAGGCTGGCTTGTGTAGAGGAATTGCCCATAATTAGGGCGCGGGCCCAATCTGGCTGGCATGGCGAAGGCAGGTGCATGAAGCGGCTGTGATTGGTTACCGAGAGCAACAATCAATACTTGGCGGGCGACGAATGGGCCCTCGAGTACCGGGTACGTCCTCGGTCGCAGTCGGACAGACCAGGCCCTTACTCACCTGACTGCGCGGAACTGATGCTCAAAGGCCATCCTCTCCCGCTGCAAAGGCGCTACTTGTTGGTCCCTGGTTTTTGGTAAATGATGCCTGCCCTGTTTGCGTCTTGTTGGGCATCTAGTGTGCCGATTAATTGTCATCGCACGCTTGGTCTCCCTCTAGACACGACTCAATCCTTTGCTCGCTCGTCTTTGCGGCACGCCTTCGGTCATCACCATGGGATCCGCCAAGCTGGCCAAATTGCGAGCGCCGTTGCACAAAGCCGTTCCCAGTAGGTTCCTTTGCCCGACTATCAGAGGTGGAACTTTTTTCTTCTTTTTTTTCCTGCTTGGCGCGGTTCGTAGACAAAACGCTTGGGATAATGCTTGCATCTGCACAAGTTGCGGTCTGCATGGCTCCTTGCTCGAACCCCGTTTCTCCACGCTGATTCGGCTTGTTGCAACGACGCTTCCCCCAGCCCATTGTCGCAGCGGAGCACACCAGAGAATGGCGACTCGGCTGGCCGCAGGGTCTTACAGTCACGGGCTTGTCGTGTGGGTGCTTCTCTGCGCGACTGTTGGCCGCCACTGTGGGAGAGGGTTTCATGGTGGGTAGGTAGTAGCAGTCACGAGGGCGCGGTAGTACCAGCGGTCTGACACATGGCTGGTAACGGTAGCAGACTGCCGGCAGCGGCGACGCTCAGGGAAAAAGACGTAGAGAGGTCGAGGTAGTAGGTCCGACAAGCACCACAGTTTGCCCGGCCAGACAACGACGATGACGACAAGCCTGCTTCTCGAGTCGACCTGGACTCTGCTCTGTGGCGTCACGGGCTGCACGCAACCGCTCAAGCACAGAACGCAGCCGCATGTGATTGTTTGTGCCAATATCGCATTACTGCATGTTGCTGATGAGGCTGTCGGCTGGCACATGTCAACCGTCCGAACCGAAGCTCCACCGGCCGATCATGGACGGCCGTTGTCACATTGTGGCTTGTCAGAAAGCGCGGTGTATGTATGTACTTACGCAGTGTACATGGACATGTAGACTCATACATACATGTGTGTGGATGCATACTACACAGACACATATAGACGTGTGCACATACTTGGACAGATACGTCGACGCAGGCTTGCTGGCGGCCAACGTCACACTGGCGGCCAGCGTGAGGCGGTGGGCATGGTGCTGGCAGTCCTAGTGGCCAAGGGCAGGTCCGAGGTACGTACCTTGAGGCTGCGCACCAGACGACAGACAGCCAACAGTATGCGTGCACGCCATGGCTCAACTCAGATCTTCGCTGCATCTGCGCGCGACTGGCGGCGACACGATCCGCTGCCGTCGGCCCTCGCTGTGAGTGGATCCGCAGCGACCCTGACTTGGCCGGCCGTGATGGTGTTGATATTAATGGCATTTGGCTGTCTCTATTCGGGACTATTAGCCCGCTGCCCAATCTGCGGGCTGGCCAATCACCGCCTCATCCGCCCTCGCAGCCGTCTACACTAAGCGCCAGCCAGCCTGCTGCCCACTATGGCTGGCGACGACACAACCTCGCTCAGTGGCCGCTGTCGACAGGCATACGCTGTCTCATGCAGTGCCTGCTGTGTGATATGGGCCAAACTCGCCCGCCCCCACCGCCAACGGCGCCCAAGCACTCTGTACAAAAGACTTGCAAGCGCTCTCCACCCGAAGGGTCCTGTTTCCCGTTTTCGATCATCTTGTGCTGCCACCATCGTGCTGTGCTTTGTATCAGCGTATGCCATGCTCGCCATATTCCACCCCATTACCCCCTAGCCCTCTCTCGCAAAACCGCTTCGCCTACTCTTGAGCGTGTGTGCGCGCACTCACAACGCGATCATGGTAAGCTGCTCGCGGCACTCTCCCCCATCCCCCCCAATGCTAACACCCTCATAGCAGGCCATGACACCCATCACCCCGCTAGAGCCGGGCATGGAAATGTTTGAAAGGGGAAAAGCATCATCCCTCTTCTCCGCTGCCCTGACGGCCCGCTCCTCGCTCGAGCGTCCGCTTTCTCACATCAGCGTTGCCTACACCGACATTGAAGACGACTCAAGCGAATTCGAGGAGTTCGGCGGCTCTTCTGTGCGTGTCCGTGTCCTGCTGAGTCTGTGCGTCGGTGCTAACAGCCTCCAGAGCGACAATAGACGAAGTCAAACAACAATATCAACATTTGAAGAAGTGACTACCCCAGGAGAAGACATCCGACCACAGTTTGCTTTCTGGCCAGAAACCAAGCCAGTAGAAGGTCCAAAGGGTCCGCATCTGTTTCGTGCTTCGCAGTCCTCGAATGAGTTTCCATACGATGATGCGCTGCAGCTGTCTCCCTTGCTGCCAAAGCAAACACCACTTCGCCAACAAACTGCATTCCGCGAAGCAACTCCAGAAACAATTGTCCCCCAAAAAGAGTACAACAACATCGCCCTCGCCGTAGCCCACCTTGACAATGCCGAAGTGCGTGCTTGGACTTCTCAAGACGTGGCTACCTGGATGTACCAGAATGGATTTGAAGACGACATCATTGATAAGTTCATCGGACACGACATCACGGGAGCCGTCCTCCTCGATATGCAGTTTGATGATCTAAAAGAGTTGGAGATCCAATCCTTTGGCAAAAGACATCAGCTGTGGAATCAGATCGACTCTCTCCGTACCGCAGAAGGTCTCGTCTCTCCAACCGCCCCTGCTGCCATCCCCACCCCGTTTGAAGACATCGAACGCCCTTGCAAAGAGGCAAGAAACAGATCAAAGAGCAAGGGTCGGAAAGCCAGTCGTCGTGACAAGTCGCGCGGCCGCAATCTAGGAGACGATCTCATCACACCTGCGCATTCCGTCTCGATTGTCGCAATTGAACAGCTACTGCCCAAACCTCACGTCTGCGCAAAGGGTGAACGGTGCTCCAAGTGGAAGAAGCAACAAAGACAGCTCGCTAGACTCCAGCAGGAACACGGCTTTCCCATATCTCCGGAAAAGGGCGGCCATATCTTCATTGCTGGCGATCCCGGCAACGCCCAAACTGCAAGCCATGCTGTCGAGAACGTTCACCGCCCCAACTCAGAATCCGCGCCCTCCGTTGTGGTCCCGTCTGTGGTTGCATCGTCCGACGTGCTAGGTCCTGGTCAACTACCAGACTTCTCCCTCCAAGATCTGCAAAAGTTTGAGCAACGCGACCCACAAGACAATGTACGGCAATTCCTCACCCTACAGGGCCAGCAACAACCTTACCAGACTGCTACTCCAATCGAAGCGCCTCCCACCCCGCCAGCCGAGATATACCCACCCCGTCCATTCTTGGTGATACCACAGCAACAGTACTGCCCACAGGTTTCGGCCTTCTCCCCATCTACATCAGCACATACCACTAGGTCGTTCGAGCCATTCGCACACACACCTTCAACCCCAGCTCTCCACCCTCCAGAGTTCATGCCAGCGCCTCACTCAAACCTCAAGAGCCTTCCTAAATTGACCATTCCCCCGGCACGTGCAGTGTCTGTCCAGCCTGTCGGCAACCCACGTAGCGGTGCTCCGGTACACCAATACCTCGCACCGGACAACGTCTTTTCACCTTGTAGGACAGCTTCACCGGGTGGGGTTTACCGATTCGGCACGCCTTTCTCCGAGATGGATGTACCTGTGACCGCCGTGCAACCAGAGCCTCTCAGCCGCGACACAAGCCAGTCCGTGCCCCCAAACATGCAGTACCAGCCCCAACTCCACAGGTCTGGCTCGCGTCACGACCGGCGACGCCCATCACTGCCCATGCCAGCGCTAGCTGAAGAGCGCGTGTTCAGCCCAACCGCCCACTCAGATGACGACACTTTGCGCGAAACCATCTTCGATGACTCAGTTAGCCCCGTTGACAGTGCCAGCTCATCACCGCTCAAAGCCACCAAGCCATTTGACATGGAGGCCCAGGACACCGTTGCACCTCTTCAAAAGGGTGGCTTCGTGTACAAGGGCGTCAACCACCATGGTTGGATGAAGAAGCGCCGGACCAAACTCTTGCGCCACGAATGGCAGGACCACCACTTCCGGCTCCAGGGCACGCTGCTGGCCATGCACCCCAATGAGCTTCCTTCGTCGTCTGCACTGCAAACCATTGATGTAGATGACTATGCTGTGGCATGCTCGTCGCTCGCTTCGAGCAAGCTCTCAAGCAAGCTCAGGGCCCTCAAGCTCTCTTCGAGCCATCACAAGGACAAGTCAGCTGCCAACGCGCCTGCTTTTGAGTTTCAGCTTGTGCCCACCGCTCCTGGCAAAGGCGATGTCAAGAAACTAATGCCTAACGGCAAGGTTCAACACTTTGCCGTCACTACCAAAGATCAGAGGATCGACTGGATGCGTGAGCTCATGTTGGCCAAAGCTTTGAAGGCCAAAAATGACGGCTATCAGGTCAATGTCAATGGTGCTAACATGTAGGGTAGCCACGAGAATGTTTCTCGATTTTCCTTGAAGTTTATTTTTTTGATTTTTTTTGTCCCTTCCTTTGCAGCAAGCGAGCAGGCGAGTTTGATTTTCCTTCTTCTTTCAAGTTTCCAACGTTCTCCACTCTTGAAGTCTTTTTTTTACCCGCACACGTTGGTGAGCTGATCATGACCCGCTATTATACCCTTTTACGTTCTGTTTCTTTTCTTAGTACACATGTCTTGTTTTATTTTTCTCGCGTTCCTTCTCTCTACATGCTTATTTTCAATGCATACATCTGAAGACTTTGAACGCTCAGCGGGGCCGCAAGGTCAGAGACGACATTTGGTTTTGGTTTTGGACATGGTTAATGTGTTGGAAAGGTTGCATGTGTGGGGGGTCATGCTTAGCACAGACATTTGCGCACTCATTTATTGGATATATTTGGGGCATGGCAGATGTTTGTTGTTGCTGAAAAGCTACTGTTTATATCGAGATATTGAAGGTGAACGATGTTAGGTGGATGCCATGTAAGGAGAAGAGAGAGACACCGTAGAAATCGAATATGGGTATTATAACGAATGAAATGACTTTACGACTTGTCTTTGTCTTGTGTGGTGAACTCTTCTTAGATTGCCTGCTACTGGACTTTTCTGTCTCATCACTAGATAGCTATCTTTGTTACTATTTAGAACGGCAACAATCATTTTGTCTCCACAGTTGTTCGTTGACTTGGACCTGTGCCACATACTCACATAACCAGCCCCCAACTTCCTGGGCACAAAATAGAAACTGGATAAAAAGACACCAAAATACATCGATACTCATATCTTGGTGCCCAATAACCATCCATGCATGGTACCTTGCATTCGGCCCCCTCCATCAATCTCTGTCGTACCACCCAACCCCCAACAAAAAAGACCACTAATTACCTCAATTTTGCCGTATCTCGCCCACCACCCCCGTAACCCCAAATCTGACCTAACACCCAAAATAAAACGCAACTTGACAAACGCGGCATCAACACACACGGCGCCCATCACACGTCCTAAGCGAACACCCTGCTCTCTTCCGATCCAAAGAGAAACGGGAGCGCGATATTTGTCATTACCCGATTCCGGGCCAGCGGTAACTTTGGCCTCATCCCGTCACGCATTGACGGCGCTCGAAAGCATCCAGCCATGCCATCCCTCCCCTCATGCAACGAATGCGAGAACGAAAAGGCACAACAAGTACAAGAAGAGAAAAGCTGCAGTTATGTCTACAATACAAGTACTAAGGCTTCAAATTGTACCATGATTGCATAAATATTCTTATACTACACTATCGACCGGCAAACGCTTCGGACCGTACGTACGTATTACTTTCTCAATTCCAACCTTGGCACTCGAAAAGACACCCCCAGCCCGTCTCTCGTCTCCACACCTCTCTCAATTCAATCAACTCATCTTGGCGCACTTTTAGCCCCCTCCTTCCCCTCCCTCCCCCCAATCTCTAGCCCACTTTTTTCCCTCTCTCTCTCTCTCTCTCTTCCTCTCGTTGATCCCGCTTAGCTTATTACAGCATGTCAAATAAAGTGCCAGGGTATATGCAGTATTTAGATTCAACGAACCCTTGGAGCCCTCTCGTGATGTTTTGAGTTCGGTTCGGGACGGCGGGTCGTAGTAAAGCTTTTTGGTCGATGCGGGGGGTTTATTTTTTTTACTTTCTTAGGTTTGGGCTATGTAGCTATACTAGGGAAGCTATTACTAGAGCATTTAGTGTACCGGAATTTGTGTAGGCGAAAGAGGGGAAAGCGTTGGTGAGGTGGGTGAATTTGGGGAAGGATAAGCGGAGGAAGGGGGGGGGGGTTTTGTTTGACAAATTGGATAGAGTACGAGTTTTGGAGTGTGTTTTGTTGTGGATAATGCGGAAGCGGACACGGATGCGAGGGTGAGGTGTGATGAGGAGTAAGTATGGCTTTACTGGGGATTCATGCCTGAATGTGTGCAGGGGGAAGGTGGTTGCGTTGGTGAGGGTATTTGAGTTTCGAGGGTATTGTATGCTAGACAAGGCGTGGTTTAATGGCTGCGAAACAAAATGTGAGTTAATAAATACGATTCAAGATAATGGGAAAAAAATTACAACTTCCGACTCGTTGGGACATTAATGTTGTTCAGTAAGGGTTTCAAACGATGTCATGGCAGGTTCAGCATGAACTTTGTGGGTTCAATATGTATTACACACAGCCGGATTCATTTATCCGTATCCTAGCCCCACTGAAAGTTTAATCGCACACATCACCTTCGTCACCAATTTTCCGTGCCTTTCCGCTCCTCAGCCCGGGCCCTTCCGGTATGATCACCTTAATATCAAAGTCACACGCTGTTTGTCCTTGCAGGCATCTCGGCTCAACTATAGCGAACATTTGAATGACAGCGGATACCTGCATGAACAAAGAGTGCTCTGTTGCTGGTGCAAAGCACCCTCAGAGATTGCAGCAGACGGTGGTACTGACAGCTGTCAGAATCGCTGTGTGTAGCGTAACATGCGAAGATATAGGTATGGGATCGGGATGTGATTGACCATGGTTACGGGTCGTGACGGTGTAATGGTGTTGATATTTGTTTGATTAATGGGATATGAACGTGTGTCACGACAATTGGTGTCAGGCGGTGCGGTACCGGAACAAGAGTGCCAGAAAGAGCCAATTGTCAGTTCAATTTAACGATTATTTCGAACTAAATGATGAAAATTGCCCATAAAATTCGTATATGGAAGCAGTTGTGACTTTTTTATAATTTTCTTTGGTCAGGAGGCAGCCATCAAAGAGGCGATGTATACGTCGTCACCGAAAGTAGAAAATTTAATACGATTCGACATGAGTTAAACTAACTAAGCGAAGGCTGTATATAAGAAGACAAACAACAATAAATTGCGTGACAAAAGACTAGCCCTCTTCCCAACATGTATGGGCATTCTTCAGTACCGTAGATGCCAAAAACAAGAGGGATACCAGTCCTGCTCTGTACTAGATACCAGCCAAATGCTGGGTCATGCCACTGTATGTGGCATCGAAATGAAGAGCTTTCGAGTAATATACACTATGCGACGGATTGTTCACATGTTCCAACACAGGCGTCCAAACATGATAGGTAGAAATTGGAGGACGATTGAGGTACCCGCCGAGTGTATCCAAAAGAATAGGAATTGGTGTGATAAAAAATATGAAATTACAAAAATTTTCGTGGCTTTTCACAATGACCTTTGGAGGTTGTTGACATTGACGAAATGCTTACTCCTCGAGGGCCTCACGCCTGCCATGGGGCATACCGTATGGACGTTTTTAGGCTTCTGACTCACGTTTCTCAGCGGCCATGCCATGGGGAAGGCCGATAGGGCGTGGCCAGGTTGGGAGTTGTGGCTCAGCTTCAGCTTCGCGCTTCTCAGCAGCCATACCGTGAGGGAGACCATAAGGGCGTGGCCAGGTTGGGAGTTTTGGGTCAGCTTCGCGCTTCTCAGCGGCCTCGGCAGGCACTGTAAGTGCTGCACCGGAAACGGTAACTGCAAGGATAGCGGAGGCGATAACAGCGTTGAATCTCATGGTGCAGAATTGGATTGCTTAGTCGTCCGATGTTGAAATTTGGAGGCGCAGATCGATTCGTAACCGAATTGTTGACGGTGATCGTTGAGATTGTACTCGATGATGAGGGCAACATTGCTGAGAATCCACATTATTTAAACTCGAAAACGACAAAGGCATGTAGTGAGTCGCGAAGTTGATTGCTCCCAATAACATCAATAGACTCCATGGTCATCAATAGATTCACAAACAGTGGGGTCAATGGCTATTCAGGCAATACTAAACCGTCTGATCAGGTGAAGGAGAAGCCAAAAAAAGGGATCCCTCTTGATAGAAATGGGTGCGGACCAATAGAAAGAAAGTATCCATCAAAAAGAGACCGTTGAGACCACATAGGCTTTCGATAGCGACGGATAGTCTGATTCCAGAATGCTCTTGCTAACCAGCAATGTATGGAGTGAGTATAATTCTTTCTGTCCCTTCACAATTCATGAAAGGGATTACTGTAGTTATCAAAGAAGCTATTGTGGTGGAGGTATGTCGTTGAGATTACCTTTTCTGGATCTGAATAACTTCAATAGAAACCGTGGGCTTGGGGCGAATCACGAGCACCCAACGTCAGCCCCACGACAGAGAGCCCCCTTTAGTCGAGATGTGACTAGGCTACTGGACCCCATCGATGGGTACGCTATAATTTTGGCGCAAGATCCAAACACTTGCGAATATTAAGGCGGTTCACTTACAGGATAGTCATGTGTGGAGAGTAACTACTGCACATATTAGCGTGACGCTGGATATGTAAAGCCAAATCTGCAAAGAAAGCCAGTCATCGGAGATTATGAAACACAACCTGACATCTCCAGCCCAAGTAAGACGGTCCTCTGCACTCATAACACGGATGCTCGAATAACGTTTGGGACGGGCGAGTAACCGGGATGGGCGAGTAGCCGGGCATGCCAAGATCCCATCAACTTTGACTACTACACACAATGTCTCAAACCAACAACGTACAAAACCCTTCAAAAGAATCTCAAGTACAGCTTGAATTAATAGCTATCCAAAGTAATGCGACACTTAGCGTTCCACGTGCTGCAGCAATCTACAGTGTGGCTGAAAGTACACTAAGACGAAGACGTGCTGGAAGGCTCTCTCGACAAGATTCCACACCCAACCCAATGAGACTCCTCGTGACATAAGAGGATATGATTTGTGACTATATTCTAGACCTTGAATGGCGAGGATTTCCAGTACGCCTCTCTACTGTCAAAGATCTAGCTGGTTCTTTGCTGGCTGCTCGCAACCGCGAGCCTGTTGGCCAAAACTGGGCTAAGTCCTTTGTAAAGCGTCGCCCAGAGCTTCGAACAAAGTTTAATCAAAATTAAGACTATAAGAGAGCTCTTTGTGAAGATCCTGAGCTTGTACAGGGCTGGTTCCGCCTTGTACAGAATACCAAAGCCAAGTATGGGATCCAGAACAACGACTTGTACAATTTCAATGAGACTGGCTTCATGATGGGCATGCATAACTCATCAGCAGTAGTTACAGTCTCTGAGCGTTGATCAAAGCCAAAATCTTTACAGCAGGGCAACAGGGAGTGGGTTACCAGCGTGGTTTGTGTCAGCGCAGCTGGCTGGGCGATCCCACCCTTTATCATCTTTCAAGGCAAGTACCACCTCTCTGCCTGGTACAAGGAGGATAGCCTACCTCGAGATTGGGTTCTTGTAGTGTCCAAGAATGGCTGGACAGCGAATGAGCTTGGCCTGAAGTGGTTGGAGCACTTTGACAGGCATACGAAAGAGCGTAGTATTGGAGGCTATCATCTACTCATTCTTGACGGTCACGGGAGCCACAACTCGCTCGAGTTCCAGCAATACTGCAAGGAGGCAAAGACTATCAATCTACGCATACCCCCGCACTCTTATCATCTACTACAGCCACTTGATGTGGACTGTTTTTCGCCTTTGAAGAGGGCGTATGGGTGCCAAGCCGAGGAGATGATGCGTAACGGGATAAACCACATGACGAAGATAGAGTTCCTCCCAGCCTTCCAGTAGGGCTATGGCAAGACTGTTACAAAGGAAAATATCTTAGGAGGGTTCTGAGGTGCTGGCTTAGTTCCACACGACCCAGAGGTGGTGATATCGAAGCTCGACGTCAAGCTACGGACGCCAACACCACCTGCTGCAGAAGATCTGCCCTGGCTGTCGCAAACTCCAAGAAATACCCTAGAATTAGGGTCGCAATCGACGCTAGTAAAGCAGAGGATTCAAAGGCATATAGACAGTTCACCAACGTCTATGGTAGAGGCCTTTGAAAAGGTCTCAAAGGGAGCAGCTATTATCGCGCATAAGCTGGTGTTGGCGCAACGGGAGATAGCTCAGCTTAAGGCGGCAAATGAAGCCGCAACGCGACGAGAATCACATAGAAGAAAGCGGGTTCAGGAAGAGGGGACTTTAATAGTTGAAGATGGGGCGCGCTTAGCCGCTCTTCGAGACTTTGGCGCGCGTAATGATGGAGAGAAGGCAAAGAAGCAGAAGCGCGCTGAAGTGGGTGAACCATCTCAACGACGGTGTGGACGGTGCAATATGACTGGGCATAACACACGAACATGTAAGAAAGTAATAGAAGTAGCCTCTGGATGATATCTCGTACCGCATTGCACTATATAGGCCCAAAGTGGGCTATTCTGGGCTATAATGTGGTAGTTTTGGTGTGGTCTTGGCAAAAGTGGACCGCGAACCCCGTGTGAACCGCGAACCCGTGAGGTACGTTATTGCTTACTAGACGCCTGTTGCTAAAGAGCAGTTTGATGACAGAAGGAGATGTTAGATAGCTAGGCAATCCTCCAGCGGGCTCTTTTAGGGGAAAAGAAAATTTTCGACTATTTAGTTTGAAGAGTAACTCTCTAGTTTTAATGAGTAGCTCTCTCGTTCACTTTTAATGAGTCTTCCTCTCAAGTTTTAATGAGTAACTCTCTCAGGAATTGTGTCTCTAGCAGCGCTATGTTCACCGAGGACAGCCCAGGCCTAGATGTCTGAAAGCGTGTTGCCCCATCACCAGCACATCAGCATCTCCACACAGAAGGACTCACAAGCTTTTGTTGACTCGACAAGAGACGTGTACATCTTAGGTCGCGAGGGCCCGCAAGACATGCTGCATAGTTGTTGCATCTATCGTCCGCTACTAACAACAATACTTAACAGATGCGTTGAAGAAAGCCGCCAGCGAATGCCGCAACGCGCTCTTCCTCACCAATCCCCACGTCGACTGCGAGCGCGTTATCAACGCGAAAGGCACGAGACTCGCAGGCACCTGCGAGTGGATCACACAAGATACGAAGTACTACACCTGGCTGAACGACGTTCGCAATAAGGACGACAACACACAGCTGCTGTGGATCTCAGGCGGGCCGGGCAAAAGGCAAGACAATGATGTCCGGCTTCCTGACAGAGGAGCTGGAGCGATACACAACGCGAATAGAGAATACCTTTGCAGCGCTAAGGACGAGAAGCGCAACACAGCTGTGGCGATGCTGCGCTGACTAGTGCATCAGATCGTCGCGAAGCAGCCGCAGCTGGTCTAGCAGCGCTGCCATATCTTTGAGACGCCAGAGTAAACGCAGCCTTGAATGATGACACCAAGGTTGCTTACATGTAGTCAGCCTCACTAAAAGCAATCCCGCTCGTATCCGATGCCGATGGGGGCTGCTATCGTAATCGCCATATCACATGCACGTTATGGATATGACTGGATTAGCCCTTCCCATTCCGTTAACTATAGTATCGCACCAAGTTCCTGCTCAAGATCCGTTGACGCCAACGCGATATATCTGCCTAAAGCGTTCGTTGAGTCGTTGATGTAGTTACGACTTATGTATTCTACAAGTTTGCCCATCATGCTAACTTTTCCCCGCAATCTTCTGACTGCTAGAAGTCTATCTTGCCACGTTGAACATAATCCTTTTACACACGCCCACTAGTTAGAACATTTCATTTTCCAGTTCCATTCGCTTAAGGAGGATGCCTAGACGAAGCTTGCTAACGTTCATTGGCGTGCATATGTACATTTTCCTGAACACCAGCATGGGCAAATCGAGACACGCAGACGGTCACGTCTTCAGTGAGTATGTATCGGCCTCACGCCGTGTAAGAGCCTACAGAAGAGGCTGAGGAACGCCGCGCCATCAGACACATGGATAGTGAGGCTTCAGACGCTGAGAACGCCATACAGTTGCCTGACAACGGCAAGTCCAAAGTGCCACAAAGAAGCAAGATTATGGTGCTGCGGCGAGACGCATTGTGACACGCGCATTCAAACGACATGCAGCAGCTGAGCCGCCATTTTATACAATCAACCCGTGTCGATAGAACTTAGCTGCAATAGCTTAAAGAGAGTTTCAGCAAGTAATCTCGTGATTGTAGCTATCACTGTGGTTTGCGCGCATCATTCGATCAATTAAGCACGTAGCAAGCACGGACATGGTAACGCTTCGCTTCACCCAAAAGTCCATGGTTCAATCGCAGAACTAAGGATCTATCCGCATGCACTGGATCATACAGCATCCGCTATGTATGCTGAATCGCAAATGTCCGACTTATTTTCTACGGTCAGCGAGAGCGTCAAAGGCCTAGCGCAGCCCCTCAGCAGCAAAATCCTAAGATGTTACAATCGGGAGCTTTCCTCAAGTCGTTTTGCTCAGACATCGCGATTCGTATTGAATCTTGTGTAGTCTTGGCAAAGACGAGCGGCTCGCCCGTGGGTTACACCGTCTGAAAATGCTAGTCTAGGTATGTCCCCGTAGCAGTTAGCTTTGATCCGGTGGATCACTGATATGGTTCATAGCTTGCGCTAGCAAAACATGATATCGTGCGGGGGACATCTGACAGCTTGTATCCCCTATACAGACTACAAAGAAGCGAACTCGATAATGGATATGCGACCAGACGCATGTCCAATGGCGACCAAATTCCCCCACACTGCAGAGCAGCTCGGACGGTATTCAGGAGGAAGCCAGACGGCTTGTTCTCCACGACGTATCCACTGTTCCTCAACTGAGATATTCGAGGGAGGATACTGATCGGAAGCATCAGTGTCTAATACAGTGTGTATTGTTTCGACGTCAGTCTTCAAACAACCTTCAGTGAAAGAAAGGGAGCGAATAATGTTGTTCATCTCAAATGCCTGCTGCATACAGCTCCCCACAGAATCCCACAATTCGACCTTCCGATCCAACGCCAGTGCTAAGGACAAGCTGTCGGGCGAGAAGGCTAGAATACGGACTCTATCTGTATAGGTCGTAAGGTGCTGCACCACCTGTTGGGTGCCAATGTCCCATATCTTGACTGAATTGTCGTAAGATGCCGTTGCCAAAACCTTACCATCTGGCGAGATGGCTGCGGCATTAACGCGAAGTGAGTGACCCTCAAACGGCTGCGGTATTGCGTCAGGATCAGTATCCCATAACTCAACTTCGTTATGGTTCAGTGTCACTGCCAGCAGTTTGCTGTTGGGAGAGAAGACAACCGTTCTAAAACTCCTCGAAGAGTCCTTAAACCTACAAAACAATACGCCTGTGTAAGCATCTCGCAGCTCGATAGTACTATCAAAGAGAGTAACTGCGATAACTCTACTGTCTGGCGAGAAGACAACTGCTCTAGCCCTACTAGAAGACTCTTCTAGAAAGCAGACTAATGTACCCGTGTGAGCATCCCGCAGCTCGACAGTATCATTGAAGAGAGTAACTGCGATAACTCTACTGTCTGGCGAGAAGACAACCTCTCTAGCCCCACTAGAAGACTCTTCTAGAGAGTAGACTAGTGTACCCGTGTAAGTATCCCGTAGCTCGACAGTACCATTGAAGAGAGTAACTGCGATTACTCTACTGTCTGGCGAGAAGACAACCTCTCTAGCCCTACTAGAAGACTCTTCTAGAGAGTAGACCAGTGTGCCTGTGTGAGCATCCCGCAGCTCAACCACATTAAAGAGAGTGACTGTGACGACTCTACTGTCTCGCGTGGAGGACTTCTTAAATATACGTAACAGTCTTTCTGTGTATGGTACGGAGTTTCTGGATCTCCCAGGATACATGTTGGAATCATGAGGCATTGCAAATTTGTGAGCATTCCATAGCCCGGCAGTTCTATCGATATTTCCATCGACAGTGGCTGCGATAACTTTGCTGTCTGGCGAGAAGATAACCGTTCTAAAACTTCTTGACCAGTCCTTGAACCTACAAAGCAATGCGCCCGTGCAAGTATCTCGCAGCTCGATAGTACTATCAAAGAGAGTAACTGCGATAACTCTACTGTCTGGCGAGAAGACAACTGCTCTAGCCCCACTAGAAGACTCTTCTAGAGAGTAGACTAGTGTACCCGTGTAAGTATCCCGCAGCTCGACAGTACCATTGAAGAGAGTAACTGCGATAACTCTACTGTCTGGCGAGAAGACAACTGCTCTAGCCCCAATAGAAGACTCTTCTAGAGAGTAGACCAGTGTGCCTGTGTGAGCATCTCGCAGCTCGATAGTATTATCGAGGAGGGTGACTGCGATTACTCTGCTGTCTGGCGAGAAGGCCACGTCCTTAAACTTTTTCAATGACTTCTCTACTGCTTGAAGCCATGGGCGGAGTCTAGTGTCCCACGATCTGACTGTTTTATTCGATCGTGACCTTAGCGATACCTTATCGTGTAGCGAGTTCACGTTGCTGACTCTACTCGGATTGCTTACGAATTGTTGTCGTGACACGGTCGTGCTAACATCCCACAACCTCACTGTCATATCCTCCGATGATGACGCCAACATCTGATCGACCGGCGAGAAAGCCACTGCCTTGATTGCTTTGGAATGACCTTCGAGCGTTCGAACAATCTCGCCCTTGCTAATACTCCACAGAAGGATCTTTTTGTCGTGCGATGCTGACACCAATACGTCAACGTTTCGCGAGAAGATGACTGCTTTGACCATAGCTGAATGGCCCTCGAGGATCCGGAATATCCCCTGTGTCTCAACCATCCATACTCTGACTGTCTTGTCGTCCGACGCTGACGCTATAAGCTTGCCATCGGGCGAGAAGGCTACTGCGTTGACCTCATCTGCGTGGCCCTCGAGTATGTGCTCGGGTTTCTCTTTCTCAGGGTTCCACAATCTCACAGTTTTATCTTCTGATGCTGATGCTAGTAGTTTGTCGACTGGCGAGAAGGCCACAGCATTCACACTTGAAGAATGACCGACAAGTGTACACAGTAACGTGCCTTCGGTAGCGTTCCACAGCTTCACTGTGTTATCGCCGGATGCTGATGCTAGGGTCCCATCGACTGGCGAGAAGGCTACTGCGTTGACCTCATCTGCGTGGCCCTCGAGTATGTGCTCGGGTTTCTCTTTCTCAAGGTTCCACAATCTCACAGTCTTATCTTCCGATGCTGATGCCAGTAGTTTGTCGACTGGCGAGAAGGCCACATCCTTAACCCATGACGAGTGGCCGTCAATCGTTCGAAGTAATGTACCCGCAGTGGCATCCCAAAGCTTCACTGTACCATCGTTCGATGCTGATGCTAAGATCTTGTTGTCCGGTGAAAAGACTACTGCGTTGACAAGGCGTATATGGCTCTCAAGCGTCTGCAGCGACGCACTCCATTCATTGTCGACTCGGGGTAATCTCTTGAAATATCTGGGCACTACATCCTGGAATTGCCTCTTTACTACGCTAGTGCTTGGTGCAAATAGAAGCGCACTGCAGTATACCTGAGACGGGCATTGCTCGATTGCTGATCGGCTGTGCAAAACGAATCGCTTCGTGTCATGAACAATTTCAGAGAGAACTTGAGAATGTTCGCACGACTGATACTATGAGTCAGCCAAGCGGGATTCTGTATACTGAGACTAACTTACCGTTAGCATAGACTCTAGAGAAACAACAGCATGAACACCTTCCGAGACCTTTCTCATCCATCCAAGGGCCTCGAGCCAGTGAAGGAGATGTTTCTGCAAAAAACAAAGCACTTGTTCGTCGTCCTTAAGCTGGACCTCGCTCCTCTGGAGATGCTGGACCCAGTAGAGGCATGCATATTGAGCCTCAGGAGTAAGATGTTGTTCCACCTCACTGGTCTGGACATCGACGGCAAGTTTTCCTGACTGCTCCGTACCAAGAACATCTTGTTTGAGGATACCCGACATAAGTGCTATACATTTTCCTGCAAGGTCTTTGTGCACTTGCTTCTCACGAACCTTGAAACGTAGGTCTTTACATCGTACGTTATCCAGGAGAAAGTCGCGAAACGAAGGATGGTGTAAACGCAGTGGACGAGTGCGATCTACTGGAATGTCCAAAATGGCATGCAAGTCGCTTAGTGTTTGGTCCACAGTGACTTGCGCAGTGTTGAGTAATTTCCCAAGTGATGGGATTGAAAGGGGGGACAAGAGGACAGCAATGGTAGTCATAGTTGTGGCAAGCACTTCACGCCATTGCTGTCTCTCATGATCTTTGTACTTCCGAATAGAATCTAGAAGGACTGTCGTGTAAAGTGAATCAAGATGCTGTTGCGGGACCCATGCGAAGTCTCGATCATTATCAGTCGCGGAGCTGTCCGAGGAGATTCCGTCTGCAGCCTCGTAGGAGGAGCCGATTTTCAGGATTGTCCTTATGCGAGCCAGAGCGAAGGCTCTGCCTTCGGCAATGAAGCGACATGCAGTTGCCGCCCAGATGAACAGTCCATTCGCACTGCGGACGAGTTGATCGACCAGCTTGTCGCCGGGCCAACCAGCGCCCAAGCCATGCTCACGAGAAATACGCCCGAGCTCGTGCCACAGAAAAATGCAAATATCGTGATCCACAGTAGATGAAGATATGTTGTGGAGCACGAAGTCCTGATGTTCAGCATGCTGCATGCAGCTGAAGCTGTTTCGGATCAACACCTCCGGCCGGCTGGTCAAGAACACTTTGAATTGTACCGCCACTGTCGACTGCGCTTCTGCCAGAAGTTGCAAAAGGAGCTGGACATTTTCTTTCTCTTCACATTCGTCGAGCGCATCAATCACAAGAATACATCGCAGTGTACAACTGGCAACTGTCGGGACCGACAACGGATCGAGGACTAAATGGCGCCATTGTTTGCGGAGAGGCAAGTTGGCGATGTCGCTATGCGCCATAATTGCGTCGCAGATAGGCCCTTTCAAAGATTTTGCGCTGTTTGCTAATTGGACTGCGATGCTCGTCACAAACTTCTTAGCATATCGTAGGTGTCCATCTTTTCCACCGTCTCGCGAGAAGAAGAAGCTCACTGCGATTACGCTGTCTGTCTTAGAGTATTTGGAGACGAGAGTCCGCGCCACGGTGGACTTGCCAGTGCCAGCCAGGCCACTGAGCCAGAAGATGCCTGGCGAGTCTTCATCGTCCGCCCATTCGTATATGTCGTGAAGAAGTTCGATGCGGGTATCGGGTAGGCAGGTCGGCTCGTGTTGTCGCTGGTACGTATTGAACGATGCATCCTCAGCCGTCGGCAGAGATTTGAGCACCTCATTCAAGTCTGCGTTGCCAGGTCAGCCTCAATTATCTTACAACAATCACTGACGGAATGCAGCATACTTGTGCTTCTATCTATGTGAATGTCCCTAAATTTGCCAGCGAATAAATTCGCGTTGTTGGCAGACAAGTTTCTGATGTATTGGTCATCGCCAAGGGATGGCTCTGGCGACGATGATGAAGATCTGTGGAAGGCTAATGGTTGGTCTGGCACTTTGTGCCTGCGCCATCGGTCCATTGCGACAATTTGAATAACATGTATGGTTCGATAACGACTTGTATTGTATATCTGGTTTACAGCGGCGTTGTGTATATGAAAGGCATTGTTGAGCTGATTGGAACAGCAAAGACAGGCATGTTGGTCGGAACCTCTCAGCTCTTTGGCGGGTTAAGGCGCTCGTGACTCCTCAGCCTGGCTCAGCTGCGGCTGAGGGTTGTGATACCGGAGGCGCCCGGACAATATTCACGACGTGTAATTAGATCACCTGGGATGTTCGAAAGATATACATGGGATCGGGTTTGCATATTGACGGCTTGCCTATAATCCTTGGCTGCTGCTGAAAGGTCACCACAGGCGCGTAGAAGACGTCCAGAACGTTTGGAGACTTTGGTGTAGCGGCCCGTGCCGCTGTGGGTAGCAAGAAGACTGGGTGGGCTATACACAACTAAGCTCAACCCGCACCGCGTCGCTCTGCAGATGGTATTGCGTCTATGCACTACAGTGCCCTGCTCATGCGCAAATCGATGTTCCATCCCACACAAACCATGAACATAGTGTCCATTGAAGACCAGAATCATAACTCGAGCATCATTGCGTTCATCGGGGACAGCCCAGGCCTAGATGTCTGAAAGCGTGTTGCCCCATCACCAGCACATCAGCATCTCCACACAGAAGGACTCACAAGCTTTTGTTGACTCGACAAGAGACGTGTACATCTTAGGTCGCGAGGGCCCGCAAGACATGCTGCATAGTTGTTGCATCTATCGTCCGCTACTAACAACAATACTTAACAGATGCGTTGAAGAAAGCCGCGAGCGAGTGCCGCAACAAGCTCTTCCTCACCAATCCTCACATATACCGCGAGAGTGTAATCAGCAAGAAAAGTACGAGAATTCCAGTCATATAAGAGTGGATCATACGTGAGCTATCACGCCTGGCTGAACAGTGATGGGGATTGCTATGGATCTCGGACGGCCCAGGCAAGGGCAAGACGATGCTGTCCGTCTTTCTGACAGAGGAGCTGGAGAGGCACACAGCGCGCATAGACGGTGCAGAGCTGACTTTCTTCTGCGCGCTCAGGACGAGAAGTGCATCACGGCTATAGCTGCACTTGGCGGGCTGGTGCATCAGATCAGCACCAAGCGTCTGCAGTTAGTTAAGCACGCGCTGTCACACTTTAAGACGCCTTAGAGGACGCAGCACGTGTTGTCGTATCTTGAGATAATGTGGGTTATCTTCAGCAAGCTGATTGCAGACGCTGAGCTCGGAGACATGTTCTGTACGCTTGACGGACTCACGAATGTTACAAACACACACTTAGAGCGCTAGTGCTGCGCATCGTCAACCTATACCCTCCCCAGAGCTCAATTCGAGACATACCAAGCAGTACAACAACGTTCAGATTAGCTATCGTGAGCCGGGGACTTCTCGGCCTCAAGTAACCCCAAACTGCCGCAAGCTTACTACAACTGAAGAGCAGACAATCGCACGGTATATATACTTCTTCGTACCATGCAGAGATGTGGACGCATCCTTTGTAGATGATGAATGGTGGGGTAGCGTATCCCGCAGCGCAGAGGCTCGGGATGACAGTAACCCACTCGCGATTGCCTGGCTGAACAAGAGTAGGTCTCGTACGACGTTCTGAACCTGTGACTACCTTCATTGAGCCAATTATACCCATCTGAAACCCAGTTTCATCAAAGTTGTGGATGTCATCTGAAGATACCCCATACTTCTCAATTGTCTCTCGCACGAGCTTGAACCACGCGTTAATAACCTCTGGATCCTCTTGCTGTATTCTCTGGCGGTCCTTTTCCCGATTGGAGGCTGTTTTGAGCTCGTCTGAACGCGATACAAATCGCTCTGGCCAGTTCTTGACCAAAGGCTGTCCACCTCGTACGCGCAGTAGTTTCTCTACCATATCTGCTCTCTCACACAGTCGAGGGGTAAATCCTCGCGATTCTAGATAAATAACATACCGTAAGACTATCTGCTCTTCAGTTATAGTAAGCTTGCGGCAGTTTGGGGTTACTTGAGGCCGAAAAGTAATTTTGTCAAGCTGATCAGAAAAGCGCTAAAAAAGTGTATTATAGGCAGCAGCAGCGCGTCGTATAGTCTTAAACTGGCCTGTAAGAAAGGCCTGAAGAGCTAGAATAATTCTACCCTCTCTCTGAGTCAAAAAATCCCTATGTTGTTGATGCATAGTGTTTTGTACATGAAGTTCGCAATGCCAAGAAAAAGTGGCCCTCTCGCTGATATGGCCGGCTCGATGGTCAAGTACGTTAGATGATAAAGATAGCGATGAAAATACAGCACTACACCTAGCCATTAGAGCGCGGAATCAAGAAGTGGCGGAGGTCCTGGTCAACAATGGAGTAGAGGTCAACAAGAGGGACAAGTCTAAAAAGGCGCCCCTGCATCTAGCTGCTGAAGAAGGGGATGAGAGGATGGTACGACTGTTAATCGAAAGAAGAGCGGATTTCAATGAAGAGGGGAACAACAAAAATGCGTTGTTACACTCAGTACCTGGGAAGAGAAGAAACAACGCGGTTGTACGCGTGCTAATAGACAAAGGGGCAAACGTAAACGCGAAGAACAGCGATAGAAGTACCGTCCTCCACTTAACCGCCCGAGAAGGAAACACTAAAATAGTACGGTGGCTAGTATATGGCAGAGCAGACATTAATGCGGTCGACAGGTTAGGAACAGTACTGCGCTCTGCACGTGAATCTTGGCAAATGAGTGGGACGATTATGTTGATCCTGGCCAACGGAGGAGCGGACTTGAACGCAAGAGAATCCGATGGGTCGACAGTCTTAAACTGGGCAGCTTGGCGAGGGAACCAGGTGCTGGTGCTGGTGCTGGTGCTGCTGGATAAAGGGGCGTTTGTGAACGCGAAGGACAAAGTTGGGAGGACTCTGCTGCATTTGGCTGCTGGTGAACTAGATTTGAAAGCGGTGTTTCTGCTAGCACGCAAAGGAGCAGATCTCAAAGCAAGGACCAATGACGGGTATACAGTACTGCATAAGACAATCTCAGCTGTAGGATGTGCTTCAATAGGGGGTGAGGAACTAGTGGAATTGCTAATTAGCATGGGGGCGGAATTGAAGGCAAAAAACATAGGAAGACGGCATGACAATCAGCAATCAAGGAATAAAATGAGGCAGTAATTCACCTGCTTAGATCAAGAGAGTGGGCGTAAAAGCGGAGAAAGATGGCAACAGGAAGATGGCAGCTGAGACGCAGAACAAGATTTCCTAAGCCTCTTGCGCATCAACAAAGCGTCTATGGAAAGCGTTTGGTTAGGCTAATAATCTTATTCTATCCTGAATACATTCGATTTGTAGTTTCTGCTCCAACTTTGTTCTCATTCCACAAGATGGTAGTGCGACTGCTGGTGAGGAAAGGAGCAGACGCCAATGAGGACAACGATGGGGAGACGGCATTATAGTACAACACTCTCTAGCGATATCACGTTGTAGCGTAGTGTAACTATCTATAAAGTCAGGATGCGACCCTTTTAGTTACCTCCACTACTGTCTTTGCTGCTGTGCTCTATACACTCTACATGATGTCGAGATGACTATTAGTGAGCCTTTGTATCCAGGCCGTTGGTGCTATTTGGGTAGGTGTTATTCCTAAAGAGGTTAAGGCTATGTTAAGCGATGCAGGGACCCTTAGTAGACTCAATATTCTGTGTAATGCGCAGACCAGAAGCCAATTATGCAAGCAAGTGTAACACCAGAGGTAAATGTAGATAATCAAGCGAACCTTGTTCAAGGATTTTTGTCTCGTGGTTTCTAGTATAGGGCCAAAACCGTAACAAATATGCTTGCTGCATGCGTCCATGCAGATTGCTTTTGGGACTGCTAAATGCATGTCCCAACTGTTGGATACAGGTCCTGTAACCCTTGAAAAAGAACAGTGGGTGACGATTCCGATCTGATTTGGATTGTCTGCGATAATAGTTACATATATCTACGTCATCGCAGTCTTCCATTGAGGTAGTTTACGCTTTGAAGGTGGGAACTCACTTTGGAGGAGAATCGGTCGACTAGTAGTAAGCGCGAAAAAATTTAATCAAAACATGTTATACGTGCTTCTAGGTGCCTCTGTAGGTATATGCACGGCTTGTCTTGTCGCAATGGCTGCTGTATATGAAGTGGTGGGTAACGGGCGAAAGTTGGGAGTTGCTCCAACTGATTGAGCTAGCGCCGCACGTGGCTTCGCGCCGAAAGTGCACGCGAGAATTGTCGCGAAATAATAGAGATGTGATTCAACCATGAAAGCATGCACGTCCGAATAGCCAATACGACAATTCCGGCATTCCGGAGAGTATTTTCTGGCTTCCAAAAGCGCTCACCATGGATCCAGTTGTCCTGTCGAATTGATAGCAATTGCAATCGACGGTTTATCACCACCCAGACGTCTATTGAGAAACCGTACTACATCACCACACCTATATTCTATGTCAATGCTGCCCCTCATGTTGGTCACCTATATACCATGGTTCTTACCGATGTAATCAAGCGTTGGCATGTACTCAAGGGAGAGAACGCTATTTTGTGTACGGGGACAGATGAACACGGCCTAAAGGTGGTTCCGCCTCACAGACATAGATGCTATTCACTAATCCTCCTGCAGGTACAAAGAGCAGCAGCAAGGGCAGGTGTCGAACCAAAGCTGTTTTGCGACCAAGGCGCCGAAATCTTCAAAGTACGCATGCATGTAAAGCGAGCCCCACCATCGATACTCACCCCTCCAAGGAACTTGCACAAAAAGCGGAAATCACAAATGATCATTTCGTACGAACGACCGACCGCGAACACAGGAGTGCTGTAGAATACGCATGGGTATGGAACTAGAGATGCATCGAAGAGCACAAAGTTAGCTGACGGCACATAGTACTTGTTGCAAGAGAAGGGCCTCATATACGAGCAGAAACATGAGGGCTGGTATTCAGTCACGGACGAATGCTTCTACCCACAATCTGCTGTGCAGCCATACCTTGACCCACCGTCAGGACGGAAGATGATGGTATAACATGGCCAGTTGCTCGTCGCCGTTTGAACTAACCAGACCATAGACATCAATCGAAACAGGTAGTGAAGTGGAGTGGTCTTCTGAAGAGAACTATCACTTCCGTCTTTCAGCCTTTCGTGACCATTTGTTAGATTTCTTCAAGGAAAACCCCGAATGGATCACGCCTGAACATCGTATGAAGGAGGTTGTGCAAGCTGTCGAGTCGGGTCTGGAGGACTTATCAATTTCCCGGCCATCCGATCGACTTACATGGGGGATTCAGGTTCCTGGAGACGATTCACAGACTATCTACGTATGGCTTGATGCGCTCATGAACTACGCTACAAAGGCAGGTTACCCGTGGACTCCAGGGCACGAAAAAGCAGGAGGCTGGCCCGCTGATTGCCACGTCATTGGCAAAGACATTGTCCGCTTCCACTGCATATATTGGCCGGCTTTTCTCATGGCACTTGGGCTTCCTCTCCCAAAAAAGATACTAACTCATGCCCACTGGACTCTTGGGGGATCAAAGATGTCTAAGTCGACTGGCAGAGTAGTCGATCCTTTCCATGCTCTCAACAGATACGGACCAGATGTCATGCGCTTCTACATGGCTTCTGAAGGTGGCATACGAGATGATGCTAGCTATGATAACGACCGCATCATCAGCATGTATACCAAGTTTCTGAATCAGCAACTCGGTAACCTTGCTTCTCGCGTTACAAGAGGTAAGAAGTGGAGTGTCCGGGGTGCTATCGAGCGTATGGGTAAAAGTTCGAAAGATGTTTGGGGAGAAGGTCCGGGTGCCAGGTTCTACAACAACTCACTCGCTACTATCGCTTCAGAAGTAGAGGCTTCTTTCGATGCTTACGATCCGCGCCAAGCAGCCTACCAGATATGCAATTTCGTACGAGGGGTAAGATTCCAAATACCCTTGTATTGCATCACTACTGACGTCTAGAAGTCTAATGCATTCTTCCAAATGTCAAAGCCCTGGGACAAAGTGTTGTACTTCGGTCCTGGTGAGCCTGGCGAGGAAGTGGATAAGATCATCTATCTTGCCTCTGAAGCGCTTCGCATCATTGGTATCCTGCTTCAGCCCTACATGCCGAACAAGGCAAATACTTTGCTCGACCAATTAGGTGTACAACCTGATCGTAGAACGCTGGAGTACTGCAAACCTAGTGCTGATTTGGACTATGGAACTCCACTGGTGGAGCTGGGTGGGATGTACAAGGGTGTGCTGTTCCCACCGCTTACAAGCCTGGAGTAGTCTTTGTACATTTGTGTATGATATGTTATTGTAATCATAAAGAGAGACCAGGAAATGAGATATGAGTACATGAAATTTGGTTTGATAAAAGCTTCAGTTGTTGGTGTAGAAGCCTAGTTTCGTCTGTGAGTCAAGCGTTGGTAGGTTGATGTATATAAAGCCGATGTCGTCCGTCCTCCAAGCCCAGCGCCAAGACCGATATCATCGCGCGCGACCTAAACATTTCTGAAGAAACAATCTCAACTCTGACACAATCGCCACCTTATCATCGCCACTACCACCGCTCCTGCTTTGCGCGTTACATCAAACCCAGTCATACATATTGTTTCTTTCGCTTGTATACCAGCGAAACGTGTAAATCAGATCGCCAGCGCTTTCCCGCAGCCTCACATTTCATCATGGCCGCCCCTAAGCCGGGCGGCTTCAAAATGTCGCTGGGAGCCTTGAAGACGAAGCCAGGCCTAAAAGCATCTCCAGTGCAAAAAGACAACAAAAAGCCAAAGGCCCTCCTTGGCGATGATGAACCCGATGATGCGGTCAAACAGCAAGAAATCACAGGATGGGATGCAGCAGAGGGTGGCGCGGTTGATGCCAGTGGCAGGAAAGAAAAGGAGCAACTTCGTGTCATCCCGGTGCCGCCAAATCGCGATTGGCGCGCAGCAGCACGGCGGAAGCACCTTGCGAAGGCGCCGCATCAACAAGCGCAGAACGAAACGGTCGATGAGAAGCATATTGAGGAGCCCAAGTACCAGTACGGGCTGACGGTCATGAAGAAAGACGATGTACAAGAAGAAGGCTCTGCAGAGCCTGACGCGCCGGAGCCGATGGAGGTAGAGCAAGACAATCTTACAGAACAAGAGCGGCTGGAGAAGAAGGCGCTTGAGGCGCTGATCACGGGCAAATCGACCGACAGCGATCTCGTAATACCTGTACAGACCGAAGAGGAGGCATTTCAACACGACTTGCAGAACGCGCCCGAGGCCCCTACGCTCGAAGCTTACGAAGCTACCCCAATCGAAGGATTCGGCGCTGCGCTACTTCGCGGTATGGGCTGGAAAGATGGCGAAGGAATTGGTAAGAATGGCATCTCTGTGAAGCCGAAGGAGATCAAGCGGCGACCAGCTTTGCTAGGTATCGGCGCAAAAGAGGACGCAGCAGTAGGCATTGAACTTGGGGAATGGGGCGGAGGCAAGGGCAAGGGTAAAGGCAAAAAGGTTGCCCAGAGTTACAACCCAGTCACACTGCGCAACAAGCATACTGGCGAGATCATCACAGAGGAGGAACTCAAGGCAAAACTTGAGAACCAGAAGTTAGTGGAGGAGGAGAAAGCCTCAAAACCAAAGAACAGATATGACGATGATAGTGAAGATGAGCGCAGGCGCGAGAAACGGAGGGAGAAGCGAGACGATCGGGACCGCGACTGCCGACGTGAAGACGACTATGACAGCGAGCGAAGACGAGACAAGTACCGTCGACGCGAGAAAGACGATTACTATGACAGTGATCGGCGCCGCGACAAGCGGAGAGAGCGCACCCGCGACGACGACTACCACGACAGCGAGCGGCGAAGAGAAAGGCGCAGAGACCGCAGCCGCAGCCCAGACAATCGCAAAGACAAGCGTCGGGACCGAGATCGATATCGTAGCCGAAGCCGGGATTCCAAATCAAAGAACGGCCGTCGGGATCGCAGTCGTAGTCGCGACTCTGATGATCGCAGGAAAAGGAGAAGGGAGAGAGATTACGAGGAGGATGAGAGGTATGAGAAGAAGAAGTATAGGGACGATGGGTATTATAAGTGAAGAAAAGTCTGTAGGTTCATGCTAAAAGGGAAATCAAACGTGGAATTGCATGCATGCATCTGTTGTTGCAGTGGAAAAGCATAAAGTTTAATTGATTGCATATAGAATATTTTGGAGCAAAAGTAGCGAGACGATACCCCTCTACATGTATGAGCATGTGGGCATGGTTAGATTTCAAAGCATTCGATTGTCTGATGCAAAAAACCTTCATCTTGATGCTCGTAATTATTAGTGTGAAGTTTGTATTCATTCCATGCTTCTTATTTTGTACTCTAGTATTAATTCTACATGTTCCTATGCGTGTGGAGGAGTGTCCATGCTGAGAATTAAAAAGAAACCGGCCCATATGCTTCGTCACATTCTCATCATGATGCTATTATACAATGTAGCTGAAAACAAACCCAAGTAAAAAGAAAAAAACAGCAACGCTAGTGGTATATTTACTCATCTAATCATACAACCACAAAAATAACGGAGTCTTAGACAAGAAAAGAAAAGATGATGTGGTGGTCTAAAAGTTCCTCGAGGGGAGAGGAGTAGGGTAGGGCGCACCCATGCGAGCGTTGTCGGTGGTTGAATGCGCCTGGCCGCCTTCCTCCAACATCTGCACCTCGGTTTCCTTGGACTGGTGGTGCTTGGTGCGCCTGGCAGGCAGGAAATCGATGAAGAAGCTGGCGACGTAGAAGCAGTAGACATATGCAATGATCCATTCTAGGACAGCAGCAACGTTCCACTTGTCTTGCTTGGAGCAAACGCCGAATGCAATGACGAGACAAAATTCGAAGATGATGAAGAACAGCTTGATCCAGAAGGAGATTCGCAGAATGGATTCTTCACGGTAATGAACACCCAGGCGCTGGTATTCCCAACAGATGAAGATGGCACTGATGATGTAACTTGCAATGAAGACGACAAGGAAAATATTGTGCAGGGTATTGTGTCGCTTGCAATCGAAAATGGTGAGGAGGATGAGACCGGCAGCACCGACGACAGCGGCAACGGTGGCGCATACAGAGTATAGCTTCTGCCAGTTGGACGTGTTTGGGCGGAGTTTGTTGGTGTGTCGCAACCATCGCTCGAAAATGAAGGCGCAGTCGAATGTTACTACCGTGACGACAGACATTGCAATGAACATGGGCTTGAGCTCTTCGGCACCAATATCTTGGTTGTATTAGAATGTGCAAATTTTTCTAGCATATAATGAGGGTAGCTTACCAGAGATGTATGGAATGTGCTGCCCTTGGCTCATTGTTGAGTATATGGGCTTGCCAGTGGAGGCCCAATACACCATCATGGTGATGAGCATGCCAGTCCATACTACCGAGGAGAAGATGGGTACGACCCAATACGAAAGCCCGAGCATTTTTTTAACAATGGCCGGCCCTGGGAAAGAGAAGTGTTTTTATCGGGGGTTGAGAGGATTAGGTAGCGGGTAAGAAGGAAGGAAGTGGAGGAAGGAAAGGACGGAACACACGGATCAGCAACAGGGAACCAACGAAGGATTAATGTAAAAGGCCAAGGACGTAAAAGCACAAAATGACTCCACAGCAGACCGCACGAAGATTCGGACGCAGGGCTGGTGGTGATGTTGCCCAGAGGTGGCTATGATGTCAGGCATGACCATTGGCGTGGCTGCTTAACCAGGTTTGGTAAGATGCCGTCAGTGTCCGCGACAACGTCACGTCACCAACACGGCCGAGCCCTTCCGATTGCGTGGAGGGACGACTAAGCCAGTCCTCGGGCATGTGAGCAGAGTGTGTGCTGTATGTAAGCATGTATGTTTGTAGTACACAGGTATTGTGCTAGACACAAGGTAGCCTAGGGAATTAAAGAGGATGTGCGGGTGTGCATGTAGTCGCGACGCCGACTTTTTGCTGTGGCGCGCTACGGCAGGCCTTGTCGATCGTCGGTGATAGGCGTCGAAGTAGGATTTGGAAGCCCGATGCGTGCGGTGTTGCCCAGACAAATTATATAGTATTTGGGTCGCAACAAGATGCGCCAGTTTGTCCGTGATCGTCCGGTCCGTAGAGCTCGAAAGTTCGGCAGCCCCACGGATACAGAGTACTAGTAGTACTACATGGCATATAGTATACTACACTCACACTCACTCACACTCACCTTGTGTCTTTTACCGGATTTTTTTTACTTAGCTCGAGGCAGCGGCCGTATGACGTGGAGAAGCCACCTTGTCCCCTGAGAGACCTGTGGAACCCTGATTCAACCCATCTTGGGGCCGGGAGGGCAAGAGGGGGGGGGGTGGTGAGTATGGGCGAGGCCAGACGACGGGTGAGGCTTTTTAATTGTTATTATTTTCCCTAGCCCGGCATCCGGACTGAGGTCTTCTCCGATGTGAGGCTGGACTCGCAGGATCTGGATCTGTCTTGCCGCACTGTTCACATCACAGAGGCGTGCATGTGCATGCATTGGCTAGCCCGACTGCTTGTTTGCATCTTTGGTACTACTAAATGGACCACTCTGCAAGGTGGATGCAGGGTCGGCAACCAGATGAGCGAAAAGAAGGCACATATTGCGCGCAAACTAGCCGATCAAGAGCCAAAAGTGGCGCAAAGGGATTGCCTGTTGCTGCAGGTCAGGTATTGAAAAAGGACGTTGAGAAGCGACTAACGAAGCCGACGTGCGCGTTGCAAAGGGCAGCGAACCACGCTTAGACTGTGTTGCGGAGAGGCGAGCGGACGACGGAAAACACATCAGTAGTGGGCTGGCGGTTTCGGATCATTGGCTACGGAACTTGATGCAAACCATACAATGTAGGTGAAGCAGGGACAGGACATGGAGCGAGGTGTTTGTCTGCGCCACAGGGTGAATGAAATGACTGACGAAATGACGGAGTCGGCAAGCCACACCTGGGGAGAGGGCCGCATAAGCAGGCTATATAGCAGGCTCCGCGTGTATCGGCACGGTCACAGTGGGCTGGTTGGGGAGCTGTTCTCCGGGTGGATTTGGCCAAGGACAGGAATGCCGGTTTTCTGAGCAGTTTGCCATGGAAAACGAGGACGGGATCGCTCCGATCAGCCGTTGGCCTTGACGGATGCGGCAAAGTACAGTGCGAGCGCAGTGCTGGCCCGTAGCCTATAGCGCCCCTCACGCCCTCATTGGCCGCGGGCGCTATGGATGGAGACATGGGGATAATTGGTCGTTTCATTCAACCTTCGCTGCAGCCGCAACGTCCAGGTTTCAGCTCATGTCTCTTCCAGGTTTGTTGTCGGTTGCAACACGCACCCACCACGCCTGCAACACGCGCGGCGGGTACATTGGCCTAGGCCAGCATCCTTTCTACCTGTTACCGACGCGTTGGACCATAGCTAGTCGCTTGTTCGTGCGGGGACCTTCACCTTTTCTTCTTCTTCAATAATACGCTTCGTCCATCTTAGTGTACCGCCAAACGCTTGCTGGTGCGCGCATACCAGCCTCCACTTTGATAACGCCGCTGTGTGCCAGGCCTTATAAGCGTACGCCGCCCTCATCCCCTCCGCCCCGTATCGGCTTAACTAGTGATTGACTCGCTCAGCAGCTGTTAATCTTAATCCTCCAAATGCATCTTATTCTGTTTGTCTGAGCGTTCCCCGCTCTCCACACTCTCGCTACAGCCCGACACCATGGGCAACCAGTCCAGCACACCAAATGCAAACAAGCTCTCCAAGCCGAAGACCAACACAAACTCCGTCAACACAGCTTACAAGAGCGACTCGCCAGAATGCTCCTTTTCGAGCCCTGCAGATCTCAGTCCAGAAGGACGACAGCAGATCAGAGACGCTCTCCTCTCGCCCACGACTGGCGAGTTTGACCACGACATCCTGACGCAGACCAAGGACAGCGCCGTCGACACGACAAAGGTACGCGACAGCCCTCTGTCTATGGCCTCGAGGACGAACTCAAGGTCAAACTCAAGGTCCAATTCACGCTCCAATTCGCTATCCTGTTTCGGGAGCAAACACGGTTCAGCAGCTAGGCTTGCAGGCATGACCGATTCAAAGTTATCACTCGTTTCAGGTTCACACGTCGATATTGCCGAAGCTATAAAGCTCCTGCAACAAGTCAAGAAAAACGGGTCTCCGGAAGACATCGCAGCTCTGCAGCAAGTCTTGGAAATGCCCGAAGAGAATGATGAGTCAGTAGGCGAACCAAGCAGCAGCCGAAGAATGTCAACCGTGGACAAATCCTCATCTACATCGCTCACGCGCCGTCAGTCGCTACTCCAAACACCAGGAGTTGGTACTCGCAGCTCTCCAGTTGAGGCGCGTCGTAGGACGTGGAATTCATGGAGGTCCGCAAGACTTGAGTATGATGACGAGGTCAAGTCGAAACCTAGCTCACATGTTGCTTCGCACCTGAATCCTATGATGGCCAAGTCATCAACTGACATTACTCAAGGCGATGCAAGGCCTCGAGTATCAACCCCATGCGACCTGGACTATTCGCACCTAGGGAGCCTAAAGCCTGGCACACTAGTAATCACAAACGGCCCTGCTTCACCGGCATCAAGCATCAGGGCTTCAATTCGTCCTCATGGTGAAGATGAGGATTACTTTTCAGAAACGGAACCCGGTTCCAGCCCGTTAATGATGAAATCGACGCGGCGTCGCGGCCATGTAAGAAGTCAGTCCGCTATACTTCCTGCGACTTCCTCTCTCCAGATCGTAGAAACTATGGAAGTACCACTACCGTACGAGACTGCTCGGAGTGCTACTACAGTCAAACTTGTTCGGTCCGCAGATGAATCTATCCAAAATGGATCACCCAATCAGTCACACAATGGTCTGGAGGCTGTAGACAATGCAGTTGATATGGCCCATTCTGTCCAGAGCTCCCAGGCGCACGTTGCCCCCAGCCCATCTCCGGTATCAGAAGAGGACTGCACAGTCAACAAGGACGAGGGATTCACTTCCGATGACACACACTACCCCAAGTCGGAAGACACTTGTAGATCCCAAGATCTAGCTTCGGGACAGGTTGCATCACAAACTGCTGCAAGGGATTTGGCGCCTCCTGGACAAAGCACCCTAGCACAAAAGAAGCCAAAGAACCGGACCAAGCAACGACCTTCTCCACGCACAGCTGACTCTGGCTATTCATCTGGAGGTAGTTTGCCCATAGATGACCGCGAACAACAGGCAGGTTCTACTTACATGATTTGTTCTCAGTGTCAATGTCATAGTTCGCAGCCTTCGCACGGCGCAAGTCAGGGAAAGGAAGGCATGCAGCCGGGTTTTCCCAAGCCGAACAAAGAGAATATGCAAATGTCCGGATCGTCTGTATCCGCAGCACGTGCTGTACGCGGCATTCGCGGCCCAGGAGCTATGGTAACCGTACAGTCGTCTCGACCACTCCGATCAAAGTCGTCTTTGCAAGTATCTGTAAATTCTGCAAGCTCTTCAGCGAGGTCATCTACTTCGGAGGCTTTGCTCTCGCCCTGTACGCCTAGATCAGTCTCATCAAAATCATCGTTCGACAGTGCGCCCGGGAAGCCGCCGAAGCGTCTTCATCGTCGACGACCATCGCAGGGAGAAGCTCTCATTGTCCAGTCGTGCCAGCCGATTCCAGAAGGAAAGATTCCCGATGTTCCAGCGGACGTGCGAGCCCAGTTCGAAAGACGCGTGACAAGTACTCCTGGCATGGACTGTTTGACGCAAACATATCCTTCAAAAGACCATGTTGTTGCAGAAGAGTCCAAGCCCGATGCCCCACTACCAGGTCACACCGAGTTTCAACAGCTTGTTGAGCTGCAGGTTGCACCGCCACCGACGCCGTCTGCAAGCAGCCACCGAAGGAGCTTCTCTTTCTTCCGACGAAAGTCAATGGGTGACAGCAAAGAGGCTGAGAAGGCAACTGCAGATATTACGATTGAAGCTGGTTATTTGGAACATATTGCAGCCTCGATTGGCACTTCTCCATATGATGCTGTGACACCAGATATCCCAAAGCAGACTGTGGCTTCTGCAGCCTCTCCACATCGACTTGGCATCGCAGTTCCGCGTTCAAAGTCAATGGTCAACATGGACAGTAAGGCTGCTGCTGAGTTTGCTCGCGCGCACAGCAGGGATCTTGCTGCCTCAAGGGAGGCCCTACCGCAGCAGCGACGTAAAAGCTTTCACAGCTTGAAGGTAGAAACTGGCGAGGCCAGGGCAATGAGGCATCGCCCACAGAGCTTCGATGTTCCGCCTGTTCCGTCTATCGACATGGCCAAGCTCTCGGGTCCAAATACTGCTACGCAGCAATCAAAGAGGCACAGTATAGCAACATTCGGGCCAAATACTGGCTTCCGTCCTCAAGGCCACCAGCGCAGTCAAACAGCCCATCAGCTAGCAAGCAAGAGCAGTGCAAGCCTGCAGAAGACTTCGCAGCAGAGCATGCAATGGGAGGTACCCTCGAGGCCGCGGGCACAGCGCCGCAAGACGATTGGCGAAGGCATGCGTTCTATGGATGCAGTTGCTGTGGTCAGCAGCAAACGTGCTTCTGTAGGGCCAGGAATCAAAGTCCAGGGAGCAGAGAATCTGGCTGCGTGGGGTCGATACAGTGGTGGTTTGGCATACGATTACGAGGGCCGTGGCATAGGCGTTGGAGGCAGCGCAGGTACACGACAGCTGCACAGCTGCGCATCGATCAAGTCGCTGCACTACCAGCATCAATATGGGGTGGACCTTTCTGATGTACCCATCATGGTGCAGCGCCTCTAAAAGTTGACGTTTGACGTTGAATGAAAGAATGAATATTGGGTTTGGGTTTGGTTTGGGGTGGTTTGGCCTGGCGGCGGTGTTGCATTTTACGATTGGCCAGTGTCTGAATTCAGTTCAGACAGGCACACACATACATAACGCACATGCATGCGAAGCGGCATTTTGGATTTAGGAGGGGCTCCTGGCGTTTTCCCTGTTTTTTTAGTAGTTATGAGCAGGCTGCATGGCCGCGGCGGTAGCGGCAACAGGACGGAATAAATATAAATGTAATGAATGCTCTGCCACGCGGCAGGTCGAAAGAAGGTAGTTGTCGTTGTCTCGTGTTGGGAGTGTAATCAAAATGCTGCGTAAGCGACGGGGGTGGGTGTGTCGATGCCCAAGATGCGGCTTTTTTCTTTTTGTGCGCCCTTTTGCTGCGAACTGGTGGTGCTCAGCCTCAGCATGGCTCGCAGTCGCCATCAGCCGGTCAGGCACCGGTGGCAGGCGTGCATAGGCCGCAGGTGATGTCAGAACCGGGTGCTAGTGGCTGCGCGTGTTGGGCGGCGCAGGGGTGCTAAGTCATGTTCGGAGACTCCAGCACCACAACCGAATGCGCGAAATTTCATCTTACCAGCTCCCCGCCATCGCCTTCCTTCCCTCCTCCACTCCCCTCTGCTCCCCATTCACCGCCTCTTCACACCTCGCTGCCCACCAAGCGACTGTGTCTGCCCCCTTCGTAGCTGCCTATCGCCGCCCCTCGACAGCCTTTGGTCGCGTCAAAGGCTCCCATCTCACTACGGCCTCGGCCCTGATCCTGCTCAACCTTCAAGTTGTATCTGCCCGACCAGCGCCACACGTTTTCAACAACATCCCCCCTCCCCGTCTTGTCGCCATCTAAGAAGGAGCTTGAGCGTCTTTTCTTTTTGTCTCCTACCCAGACCCTCGACCTGCCTCAACTTCAGCTGCCGCATAGGACGCCATTAGCGGTTCTTCCTCTTGCTGAGGAAGCGGCCAGACCTCGCCCAACACCAAGCCTCGGCTTCGCACCCTTCAAGCCACCCTAACACGGGATTTCCATCCAGCCGGTAACCTACACCAAAGCCATTACTCAACTTCCAGAAGCTACCATCAAGGGCATGGCACCTTCTGCTATCACACCTACTGAAGAGTACCAATTCCCGTTGAAAGACATAGCGTCCTTCAGCACCTATCCATCTGGTAGTGTCGACAGTCATGGCGCCTGGAAATCCAAGCAGTTGATTGGGGAGGCTCTCAAGAGCCGTGTCGAGGCTATTGATCCTGATACCTGCAGTGTTGGCGAGGAAGATGCCTTCTTTGTCGCCGACCTGGGCGAGGTCTACCGCCAGCATATGCGCTGGAAGAAGAATCTAAGCCGTGTGAAGCCGCATTATGGTAAGCTTAAACAAAGACTGCCGTTCGCACAAGCAACTGTGACTGACAAGTGAATAGCCGTCAAGTGCAACCCTGACCCTCAAGTCCTTCGTCTCATGACGGAGTTGGGTCTTGGCTTTGACTGTGCTTCGAAGAACGAGATTGAGACCGTTCTCAAGCTGGGCGTTGATCCTTCTCGCATCATCTATGCACAGCCCTGCAAGACCAAGTCTTATTTGCGTTACGCTGCTCAGTCTGGCGTCAAGCAAATGACCTTTGACAACGCCGATGAGCTCTACAAGACCAAGCAGCTCTTCCCAGACGCCGAGCTTTACCTGCGCATCTTGACTGATGACTCAGCTAGCCTGTGCCGTCTCAGTCAGAAGTTCGGTGCTGCTCTGGACACCACCGGTGAGCTTCTGGAGCTGGCCAAGAAGTTGGGGCTCAACGTTGTCGGAGTGGCCTTCCACGTCGGATCCGGTGCATCCGACCCCAAGGCCTTTGTCAAGGCTGTCCAGGATGCCCGGTTTGTCTTTGAGCAGGCGGATGCGCTTGGCTTCAACATGCATACCCTCGACGTCGGCGGCGGTTTCACGGGCGATGTCACTTTCGAGCCCATGGCCGCAGTCTTGTCCGCAGCCTTGGACCAGTACTTCCCGCCCCACATCCGCGTCATTGGAGAGCCGGGACGCTACTACGTCTCCACTGCCTTTACTATTGCATGCCACATCATTGCTCGTCGCACCGTCACCGATGCCACCCTGGGCACTACTTCGTACATGCTGTACCTGAACGATGGTGTTTACGGAAACTTCTCGAGCATCATCTTCGATCACCAGCATCCTGTGCCGCGTGTCTTGAAGAACGACAACAACGTCTTGTACGACGTCCGCCGCTCAGGCTACGACAGTCCTTCTCAGGTTGAGTACTCCATCTGGGGTCCAACCTGCGATGGCATTGACATCATTTCCTCCTCTTGCAACTTCCCGGAGCTGCTTGATGTTGGCGATTGGCTCTACTTTGAGGAGATGGGCGCGTATACCAAGTGCTCTGCTACCCGCTTCAACGGTTTCAGCGACAGCCACGAAGTCGTTTATGTGTGTAGCGAGCCTGGTGCCGCTGCTCTCATGGGCATGTAAATGTTGGTGAGGAAGGGTAATCAGGAAGGATGGAAAACAGTTTTGTATAGGGGATGTGTGTTGAGAAGCAACAGTGGGAAGTGTCTTTTAAAAAGTTTGATAGATCTCTTTATATAGTATACTTGCTTTTGAACTCTGGTCCATCTGTGACACATTGCTGGTAATGATGTCCTAGTACTCTTTTCGTTGCTCATTGCCTATAGGTCTTAGTCGTGTTGATAAGGTGGTCTTGGTCGCCATATAATCGAAACTATCTGCAAACAGGGACACTGGTCGGCGCTTTCCTCAACCCTCCCTGTCCAAGTACATACGAGTACCAGAAATGACATCACGCTAGTGGCTAGACTAGTGCCCAAGGTCCAACCGCGCCCAATGGTTGTGGCGAACAACCCACGATCCGAAACCACCCTTTTACTCTCACTCCTCAACCCTTTGGACTCTGCCCAAGACATGCCCACATCGTCTTGCGATCAATACTTTTTGTTTCCATGGAACTGATGTACCCTTCTTGATTTCCCTTTTTACGCAATCGAAATGTTTGGGTTGTAGTATCGGAATACCCCGCCTTGCACCCCTTTTCTATTCATTCAACGTATTACTAACAAACGAAATCGTCGTATTTGACTACCTCTGCGCAGGCAGGGAAGTATATCTCGCCTAATATGTATACACTCACTTTGCTTTGCTCTGCCCCATCCAACAGGGCAGAACAAAGATGTAGAACTATACGTAAGTCTCATCACATTTCTTTCAATTCCCTCTTGTATGTATACATATTCCTGTTCGTTTGAAAACGATAGAGAAGAAGAGAAATCAGCAATGATGACAATAGGTGGCAATGCTTTTGTGTTTGCTTCCTCGTTCAGATACTGCGTAGTAGATAACCCCTCTTCGCCAATCTTGGTCGGTGTTTGTGGTTGTTGGTGTGCGAGAAACTTTAAGTTCATGATCTGAGTTGATTTGTGGGATTCTTGTTTACATTTGTTTTCTTAGGCGTGTTGGGGATGGTTTGCTGACTTTTTTGGGGGGGGAGTAGGGTTTGATGTGATTGTGCGGGGGTTCTAAGAAGATTATGGGGGGAGGAAATACAGACTGGAATATTGAAGGTGTTCGTAAAGGGATTAATGAATACTGGTTCGTTCACAATAGAGTTTTTTTTCACACTTGTACACCTTGTTCTTCCGGAAAGGCTGCACATGAGTCTCTCATCTTCTGCCCCAATACCTTTCTCATGCGAGATTAGAGTAAAGAATCCGACAGTTCTATGGTATTCGAGCTGTCTATATTGCAATTACCAGTCTTCAAAACACATACAGATATAAATATCGAGATGATACATTGATCCATAGGGCAAGCACGCGTATCTCCATCTACTCTCTACATAGTTGCACTCTCTTTCTACCGCGCCTTCTCCTTATTCTCAGCAGCCCTCCTCTTCGCCCTCACCTCTGCCTTTCTCCTTTCACCACCATCAACCTTATGTCCCCTCCTCTCTTCCCAGATGCCCTCCTGCAGCCGTATCCTAGCACGAAGACCCCCACTTCCCTTGACAGGCTCCACAAAACTACCCTTGATAGTGTTGGCACCCTTTACAACAATGCCCTGGACCTTTGGCAGTGTTTCGACAGGCTCTGGAGGGCTGTCTGCACCAATCGGTACATTAACAACTAACTTCCTCGTCCCCGGATCATGCGTCGCCGTTGCAACCGCCGAGCGAGGACTTATCGTGTTTCCGAGTTGCGGGTTCGGCGGCACAGGTGCTTCGACGACTTTTAGCTCGGCGACTCCATCTGTGACGTGCTTGCAGTCTCCGCCAATGCCATACTCGCCGTTTCGAAATTTCTCGCGCCAGTGCAGCAGGTAGCGTCTTGCGCGAGCGGGCTCAACACCGAGTTCTTTCAGTTGCGGCGAGGTGAGCGTGAAGAGGGCTTCCCATGAGGGGATCTTTGTCGCGTGTGCTGAGAGGCCGCGGCCAATTGCGCTGAGGAAGGCCGTGTGATCGGGGATAAAGGGTATCGGTTTGGGGACCGGGCGCATGGGAATTGAGTGTTGGAGGTTGCGCACGCATGTCTTGGGTATAGATGCGGCGGCGGATGTCGCATTGAGAAGTGGGCGCCTGAGAATCATGGTGGCGGTATGTTTTTGAGCGAAGCACCCTTTGGTTTTATTTTAGTAATTATCTTAATAATAAGAAGGGGTCAATTGGGGGGGGTGCTATACTGTGCAAATGTCGCTGTTCTTGCTTCCCTCCCAATTCACGGTTCACGTTGGCTCTGCGGGCGCCGTGAACTTTTCGGAGGAGCCAAGAAAGACGCCCGTGCGCCGGGTGCATCGCAGCCAGAGCATAGAGCCCCACGTCACCAAGGCTCCCTCAGCCCAAAACTCCACCACCTCGACCAACACAACACCCCCAATTGCAGTAGTAGAGAGTCTCCTATTGCAACCCCCTCTTTTCTAGACCTTCTATCTACACTTTTCAAACAAAAAAACACCATGGCTGGCCCCGAAGTCCACCATCTCTTTCACTCTCCCATTGCGGATCACTCCTTCTCCGCTGATCGCCAAACGCTTGCCGTTGCCCGCGAGAACAACGTCGACGTCTTCCAGAGGAGCGGCAGCGGATACAAGCTCAAGGATGAGCTGACGGGTCACGACAAGACAGTCACGGGCGTGGACATTGCGCCAAACTCGGGCAAGATTGTGACTTGCTCGCAGGGTAAGTAGAGCTTGAAGCTACTCTCTGTTGTTGGGTTGTAGGCTAATTAGAACTGTACAGATCGTAATGCATACGTATGGGAGCCTTCACCGCAGGGCTGGAAGCCAACATTGGTACTTCTCCGAATCAACCGAGCCGCTACCTGCGTTCGCTGGGCACCCTCCGAGACCAAGTTTGCCGTTGGATCGGGTGCTCGCTTGATCCCCGTGTGCTACTTTGAGGAGGAAGACAACTGGTGGGTCTCCAAGCACCTCAAGAAGCCTATCCGCTCCACCGTCACATGTGTCTCGTGGCACCCCAACTCGGTCTTGCTCGCGGCAGGCTCCACCGATGGACACGCTCGCGTGCTCTCTTCGTTCGTCAAAGGTGTCGACGAGCGCCCGGAACCCTCGGCTTGGGGAGAGCGTCTGCCCTTCAACACTGTATGTGGCGAATACCTCAACAGCACCGCAGGATGGATTCACAGCGTCGCCTTTTCTCCATCGGGTAACGCCCTTGCCTTTGCCGCTCATGACAGCACTCTTACTGTTGTCTATCCCAGTGGCCCTGAGCAAGCTCCTCGCGCCATTGTCAGCGTCAGCACACAAGTATTGCCTTTCATGTCGCTTATCTGGAGTTCAGAGGATGAGATCATCGCTGCTGGGTACAACTGCGAGGCCTTCCGTCTCAAGGGCAACGAGTCTGGCTGGCAACTGACTGGAAGTCTGGAGACCAAGAGCCGCCCTGGCCTGGCGGATCAGCGCGAGGAGAGCGCACTGAACATGTTTAGGCAGATGGATCTCAAGGGCAAGTCGGGCACGGATGACACCAAGCTCAAGACTGTGCATCAGAACACCATCAATACGATCCGTAGCTTTGAGGAGAGTGGAAGTGGAGTCAGCAAGATCAGTTCTACTGGCGTAGATGGAAGGATTGTCATTTGGACTCTGTAGATGTGTAAATTGCTTGCAGGTCATTGTAAAGTGGTACAAGTACATAGACAAGACTTTCGTATTTCCGGTCTTACAATGTAGCCAAAGTGGAGTATCTAGTCGTGCTGCATGTACCAAATCCAGAATGCCAGAATACCGCAATCCAAGTACGCCAAAAATCATGAGCATAATACTCTGGTATTACACAAATGCCTTTATTCATCTCTTTCGAATGTGAGCGATTGTGGGCAAAAAAGAAAGCAAGAAAGAAAAGAAAAACAAGGCCGTAACCAGAGACGTGCATTCAATTCGAGACAGCAAAAAGAAATGAGAAATGCCTCCCGAGCCCCGCGGTTTGTAGAGACTGTCGATATACATATTCCATACTCAACCAAAGCCCGTGAAACCTGGGGCATTGAACGCATCAAGCGGTACCGCCTGAACGGGCGTCGCAGAAGCTACACCCTGACTCGTCTGCGCGTCGTTCAGAAACCACGACCAATCCTGATCGATATCCATGGGCATGTTCTGCCACGAGAAGTTGTTCGTGGGGAGCGAAAAGCTATTGATGCCCCCGTTATGGATTTGAGAGTCGAGGGCCGAAGTACCCGTTGTCGAACTATCGTCGGCGTTGAGATTGTTCCAGTTGTAGAAGCCGTCATATGAGACAAAAGGTGAGGGGTCGAGGTTGAAGCCTGTGGCGTTCGTGACGGTGGACATGGATGTCTTGGGGGTGGCGTTGAGCGATTTGGAGGGTTGGGAGAAGATGTCCGAGGTGACTGACGAGTGTCTACCTGAGGGGGGAGTGAAGAGTTGATGCGATGTGCTGGGCGATCTGGAGCTCACTGTGGCGGGCGAGCGACCTGGAGGTGTCGGACCTTTTACTAGCTGGCCACCTCGCTTGATTGAGACGGTGCCAAAGTAGGGGATGACGAAACTTGAGGGTCCGTTGCATAAGTCGTCTGCATCGGTGCTTGTGCCCTTGAACTTGGCCATCATCTTCTCCAGGACCTCTGCAGATTGCGCGGCAACATTGCCTCCCTTTTCGCTCGAAGCGCGGCGGAAGATTTCAATGCAGGCTTCAATCATGCGGACGTCTTCTTCAATCGTTTTGGCGCTGGAGCTCGAGGCTGCCGACTGCGCGGGCGTGCCGTTGAGTAGGCCAATCAGCATAAGGACCGCGGCTGTGAATCCGAGAAAGTCAATGGCCTTGCACTCGTAGAGTGGCGTTACGCCGCCAGTTCGCAATACCTGGTAGAGGCGTAGGACCTCTCGTGAGCCATTCAAGGTGACTGTGCGCGAATAGGAGAAGCGCGAATTCGATGCCGACTTGAGCATAAACGGCAGATGGAGGTATACGCGGATCTGATGGAAGACTATTTGACCCATGATGCGCTCTCGTAATTCTACAGCATTCGACCCTACGTCGGTAAGAAGTCCAGTGAAGTCGAGCCAAGCTGGATCAAACTTCTTCCACAAATCGTCTAGCTCTTGGTCGAGTTGTAGCGCCCATGCAAAAGACTGCTCGGCTACGCCTTGGTTGCGATCAACCACCTTGCCTGCAAGCTGTGAAAGTCTCGCCATGCAGACCATGGGGTGCATATATTTGGACTCTCCCATCTCGGGCATTGTCAAGTCGCAGTGCGCGTCATTGATGCCATATGGGAGCCCAAGGAGAAGAGACAAGAAGCGGTCGCCATGGTACAGGGACCACCATAAGCTTTCGTGGGTCACAGAGCTAGTACGCTTGCGGTGGAGGCCCTAATCTTTGTTAGTAACCATATATATATTTCAATACCAATCAGCTCACCATAAGCTGTGCATACATCAGGCCCTTGCGGTACGCAATCCAAGCTCGCCGTGGCTGACCTACATCGGCGTACCACTTGGACTTCATAACAAAACATTCCAACCCCTCAAGACTCGCAGCATATTCGTCGTCGCACAGGAACCACCTGTCAACAGCCTCAAAATACCGTGGCACTTCATCAGTGTCTTGTGAACAGATTCCAACTGCCAAAACGACCGTGGCAATTGCTCCGACATTTCCGGTGGCCAAAGCCTGCGCAGCGAACTGAGACAGCGTCTGCTCAGTCCCATACGTTCTCATACACTTGCGGCGCCAAATATCCCACCAGTCACTGTTGGAATGGAGGATCTTGGAGAGTTGGTCAAAAGGAGGTAGCACGGCGATAAGTGCTTGTTTAGTTCTTTCTCGCTTGGCAGAGTTCACAAATGGATTGTTATCGACAATGTCTTCGTCGTGCCGATTCTCTAAAGTATATCGCTCATCCTCTGACTGGTCGGGCCTGGGTGTCGAGGATTGCTGCAGGGGATCGCTGAGGGCTTTTGCCTGTGCTTCAGCGTCGTTGAGCTGTTGGGCAAGTAAGTATCAGAAGCGCGCGTATGAATAGGAAGACAGCCTACCGCGTCCTCGAAAACAGAAAGAATCGGTATGTGGTGGCCTTGGTTAGATGTGGCACGTTGGTTGTGTGTGAACTTGACGGGATTGGATGGTGATTCCGAAGAAAGTGGTGTTGGGGGTAAAGTGTCTTTGTTGTAGACATTTGGCGCTTTTGGTGATATGTCGGCTATGCTTTGACTCCGGCTTTCTGACTTGACCGTCTTTTCTTCGAGCAAAGAGTCAACCAAAGCTTCTAGACGTGAGACCCTCTCACGAAGGTTCTTTCTGTGGTCGACAATGACATCTGGATTGGCATGTTCTTGATCGATGCATCTGCTGCCGCGCGCGAAGCACTCGGAGCACACATCGGGATTGTCGGGCTGAAAGATGCACCTGATCTTGCGGCGGCGACCTGTACATTTGATCAGAATTTTTTAAATAAAAACCGGAAAAACACGCAAATTATCAAAGACAGGGAGAAAACACGGTGGTGCGCAGAGCGGTGCATAGGTAAGATTGATACATGAGTGTGGTGTAAAACCGTATCATGTAGAGGTACAGTAGGTAGGTAGCTATCCCACCCAAAAACAACAATAGGGTTGACATACATTCGAAGCAGCTATGCGTACCCTTACGCATCTTCTTGCGTGTCGGCAACGTCTCCTCCTTGGGCATGTTGATGTAGAGCGTTCGTGTCCCACTCTGTCGGTTGGTTGGTGCCTAGTTCGCTTGCGCGAATTCGTCTGAATCGAAAAGTTGGGGCAAAAGGCAAAACCTGCTGACGAGTATATGGTGATATATAATCGTGTTGCCCGGAATTTGGGGGTTTGCAAAGTAAAGAGGCTCACACTACCTACAGGGGATGGAAGGATTCAATAGACTGGGGGGAAAGGGGACGTAAGCTGCTGGTGGATGATGCTATTGTTTGCAGGCGAGAGAGGAAGCAGACCCGGACGTAGCTTTCGTCCGCCGTATTCCACGTATTAGGTCAGCAGCAAAGGCTGGTTAATACAGAGTTTCGGCGGCGAGGGGATTGCTAGTGTGGGAGTATAAGTAGTGCTCCAGGCAGCCATGCGGCGTGTCTGCGGGCTTTCGGTAACTCGGATCTAACGGACTTATCAAGCTGCCGTTCTCCTTTGGTCGGTTGGGCGAACAGGAAGCCCTTGATGCGACATGTGATTAGCCTGCGTCCAGGCTGATGCTGGAGTCGATCTCGTCAACTACAGCGGAAGCGGAGAAAGTAGGATAAGCACGACATGGACACCTGGCTGTGTCGGACTTCATAATGCCCTTAGCTCCGTCGTGCGATACGCACTGCGCATGCTCTACTCCGCGTGCGTCCATGGCACTGCCTCTGTTTGATTGAGTGCTTATTTCGTCAGACAAGTCCGTATATACTATATGTTGATCGTGTGCTGTTAGATCGAAAAATTCATGGCGCTCTAAAGTATATAAGTCTGCACTTGGAATGACATGAGCTTAAACGTCATTGCGGACACGGGCGCGTTACCAGCCCTATGGAGACCCGAGTGGGCGCGCGCTGCGTCACTGTGATCCGCATCGCCCGCCATTTTACTAAGTATATCCATTCCTATATGTATGTACATACAAACAGGAATTCTACATACTTGCTGCCGCGCTACCACCCATCGCTGTCCGTCCCCCCACACTGAACCAAGACCTTAGCCAGGCGATCTACCTACCCGCTCGTGTGCCCATGCTCAGAATGGTTTCCATCCGAATCTGTTAACCGTTCATTCTTCCTCTTCGGTTTCCGAATAGGCGCCATGGCTGCTGCAACACGCCAGCACCACCACCATCGCCTCCAAACTCCCCCGCCATCCCCACCGTCTACACGACACAGGCACAAGAAGAAACCAGACCCATTCGAGCAACTCGCAATAACCCCAATCCCATCTCCCCCATCCTCTCCGGCCGACGCGCTGCACGACAGCAACGAGCCTCTTCTAGCACGGGTAGGCTAAAACGGATCTAACCCCCTCCCCCCCCGGCCACATTGCAACCCGCTGATAAAACGTTCGCATAAAAGATTATCCTAACCCCCGTCTTCTTCACTTCCTTCCTATTATCGCTCTTCCTGGTAAACTACCGCAATCGCGCCCGCCGCACGCAGGCACATGCATCAAGTTCCTCGCTTCTAGCCTACCTGGTCCCGTCGCGATGGCTCGACCCGGAACCTTATCAAGACCCAGATGATTCGACCTGGGGTCGTAGGGACACGGCCCCCCATGTTGAGCCGCATAATGCTATTTCGCCGAAACCAGACGCGCAGAGTCGGTTCAAGAGGCCTGGTGAGAAGAAGAAGTCGTGGCATTTGAATAAGAAGATTCGAAAGGTGGCCAAGTTGGAGATCGGGGATGCACTGGAGATGCGGGGGCGCATGATTGCGGCTATGGCTGCTTTCGTCGTTTTGGCTGGGGTGGCTTGTTGGATGGGCTTGAGCTGGTGCTTTGCATCTTTGTCGCACGCAATGTCTGCGTCGCAGGGACATCATGACATTGCAACGACATAACGTCTCAGTCCATGCGCATCCCATTGTATGTATGCACATTAAAGCTGGGAATCTCGTGGCCTCAGGATCCAAAATGCCACACGATGAGCTATGACACGCAACGACAACATATAATCAAAAGCGGGATTGGTATATATGGTAAATAGAGTTATTATCTACTTGCAGATATCCTTCTTACACTAACTTACAACAGGTAGGTAGTTATGAACAATCTAGTCAAGGAAACTAAGAAAAAAGCGAATATCCAAATGCTAGCATCAGTCGTAACCCGGTCATTCCATCATAACAAAACTAAAAAAAGGGGTCTATAAGAGGGGTATAAGAAGAAGAATATCGCAGGCTCATGAACGCTAAACGGTAATGAGAGAAATGATACTATAGTCTTATCGGAAAGGAGTCGCTCCCGGTGCCCGACAATGATAATAGAGAGCTTCATGTCATTGTTTCAGCAGGCGAACCACTAGCCTGTCGAAAAAGTAGCCCATATCATCTCCTCTCGTGGCTTTGGATTTCTGCGTAAGATACCCCTCATCATTGGCCTGTCTGATCGCCGCCTGTAGGCCTGCAATGAACTTGTCCGCAGAGGTATGGGGCTGTGAAGATTCGCCCTCCCAATCCAACCTAAGCCTAGCGTGGCAACCCGAAAAGCATGCCTTGTAGAAATCCAGAAGCTCGCTAACCCCTTGCTCGTTAACCGCTAGGTCTTCTTCTGCAATGGCTGCGTTTGTTTCGTCATAGAAGTTATGATAAGGGAGCTTTGCGGCGTGGTAGTGGACAGACTCGATCGTCATGAGAACAGTAATGAGGACGGCAACAGCAATAGGCCATTCGTCGCAGTCCTTGTTCAATAGGAATTGCTCCAGAGACGAAAGCACACTCTTCATTAGACTATGAGCAAGATTCGGCATAGCGACACCAAACTGTGACCGGATGAAGCATGGCGTTGGGGTGAGATTCTCGGCTATGTTCATCATACTGCTGATGAGCTGTGCCAGGACCCAGCTCTCGGATCGCGACGGGAGTGTGATGTCACCACCCACATGAACGAGAACAAGAAGCTTGAGTGTGTCATGTAACACACGATAGTGCAAAGTGTTTTTCGGGAGAGAGCACGAGAACATGCATACCTCGCGCAGGATCCTCAATGGCGAGCAGTATAACGGGAAATCGTGGAAGTGGTGCGTTACGAGCAAGGACAGGTGGGAGTCTAATGTTTGCAGGAGATTTGCTTGGGCATCTGGACACAGGACAGCTGGAAGGACAACGTGCCGTTGGGGCGGTCCGGAGAACGGCTTGGGTGGCCACGAGTACACAATGTGGTCGTGTACTAATGGGTGGTCGTCAAGCTGAACGGCGTTCACAGAGACCGGAAACGCCGGGCCAAACCCAAAGTTAATCGGAACGGTGTAAGTAGTATCCGTAAGGATCTTGAAGTGCCGTGTAGAGATAAATGGCTCTAGGTTTCGAGCAGTCGGGTGCCATCCTAGGCGATCGGAAAGAAATGCTCCCGATAAATCGCTGAGCGTATGACCACGGCAGGGATGGTTGACCAGATCTCCTTTGTAGTGCTCTAGACAGGCTTTGCACGGCATACCCGGATCACATTTTTCTTTACGCTTCTGACAGTTTGAACACGCGCGGACGATGCGCATCAATGCCGCATCACGTCGTTGTTCTGGGGTGAGGGCCTTCTTTCTCCCTTTTTGTGCTCTTCCAGACACGCCATCGGTGGTTATGGGCGATAGCTTGTTCGTCAGTGGATTGGGTTGGTACGCTACCCATCCGTAAGAGTCCGATGTAGGCGATGGTGTAGAACTTTTGCGCCGAGAAAGTGAAGCGCTTCTGGACAGAGCAACTGTGCGAGGATGGCGTGAAGCTGCAGGCGATAGAGATGGGGTTGTAGATACTCTTCGTACAGACCCTGAGTTGTTAGTGCGATTATTGTAGCATGCAGATCTCCGAGCGGCGTCCGGGATCGCTATGGCCCTACTGTGACTGTGCAGCTCAAATCCTCCATCAGATCTAGGATACGATGGATACGACGGATACGACGGGGATGCTATATTATAACTTTGCGACAGCGATTGTGGGATAGGAATCGGCATGGCCTCTGTCCGCCCACCATCATCTTCAGGAATGGGCTCGATAATGCGTGGTTGGTCTGACCAAGCATGCCAGGTAGAGAACGCTCTAGATGCCCTCATGTCCAGGCCACTGAAGGAATGGGACGAGCCTGTGACGTGAGGATTGTAGACCGTCTCGGCTGTACTTTCCTGAGAGCCTGTTGGCGATGAGAAGGCCTCTGGAATGCGTTCATAGCGTGTATCCAAAATCATTGATTCTGCAATGTCTGCCAATGGGGATAGGAGTGCATTGTCGGACGCGCCGAATGATCCATAGAATTGGTTTTCTTGGGGCACAGCTAACGGAGAAGTAGTCGCTTTGCCCAAAGAAGGCGAGGCAATGTAGGCGTAGCTCAGAGAAGACTGCTCATCAAGAATTGACGACGAGGCGGAGACTGGGGTGTAGTCGAGCGAAGGTGGCAAGTCGGTGATTGATGGGGCTGCTGAGACCAAATACGGTGGTTCAGATGTGTAGCTTCCTGACAACTGAGAGTCTGCGCTGAAGCTTCCACCTTGTGCTTGGGTGTAGTTGGTCTCGCCCTGGAAGAAAGGGTCGTACAATTCTCCGTTCCAAGAAATGAGGTCTTGCCAGCCCTCGTTGGGCGAGTTGTCATACTGTGCATGGGACATGTCTGAGTCCAGGCGCGGTTGCGCGGTTGTGGGATAGGGTGATTGACTGGGGAAGGCGTGGCCGGGTACGGATGAAGACCTTCCAGGTTCACCCGGCTGCTGAGCGTCTCATGCGAATGGGCGGTTGAAACGCGCAGGGACTGGATACCAAAGATGGGCAGAAACAAAGCTAATACCTGTGCAATGTGAGCCAGGCCGAAAGGTAGCTGCAGTTATATTTTGATGGGCGGCCTGGGGGCGACCGCAAGACACGGCTGAGGGCGCGCGACGCTCGCTGCCTTGCATCAGAGACGGACAGGGCAATTGACGAGTAGTCACCTACGGCCTTATCACGTTCTCGCTGTTTATTAGTCAATTAGTGAAAGGCGTGTGTAAATGGCCGTAGGCTGTTCGTGGTGGAGAGTGCTGGGTCGAAACTATGATGTCTTGGTGCTGTCTGGCAGTGCCATCTGACCACGCACGGGTCTGCAGTATGCGCGCCGGTCAACTGCATCTGTGGTAGTCCCGCCACCGTGCTGGCGGGCAGCCTTCCCCGCTCTCCGCGACAGATTGCAACGTCAAATCACAGCCAGAGACGTGAGCCGCAGGCCATGCGGAACGAGTCTGCTAGTTCTAACGCCCGCGGCACTTGGGTGAACTATATTGGATGAGCCGAGCATCTGGGAGACTTCGCCTTGTCGTGGCTGTGAAGGATGCAGATGCAACTAGCGCACAGCCGTGGGGTTGTGCATGTCTACTTCTTTGCAAAGCGCCCCATTAGCTGTACTCTAGGATTGCTCGTGTTTGAGTCCCCCCACGATGCACCAAGTATTGCTGTGCCCTCGAGGGGGGCATTGTCGGCGTGGAAGAAAGGGCGGTTGCCCTGTCACTAGGCTTGGAGACGTAAGTCTATAGTACTTGCGCTGGAGCGTAAGCCTACGTTTGCCGAGCCCCAGCCCGAACAAGACATCTGTCCATCCGCTTGTGGGCTGTGAAGGCTAATCGGGAAACTCGGCCAAACTGTACCTGGCCCTGACGCGGTTTCTGGAACAGGACGTGCTGTCACGCCCAAGAACGTTTGGTGTAAGAGGAGAAGCAATAGCAAGGGAAAGCGAATCACTAGGCTGTATCAAGTAAAAGGTGGACCTTTGTTACCATTACGCCGTCACCCTCCACACGGCCAAGCAGAAAACAGCCTGACAGAATGCCTGGTTAGCCGTCCCAACATGACATGCTACAAGCACGGCATCTTGTCCCTGCGCTAAATGAGACAGATGTTTGAAAAGCAGCTAGGGAGCCTCACTCTGCTCTCGTATACGCGGGAACAGATTCCGCATGCTTCACTTGCAATAAGTCTTCATCAGCCAAGTGCGGCATTTATTGTTGCATGAACATGGAAAAGGATTTGTTTTCAGGAACCCAACGTCGACAAAGCGGAGCGGGCCCAGCCCGTAGAGTATTAGGGCAGGTGTTTTGGCTAAAAGATACCAAACCAAACCAAACCAAAAAAAGACAAACAAGGTATGGCCGTAAGAATAAGTACATGGTAGTAGAATGATATTCGAAACAAAACGAGTAAAAAACAAGAACAACACATGGATATGAACGTAAAACATAACACATAATGCACCAAGCCCACCCAAATCGCCAATGACCTGGAAGCCGGGTATCATCATAGAAGGAGGAAAAGTGTGAGGGAGAATGGCCATTCTTCCGTGGCCTCAAAAATCATTTTGCTTCAACCGTCGATTTTCAAACATCAATCATATCGTCGGAGCCTTGACTGGGCGTTGGATCAGAGCATGACCACGCACGCATGCGCATGATGATGTCGAGGTCCCCGTCTAGTCAGGCAGCCTCGGCCGGGGCAAAGAAAAGAACAACCTCGCCCCGGTCGTTCTTCCTGAGGCGTAGATCCTTCCAGAGCTCCTTCTCTTCTTCGGCCTTGGATGGCACACGGTCAAAGTACTCGTGGCGCTCACGGTGGTATCGCTTCAAGGCTTTGTTGATGCTCATGCCGCGCTCAGAGTCGGGTCCCTTGGTGATGAAGGACATGAATAGTCCAGCGCGGGAGTTGTAATCTGGCGAGAAAGGCGTGACATCTCCGCTGGGGCGCACAATGAGCTGACCTTCGCCATTGGGCTCTGGAGAGTCAGAGGTCGAGCGGTTGTACTCAATGGCTTTGACGACTTTGCGGTCTCGGGGCGCTGGCGAAACGGATGAAGAATACTGCCTGCGACGGATGCGGCGCACTTCCTTTGTGGAGTCTTCTCGCTTCTTCTTGGATCGAATCTTGACCAACGTGCCATTGGACTTGCGTTCCTTTCGGTCACGTTCGCGCCCACGGTCCTTGTCCTTCTTGTCTTTCTTGTCCTTCTTTTCCTTCTTTTCCGCTTCTTTCTTCTCTGCCTGCTCGCGTGCCTTTGTGTTAGACTTGCGCTGCTTTTGCTGCTCTTCCTCGTACTCTCGCTGTGCACGCATAAGCGCCGATGAATTGCCCTGTTTGGCTCGTTTCATGGGACTCAAGGGCGAGTTGGCATAGTCACCCGAATCGTCTGGCGACGGCGGGAATTCTGGTCGAGCCAGCAATCTGCTCAGTCCTCCAGTTAGGCCAGAGTGGAGCGTCGCAGGCGCATCGGCCATCATGGTATCCTTTTCATCTTGAGCTCTGACCAGCGACAGGTCAAGCTGGGTTGGAGAGTTGCGCTTGCGCTTGCGGTCCGTCTTCTTGCTTGTCGTCTCAACGTCGGTGTCGCGCGACTTGGTTCTCGAGTGCTTCGCCTTGGGAGCAGGCGTGGTATACGAATCGTGTTGCTCTCGTGAGGGGCGAATCTGATTGCCCGAGAAATCATTTTGCGCAAAGGTTTCATCGTCATCAGCCACTTGAAACTTCATGACGTCGGCAATTGTAGGCATGTACTGGTCCTCGTACGCAGGCGGCTGCCTGTCTTCGAGCATGCGCGCATCATCGATGGGTACTGCCGTTCGCGGAGCAATGGGCGTCGAGGATGGGTCGAGGAAGTCAAAGACGTTGGGAGCCTCAATGGCCGCTTGCTCGTGGTAGCCTAGGGAATGCGCCGCCGGAGGAGGAGTAGGCGCGCGTGGGGGGGCATCGACGACAGCCAGGGCGTTGTCTTCAGCGAGAGCATCTTCGGCGTATGCGTTGTGCGGGGTGAGGACTTGCGAGTTGTCGTGGTATGCGCTGTCCCTCTTCTGGGGCGGACCTTTTTTCTTCTCTTTGTAGAGTTTTCCTTGGTACTTTTGGTCTTCAGTTATGCAGGACTAGGCCATGTCAGTCAGTTGCAAGGCGCATGAGGAAACAAAGGGCTGGCGCATTGCATACCGTGTGGGACTTGTAGGAGGTGCCAGGAAAATGGACCATGCAATCGAGGCAGGTAAACGTAGCGCCATAGCATTGGTTGCGATGACCATCGAGCTTCTTCTTTGTGAGGACGTCTCCACAGCCCTAGAGCGGCAGAGTCAGCTTCCAATGCATGTCTAGGGGAGGTGTCCCAATTGAGGGGACATGATGGTAAACAAGCAAGGGCAGGCAAGTGGTATGTACCTCGCAGGAGAAGGAGACCATGATGGCAGGACGGGAGTTGTTTCGACAGGACAGACAGACAAGAGGCGGTGAACAGCTGGCAGCAGCAGCGCCGGGGAGGAGCAGAATGAAGAGTCGGTGTGCGGGCGGAGGGGGCGCGGCGTCGTTATCACCCCTCGGTGCTGACCCAAGGAAGGTTTCAGATGTTTTGGATACCACAAAAGCTGCTATGCGCTAGGTTGCTTCGGGAACAGGGCCCCTTGCGAAGCGCGCCCTCGCGACCATCCCAAAATACAATCATGCGACCGCGCATCTTTGCCTACCGCCCTGTTAGCGCCTGCATCGGCCTCCCCACTGCAAGCCACGCGCCTGGGGAACGGGTGGGCTGTCACTGTCCGTCTTCTCCGTCTCGTCTGTCATGGTTCGCCCACCCGCAGCCGCCGCCAACGGCCATGACGCACGAGGGGGCCAAGGAACGAGGCACAGAGGGAATGGGCCAACACTGAGGGGCAGCCAGAGGCACAGAGAGGCACAGAGAGGCACAGACTGCTGTTGCGTGTAGATTGACTTGCTCGACACCACTGTCCTCGCCCGCTGATAAGGCCATCACCATGTTGCGCAAGCCATGCCTGCGTGGCTGTATAGCGACAGGGCTGCTCCTGTCATAAGGCCAATCGCTCGCACAGCCATTCGCTACACTCTGCTTAGGCCAATCTCGAGTCCAGCTATACACACCACTACTACAGCCCAACTAAGACATTACCGCCTCTAACCCCGCTGACAAGCCTATGTGATCGGCCGGAGGTGTGGGAGCGACTACGTCAACCACTACCTAGCCTATTGGCCTGTCTTTCCCAGCTCCCTTGCTGCGGCCTGCGGCACAGTGAGGTACCCGCAGACTTTGTTGTAACTAGTATGTCCAGAGACGCCATGTCTCCGTTTCGGACATTGCACTGCTCGTCAAGAAGCAGGATGCCCTCTCCCCAGTCCCTGCATGCATGCAGAGTGCCATGGCGCTTGTCTTGTATCTATGCACTGTAGATATTCGACAGTGACAGACATACCCCCAGTGCCCTTCGCCATGCATGTTTTGCAGGGCTCATGACTTGCCCCATTCTTCCTCTCTCCCTTGTCCTTTGTTAGTCCATGTCACCGGGACGTCCCTGCCGCTGTGCCATTGTCCAATTATTCTTCTGCGCATCCTGTCAAGCACATTAGTATGCATCAAGTAACTTGTAGACATTGGAAAATCCACATACCGCAATCGTATGCATCACCTATGTCTTCGCAGTTGAACTCCGGCTTCTTCAACCTCTTATTGACAATATTGTGTACGTAGCAGCCCCACATGGCTGCCGCTGTCCGGGACGACACCTGGGGAGGGTATTTGGCAAGCACTTGTCCAAAGTGCTCTGCACATTCTCCACTACACCGACAGTTAGCCGGCGCGTGACTCCAGTCGCAGATCCCCTGCGTTGTCTAAGACATACCATGGGTACAAGCGTTGGAATAGGTGGACATATGACCGTAGCGCCTCTTTCTCCTCCTCTGTAGGCTTCTCGGGGAAGCGGGCGAAGGTTGTGTGAAGCACTTTCCAGGCCGCGCGACCAAGTTCTGCTCTGGATATTGCGCGTCAGCTCAGCTCTTGCGATACGTGTACGTTCCTATGTCCAGGCATGACCAACATACTTTGCCGTCGCGTTTCCCAGCTTTGGCGCAATTGCGTGTCCTGTAAGCAGGCTTTCGCTAGTATGGCCAAGATCCCATCCGGGTGTCGTGAAAGCAAGGTGGCCTGGAGTTACTTTGTAGGGGCCTAGGAGGAAGAATGAACAGAGGGCCATGGCGAGTATGGCGAGGACTGCGAACCGCGCGCGGAGACCGGCCACGCGAAACATGACGGGATAAATATGCTAGAGATATCAAAATACAAAAGAGAGGTTATTCAAGATGAGAAGTGTTAATCCATGGTGTGTTCAAAAGCGTATTGGTGCAGTTACAGATAGTCACATCCTCGATGCCTCAGATTACGCCAAGAAACGACACACCCGGCACGTCACGCCTGGGTGGTTCCACCATGCAGGTAAGTCTGCAGGTACAGACGCGAGATGCAGCGCGGCACAGTACAGCCGAAAAGCAAAATTAATAATGGCTTCAAAGAGAAACACCAGGCTTGACATCAGCACCTCTTGATATATTGTAGCGGTTGATTCAGGATATCGGCGGTTGCGGGCCACCGATATCGCTCTCTTACTAGTTGACCTTCTTGACCCTTCGGAAGCAACCAAAACTTTCCGAGCCCCAATCCATCTTGCATAATAATTCATACCCCATCACCAGCACCCACACTACACTGAGTCTATAGCAATCATGTCTGACTTTCCTCCATCACCAGTCGATACCATCGGTACGTTGGCTGCTATCTACTGACAAACGGGGTTGATTTTTTTTGCTGACTGTTCTAGATTGGAGCAACATAGGCTTCAAGATCCGAGAAGGTATGACTATGTTCCGTTCATGACTATTCAAGATTATACATACTTGATGGTATCAATGTGTCTTACAAGAGAAGGCACACCTCTTTTGGAAGATGCCGCATGTCTACCATTTCCTTCTGTACAGCACATTTCGACACCAAAAAACACAATTATTGAGTCTTAACCTAATGCATTTGAAGTTGCTGGCCATGTTGAATCACATTACTCAGTCGAGACTGGAAAATGGACGCCTCCGGTTTTCGTCGAAGACCCTTACCTCCGTATCCACGGCATGGCGCCTGGTCTGAATTACGGCATGCAGTGCTACGAGGGAATGAAGGCGTTCCGGGCACCAAACAATACCATCAATATCTTCAGGCCAAACAAGAATGCCGAGCGTATGCAGCACTCTGCTTCATTCATTTCGATTCCAGAAGTGCCGACAGATCACTTCCTTGCTTGCTGCAGCCTGGCTGTAGGCATGAATGCGGCCTATGTACCACCCCATGAGACGGGTGCAGCCATGTACATCCGGCCATTGCTCTTCGGAAGCTCTGCACAGCTCGGTCTGAACCCTCCACAAGAATACACATTTGTCGTCTACTGTATCCCAACCGGTGTCTACCATGGATCCAACCCCGTGGACGCTGTCATTCTCGAAGACTTTGACCGTGCTGCTCCAGAAGGTACCGGATCAGCAAAGGTCGGCGGAAACTACGCTCCAGTATTGAGACATAGCGAGAAAGCATACAAAGCTGGCTACGGTATCACTCTCCACCTGGACAGCAAGACCAGGAGTGTAGTCGATGAGTTCTCCACATCTGCCTTCATTGGCGTGAAGAAGGATGGCAACAAAGTCAAGCTCGTCGCCTCCAACAGCAAAAATGTTATCCAGAGTGTCACTGGAGATAGCGTTTTGAGAATTGCTGAGTCTTTAGGGTGGGAAGCGGAGTCACGCGAGGTACTACATGCGAGCCATTAGGTTTTGGACTGTGCTGACAATATCAGATTGCCTACAATGAGCTGAGTACTTTCGACGAAGTTCTAGCTGCCGGAACTGCCGCAGCTCTGGTCCCCATCAAGTCTATCACTATGCAATCCAAGGGTGACAAATTCACATATGCAGAAGCCCAGCAAGAGCCAGGCCCAGTATGCAAGAAGCTTCTCACAACCCTCAAGGGAATCCAGCAGGGCAAGATTGAAGACAACAAGAACTGGCTATTCAAAGTTGAAAGACCAGAGCAGTTTGGAAAGCAAGATCAGACAAACGGCGCCAAGATTGTTGGACAGCTGCCGTAAGAGTATTCATCTGGCTTGCTTAAATGAGGCGTACAATGGTTCAGTGCTCGGCATCTCAAAAAAAAGCAGTTGCTTAGCTTTCCTGAAGAAGACGACCATCACGAATGTACACGTAGATAAAGCATTGATGCATAACAAAGCATGTCTATATGCCCATCTCTAGCCATTTGTCCTACTATATCCTGCATGAATGGATAGATGGGCCACATGCCATTTATAGGACCAAGACAGCTTGTCGTGTATGAGCATGATTATCATGCCATTTCGCACCGCAAACCTCTCAAACACTGTAATTGTTGAAACAAGGTCCCTCTAGTAGCATAACTACTATAGGTAACTAAGTGGGAGTGGCAAGGTGGGTAGTTCTAACGTCTACTATTCGGCATATCCACTGTGTTACAATCTATCTACTACGCGTACGCGACAACGTGTATTGTGTGCACACGCGCAGCACTGGCCACCATGTGGCGCCATTCTCTCGCCCAGGCCTTGAACTTTCTTCTACCAACCTGGACTGGACTCGCATATTCTCGACAGTAATAGTGTTTAAAAAGGGGTACACATGTATACTTATATTGCAGAGTTTACAATAAAAAAGCTCCCGCGGCAAGTAGGGGTGCCCCGCCCAGCGAATCTGGCCAGGCGCATACGTCATCCCTGCATATTGCCCGCATGAAGGTTTCGGCATCTTTTGGTCGGCCTTGGCCCCAGCGAGACAGGCATCTGGCATTTCCACCTACCGTATTTCCCAGAGGCCTGGGCCCTTATTATAATATCGTCCCTGTCGCCTGCAGCCTTGTAAAAGGTACCCACGGCGACCGCACCACACCACACCACACCTCTTCCACAAGCCACTACGGCACCGCGTGCCAACATGCACGGCTCCTTCTCAAGAATCAAAGACAAGGCGAGGCGGCGTTTGGGAGATCCCAGTCCGGATGAGGCCTATCTTTCATGTGAGTCATGGTCACTGCAATGGCACAGAGAGCGACGACTGACCGAACATACACAGATCATGACGTGAGGGGTGTGTGCGTCATCTGTTCCTTGAATTGCGCATAGAACGACCAAGCCAACAACAATACTGACGGGCATAGTGACACGAGCGGATCTTGATAGTATCAAGACCAATGACTGGCTCACCGACAATGTGTGCATACACTTCTACTATCCAAACAACTGCGGTGACTAACCCCCCGCAGGCAATTGCCTTTTGGCAGGAATACCTCGAACGTGAAGAGCTTATCAACTACCCCAAAGCATCTATTGTCCTCCTACGCCCCTCCATGTCCTACATGCTCATGCAAGCCGCAGAGCCCCTCGCCCTCAAGGAAGCCCTGCCGAATTTCAGCCACACAACACATGTTTTCCTACCCATAAACGACAATGTGGATGTCACACAGGCAGAAGGCGGGTCCCATTGGTCTCTGCTGCTAGTGTCAATCATTGATGGTGTTTCCTTCCACTATGATTCCATGAGCCAGGCAAACGAGCGCGAGGCACGGAGCACGACCATGAAGCTGGAGCAATTGCTTGGAAAGAGACTAAGATTTATACCCATGAGAGACAGTCCCCAGCAAGAGAATGGAAGCGATTGTGGAGTCTTTGTCTGTGTTCTCATGCGCCACTTGTTGCTGAAGAGGCTGCTTAGAGCGGATGCGAGCACCAAAGTGAGTATGAGTATGCGGGACGCTCATATCAACGCCAAGGATGGGCGGAAGACAATGCTCAAGGTAATTGAGGAGAGGAGAGATGAGGGGAAGCGGAGACGCTCGTAAGTCTTAACAAGACATAAGGCGTGTTGAGACCGAGAAGCTAATATTTCGATTACCCAGAGGCAGTCACTCGCCCTTTAGGAATCCGTCGGCACACTCCAAGAGCCCACCACGCATTGGTGAAGAGCAATCGCAATCCCAGGAGCGTTAGGAGCGACCTCAATTTTATCGAAAAGACCGCACCCGTGACATATATCTTACCGCTATCTATATCCTATTGACACTATACTGGCTAGGACAGGTCCTAGTGGTTTGCCGAGGAGACAGCTTCATATATCGAACTTGATGCAGCTTCAAACATGTTAGCAAGGACCTTTAGCACTCATGAGCCGGTTGGTACGTATTTAAAAAAGATATGAGTCACGATTTATGAGTTTATGCATGACATGGTAATATGAGTGGAGGAGTGTCAGTACCGGCGTTCATGGTAGAGTTATACCACATCTATATACATGTATATAGCATTTGAAATAAAAGGCATCTGCTTTCGAATATTAGTATGCAACATGGTCTCCAGACGGTGTATAGTGAGAATGATATGGGTTCGAATGTATTGATACGTAAAAGTACAGGACCAAGCATCGGCGGTCAACAAGCACTCAAATACGTGTAAATGCTACAATCCAGAACGCCCACTGATGCACATCGACCACCCACGTTTCGTAGTATCAAAGCCGGCACCTAAGAAAAAATAGCGTTTCAATATCACTCTACGAAGTCTTCTTATCATCCGCCTTTTTCGGAGCGAGATTACCCTTTTCATCCCTCGGTATACGCTCCCAACCCGTCTTGAACCGCTTTTTGCTCGGATCGAAGCGTGGGAAAGGATGAGCCTCTGTATTGAATACGATTTGATCTAGAGGCAGGAGATCGTCCGGAGAAAAGAGAAGATACATATACTTCAGCGTCTCAGCCTATTCTTTACATCAGTCTTTGTCCTTTTTTACTTCAAAAAAAGGGGGGGGGGGGGAAGGGGGAGGCGTAAATGTAAACTTACCAACCAAAAACTCTCCATATTATCTCTCGTCGGAGGCGGCACTTTTGTCACATCACCTACACTCGAGAAGCCGCCATTGTCGGGAACAATCGTGTGCTTGACAAAACTATCAAACATTTCCCAGCCCCATTCACGATACATTTCATCACCCGTGATGCGCCACATGTACAGCAGTGACTCGACGGTTTCCGGACGCTGCAGGTTATGCGTATCCGCAGATTTAATATCGAAGTCGCTTTTCCAACCCTCACCATCGGCGACGCTAGTATCGAGATCGGATTTGGAGGCGAGGATCTCGGTGCGGTACATTTTGGGCGGGTCGTCGAGAACGAAGTGGGCGATTTCAGGGGCGAGGCCTGTGGCGGTAACTTTGTACATGCCCATGCAGGTTTTTGTGAGTTCACGGGCGAGGGTGATGTCTTCTTCTTGTTGTTTGCCCCATGTGTGCAGCTTGCGGGCTTCGGTGAGGGTGGCGCCATCGGTGACGGCTAGGGCTATGGTGCCTGGGAGGAAGCAGACGAGATGGTCCATTTTGGGGTGCAGGTTTCCTTCTATGCCGTTGGGGCGCTCTGCCAGGACGGTGAAGTGGCTGTGCTTTGTGTAGGTGAGGAGATGCTTTTTTGCGCCTTTGAGAGACTCGTTCCACATTTCTTGGTACACTGGCTCGTGTTTCTGCGTCTGCAGGTACTGCTTAGGGAGATACTCGTAGTAACTGTCTCCACGGCTGCCCCATCGGATCTCGTTGCCGCGGAATGTACCTCTGTCTGCGTAGATGAAGATGGGAAGCAGACCGTCTTTGGCGCCGAGGTTGTCAACGACCTGCATGACCTTCTCTGCTGCAGTCCAGTATTGTGATTCGCCAGTTAGGAAAGCAAGGTACTTCATTTCGAGTTGGAGAGTCGTCGCTTCGGCTGTAGAAGACGCACCTCCATCGGCGTGTGAGGCTTCACCCTTGGAATCCTTGAGAATGACGCTGGCCCAAGGCACACCTGAAGGTGAATCGTATGCACCCATAAGACGATCAGCAAGATCCGTTGCCTTCTCCAGGAAGAGATCCTCGTCATTTGCATTCGAAGGCTTCATCCCAGGAAGTAAGTCTTGTAGATAGTGTGCCGACAGCAGACCACCAAGCATGCGGATAGTCGTTTCAAAAGTGTTGACATCCTGCTTTTTGTCGTAGTCCAAAGTCGTGGATATCCATTCGCGGGCGTGATTGTATTCCTTGGTCAGGTTCATAATCATGAGCGTGTCGAGCGCATCTACGATGATCCAACCTAGACCGTTAGGTTCAGCCATGTATCGTCCCTTCTTTGAAACTGGGTGGTACTCGTCATAGCCCCAGCCGTGTTCTTCGTATGCGTTCCAACTCAGTAAGAAGGCATCCTTGACTGCTTCTCTCCGCTTCTCCCAGTCGATCTTGCTCTTCTTTCCTGTAGCGCTTCCACCAATCTTGGACGCCAGGCTCTTCCCTCTGTCCTGCTCATCTTCTGCTAGACCAGCGCTTGTGCCTCCACTCGACCATCCAAACCAGTAGAAGAGTCCCAGTACCACCAGTGCTATTAACCCTATTCCCCTCTTACTTCTCACAAAACCCCTCCTTCCTCTCGGACCACCATATCCGTAAACTTTTCCTGAAGGCTTGTCTTTGTACATCGGCAAGCCCTTCTCGTTCCCTGGAAGCTTATTCCACACATTATCTTCAAACTTGCGTTGCGCACTCTCGAAATTGGGTACGTTGCGCGGGATGGCGAAGGACATGTCGGAGTCCTGAATTGCCTGTTTCGTGGCCTGAACTGCCTGCTTGCCCGATTGCACGGCTTGCGAGGCGGTCTTGTTGGCGGCGTTCTGGAGGATGCTAAAGGCAGAGGGTGTCTTTAAGGTTGCTTTGCTGCGGAGGTTGAATGGATCGCGTGTCGAGTTCATTGGGCGGCGCAACGTGTCTTTTGGCGGTAGCAATAGGTATTTGAGCGAATTCAATTCACTCCTGAGAATGTAACAGTCCAACCATCTTGCTCCAGACCCTCAATGCGTTCGAGAGCTAATATCTTATGTACGAGGTCCCTAGCTCGCCAGGTGTTCACTGCTCATCTCGAATGCGGACAGCTTGGCATGACAGGGGTCCCCTGCAGCTCAGTCCCGACGCGGAGCTGAGCGGGAATGCTCCACCTTACCACTGCCAGCCTTATGCAACGAGTTCATGTCAGTGGTAGGGGCATCTTAGAAACATATAGTCGGGCATGAAATCAGCCACCGCCATTCAAAATAAATCGTATGGGACAACCGGCCCAAAAGTGCAGTAGATACCTCTCTCCTATATCTTACCTCAGCCATACTCGGCTTCATTTGTGATTACCCCGTGCTCTGCCATATACCTGCCATAATTGCGTCCTATCGTTGTGTTGATATTTGGATGCAGCGAGACGTCGTACTGTAACAATAACGTAGATCTGACGGTTTCGATCCATTGTGATGAACACGTCTTCCTCGGTATGTTGATAGACTTCAAGAAGGCTCTATATGAGCGGCTGGTATATCAATAGTGTGCATTTCATCCGAACGGATACATGTATACTCAATGCAAAGCGGCAATAGAGGAAGCCAAAGCGGTTGTGGTACTAGCAGCCACGAAGCTGTATGCTCCACAGCTAGCTGTCCAACAATAATAACTACATGAACCATCATAATTGTGTCAAGCCATGTTTGTGGTGTTTTGGAACGATTTGTCATTTTTCATTCCTGGTGGTAACCCAATGTGAAGGGCTCCGTAGTGTCATTGAACAAGGTTTATCCATTGTGACGCCGTCCGCCCATGCCTTCATGCTTCGTGCGCATCGTGCATTGATGTCCTTGCACACTTCCGTCCTCAGTTCCTCATGCCTTTCGATCCGTTTATGCGGTGCGCTTGCCCTTGGGGTTCTTCTTGCCAACGTCGGAGATGGTAAGACCTAGTACGTGTTAGACGAATCGCCTAGAAGTGAGCGTGATTTCTCTGGGTGATGCGTACCCGGAGGCAGACTCTGCTTGAGCTTCTCGGCCTTGTCGGTGTCCTTAAGAACAAGGGTGTACAGATTGGTTGAGCATCGGACCTTGAACTTGATGTTGTTGACCTTCTTGTTCTTCTTTATGCAGGCGGCTACGTTTCTGTCAGTCTAGTTCTTGCACATAAAATAGCCTATCCACAGGCGTCCTCCCCCGTAGTTGCCGTTGTATTCAATCATCATGCGAACTTCCTCCTCTTCTTGTGACAGCAGGCCACTCCCATATCGAAATTGATAGACGTACACTTGGCATCCTTGCGCCTGCAGATCTCGATGAACTGCTTAATGTCGGAAACTTCGGAAGGCATCTTGACGGTAATGCGTCGACGAGTCGTTGGGTTCGGATCGTGAAGTTCGGGAGGTCGACCAAGCAAATTGCGTTGGTTGTTGTGGAGAGAAATTCGCTTGGACGCACGGACTACCAAGGGGCTGGTCGCAAGCGTTGCTGCATCGGGTTTGGTGGGGTGACGACGAGTGTGGCGTTTGACACATGTGAGGCGAGGAGCAATGGTGTTGCCTACTACCAGATTCCTACTTAAGGCTCGCAACTCTCCTGCTCTATTATCTTCTTCAATTTTAGTGAAGTGTGAATTAGTACTCTCAGAAAACTAGCATTACTACCATCCTCCAATATGCCCACTCCCATAGACCGCGCAGTGCAACAACGTGTGAGTTATTCATGGCTATCCTGGCGTCTACTATACATAGTGGGCCTTCACTGCACCAATCTTGTTGTATCCTAAAACTGGTACAGGGTCCATTCTTCGCATTCGCTGCTGTAATCGCAGGCGTTGCAGCATGGAGTATCTGGGGTCAAGATATCTTTCCTAGTCAAGATCCTACTGGCGGTACGTCATCCCCAATGCGGAAGAGATACATAAACCTGGCAAAGAGTTGAACTAACTTAAACTGCAGACCCAGAAACATGGACACATGACCAATGCGTTACCTGGCTTAAGCATGTAAGTACTTGCCACTTGTTTTTAGGGAACGCTGCTATTGTCCCAAAACATCGCTTTGCTTCAAGGTTGCATTTAGCGAGTCAATAGATTCTAGCTAACAATACCGTAGCGAAATCTACATCCCTCTCCTCTAGCGACAACTGCAGAACTGCTAGAGCGGATTAAGGCTAACATGAGGGTGTCTAGAGAGCGGGCACCCAATCAATGAATGTGCAGAGACACTGTATTATCTCGTGAGAGCTCTTCAGAACTGTTTTCCGGTTTAAATTGAATTGTAGTGGGCATACGACTTGATCAATATCCCAAGCTCACCAATTCCTTGCTTGCTTTTTATTGTGACTGAAAATAGCTTTAAAACTGTTGGTTTATTTCTATGTATCTCGAGCTAGTCATCGGTCCCAAAAATGTGCAATGGCCTCAACGGCCTCGGATGCTCAGACCTGTAAGGAAATCCACCGCCCATTTCCTATCGTGATACTGCTTCAATGCCGGCCTGGTAATTCATTTCTTTGATCAAATCCCTGTTCAAATCCCTGAGCAGACCTGGAACATTTTAAGCCCAATCAAGATATCTTTTGCTTTCCCCTTACCACAAGAAGAGTTTTGGGTATCATCTTGGCCATCTTCAAACTCCTGGAGCACTTGGCCCTTCACTTGCGGCTGGAGTGCTATGGAGATACGGAGACGACACACGTGAGCCTTCTCCTTTCTGAGTAGATTTTGTTTCTGCAGCAAGTGGAGGAACAGGTTCTAGAAAAGACATAGCCCGAGTGCTGGTTGGTTTCTTGTCCTTGGAGTCGCATACCAGGGTCACGTCAGACTTTTCGAGCACTTCTATAGCATGTCCTTAGTGTCAGTTCTCCTAAGTAATAAGTATTCATAAATACCTTTACTGCGGTAACGAAACCGGAATATTGCCCTAGGCTCCTCGCCCGGTCATGATGAAACCATCTTCTTATTGTGAATGGCTGTTGTTTGTTCGCTGATAGGAGCAGAATCTTTCTGTATGTCTAGTTGAGACGTGGGTGCAATCTGCTTGTAGCTTACAATATGATTGGTCTTCTCAATGCCCTTCTTGGAGTTGTCGGGTTTCTGGTTGTCCTCATTGTCAGACTTCCGGATATCCTCAGTGTAATACTACTTAGTACCCTTGACTTCATAGGAGACGCTCATTTTACGCGTGCGGTAGAGTCGGAACTCCATAGTGCCAATGGTCTCTGGCGAATCCGATTGGTTCGTGGGCATGCTCAGGGCAGCTACCACTATCTGGGAATCAATAATTCCGTCCTCGGTCTTGAACAGAAACTTGTCGAACTCGATCCTTTTACCCTTTTGGAATCACACAGCCTTGGCACTATAGGAGTAGTATTGCGGTGTATTTCATCCATGAAGGCGTCGCACACGATGTCCAATGTCTATTCAGTTGTGAGAAGGTATCAAGGATGAACACATGATACAGTACTTACAGTTCCTTCGGATTTTCCACTGAACTTTGGCTTCTGTCCTTCCTCCAAGGGGATGTAGGAGCATATTGTATGGTCAACCGGATCGACATCGTCTTCGATACAGACACTCACCTTTGCAATTCGATCAGAACGTCCTTCCGTGACCTTTATCGTAGGTAGAGTGTGGATATTCGGGATATAGTGTTCTGGTGGTTCTCGTTGTCAATGGGTCATCAGATGAGCATGTCGAAACGTGGGGTCAAAGGCAAGATAGAGATTGGTAATTGAGGATGAAGCCAAAAACCGCTAGAAGTAAGTGGACAGCCAGGTAAACGTGATAGTTTCCACCTGGGGTCGTATCATAGGCGGTAACGGAGTCTTGAAATGATATCAAGGGACGAGAAGAAACGTGTGGGTAATTGGTCGTTGTTAGTCTTACTCGGCTAGGGTCTGATTCTGTTCTATTTTATTATAAGTGATTGTAGTTTGAAGTAGAATATCGTATCATGTTCTATGAAACCTTTCACTAGTGAGTCTAGAGTGGAGCGCATTGGTGTTGATATTCTATGTCCAGTTGTGGAAGGAAAATCGAAATTCGCTGCCAGAATCTCAAAGTCATAACTTGGAACATATCGAGTTTGATACAGAGTCGATAGATTATCGGCTCTACTCTGGCACGAATGGGTATGGTTGCGTGCGAGGCGAAGACTGTACTACGTTATCACATGCGAACAGGTTTGCGCGCCCAAAAGTGGGTGACGGAGAGACTCCAGCAGCCAGAACAGCAAATACGGTGTTGCAACTTGTTCCATGACGAAAAAGAATCGCGAAAGACTCAAGCAGCAATCAGAGAGCGACGAGAGCCAGGGCCGGAGATATTTGAGACAGCGAGCCGCGGGTTTGAACGGATGCGGTCATTCGCCAAGCGCGGTTTCTTCCTTCGGTTCGGGATGCTTTTTCGGCGAGCGGCAGCTCCAGCCTGTTTCTCTCTACCTCAAATCCCTCACCACCAGCCCTACGCCGCAACTTCACCATGCTGTCGAGGACCTCGCAACGAACAGCGCAGGTACGAACCCGGCTCTGCACGCCCAATTGGGTGTTTTTTGGGTGCAAGGCGACGCCAATACTAATGCGCCCATATAGACGCTCCTGCGGGGCGTGAAGCCTGCCTCACGATGGGCGCCCGCTATGGCTACTCGATGTATGAAGCACCCGCCTAACAGACAGCCAGCATGGAGATTCTAATGCAACAACAGCAATGGCCACGGTTGGCCAGGACATCTTCAAGCCCACCAAGTTCGGCGGCAAATACACCGTCACCTTGATCCCTGGTACGTGCGATAGCCGCACATGAAACTAGCAAAAAAAAGACGTGATATTGAACATGCGCAGGTGATGGTATCGGTGCTGAGGTCTCCGAGTCGGTCAAGGAGATCTTCAAGGCAGACAACGTGCCCATTGAGTGGGAGCAGGTCGACGTCTCTGGTGTCGACTCTGGCAACGTTCACTCTGAGGAGCTCCTCCGCGAGTCGATTGCATCGCTCAAGCGCAACAAGCTTGGTCTCAAGGGTATCCTCCACACTCCCGTCGAGCGCTCCGGCCACCGCTCTTTCAACGTTGCTCTCCGCCAGGAGCTCGACATCTATGCTTCCATTGTCCTCCTCAAGAACATCCCTGGCTACGAGACGCGCCACAAGGACATCGACTTCTGCATCATCCGTGAGAACACCGAGGGCGAGTACTCTGGTCTCGAGCACCAGTCCGTCTCGGGCGTCGTCGAGTCGCTCAAGATCATCACCCGCGAGAAGTCTGAGCGCATTGCCAAGTTCGCCTTTGCCTTTGCCCTTGCCAACAACCGCAAGAAGGTTACCTGCATCCACAAGGCCAACATCATGAAGCTTGCCGATGGTCTGTTCCGCAACACCGTCAAGAGGGTCGGCGAGGACTACCCCACACTCGAGACCAACGACATGATTGTCGACAACGCCTCCATGCAGTGCGTCTCGAGGCCACAACAGTTCGATGTTATGGTGATGCCCAACTTGTACGGAGGTATCCTGTCTAACATTGGTGCTGGTCTTGTTGGTGGCCCCGGTATCGTCCCTGGCTGCAACATGGGCCGCAACGTCGCCGTCTTCGAGCCCGGTTGCCGTCACGTCGGTCTTGACATCAAGGGCAAGGACCAGGCCAACCCTACTGCTTTGATCCTGTCCGCCGCCATGATGCTGCGCCATATTGGTCTTGATGACCATGCCAACCGCATCTCGCAGTCCGTCTACAAGGTCATTGCTGACGGGTGAGTTATCTGAACAAAACACAACAAAAGCACTGAAAACTGACAATCATCAGTACCGCCCGCACAAGGGATATGGGCGGTAACACCACCACCCACGAGTTCACTCGCGCCGTCCTGAACGAGATGGAGAAGGCTTAATTTGACCATCACGTCCTCAATGCCTGCTAAGTTTTGAGCTCGCGCGATGATACAGTCATATCTAGACCTTGGCTTATGTTGGCTTGAAGCTGGCAATGCCATTGGCTACCAAAGAAACATATTTCATTGACGAATAGATGCGATGGGACCTGTACAACTGCAAGCTGAAATATGCATAGAGCTGTACTTGTAGGTGGTATATAGCATGCTACATGATTGAATTAACCATTCTTATACCCTTGTGAACGAAATACCGAAAAAAACCTCAGACCCTAGACTCCGTGCTATGCATGACCTCGTGATGTCGTGGGTATCTAGAACTGGATCCTCCTCTTTCTGCCCGTGTACTTGGACGAGGACTTGACCACCTTACCTTGCTTTTCCATCTTTTCCTTTTTCTTCATAATGTAAGCCTTGCTGCCCTTTCTCTCCTCACCCCTCTTCATGCCCTTTGCTTTTCTTCGTGCATCTTCGACATCGACGCCCTCCATGCCTCTCACTACACCTGTGATGTCGCCGTCGGTGGCTCCTCCACCGACTGTCAGCACAAGATATGTCTTTGCGCTCTTGGTACCCATGTCGTCCTCCAACAGACCTGCACCAAAGCCCGCTTTAATGGCCGCCTGGGCCACCATTTTCTTCTGAGTATCGTTCTTGGGATAGAACTGGCAGACTGCTCTGCCGCCCCTCTTTAAAGAAGCGTACAGCTGGTTGAAGAATCTCGATAGTCTGCCTGTGGGGCTCTCTTCACTGGTCTCGGCATTGCACAGCCACTGTACCGCACTGATACTGATTGCTGCATCAAAGGTTCCCGGCCGGAAGGGCACACCCTGCCCCGCATCCGCCAGCAGCAAGTCGCCCTCGACTTCCTTCTCCAAGGCTACGCCCAACATTGATGCGCTAATATCGTAGCCGATCCATACATGGGGGCCTCCTGGTGTTCCTTGCTCGGCTGTTTGCGACAAGATTTCGCCTGAGAGACCAGAACCACAGCCGACGTCGAGAATCATCGAAGGCGAGGACAGTGCGAGGAGGGACAGGGCGCGGTGGGTCATTGTGGATTGAATCTTCTGGATTCGCGATGAGGTCGTGTACTTGCGCGATTCAATGTCATTATAAAAGAGGTCGGGCGGTCTACAGGATTTCTGTTAATTGTGCGTCGCATGGCTGAGCTTTGCGTGGAAAGCGTACAGAATATCTTCGGGGCGCGACATGATTGCGGATTTCTGGCTCAGAGACAGCCTGTGGCGAGCGATTACTTCACAGTTTAGGTACTCCCAGGCTGTGCGACGGTAAATAAGACTGCGCAGAGCCAGAGGGGAATCGTGAGTTATCGCGGAGTGCAAAAGCCAAGAGTTCGACAACTTTTTGGTGTTCAACCCCACACTTCGGCGCGGATCCTTGGCTTTCTCCGTTAGCCTTGATGCCACCTTTGGACTGACCTCATCGTGCGGCTGCCATACTTCCCGATCTTTTCAATACTCCAGATACTTTTCCAGAGGCCGCCTTTCACCATGTGGATATTACCGTTGCTTGGATATGTTGGCCTCATACTGGGATTTGCCTTCTTGACGCTAGCAATAGGTATTTGATTCCACCGTCAAAGCCGATTGGTGGCGCTATGTACGAGCATGAGAGCTAATTATCCAATGTAGCTTCTGGGCTCTACTACCTTTCCGAGCTCGTGGAAGAGCATACAGTACTGGCAAGGAAGCTACTCTATCGTCTCATCTATGGAGTTGTTGGCGTTCAGTTTCTTCTGCTTGTTGTCGACAAGTTCCCCGTCGGGCTAAGTCTGTTGAGTGTTGTGTCGCACGGCATATATGCACAGAACCTTAGGCGCTTCCCAGTCGTCAAGCTCACCGACCCGTTGTTCTTATTGTCCTGCGGTATGCGATATCCCGTACAAAGGACTGCATTAGATATAAAACTGACTGACTCTAGCGCTCGTCATTGTAAATCATTACCTTTGGTTCCGTCACTTCAGTGCTCCGCCTGCCAACCCCTACTCTTCATATCCTTATGCACGCGACACGAATATTCCTACGTTTACCGAGATCGCTGCCTACTTTGGATTGTGCGTTTGGCTCGTTCCCTTCGCTCTTTTCGTTTCCTTGTCCGCTGGCGAGAACGTTTTGCCCTCGATGGGCTCCGAGTATGCGACCGGCGATGGAAGCAGTTATATCAACCCAGGAAAAACGCCCGATTCATATGGAAGCGGATCAGGCGTTGGGGTGGGCGGAATGCAGGGAAAGAGACGCGCGAGGAGTGGGACAAATGCGGGCATGGCAAAAGCCGTTGTCACTGGTGTCAGGGAATGGGTTGGAGAGACCGGAGAAGTCATGGGATTTTGGAAGGGCGAGAGGACGAGACCTACTTTCTAAGAGCCTGGCCTTGTTTGCAGGGTATGAATGTACGAGTAATGTATGTATGTTATGATGCACGGGCGGTCCATCTCTCTTCTATATGGTTGCGAGATACTGATTCTGCGCCCATACCCTTACATATCTAGCAATACGCACAGAAAGACTCGCTAATGTCGTTAATATGCCGTTCAGCTTGAACAGATTATTTTTCGTGCGTGCGGCAGTGTTGAGCTATGCTTGGGATATCGATAACATCACGTGAGCTTTCTTAGATATTTAATCAAGCCTACGTACTAAACTTCTTTCTCTCACCTCCCTTCCCTTAACCCCCTCTACTTTCATAGGTGCTGCTTTGGCGCCTTTCCTTACTCTCCTTTCAGGTGCTGCTTTGGTGCTTCCCTACCCTAGCACAGCTCACAGTAACATAACAGTCTAGCGATTCCCCGCTGTCGTATGTTTTTGTTTCTATTTTGTAATTTTTTGCGGACCGGGGCTGTATCACATGCGTGAGCCTTGTCATGCATCGCCATTGTATTCTGCCAGAGATACGCTGTTGCCATCAGAATGCTTTGTTCAAGGTTCTTCTCTCATAAAAAGATAGCGGAGAACGACCACTGAAGCCGGACCTTAGACACTACATAGTTTACACAATGCACTCTGGTTCAATCACTGGTCATAGGCAACCGTGCAAATCCATACAATTGAGGCGATTGTCACTGCCACTGCCTTTCTTGCACAACATTTGGCCAATGACTGGTACGCCAAGACTATGGACTATTCGTAGCTGCCTAATATTAGAGGGCAAGCAACTACATTCACAGGGATTGTAACTATGTCATAATAGAGTCCCATATATCACATACCATTCGCGGTACAGTATATCATCTTGCAATGTAATTTTAGTATATTATTCCCCGACCTTGCTACTGATATGCAATTCGGGCGAGGCCACAGTAATGGCGGCGGGAAGTAGGTGCGGCACGCAACTGAAGATGCTCGTGTGTTTGTAGGTAGACGGAGCATTGTGGAGCCGAGACTCGCCTGCAACTGCCGACCCAATGTTCGCTTTCGTCTTTTTCCGTCAATATACCACCAGCGCACATACAATCATTACACTAATCACTTGATTGCTAGCCTCAACATCACTAATCAACATTACAGTCGCTTCAGCGCCATCCGTTTGCGCTTTCCCTAGCCATCATCATGGCGTGCAACAGCTGGGATAAATTGTGTAAGGCGCAGCGCGACTACCCAAAAGCCAAGTTTGCAGACTCGTTTGTTCAAAAGTCCCTGAAGAAAAGCCCCAAGAATCCATTTCTTTTGGTAAGCAAATTCATCAATGCGACAACGTCATTAACAGCTGATCTTTTGCTAGGCTTGGAAAGCTGACCTATCACTGCAACTCACCCAAGATCCAAAGAATGTGGTTCTCCAAATACAGCAGGCATGGCAGCAGCCAGGACCCTACGATATCCGGCTCCTAGCATACCTTTACAGACTATTTGCCGAGGCGATGCGAAGAAGCAGTGCTGCCGACTCTTGTGTCAGTGGACTCGGTAATGAGAACTCCAAGGTTTGGCTTAGCGCTACAAAAACACTGAGCACTCAGGAACGGCAAGAGTTATGGTCCACGCTTGGCAAAGCTGCATGGCGCGAACGATGCTGGGAAGACTTTCGTTTCGTATGATGGCGCTTCTCGGTTGATTATCATGAATTACTAACAGTCTCTAGGCTATTGTTCAATACAGCAAGGAGCTTAAAGACATCTCTGTGTCTGCATCAATGAAGAAGCATGCCCATTTTACACAGATACTCGCAACACAACTTGCAGCCGAGCAACAGCGCCAAATTCCCGGCGCTGGTCTCAAGTCTCAGATACAGTTCGACCTGGCACGTAGGCTAATGAAACAAGCATACGAAGCGTCTCCAGTCGGTGACACTCACTATAAGAAAGCACAACATACTAATCTGATCCAGGACGAGCCGATCGCCTGTAAAGATATTCGGGATCTACGCTTCATGGGCGAGATTTTCGCGCGACAAGGCAAATGTGATGAGCTCATAGAGCTCTGGAACAATCCACCTGCTACCTTGAAAGATCTCATGACGACGCACCAAGCCGACTTACAGATCATGAGAATCAGACTCTCAAGGGAAACCAAAAACTGGGCTCTTGTTGAGAGTGAATCACTGGCTAGGATCGAAAATGCGATATCGCAAATAACCAAGAATCCAGACTCCAAGGCGCTGTGGGAACTCTGTGCCTGGAACATGGATTTATGGACAGATTGGCTAGCAGCAGTTCGAATGAATCAGTCTAAAGACGAGTAAGTTTCCTATCGTACTATTTCTGCTCTGACTTACTTAATCTTCTAGGGCTATCCGCATTGTTTCTGATATCCTACACCGTGCCTTTGGAACACATCTACGAACCAACGATCGTGCAATGAGTTTGACATATATGAAGCTTCGTCACTTCATCGGAATTCCAATGGCAGATGACTGCCTGACATATTGGAAGAACCACTCGACACTTATCAGCTGTTTCACAGACTTGCGCCCGTTTTTGGAAACATTGCACAGCAACAATGAGCACGGAGGTAAAATGCAGTTTTTCCGAACCTTGTCGACTGACGCATTGTCGAGAGCGGTATGTTTTCTGGTTCTTCTGTTTCTCGGGACATCCGAAAACCTCTGGGCTGTACTCTGTTACTTCTTTGCGTGACAGAATATTTAGATAACCAAGCTTATATCTTACTAATGGCAAAATAGGAGGAACATACCCATGAAAAGTGGGACATACACTCACAGAACATCCTGAAGATTAATCATCTAATAACATCGTCGGTGGCGGACCAAAATTGGAGAGGCGACAAAGCAATGATTCTGAAGTACATCTTTAGCCAGGTGTGTACATCGTCAGGTTTCTGCGAGCCCAACTCCTCGGGAGGATTCCTTGCGGTTTATGTCCTCCTACGAATGCATTTTGTCGCCATGCGCTACGACGAATCTCGACATCCTTTTGAGAATACGCCCAACTCTCGGCTCCTCTTACAAGCTGCAATGCTCACACGCCACCTAGTCGCGTATGACAAAGAAAAGCAAGACCGACCGCGCGCATTACTTGCTGCCCGACTGCACCTAAACCTCGGTCTTGGAAAGTCTGCTTTCCAGATGTACAGCTACACCAAATGCAAGGAGATGTTGGTTCACACTCTTTCTCCATACGTCTTGTCTCGCCTCTCAATAACACATCCTTTTGGTGCCAAAGGCTACCAAGGCTTCTCAGCAGAAGAGGAACTCGGGAAAGCCATTGGTACTATGGAGAGAATGGAGTCCAAGACGGATGACACGATATACCCGGATCTCAAAACAATCCCATGGGATCAAGCCATCGGTCTATTGTCTCTGAGGGAAAAACTCAAATCAAGCTTAACAAAACACATATGCAATGTGGAGCGCCGTCGCATAGCGCGACTGAAGGGTGAACCAGTTGATCAGCTGCCTGTTCTAGACCGGCAAAGTAAGTACAGTAACTCAATGTGCTGTGCTGTGCTAAACAAAATACAGGCTTCCAGAATATCACCGACAATGTGGACAAATCTGTCTTCCCCGACTTTGAGGATACGCAATCTTCTGGTCCATTGCCATATATCATGCCCAACATGGTTCCCAATGTACCATGGCTCGTAGAAAGCTATTGTACCTGGGAGGCCAGCAGCAGGGTGCTATACAAAGAGACACAAACGTGGGAAGACGTAGGCTCGTCGGTAGATGACATTGCTACCCCCAAAGAAGGCCATGAAATCGAAACGAACAGAACCCCAGCGGAATCAAGAGCTGAACAACTGTGGCTTGGCATCAATACGGTTGTTAAGATCATGGCCGATCAAGAAGATCCGACGTTACTCCTTGGTAATGTCACAAAGCTATCAGAAGAGCTTCACGCAATGCGTCTAGCGATGGAGAAGCTTCGCATGCCCAGTAATACCAAGTTGAAGCTTGAGGATGAGGCCACCATGTTTCACGAAAACATGCTCATCTCCTGCTACACCAAACTGGAGATTCTCCGCGCACTTATTAGAATGGTCGATCAACTCCGCGAGAAGGTGCTCAGTCCGAAGAGCACCCACCCGCTCAAAGCTAAGCTGCCAAAGAACTGGGTTAGCGAAATTGAGACCGAAACAAAGATATGCTATGAGGCAATACGCAATATGGTCAATAGCTACATCAATCTAATCGAGAAGAGGGGTGCAGCTGCAATCAAGGCACAAGTACGGTGGGGCGAGACGGGCGAAATACTGCAACCAATTCTCAGCGATTCGGATGTGGAAGCATATGCATCGGAATATGTTGACAGCGCGCTGCACGCTTGGAAGGGGGTGCTGCAGGTCAAACTCAAGTAGATTTGCTACATATTGAATTCAATCCTACATGCATTTTTTGGTGGGAAAAGAGTGACTTGGAAATATTGACACGACGTCTAATTGAGAGGAATGATACACGCAGGGGTATAGACCAGATGTGAAATGGAAAAAGCCACCCATGATCGCCTTGATAAGACGCGCTCAAATAACCCGCCGCCCAATTGACTCGTACCATGAATGCAAGGAAAAGCAGGTTAAGAAATGAAAACAAGGAAATCCCTCAATATCACAGCTTCGACTCGGCCAGCTGTGCCTGAAGCACATCGATCTGCTTCTGCAAGTCCTCCTTTTCAGCCTCAAGCTGCGCCTTCTTCTTAGGCTTTTCCTTGTCAACGTGCACGTTCTCCCCAACCAAATCACCCTTAGCATCAAGCACCATACCCTTCTCAACCAGCATCTTCTCCACAGCAGGCACCAGCTCTGCAAATGACTTGACAAAGGGGATATCGTACCGATCACATGTCAGCTCCACATTCCCGCCCTTCCAGTACCCTTCTCCACAGCACACCACCACTTTACCCGAACCAGCCCATAGACCCAGTTCAAGCAGCGAGACGGGACTCTTGGTCGTGACGTCAAAAAAGAAGCAAATCACATCAACCTGTTCCAGTGCGCTGAGCTCCCACTCAACCTGGTCCTTGAAATCCTTGTCGCGGGCTTGCGGCGTGATGTTGGGGTTCCAGTGGCCGCGGCGCGGGTTGCAGACTGTGATGGGGAGGTGAGATAGCATGGTTACCATGTGCTTTTGCCACTGGACTGCATTACCCATTTCTATGCTGCCGGCGGTGAAGACGCTGAATTTGCGATATGTAGGCGCATTGGGCGGTACGCAGTGTATGAAGTCCTTGTGGGGCGTGGGCAAGGGTGATGGCAAAGATGGAAGTTGGTTCTTTACATCTTCGACGTCGCGGTCAATATCTATGCCTTCTGGTACCTTGGTTTCAGGTTTAGTGTTTTTACCGCGCATTTTATCGATGATGTCTTTTCCAAAGACCATAGTAGTAGTTGCAGTTGTAAGAGGAGGATCCTTGGCGGCCAGGTTATGGCTCAACTGGTGTACTAATCTTTTTATAGCAAAAGGTACTTCAGGGTGTGCCGGAGAAGTGGCTGCTCGAGGTAATAAGGTGCAAGATGGGGTTTGTCGCGAAAATTGGAGTCTGAGTTTATGAATGTCAGTCGGGGTGTCTAAGGTTATTATTGTACTAAGATCTTAGTACTAGTGGGGCACGAGGTCATACTTGGCGAGTGACATTGACTTGAGTAAACAACGAGCAAACTAGACAATGACTGTACACAACTGTTTGTTGGTGAGTGTTTGAAATGTGAAACTTTTTGATGTCAAAGCGATAAAATGTGTTGTTAACAAAGGCGCACGGCGATTCATCGTTTTATCTAGATGACGGCTGCTGATGTGCCGTTTGGAACGGTATGGTTACGCGCCTGATTTTCCAAGCGTCACGCCCTTTGAACTGCGCCACAAAGTGCCTGGTGCCCGAACGAGCGCTTGGAGCGTCTGCATGGCAGTTTAGATCTCGCCGACCCCATGTTTTCAGCACCCTAACCTACACCCATAACAGGCAAGTGCTGTTAAATTACAAGCATATGGTTGCTGATGGCCTAGCTGTGCCTGAAGGTAACATCACGACAGCGAGATGACGGCTGATGCCTAAGTTGAAGCAAATATGCACAATCAGCGCTAAAACAGTATCAGCTACACAATGAGGTAGCAATTCTTTTGATAAACTAACAAATACCTGATAAGGTCATAAGGACAATGTTCATTCAATAAAGCCTCAAAATGGCAGACATACGAACCATGTGTTCACGAAATGGGACGCCTGAGGCAGTGCTCTACCCATGGGAACATCATCTGGCGAAAACAGCCACTGAGCATTTTGTTGATTGATGCCTACAGTATCCTTGATGAATATCTACGCCAAACACTTGGGAGACTACCATAGACCGGTGTAATTCAAGAGGAAGACAAGTACTAGACGGCTTGACTATTCCCAATCATCTGACAGCTCCGAGCATTCGGCCCAATACATAATAAAGCCAGGCCTTCAGATCCACTTTCTTCGGACCTACTTGCAACAACGCTACACTACGAGACAGGGTTGCTCATGAGTGGATTCGGGTGGCGAATACAGCCTTCCAAGACTAGAATCGGTGTTCCATGACCTCTCGCCTTGTCCTCTGGCGTGTTTGCAAAGCCAGCTACTCGACGTCCGGCCATCTGCTTCATAAACTGGGCTCTGTAAAAGTCTCTAGGTGGATCGACAATCTGGAAGCAAAGCGAGTTGGAGTCAGTAGTCATACCACAGTCACACTTAATACCAGTGAACCGGACAGAGACCAGATCTGCTTGCTCGCCGTGTTCTTTCTGCATCTCGTTGGAGAGCGCGCGGAGGCTGAGGACGGACTTGGAGGTAGCCATTGTTGCGCAAGGGGTGCGAGGATGAAGGAGATAATCCACCGACCTTGAGGCCCTCATGTTCTTGAGAGGGTATGGGTTACACTTGTTGAGTCGTCTGATGATTGCAGATATTCGTATCAAGGCCGCTTTCACTGCTGCCGTCTTGTTCGTGTCTTGATGGACCTCTTGTGCGCGCCAGGATTGACCACAACCATCGCAGAACACGCCGAATCGTACAGCCTTGTCCGCGTCCTCTGATAGATGCACAACCTCTGGCTCGATCATGGGTATGAACTGTTTGATCAAACCCTCCAATGTACACTTGGAGCAGGATGTGTGCATACAGTTGCAGTTCAGGAAACTGACGGGATGCTGGTAATGTGCAACGCTGTAGACATCATGGCTGCTGCCGCACTTGCAACAGCGCCACTTGCCAATAGGACTGGACAACTTGTAGTACTCTTCGTCGATAAAAGTAAGTGTGTTTGCTAGTGTGTCTAGGACCAACTCTGCTAGAGTCTCAGTATCTTTGGAGCGCCCTCGAAGAGATAGTTGCTGTGTCTTGAAACGCTGCAGTCGACTTGCCGCCATAACGCGCCCGCATGCGACACTACCAGGAATATTTTGTGTCAGTGGCAGTCTAGCGTACTTGAAACTTCCTTCCATCATATCGACTGGATGCATCAAACCAGCATACCTCTCTTTCTCAGAGCTTCCGGCGGTGGTTTGTTGAATTTGTAAGTCTTTCTCGTCTCTAGTCGGGGGAGAAGCGCCTGGAGCACTCGAAGAGATATTTGTCAAGTCCGGTACGGGATTCTGGCGCTCATTTTGCCTTTTGTGAGTGCCTCTCTGCTTGGTGGGCATCGTTTCTTGACTCGAACGTGGTGGGCTGTCGGAGTCGACACTGCAGGCCTGTGAGGGATCCATGATATCTTGTGTGGTTGCAGATCCAAGAAGACCAGCCTGTTGCTTCCAGTTGCCAATGAGAGTGCTTCTATATGCTGCTATTGATCGAGGTATGGTACAACTGTGCAATAGTATGGTTAGGTTTATATAAAGAGATGAGTGTTGAGGAAAATGTTCAGTGAAGGATGTTTTTTTGACAATGAGGTGATTGTGAGTTGCCTAGTGAGCGACGCAACAATGTGCGTTTGCGTCTTCACTGCTACTATGTACAACCCAATTCATCTTGCGTGAGCCTCACTGATATGAAATATCCAATCTTAACTCGATCAGACAATTTGCGAGCGTAGACATGGAGACAGAAAAACGGGTGAGAAAGATGGAAGGATAAGACGAGTAGAGTTTGCAAAGAGAAAACTTCGTTGATTGCCTTCCTATACCACCAAAGAACATGCAATACCATCTTTTTCATCAATTAATCTCCACAAGGGACAACTTTTTCGATATTTTGTCATCTTCCATGGCCTTTGATCACCCAGAATTTTGTATTTCCTGTCGTTTTCCAACAAGCAGTTCTCAGAATCAGACACAGCATTCTATACTGATCTTCGCCGTGCGTCAATCTGGGTATGGCATGTACAGCTACAGACGATAAGAGGCTTGTAATACTTTGCGCGAACGCGAAGCAACCTCAATGTAGCATCGACAATCGACACAAGCCGCATAGGACGACTGCACTCGCAGCAGCAGTAATTTCGCGAGGGCGGCGGATGCTCCCAGACAGAATGACGCGATGGGGTTTTGCGAAACATAGTGTTCGTAGAAGAGTATGAAAATATAGGAGTTGAGATATGAGCTGTTTGGAGGTGTTTTGAGGAAGCTGCAAGTCTGCAGTGGGGTGGAGTAAATATATTCAGAAAAAAAAAGTTTAGTACAGAAATGTTATAACAAAATTCTAGAGCTTGATGATCAAACTAGATCATCACAGGCGGAACTCTCAAGAGGCTGGTAGAAGGTAAAATAAGCTTCCGATTGCAATTCTATCGGAAAGAATGTAGTAGTGGCCGGATCACTATTAGAGGTTCTATATCCGTATTAGGAGCAGTACCACAGGAACATGGGGTAGTTGAAATAGTATTTTTAAACCTAATGTCACTTCAAATTCAATAGTTTTGGGACGACTACAAGGGTTTGAGTCCTGCAAGAGCTTTTCTTCATACTGGCCATTTTGCCTCGCAAGCTCTTTCCTGAACCACGCTGCAATAGTGGTCAACTTCTTCGTTCTGTTCTAAAAGCTCCTTTCATATTCGCCATGTTTGTTTCTAGGTCCTTCTCGAACCATGGTTACGTAGGCAACTGTCTAGTATACAAAGAACACAACTCACCCTAACTTCACATTTCTTCTTCTTCTTCTTCCACCACAGCTTGTAAGTTTTACCCCTTTATTTCTAACATTTTTATGAAAGCTGTGCGATCACCCAAAATAGGTACATAAGCAAACTACCCCATGGATTCTGTAGCCCAAGGTTAGACCGATGTGAGACCAGAGGACGACGCCTGCCGCTTCCTACAGCGCTTCGATGAGCGCCGATAACTCTTTCAACAGCTGAAATCACTCCAATCCCTCGATAAGTTACCTAAGATATTCTAGGCGTTCTTTCAGGTCGCCGATATCGAGGTTCTGCGAGGGGGAGTTCATAGCCAGATGCTCCGGAATCTCTTCGGAAATTCTGAAGTTATTTCGGTTTTTGAAAGACAAGCGGTGAACACCCTCCTGATCTGGAAACAGAAACAACCAGAGAAAGATACTACAGCAAGAAGTGCAACGCCAACCTACTTGTCATCGAAAGCTCTCTCCAACCAACCATCCTCGAATCCTCCCCCTCTCAATGCCAACGTACTGGCCGGATCCAAGCGAACTCGATCCGGACATATAACTGGCGGCCAGTAATATGGTGTTAGCCGACATGATAGCGTATGGTCAAACTATAAGAAGCGGGGTGAAGATTTGTGCGCGATCTCGAGGATGGCGGAAATCGATGCCACCCATATTTACCCATGGTGCGGCTTTGGAAGAGAAAACAAGAAGCGAGTTGAATAATTTTGGAATATTCTGAGGATGCTCTGGAAACAAGAGGTCATGAAAGGTTGGCGAGAGAAGGTATTTGTCGAAGTCAGTCATCCGCATCAGGGGACGGAGACAATCGAGAACATGATCTCCTTGTCGGCCATCCTGCACCGATTTCACTCTGCCGATAGATTCGCGCTCCGACCAATACAACTGTCAGACGACAAGAAACAACTCGAACTCGAGTTCCACTGGCTTGTTGTTGAAGAGCTCAATCGCCGTGATAAGGTAGACATCATAGACGAACCTTTGTCTTCGGCCAGCTCGCGTTCAGGTGGCCGGGGCTACGGCCCACTCGATTGGATCGATACAGACGACGATACTTTCCGCAACCCCTTGGTCAGCGGGTTCAAATTTGTGATGTCGACCGATGACCCCGAAAAGCGACCCCTCCCGGATCCAGGCCTGTTGATATTACAGTGACACCTCCAACGTGTCCTTGCCATGACAAGAGCGGCTAGATGGAAGGAGGAGGAGTTCGGCGACGACGATGATGACGACAAGGACGGACAAGGCGTTACAACTTGCGATAACGTGGAAACTTGGCTCTAAGACGTCGAGCCTCCGGAGAATCATCGTCCGAACCAAACCTCTCCTGAAAACAATTTGGAAGACAGCACAGATGGTTCGTTTGAATAAATGATATATCTGTCCAAGCATCTTTTGTCAGTAACCTCAAACTCCCTTCATATACTCAACGGAACATATACGAGCCCCCCCCCCCCGCATAAGCAAGCGAAACGTTGAGATTTAGGCCTTCCTTCCCCTCCGACCTCGGATACGGACCTCCTCGAACGCCCCGACTGCGCGAGCAAGGTAAAATTGACGACTTTGTCTCAACCCGGGCTCGCGGCCACGAAGTTGTCGAGCGATTTCTGCCGAGTCGGCGGTGAAGAGGATAAGGAGTCGAGTCTGCGGCATATGCGAGGGATTCCGACACTTCAGAGATCCCGTCGACGTAGCATATGAAGTAAGTCCTTGGAGTTGTTTGCTTACTGTGTACATGTTTTGTCTCACGCCGGGGGGGGGGGGGGGGGGGGGGTTGGCTCCGGCTGTTTCCCCGTAAAAAAAACGGGAGCCAAAACCCTACTCTTACCTCCCAAAGACACGTCGTCAGCTCACACTGATTGGCGTGTGGTGGCTCCTGAAAACTAGTGTGGCTTGTACACCTAGGCTGACAAGAAGGGTGACGTTTGTGTTTTATGGGACTACTGTGAGTTGGTATAGAGCCATCTCAAATCTTGTTGCTATCAGCTGATATCGGGCACTTCAATCTTTTCTACCAGTGGTTTTGCGACAACAGTGGACAATTATTTCTCGCTTCGTCATCAAACCGGACGGTGTTCAATCAGCTTTTCCGGTACAGCTAAATACTGGCTGGATACGTACAGTGGAGGAGGCATGGATTTAGGCAAAAGCTCGCAGTCTGTCATGATATTTAGCTCTAGATTGTTAGCAATCCATACTCATTTCCACTCACATCTTCTCCAACCCTTCCCTTGTATCCATCTCCCACTATTACTACTACTACTACTACTACTACTACTACTACTACTACCGCCGCCATTACACACTACGCCTTCACCCTTCCTCAACCTCAAACCCAACCCTCACCCACAGACTACACCCCTGACACCCCACCAGCACCTCGTTCTCCCCCCTCACCTGCGCATCTTCCAACTCCCCTTCCACAATCCTAAACCCCTTGTCATCCCCACACCGACACCTCCTCGTCCACTCTATCCCCTCTTCCTCTCCCTCCTCACTCGTAACAGCAGCATGTTCGACTTCCTCGAAATCGCTCAAATCAACAAGTTCAAGACCGAGTATGAAATCCTCACTACTAGCCTGTGCTTGCTCCCGTGCACGAGGATTCGTGGTTACCGAAGAAGAGTGCAGCGTGTGCCGATTATGAAGGAACCAAGTGTCATATTCCGCTCGTGTCTTGGGATCCGCAAGTATTGTGTACGCTTCTTTTACGTCGTCGACTGTGTATGCGGGCTTCGTCTTTATGGTCGTATTGGTAATGCCATCTCGTTTCTTCTTGTCTGGATGCGTCGCGAGTAGTGCTACTTTGTATGCTCGTCGCAGGTCTGCTGTTGCGATTTTGTTGGCTTGATTTGCGGGCTGTCGCCAGCCCGGTGCATCAAGGCTCAGGATATGGTAGTAGTCTTTTGTGTAGGCCATGCTGCGCGGCCACGATGGGTATGAATGTTTAATGGTAGATTACGCTGCCCTCGAGGGGCTTTTCTCAGTGCTGTGTTTGCCATGTGCGACGCGACAAGACTGGGACAGAAAAGTTGGGCGGGGGTACTTTGTTCGCTTGCTCGGTACTAGTAGTGGGGCGCGCCGTTCCACAGCATCGGGTGCAGGTGCATGGCAACCTTGGAAAAGGACCGTTCAACAGCCCCTCCCCAAGATCGACAATGTATAGTAATGCAACACAAATCACATGTTCTGATTCAGGCTTACAAAGTTGTTTAAGGTGAGAAAGTCCATCACGGCTGGGTAGTGCAAAAAAAGTCTTGAAGTAACGGATTCTTTGGCTAGCTAAGAGTGCAGTATCATGACATTAAGCCCACTAGAGCGTTGCGTACTGCTCTGTCGGCCATCGAAGAAGATGTCCTGACTCCGAGTCCACCAAAAAGACGTCAAACATCTCTATCCACCATAGGACCGAGTTGTTCATAGGCTGCCAAAACGAAAACATGGGGGGGAATTGAGGGTCGCATCCGAGGAACCGAGCGCAGCCTTTTCTCGCCGATAGCAGCCCAAGCCCTCGCAAAAGAGGACATCAGAAGTGCTGCAATCGTTGTTTTGACACAAGATGTCAGCACACTGCGTGCTCGATAGGATAGCGCTGGCGATACAGGATATTTAAAGGGAAATACATTTCAGTCATGGGGGAATTCGACCGTACCGAACCGCTTGCTGCCAAAGCCAATTTTTGAAATCACACAGAACACGTACAACTCCGTAGGACGCTCGCTACCGGCCTCCTTCGTCTATTCGAAAACAGATGACGACGGCTGAGGATACACAAGGTCGAAGCAGGAAGAGTGCGCTTAAGCGGCAGCAGCAGGTGTCTCCTCAGGCTTGGCCTCGGTTGCAGCCGCTGCGTCTTCGGCAGGCTTGGCCTCGTCCTTGGGCGCGTCCGCAGCGGCACCCTCGCCCTCGTTGCCGTCTGATGACGTCCAGAGAGTGAGGTTGTCACGGAGGAGCTGCATAATGAGGGTGCTGTCGCGGTAAGACTCCTCAGAGAGCGAATCGAGCTCGGCAATGGCGTCGTCGAAAGCCTGCTTGGCAAGGTGGCAAGCACGGTCGGGCGAGTTCAGGATCTCGTAGTAGAAGACCGAGAAGTTCAGGGCAAGGCCGAGACGGATGGGGTGCGTGGGTGTGAGCTCAGTCTGAGCAACATCGGTGGCCGTCTGCAGCATAGTTAGCAATCTGCTGGTTTTTAGCGCTATGCAACGATTGCGTCATACCTTGTAGGCCTCGTGTGCAGCAGTGGCGGCAACCTTGCGCTTCTCACCGGAAGCGAATTCAGCAAGGTAGCGGTGGTAGTCTCCCTTCCTGTCCCGTTGTTAGCCCAATTTGCGGTGGGTATGGCGGGGTTTTGTACGTACATCTTGTGGTAGAAGACCTTGGACTCGCCGGACTCGGCCTTAGGGATGAGGGAGTCGTCGAGGACGTTGAGGACATCCTGGCAAACCTGCTCAAGCTCGGTCTCGATCTTCTGGCGGTAGTCACGGATGGTGCCAACGTGCTTCTCGGTGCCCTTGGACTCTTCCTTTTGCTCGATCGAGGAGATGATGCGCCATGACGCGCGTCGGGTACCAACGACGTTCTTGTAGGCGACAGACAGAAGGTTGCGCTCGTCAACGGTGAGTTCACCAGCGACCTAGGGGTGGGTTAGTACACATTAAATGGGGAGCTGGCTGCTGGCTGCTGGCTGCTGGAGCCTACTCAGCCATGTGCAGGCGGATGCGGTCGGGCATACCTTAGCGACTTCCTGCGCGATAGTTAGCATGCGAGGGGGGTTGAGCAAGAGTGACTGGCGTATTGACTGACCTTCATGTACGTGACCATCTCTGCAAACAGACGTCGTCAGCACATTGCGCGGGACTCAGCTGAGGGCGCGCGGGACTTACCATCGTAGCGCTCAGCCTGTTCGCACAGCCGGGCGAGGAAAGTCTTGCTGTTGCGACGTCAATTACTGCAGGGAGCGGTGGCGGGCAAGCCTATCGTACCTCTCACGCTATTTGCAAGAGCCTTGTTAGCCTGTGTTGCATGTATACATGTGTGTGTGCGTATGCGTGTAGTCTATCGGGGACCCAGAGAGGCATCCCGCGGCGGACAACAGCGGGGGGAGTGGGAGAGGTAAGGATGGGGCGAATGGAGCAAGACATACCTCAGTCGCCATTGTGAAGGTGTAGCTGGAGGGAGTGGATGGGGTGGTTGTGGTGGTTGAGTGTGGGGTGGGGGTGCAGATGGGCTACGGAAGGATAGACGGTGGATGGAGTTGTTGAGGTGTTTGTGTGGATCAATGAACAGAAGAGGATCGAAGTTGTTTTGAGGAAGCGAGCGTCTGCCCTAAGAGAGTCCCGGGGGGCCGTGCGTAAAACGAACAACACCACCCCGTCGCCTGCGCCTTCCCCCAATGGGCGCCTGGGACGAGTCTATTCACATGCCCGCCTGCCCCGTTCGCGCCGTTGGCATGCGGTGTACCTGCTAGGCCGATGTCCTGTACGTACATATCCACACATGTGCACTCCCACACACGCCCCTTTTGCCGTGTCGTTCCCCTATTCCTTTAGTGCTTGCTGCTGCTGCTGCTGCTACCACCACCGCTGAGGCTGTGCGCGACAACTCAAGGAGCTGGCAATGAGGGGTACATGGGGGGGGGCACGTGAGCATTCAGGGTCTATCCACCCATCCGTCCATCCATCCATCCATCCATCCCCCCCAAAGAGCACCGCCAACGCCCATAGCCCTGCCCAATCTCGCTGTCAGGTTTTGCTTGCTGTCCAGCCGTCAGCCTGTAGTCGGCGCCGCCCAGCAGTCACACGAGGCGGGCGTGGGAGCGCGGCCGCCAACGAAGGAGAGAAAGAGGCTGACTCCTGCGCTGCCGTCCCATGTTCAAGTGGGGGCCAATCAGTGCACCTTGGAAACAGCTAGAAAACTTGGACGGCTCCTCTTGCGTGGAGCTGCTCTGGTTGCCGCCTGATTCGTGTCGCGCTGTGGGCAGAGACTACCAAGCTGGTGTACGTACATCCACCTCCGGTGCTTACATACCACTACCTACTATGTACATATGTATAGTATACATACATGCACATTTACAAGCTGCATCTTGACCCGAGAAGCACTTGTGCTGCCCTCCACTGCCAACTCGCAAAAAAAAAACAAAAAAACAAGTACATACACGCAATGCATGCACATTTTGCCTGATTCCCCAGCAACCACCTGTGCATTAAAAAACTTGTGTGCTGACACCGTCTTTGCCGCATGCCACATATGCATTCCACAATCCCCTTCCCACAACCCGCGCCCTGGCTGGTCCGCGCGGTATAATATGCCGTCGCGGCCCGCTACCAGAGCCTTTTGCCCGTGTACACGCCTAGGAGCCAGCAGCATTGACCGACACCCTCTAGTAGTTGCACGGGTCTCTGCTGCGCAGGGACATGTTCGTGCCCTTTGACCTCCTGTAGCCCTCCTGTAGCCCTCCCGGAGCGATTCGTGTCTGACCCAGACTGCTGACCGACCTTTTGTCCATCCATGTATCATATCTATCTGTCCAATCAAGCATTCAATCACATCACCTCCCTCTATCCGCCCACCAAACGTTGTTGCAATCACATCAACAACCGCCACACTCCCAGCATCAGCGCCGCCGTACCCGTACACACTCCCATCAACCACTGCAGAGTCGAGAACTTGACGGCTTCTAGCCTCTCCCTTAACTGTGCCGTTTCCTGCTCGATCCTCGTGTCCGTCTCCTTCAACTTGAGCTCCTGCACGTTGGCCTCCTCGCGAATCCGCCCCTTTTCTAGATTCAAGTCCAGCCTGACTGACGCCTGAGTCCTCTGTATCTCGTCCCGTAGTCGCGAGTTCAGCTTTGCAAGTTCGTTAGTGAGCCTCTCGTGTGATGCCCGTGTAAGACTGGATTCGGTCGAGTCGGCCGTCATGAGTTCGGAGCGCAGCTTTGCAAAATCAACCTTTTGCGTGTATGTAGCTTTTTCCTGGTCCTCGCGCAGCACCATGGTACGTGTGAGATTTTGTATGCTGCATAACGTTAGCTTGCACTAGCTTTGAATCCTCCATGCTTTTCCCATACTCACCTCTCCTCAATCACGTCGCTGAGCACCCTCATCATCCCCTCAGCCTGCTCTTCTGTGAACCCCTCCTCTTTCAGTCGCTGTACAAACTTGAGCGTGTCGAAATGGTGATCCTTGGCCTGCTTCCCCGTTGCGCTGAAGTTGCGCTGAAGCTCCAGAGCAGACCCGTGCCCATTTGTGCGTTGTGACCATCTCTGCTGCTGCCATTGTCTTGTTCCTGCTATCTGAAGAAGCGAGAGCTTCGAAAGTGGCATGCGACGCTCCGACGTCGCCCAACAACATTCATGTCGCCTTGCTTCTACTGCGCTTTGCGCCACAGGCCGCGAGCTGCTTGCAGACCATTGAAGCCGAGGTGCGAGAAATCGCGGAATCGCCGCCGCCGATATTGAGGGTGCTGCCATTGTGCCGATGTTGTAGTTCCTACATCGTCTCGCTGTCGAGAAATTGGAAGCCACCCGCGGGTAGCCAAGCCTCGCAGACGTCAATGGATTTGCCGAATTCGGCATACCATTCCATCGCCCTCACTAAACGCACCCTGCAGCGTAGCGCTTTCTCACTATGCATGGTTGCTTTTTTGTCATTATGTTGTATGTTCATTAGAATCCCTTTAAAGCACATAATCCCAAAGCCATAAACAACGCTTGCTATGCATGCCTACTACTAAACAGAGAAGTACGCAAATAATACAATCACCGCCACCTTGTCTATCTTCCATATTCCAGGCTCGGTACAATCACTGGCCCATACTTCATTGGTGCACTGTAACCACCCTCATTCTGCACCATAAAGTCGACCGCCAGACTTAACTTGCCCCCGCTGTGCCCGGGAATGACTTGCCCGAACGTCCCATTCACAACATCAGGATCGTATATCACACACGCCACATAGTTTCTTCGACCCATTAGTCGCTTATACTCCCGCGGTTGTCCGTTGACGTCTTGTGTAAAAATTTCCATCATGTCTTCCTTTGTGTCCGAAGGCTGATTGTTGCTACGATGTCCATTCTGTGGTACATAGAGCGCACGGTTGTTGTGCAGAAGCCGCAGGACATAGTTACTGGGCGGTGCGTTCACGACTGAAGAGGAGATAATCTGATACATGGTCTTGTGGTCCTGGGGTCTTGAGGGGTCATGAACCAGACCCGCACCACAGCAGTCAACACCGCCAGAGAAGAACGTCATCCGCAACGACTTGTTGTGAGCAATGCCTTGTAGTGTCCGGATCAGATATGTCCGCTCAAGGTCCTACATTTGGTTAGCATGTTACTCGGAATCACGTGGCCTTATACTAACCTTTGAATCGTGCGTCCATTGATCTCTCAATTCATCGAGCAAATCAATCTCTCCAAACGGACTCAAGACGCCACTCATCAGCCCAGACTTGCCGATAGCCTTCTTGACCGAGTTGAAACCATCTCCGACAACACTCTTAGCACCAACAACACCAGCCACTCCAGCAGTCACCTTTCCAAGCATGTTGAAAGTACCAGTGACGGCCTTCTTGCCCGTAGCCATCGAGTGCGCAAGATGTTCAACAGACTCAAGGCGGGGATACACAATTGGAACAGGAATCATCCAGATACAGTGTTGCACGCTAGGCGGCAATGTTGCAACCTTGGGAAAGATACCCTGATACGTTGGTCCTGCCATGACTTGGTGCGGGTTACGTTCTGAGCGGCAGTCTGGGCCGACAACCGTAACGCAAGGACCTAGATACTTGATAAAGTGCCAACCTGTGCCGGTGATTGTGAAAAGGTCCATGTCGTTGTTTACGTTTCGAAGTATTTCGAGCGTTGTGTGGTGCTGGAAGAGCAAGTACATTTCAATGCCCAATCTTCCGATGTTCTTGAACATATTGGAAAACTGCATATATTCAGGATACGACCCGAAGCCATCAAAGCTGCAAGTCGTTAGTATCTAGCCAGCTCAAGAAATTAACAAGAGCTTACATGTCGTGGTCATCAAGAGCTAGGATGTGGGGAATTTGAGCAAATGCCTCTCGAAGGTGTGGCTGATCAAAATGGCTGGTGTAATAGTGGAAGTATGCGTGACAAACGTCTTCCTCATGCTTTGCGGTCCATGCTGCGTTCTTCCGGACTTCTTTACCACTTGTTGCTGTCCATTGCTTCAACAATGGAAGCTCTTTCCACAGACGGTCAGCATAGATCTGACCACCCAGGCCCAGTTGTACATGGAAGCCACCGCACTCGGCATTCTTTTGCAAAATGTCCTTCCACATCAATCCAACCCCACCGAGTCTTGCTCTCTCATTGGCGTTAACGTTGAGCGCAAAATCGTTTCCTGAATGAGCAATAAACCGCCAGCTGGTCTCGTGTCGCCCAGCTACCAAGAACTCAAATCGAGTGCATCCCAAGTGTGATGTGATTGCGTAGGTCCACTTGGCTGCATGGTCCTCTTCCATCTTCAAGTCAATGTCGTATCGGTAGAAGATCCATGTTTGGTGCGTGTAAATGGGATTGGCCTTGAGCTGTCGTGGGTTGGGCGACAGGTCTGTACTCTGGTGGATATGGATTGTAGGTGGATGAGGGGTGTTGGTAATGAGGAGAATCGATCCCAGCCATAACCCTCGTTCAATGTCCATATTCGTATATCTTAGGTACGGTCCAAAGTATACGCCATTGGTAGGAGCCACCTTGTACTGGTCTACACCGGCAGCGGGAGGAGGTCCAGTAAAGCCTGTGGTAGTTGGAGTTGCAAGGGGCGCCATGCCAAAGTCTCCAGGAAAGGTAGCCGTCTGGGGAGCAAAGCCAGGTGACGCCATAGGAGCCTTTCCAAAGGATGGAGATGCCAAAGGTCCACCAACAAACGTGCCTGTAGGCGACATGGGCTCGTTCAGGTTGAGAGGCGTGGGTCCCTTGGGGAACTCCCATTGTGTAGATTGGGTGGGAAGATGAATGTAGTAGTACTGACCAGAATTGGGGTCGAGATGTGCTATCCAACCCTCAGGTAGCGGTGGGGGAGATGCTGGCCCTGGCCCTGGGGCCGGAGCCGGGCTTGGCGTATGAGTTGGTTGAGCCGTTTGTGCCTGTGGCGGGAACTGGTTTTGTGTGGGTGTTGGAGCTACTACTGCTGCTGCAGGTTGCGATGGTCCAGCCTGCTGGCGCGCATCGTTTGCGAATGCAGGGTGACCCTGGTTGGGATCAGACAGCGCCACGCCTTGAGCAGCTGGCTGCTGTCCTTTCTCGTTAGGATAGCTTTGGGCTTGGCCAGTTGGCGGGGTCGTTATGATCGAATAGGCGGGCGGTGGCTCCTCGTTCAAGTTCATGCGGCCCATGTCCTGGCTCAGAGGATGATCCGGGGGTGCATTTGCAGGTGGAGGCGAGAAGCGAGTGTTTGGCGCTTGCGGAAGAGGTCCCTGGGGAGGAGTGCCCGAAGGAGGTACTTGGTCCATGCCTTGGTACACTGCTGGTGGGCCATGCGGCATGTTGCCTGGCTGCTCGGTGGGAGTCCATGGTCTTCTTATGGGCTGTTGGTTAGCATAGACCTGATTTCGCTGGGCGGCTGCTGCATTATGGGCACTCTGGGCTTGTAGATTGGTGAGGGTTGAAGTTCCTGCGATGCCGGCTGCGGCAAAGCGTGCTTCAATGCCGCCTCCGGAAGGAGGGATGATGGGTGTCTCTGGAGGGGGAGGCGAGCCCCGCTGCGCTCTTACTGTCGAGGTTGAAGCCGTGGAACTTAGGCGGTTGACACCGACTGGTGTGGGCACTTTGAGCGCAGGCTCATCCTGGTTGGGTCCTGTGTAGATGACATTGTTCTGCGCAGGTTGTGACGAGCACTGCGCAGTGGGAGGGGGAAAGTATTGCTGGTGGTACTCGGGATATGGGTTGTTGTTGGCGGGCGCATCTATGGTATGCTGCCTCTGGGACGCCTTCTGGAACAGCCCCTCTTTGTCCGGTGTGTCTGGACCGGGTGAGTCTGGAAGGGGTTTTGGCGCAGTTCCTCGTCGCTCTGCGAGTCTCGAGGGCTGAACCGAGCCGTCTGGGTGCCTGCTGCCGTAACCACTTATCGTCGGCCTGTTTGGGTCGTTCGCATCGAAGCGAGCGCGCTGGCCGGGCGAAGTGGGACTGGGCCCGGTCGCATTCGACCCTCTCCTCGGTTCTTCTCTGCCTTCAGCAGGTGTCGTGTTTGCGCTCCGTCTCTCGCGCTCGCTGAGGGGCGTGTATCTTCCGGTGCCGAGGGTGGGCTGGGCATTGGGCGGGCGGTCAGTGTCCGGGTATAGGAGAGGGGCAGTGGGAGGGCTCGAGGGTGGTGCGGGGAACGAGGGCATAGGTGGCGGGCGCGAGAATGCAGGCTGGCTGGAGCTGCCCGCAGAATCTGTTCGCGGCGGCGGGCTCTTGCCATCGCGGCCTTTCTGTATCCTCAGGGGCCCGATTGTGGGGATGATGGGTGTCTCCGGGTTGGTATCGTATCGCAAGAAGAGCTCCTCCTCGGGACGGCCCTGCTTGCGCCCGTCCATGGCTTTGGGCGGGCTTCTGGATATCCTTGGGCGCGCGTTCCTGAATCGCCGGCGATGATAGGCGTATGCTTATTTTTGGCGACGGGCGCTGACAGCTCAACGTGCGCAAGGAGCCGTAGGGAGGGTGGGCGGAGGGCTGCTGGTGGGGTAGTGGCGCGAGGCCTTGTGGCTGGTGGCTCGATATGACGTTGCGACGCGGGCGAGGGGCACCAGCAGTCCAAGAGTAGTGCATGCGCAGTCTTCCGGGCCGGCCAAGTTTTATAGGAAAAGGAGATGCGGATGGCACAAGATACGCCCCCCTTCCTGCTCGTGCCTACGCGATGCTGCTGACTTACGTAGGCCTGTTGCCCACACACAGCCTTCCCATAAGTTGGGCTGCGGCGGGTCTTGCTCTACAGCACCATCCTGGCCTTGGGAGGCGCCCGCCCATGTGATTGGATGCGACGAGCATTTACGCGCTGCGGCCGAATTGGAGACCGCTGGTCACACTTGGCGGGCGCATGCGACCTGCTTTCTGTACCTGAGTGGCACACGCTACCACCCGCCCTCCACCAATAACACTCGCCCCATCGCTAGCCATGTCTGTGGCTGGTGGCAGCCACTATGCCCTCGAGATCAGCATCGCAAAGCGGGCCGCGAACTACTTCATGCACCCCTGCCGCGGGCCGGTACTCTCGAGCCTCCCACCACATGACCAAATATGGAATTCCTGCGTAATATGTATGTATGCGGGCTTCATCTTCATTCATATCCTACCAGAAACATGCAGACGGCTGGTAGCACTCGGTGCATCATCCTCCCTGCTGTGAAACCATGCCAGGCCATCCATTCCTCACCACACTTGCTACCTTCATCGCACAGGTCTGAGCACCTCCCAATCCCTCATATTCTGCATATCATCGGGCTCATCGTCCATCAAGCTCCTCCCACCCATACCGCTCCGTCCACCTCCGTTAGTGTTTGTCCGTGGAGGCAGAGCCGGCTTACGATCATCGTCGTCAATCAAGTTTTGTATCGGTTTCCGTGCAAGGTTAGGAGGAGGTGCCATTGATCGTTTCGCTGGAGGTGGAGGATACGCTCTCGATTCCTCCATTGGCGGATCATCGCGGTATCTTTGAAGCGGCGGGGTCGGTGATGTGCGTGTGGAAGATGATCTCGTAAGAAGAGCCGGTTTCTTGTTCGGAATTGGCGGAGGAGCAGGTTTACGGAGTACCTGTGGTTTGCTGTTGCCGGGAGGTTGGTTTTGGGGCAACATGTTTGAGGCCCGGTAGGGTAGACTAGGTAAAGAGTGTGTTGAAGCTCCTGAGCCGGACCGCCGAAGATCATTCAACCCGTCTCGCGAGTCTTCTGAGCCGAGAATCTGCTGTGCATGGCCTGGATACAGCGGTGCAATCATCTTGCGTGCCGCTGACTTCTGCGTTGCTGCTAAGTTTGCCGAAGATATCGGGTTGTTGAAGTCAACCGTGCGTGCCCTTTGCGAGCCACGTGCTGGCGGTGGCTCTGGTCTGCTACGATTGTTCTGCAATTGCTTAATATCCACCCAGTCTGGTTCTGGGCTGGGGGTGAAGGGATTGCTAGGTCTATTTAGGTTGGCCAAGAGATCGCTAGATGGCGGCTGGACGCGCGCTTTTGCTGGGAGACCTTTGGAAAATGAGCATCCATGCTACAGCAGAGAGGAGGGCAAAAGTACCGTTGTCAAGCCACCATTTCCTCCGATCCGAGCTTGCCGGTGGTAGTCCTGGCTCTATGCTGTCGTATCCAAGCAAGTCTTCATCGTCTGTTTCATCTTCCCCTAAATGGTCAGCTGCCCTTGTGTCACCAACAAATTCCCTTCGCTGTCTATACAGAGCCGCTTTCAAACTCTCCTTCTTCTTTTCATCAACTCTTTGCACCAAGACTTGGAACGTCGCATAGACTGGTCGATGATCGGAAAATCGAAGGGGCGCGTCGTTGTAGTGTATCTGTCGAATATTGTCGCCTTTGCGGAGAACACGGTCACACCATGCGGGTATGCGTGCTTTTTCCGATGTATCATACTGATCACTATTTAGATCATACTTGTAAGTGGGTGGGAAGGCAATGCGCGCTTCTGAATAATAGGGGAAGGTTAAGCCTGCGACCATCTGCAAGTTAAGCTAGGGCGTGTCAGTAGCGATCATTACCATGAAAGCGAAACAACTAACCTGGTCGTTCTCATATAGCGTCTCAAGATCGCCGACATGGCACAATTTCTTCACCTTCTCGTTACTCAGGCCTATCCGGTAGTTGAAGTCACCAAGCCATATCACGGTATCATGGTCGTCGATTGATCTGTTTCTCTGGAATCGCAGTCCGTGGCTGATTGTCTTGTAGTCGCGGTTGCGTTCTTCGTAGTTGGCAAAACCAGCTGCAAGATGTGCAGTGACGAGGCAGATTGAGGTATTGGCATATTCGAAGCGGATTGCCACAGCACCTTTGTTGCCAGCCATGCCAGACATACCGGTCTAACAAGTTGGTTAGTATTTTGATATCACAACTAAAACCTTTGTATCTACCTTCTTCAAAGCACCCTCAACATTCTTGATGTGCTTCAGACAATCTGACCGGATAAAAACTGACAAGCTTGCCCCGACTAGCTGCCCACCTCTGAGCATAACATATTCATCCTTGCCGTATCTTTCAGAGTTTCTGTTCAGACACGTCCTTACGGCTTCTTCCCAAGCCTCTCGTCGGTCTGGGTCTGTAGACATGATCTGCTGCGGGCTCAACTCAACGATTTCTTGGAATCCCACAGCCACTATCTCGGGGCACCGTTGCGAAGCATCGACATCAGGACACAGCCATGGCGACAGATCACTTCTGATACCATCTGTCTTTCCGTTCAGGTTGAATGTCCCAACAAGTATGTTGATCATCTCGGTTTCTGAATACTCTGCAGACTGCCTTGCAAGCTCGGTGACAACAAAGTCGTTTATTGGGTCATAAAGGTGCACTGGCACTTGGCCAATGAGTCGTCCGAGAAGCATGTCGATTGTGTTTTGCCGCCCCTTATCCGCAAAGTTGTTGATGTACATTCGCGTAGCGCTTTTCCGAGCATCCGCAAGAGCACCGGCAAGCGACATCTTTCCAGATCGCGTAAAAGAGGACTTCAAAGCGCCGGTGCCGGCATAAATCTTGGATAGAGCATCGCCGTTATCTGCCCACATGCTTGAGTGCCTGGCCCAGAAGTCTTGACTGGCTCTGAGGCCTTTGTGGCTCAAAAACAATTCAAGCGCCATCTTGCTGATGATGGTTTGGACTAGATTCGTGCGATCGAGACAATCTAGACAGTTCGTTCTAAAAATTCCCTCTTGCTGCAATATGCTCATTGTCCGTCGAACAAGATAGTCTTGCCCGTTGTGTCTCGTCTGCTCTTCTACCTCTTCAGAAAGGTAGTATCCAAAGCCTTCTGCGGAGACTTGGATCCATCTGGCGATCATGCTGGCCATCTCGTACCCACCTGGTCCACGTGTCTCGGCATGAAAATCGTATTCGGTGAGCTTGATTAGATCATGTTCATGTTGAGCAGGATCATGCCCGTGGTTCAGCGGACTGTTGCGGATATGACCACGATATCTATATGACAACTCCAGCTCATTCTGCTTTTCGTTGCTCAGCAAATTGACTACGTGTATCGTACCATAGCTCAGTTCTAGGTTTTCAAAGTGCTTGTCAAAAGCCGGCTGAGTGGCTTCTGGAGATCGCGTAATGGTGATCTTCTGTTGATTAGGCAAAAGGCCAGCTTGTTGCTCCCAAAAGATAGGCACACTTCCTCGTACTTGTACGTACGAGAAGCAAGCTCCTGATGGAGCCCAATGGATTGTTTCAGTCTCAACAAAGTTTGCGACGTTTCCGTCGTCGTCGATGCCTCGTGAGTTGAACCTGGTACCAGCCCTTTTGCATGATAGTCTAGAAATAAGGGTCATGGAAGAAGGCATGCCTGAGTCTTGGACCCTGATGGGTGCCGAGGCCTTGGGGATTGTAATCGTAAGCGCGAAACCGCGAATCGCTGATGTCAGGATTCCCGATGCGTCCAGCGCCTCTTTATCCCTCGATGCGAGCCTGCTCCTGAAGTCTACCAGTGGCTGTATCATGTATGAATTCCACAGAAACCCGGCATCTAGACTATCGATGGAGACGGTGGTGGCGTCTGTGGTACGATCTTGCAACCGCCTGGTAAGGTCAAAGTCTGAGCTATAGTAGAAGGTTCCGCTGCTGAGAATCTTCTTGAGCGCCAGACACGGGTGCTCCGTCGGGTTTTGTTCTTTCCTGCCCCCAAACCCCATTTCGTATCCCTCGTCGTCTATTGTATCCGTAGGGTAGGGGTTGACTTCATTGTCGAGCAGCATGTCATAGCTCGTGCTGGTCAGGCAGTAGAAGCCAACAGAGTGTATTCGTTGCACGGTCTCGCCTGGCCGTACAGTCGCGACTTTGCTTGCGCCGTTGACTATGATTAAGAAGACATTATTGTCCACGGTAATCAATCCCAGAGTACCATGTACATTGACTGAATTTATAGCCCTGTAGTCCTCCAGGTCGATTTCCTCCAACCGTGTGAACTCGACCATGCAGCGCGCGACGCCAGCGCCATTGCTTCCCAGCGACGTTGACGAAGAATTTGGATTCCCATTGTGCTCGGTGGTGGAGGCGCTGTGTCGGAGGACGAGGGCGTGGGTTGAGGTAGCAAGTGCGATTGCACGGTGCGGGTAGTCTTTGATCAGGACGCGGATAGACATTGTTGGTGGTAAGGGAGTGCGACAAGCGGCTCGACGGGCGCTTCGGTCATGTCCCACTTGCTCTACTTACGTGCAGCGGTGAAGAGTGCTTGCGCGCAAAGTATGACGGTCGTGGCAAGTAAGCACGTGTACTTGGAGGATTGTTTTCAGCTATGGGAATAATCTTGGTCTCAATGCTGATGCAACCCTGGACTCATGCACATACGAAACCGCTCCGCTGGTGCCCAAGGCTTCCCTGGCCATCGCTTGTACCGGCAACCGGAAGCGGGTTTTCTGTGGCTAGGACTTTGTCTGCGCCCAATACTTTGGCTCTCTGAAAGAGCGGCGTCCGGACGTGCGTTGGGCCACCGTCGTCATCCAGGGACCGCCTCAGCAATGACCTCACTCACGGCCACTAAGCTTTGGAACAAACAGGAGCATGTCATTAAATTGTAACAAGGCCACTACGTACTATATGCAAATTCACAGTATCTGCCAAAGAATTATTTCAACATCATCAACATGAGCACGATTGAATCGGCCAGACGCGCCTTGCAAACGGGATACGTCTCCCTCACTATAGCATGGTAGAAGGCCCTGGCAAGGTACCAATGATTACCGGCCGTAGTCCCTCCTCCGCCTCCCGTCATTTTCCCCGATTGACACCCTCATGTTGGTGGTTTCTCTATAGCCTCCTCTCGAATCGTCGTAGCCTGCACGACTACGGCTACGCTGTCTGCTCCGGTCTCGCGTCTGATATCTCTCGTAGTGATCGCTCTCGCTCGACGCAGGCTCCACGTATCGGTAGTGCTCGTAGCGTGGGTTGTCAGGGCTGTAAGCTCGTTGGCGCTCACGCCGGACCTCGCGCTCCCGGTACACATATTCACTACGGTCAAGACTAGACGTATGAGAGGTGATGCTAGATCGTGGAGAGACCTCGACGTAGTGCGCGCCGCCGTGATGCGAAGTATGGTGAGATGAGACATGGCTTGGCGGCGGTGGAGGAGCAGGCATAGGCGCCGGCGGTGGTGGTGGAAGAGGCGGAGAAGGCTGGATAAACACAGGCACTGGCTGCGGCGCGGGAATCTGGAGAGGTTTTGGCGATGGTACAGCAATGTAGGATGACGAGGGCCGTGGAGGTGAGTCGCGAACAACCTCACTGCGCGAGTAGCGGCGCTCAATGTCGCGCGAATGTCGCGATACACGGCGACGGGGTGGAGAGCGGGCACGCTGCACCACGCGGTAAGGGACTATGTGGTCCTCTTCCTGCTTAACTTTGACAAGACACATGGTCCCTTTCTCTCTCTTCGCTATGTAACCCGCTGGCAGCGACGAGAGTCGAAAAGTGGGAAGCTTTGATTGCGATCGCAATGTGATTCGTGGGGACCGATCAGCGTGGGGTTGCCCGATCGAAGACGCGGACGGAGCACAACACAACCAAAGCACGCGCAAACGAGGGCAGATAGAGAAGCGGGAAAAAAGGCAGCAGAGCTTAAGAATATCAACAGGAAGATTGCATAAGTATACGCCCCAGAGATTGGGCAGTCGATGCCCAGCCACAGCTGACCCCCCCATGTCGCTTTCATGCTGCTCCGCCTTGGAACGGGACATGTGAGTACATACGATGACGAGGTCTAGGCTCGTCTAAGTAACAACGGTGTGCTAGCCTGCAGGCTGCAGGCTAGCCCCAGGTACAAGCCACCATGGTTAACAGCCAAGGCAGAAGTAAGTTCAATCATATTTCCCGTAGCCGTGTAGACTCGTGACAATCGTGCCGCATCCCACGTACAAAACAATACATGTTCCACCCACTTGCTATCTCAAATTATACATGAACCACCTAGATACCTCGACAAGCCTGCCTATCCTCTTCTCACGCACGTGTGAAATCTTTGGAGATTGCCGTCAGTAGGTCCGTCATACAACCTGCCCTACAATATCGGTCACGTATCCATCCAGTGCCCGAAGGCATGTCTTTTGCTGAGTCTGCAAGTGTGCCGCTGGGCGTGACGGGCGATAGAAGTGGGAGGTACTCTCGTGTCGATTTCATATATGTACACACATCCGAAGACAAGAACATGACTACCACTAGTCGTCCATGGGCTTGTCCTCCAGTGTAACGCCTCGGGGCGCTGTGTCTTCACTTCTGGTGCTACCGGTTGAGTCCCTGTTACCTCTCGTCAAGCTGCCAGCAGTCTTCCGGGGAAAAGGTACCCTGGTACTTGAGGGCGCAGGATGCTCGACAGGAGCAGCTTCAGTAGCACCATTTGTAGTAGCAGGAGCGATTTCGCCGGTAGAACTATCATCACTTCCGGGTACTTCAAGCGATCCACGGTTTCCATTGGCCTTTCGCGAATCAGTAGGTGACGATGTGTTGACTGGGAATCGTGTGGCGCTTCGGTCTCGGCGATGAGATCCTGATACTCGCGAGCTAGGCGCTGGCGAGGTTGCCCGTGGTGATCGCTGAGCAGCAATGGCACGTTGCCGCTCCTCCATGTTTGCACGTCGGTTACTCTCATCTGTAGAGATTGCACGGGGGCGCTGAGCACCAGAGGATGAGTGTGTGAGTGTGCTGGCGCGCTTCAACTCTCCGAAAATCGCATCCTTGTGCGCAAACAGATCGCGCACCAGGCGGTAACTATATCGTTCATTCATAGTCAGACTTGACTCTTGCTTGGGCCTGAGGATGCATGGCGCAAGCGTATTGGTTAGTGCCGTGACGTACGTCTCATCAGCCGACGTCAGCTCAATAAGACGGGTAAAGTGTGTGCAGATAGCATCCAGTGTCGCAATATTGGCAAGACGCAGTTGGCCAAGAGTTGACTGGATGACAGAAATCCTTGTCTCTTCAGAGACGTCGGTTGCAGTAGTGCTGTAAATGGTCTTGACAATTTCGTAAACATGGGAAGAAACCAATGAGTCTAGTGTAATTAGTAAAAGAGCCTATGATTGTCTCGTGGAGTGCATACCAGGAAGTTCCAGGAGGTAGAGCTTGAGGACGCTGGCAACAATTGGTACGTCATACTTCTCAAGCAGGTCGTCGGGGAATCTTTTGCCGGTGTTGATCTCGGATCTGAGAGTGTGAGTTTGGGACAGAGGTACGTCGACTAGCCAGATACCCCGACGGGCCTCGTCGCCCTCGAGATCAGGGTAGTGATTGTCCAAGAAAGTGAGTATGGTAGTGATGATTATTGGCACACGCTTCTTGTCCGAACGCGCCCGAGCCTCCAAATCTACACCAAAGGTTTGCTCTGCGTGATTGTCAGTATCTCATAAAAAGTGGAACTAGAAAACACCGTACCATCCACAGAGTTATAGTAGTTCTCGTATGTTATAACTCTTGGCACAAATGGGCCTGTCCTGTAGTTCTCGAGCATGTACCGCAAATCACCCAGCGGCTGCACTGTTTCTTGGAAAAGCATCATCTTGTCCACAGTGCTTTGCAAGCTAGGAATGACGTTGCTTACGGCTCCAGAAAAGTCCAGAATGACCGCCTTGATGGCCTTGAGTCTATCCAGCTCGCAGCGCTCCATGAACTTGAGATGATCCACCATTGCCTCCTCCAAATTACACCTCAAGGAGTCGAGTTTCTTCACCGAGGCCTTGTATCGCTCGTCAGCTTCACGAGCCTCTCGCCTCAGTCTCTCTGCCGGCGTTTCATTCGGGTATTGGTTGTTGAGCGGGTTCCATCCCTGCAGGTACTCTTGCACGGTTCCGACAGGAGTGTCGACGGTGATGCTATCGACCGATGAGTTCGACATGGTAGTGGAGGAGCGTGCCATGGGCTGCTTCTTCTCAGGCAATCCCGTAATCTGGAAAGCCTTGGTTTTCCACTGGTAGTTCATTCTAGAGCTGTTGGCGAATGTGTTGCCGACGTTGCCAACCAGGCGCAGGAATCCATGGGTAACCATGTCTTGACCGATGCGCTCTGCGTAGCTGACGGTAGTAGCGCCCATGTGCTTTTGGATGTACTCGGTGATGTCGGCGCCAGTTGAGCAATTCTGGTAGGTACCTAGGATGGGGACTTTGACCTCGCCGAGTTTGATATTGTCGAGCATATGTGTGAGGATCTTTTTGACTTGGTCGGGCTGGTATGTCTCATCGCCCAGATCGATGGGCTCCTCTTCCTCGTCCTCGGGCTCAGACATTTTGATAGTAGGCACCTTGACCTTTGGGCTCTGTGCAGCTTCACTCTGGGGGTCCTGGAAAGCGAGCTTGTCCTCCTCCTCGAGATCCTCGACTAGACGGCATTTGTTGTAATATTGCGAGCGGAACTTGCGGACAGCGTCGGCCTGGCGGTCGTGGATCTTGATGCGCGATTGCAGGTCGTCTTGAGAGTTCTGGACACGGGCAGCGTGCGCCTCGCACCAGCGGCCAAAGGGATTCACAACCAGCTCTCGGATGTTGGACGCAATCTTCTTGTGATTCGCAGCAGCAGCCTCCATCTCGGTGCGCACGCCCTCGTAGGCCTGGTGGGAGTTAGTGGTCAGCGGTCAGCGGTCGGGCATAGGCAGGCAGCGTGTGACACGCACCTTTCGCACACTTGCGCCCTCATCTCTACTGAAGCCTCCGGCTATGCGCTCAGTGGCTGATGTAATGGCAGCCAGCGAGTTTCCGTAGACCTCTTCGGCATCGGCTCGCATACGGGCAACGGTCAGAATCTGCTGGTTCTCCTGGACTCCCTGCTGGAGCTTTCCAAAGAGAACACCCAAGCCTGCAATGTCAGTACAGGCGGGGCGGTGTTGGGAGCGGCGTCAGGGCATACCTCCGGCATAGTCGCTAGACCAGAATGACGCAGCGAAGCCGGTACTCATGGCGGCAGCTTGCAAACAGGCAGCACTCGACTGGTGACGACTCTTGAGGGAGGGGTTGTATGAGAAAAGAAAATATTGGGTGGTTCGTGGGTGGTCGGTCAACGGCCGTAGTGAGCGTGGAGAAGATAGGCCTAGGAACGAACACGCAAGCGCGGACCCGGTGATGTATGGCAGAAAGTTGCGCGGCCTCAGACGTTTCGGCGGCGTTTCTGCTAGCAGAGAGCCCAGGCAAAGAAAGAGTGACGACTAGAAGGAGCAAAGTGCGCGTGATGGGCGAGGACAGAAGCCAGGCTGGGTGAAGTTACATAGGATAATAGGGCACTACGCAGCCGCCTCAGGAGGGGTTTTTGCAGGCCAGTCGCTGTGGCAGAGCTGATGTCGTATCCACCCCTGCAGCCTTTGTTCGTGACAGGGCTGGCTCAGGCAGCCCAGCAGCCAAACAGCCTCTGCCCAGCCAGGGTTTTTGCCCGACATTTGGCCTTTAGTCGCCATGGCCAATGGTAAAAATACGTACTCGTACAGTCGTCGTCAATTGACCGACTCCTAACGCTGCCCCTGCATCGGCTAGGGCCTGGCCAGCCCGCTGACTACCGTCCAAATACGTCTGCAGCACTGCACTGCCCTACTCGTAGAGGACATGGTACACTAAGCATGTACTCCTGCCTACGGACATGGCTGCGTACATTCAGTACTGCTTACTAGCACCATCCACGCCCCATAAACCCCAACACCACCACCACAACAATCACACCACTACTACTCACTAGTTCAGTCTGCATCCAGCGCCTGCTCGACAATCGACTAACTAGTCTCAGGTGGCCTGCGCATGCTCTAACCGGCGTGTGTGTGAGTGAGAGTGTGTGAGTGAGAGTGTGTGCACGCTACGGGCCGAGTTTGGTGTTGGACTTGCCCTCTTGATCCTTCTCAGCCTTGCAGAAATACACACACCCGCCTTGGCTTGCAACCACAGCCCCGCAGCCATCAGACTCGCAGGCTGCACAGGGGCACCAGCACCTCGCTCGGCAAAAGACGCCGGGTTCAACCCAGTACGTCTCCATCATGGCTCCCTCTGGCCTCGACAGCACACAACTCAACTATGCCCGCCACCTCAAGTACTGGCGCAGAAACCTCAAGACGCTGCTGCCCCATTTCTACACCAGCAATGACTCCAACCGCATGCTGCTCGCCCTCTTCACCGTCTCTGCCCTCGATATCCTGGGCGATCTAGACGCAGCCCTGTCCCCCAAGGAGCGTCAAGGGCACATCGATTGGGTCTATGGCTGCCAATTGCCAGAGGGCGGCTTCCGCCCATGGCCAGGGTCCAACTACGGCGAGCTCAGAAATGACGACAACAAAACCTGGGACCCTGCTCATATCCCTGGAACCTTCTTTGCACTCCTGACCTTGATTGTTCTCGGCGATGATCTGGAAAAGGTCAAGAGAAAAGAAATTTTGGCGTGGTTGGTCCAAATGCAAAGGCCAGAGGGCAGTTTTGGTGAGACGCTCGGCGAGGGTGGCTATGTGCATGGTGGCAACGACTCAAGGTTCGGATACATGGCCACAGCCATTCGATGGATGCTACGCGGCGACCTTGAAGGGCCATGCGAAGGAATACCAGACGTTGATGTTGATGCCTTTGTTACATGCGTCCGCGCATCGGAATGCTACGACGGAGGCATTTCTGAAGCACCCTATCATGAAGCACATGCTGGATTCACTTGCTGCGCCATTGCTGCACTTGCCTTTCTAAACCGCTTACCATTACCGTCCTCGCAAAAGCCCGATGGTGTTATCCGCGGAGTATCCAATGTTCAAAATACTTTACATTGGCTTGTATCTCGACAAACTCTGACCCTGGACGAGGAGGACGGCCTAGACACTATGGAAGACGAGACCGATTCCTCAGAAACTTGTCACGACGCGCACTCTTTTGTAAAGCTGGGCTCCTATCCATCTACGCAGGCTAAAGAGGACTCTAAAGCAAGACCTAATGTTCACTACGACCTGCAATGGGTTGGTGTCAATGGAAGATGCAACAAGATTGCCGATACATGCTACGCCTACTGGACATGCACGCCTTTGCAACTGCTCGGCCACCTCGACATTGTGGATCCACAACCCATCAGGAAATGGTTACTGGACAAGACACAGCATGCTGTCGGAGGCTTTGGCAAAGTTACCGGAGACCCACCGGACATGTACCACTCATTTCTGGGCTTGCTGGTTCTCGCTATGTTTGGCGAGCCTGGCCTTCAGAGTGTTGATCCGGCATTGTGTATTACGCACAAGGCGAAAAAACATCTCGAGTCACTTTCATGGAGGAAGATACTTGGTATCCATGACTTGGAAGATGAAAAAGGCGATGCATAGAACGAAGGGATAGGCACAGCTGGCTGCATGCTATGTATGGATGATGAAAACGTCTTCTGGTGTGTCCAGTCAGGCTGGCTGGTGTTGTAGCTTCTATGTTCATTATTGATGTCGTTCTAGCCTCGACTTATTCTTTTGCGTTGAGCGCAATACTTACAATCAATGGGAAACGAGGGTCATGACCACTACTGATGTAGATAATCTAATCACAATAATTCCGTCTAGCCTGTCACGACCGTCATGATGGTAATAGTGATGTTTTGATCTAAATCTAGGTAGGGAAGGGACCAACCTCGGCTCCACCTAGACTACCTAATACCTCCCAGATCCCTGCCATGCAGGTAATTTTGGCAAACTCCGCAACCACTTTTCCCGCCTGTCGCAATACCAGCGCGACAGCACCATCCCAGCACCATCCCGGCATCATACGTCCTGCAGCCTGGTCTCCACAAGATCCTGCTAATTTCTGGTAATCCTCGACGCAATCATGGGCCCGCCCAACAAGAAACGCAAGCTCGCCGTCACCGCGCCCGAAACAATCGAATTCGACTTTGCGGCGCGCGAAGAATACCTGACCGGGTTCCACAAGCGCAAGCTCGAGCGAAAAAAACACGCCCAGGAGGAAAATGCGAAGCGCGAGAAGGAGGAGAAATTGAGGCTTAGGCGAGAAGTACGTGTTCGACTTTTCTCCTTGTTGGTTGGGAAAAGCACAAGAGCAGCATTACTTGCAGCGCCCAGCATTCTCAACATATACAATCTAACGTGTAACTAATACATGGCACAATAGCTCCGAGCCGAGCGCAAAGCCGACCTAGAAAAACACGTCGAAGAAGTAAATCGACTAGTCAAGCAAGCAAACGGCGACCTCAGCTCCGCCGACTCCGACTCGGACAACGACAATGACGATAACAAAGACGGCAACGAAGAAGAAGAAGAAGAAGAATTCACAGGGTTCCAAGAACTAGAGCCCATAAATCAAGAAGACGAGTACATTGACGAAGACAAATACACAACCGTCACCATGGAATCTGTAAACATATCCAAGTCTGGCTTCTCGCGACCAGGCGAAGACGACGAGCACGACGAGGAGGCCAAGAAGAAAGCACAGGAGGCTGCAGAGGCAGGGACGGCAAATGGCAGCAAGAAGAAGGTGTGGACAAAGGCATGGCCAAAGAATAGTGATAAGCCCAAAAAGAAGAAGAAGAAGTTTAGGTACGAGACAAAGACGGAGAGGAAGGCAGAGCGCATCAAGCAGGGCATGAAGAAGAGGAAGCAAAAGGAGGCCAGGACAAACAAAAAGTAGACACGCGGCATGGTATCTCTGTCTCATCTTGTGAGCGTTTACGCTGGTAGTGGAGCTTTTAAGAGCTTTGTGCAGGAATACACAAAAATGATACCCCCCCCCCCACCCACGCACCTTTCATAACTTTGTTCAGTTTTCTCAACAAAGCACAAACATCTGGCACAATTCCATCCCGGAATGTCCGCAGCTTATATTATCCAGGGGGTCATAGAACCCCCCTTCAGTACACATCTCATCATGCACGGCGGCCAATGCACCGCGTGATTCTAGGGGTATTACGTATGTCTGGCGGGAACCACCAACGTTGTATTTGCTCAGGGATTACAAAAGGCGAACAGGCCCGCCCAGCAAGCAGCCGCAGGAAAGAAACAGTTGTATAGTAGTAGTGTAGGGGGGTGTACGCGAATGTCATGTGTGTGTGAAATCTGCCTCTATCTCGACGGTCCTACGGGTAAGCTAAAGCACCTTGTTTCCTATTTGAATACAGTCGCAAGGGCGCAACAACAAGAAAAAACCAGCTTAGATGTTACCAATCTCCTTGACAAAGTCGTCGAGCTCCTTCTTGGTGTCCGCATACTTCTTGGCCATCTCCTCATACTTAGATTCCCACTGGTCGCGGGATTGCTCGAGAGCCTGGACTTTGCGTTCGTAGTGGCCGGACTTGACGTCGGTTTGGCGGAGCCTAAGAGGGGTAGCGAGTCAGTACACGCAGATCAGGGGGGTGAGTAGTGGTGGTGGTAGTGGTAATGGCAGAAGGCCATCCATCAGAAGGCATGGAAAAGAGAGCAGTCGTACTTCTCATTGAGCTCGCGGATCGTCCTGTCCGACTCCTCAGCTTCTTCCTCGAGAACTTGAATCTTGCGCTGGAGGCTCTCAGCTTGAGTGCCGGCCTGAGCGCCTGCACCAGCTTCGTCCTTGTGGATCTTGACTTGCCCCTCAAGCTTCTCAACCTCGCTCTCGAGCACAGAGTTCTTGTGCGTCAGTGAGGTGATTTCCTGCTCCTTCTGTGTCGTCTCGGCCTCGAGCTGCTTGACCCTGGCCTTGAGCTCCTCAGCGCGAGCGCTGCTCTCATCCGCCTCGACGCGGAGAGCTTCCATGCGCTGTACAAAAAGGTCATGTTAGCATGTGTTTCCCATTTGGGGCATGACGGGCGTGAATGTGGCGTCGACCAGAGGTAGGGTTGGGTATGGTTGGAAGGGGCATTGGCGGGGTATGCGTCGACTCACCTTCTTGATCTGATCCATGGTGGCGGGCGGTGTGGAGAGTGTGAATGGGAAGAAGGAGTGTTTGTGTGGTGTGATGCTGCGGAGACGGTGGAGAGGTCAGCAGCTTATATAGTGGAATGGAGCGGAGCAGGTGTGTTGTCGTGGATGTCTGAGAAATGTGCCTTGCAGTTGGGGTGTGCAAGCTGACAATGCGGGCAAGCGCTGCCGAAAGGGACTACCTCCGCTCGGACCCTTTTAACCCAGCCCAGACCCTCTTTGGCCGCCGCCGCCCCAGCAACCGCCAGTAAACACACAAGCACCCGCCCCGACACTATCTCCCTCCACCAACCCCCGCCCGCCGCCCGCTGCCCTCCCCCCCCACACGACTTGCTCAATGTAACCACCGCTATGGCGACTCTCGCAGCAAACGACCAGGAAAACGCTGTCCGCCATTTGCACGCCGCCGCCGGCTCAAAATCGCTCAACGCGGGCATCAAGGGATTCAACGCCAAAACACCAGGAAACAAAGCCCCCAAGACACCCTTCAGGATCCCGCTCAACGACGAAAATGCCGTGACCAAAGGCGCCAAATCGATTCTGCAGACCCAAGGCAAGGGAGCCGAATTATTTACAGGCGGCAAGGGTGGAAAAGTCGACCAGAATGCGTTTGTTACTCCAGCTGGTATGACGGAATAGCCGCGTAATGCATTCACCAAGACTGACACATCTAGGACCCCGTACGCGTGCGCCGTTGGGCATGAAAACGACCAATGCCAAATCCAGAGCCTTTACAACGCCAGCGCCTCTTTCCTCTGCAAAGACACAGAAGCTCAGCCCGCGTCTACGTCGTCCAAAAGTCAAGGTCCATCAGCCTGAAGTCGCCCACGAGTCTGAAGATGACGTTCCCGAAGTCGAGTACATGCCTCCCAAGGAGATTCCGCTCGAGGATGACATGGACGAGTACCTCCCCAGGAACTGGACTATTCCTAAGATCAGCGAGCAGGACATGGTGCGCGGCATCTGGCAGGCCTACCACAACCCAATTGAAGACGACGGACGCACACGCGAGCAGCGCAAGTTTGAGGAGGAACTTCAAAAGGGCCGCAAGCAGCGCGACGAGCATTTTGAGAAGGTTTTTGCATCCCAAGTGGCCAAGGACGATGCTGAGATGAGGGAATACTACGGCATCGAAGAACCGAAGAAAAAGGCAATGCCCAAAGCAGCAACGTCCATTTCTGCGTTTAGAAAAGCTCCAACTGGACCATCGACTATACGCGCCCGATCTGCAGCAGCCGCTCTTCTCCCAACCTCGAAGCCCAGCTATGCTGCTCCTACTGTAGCCGCCAAATCGCGCGTACCTACTGGACCGGTTTTTGGCAGAAAAGGAGCAAAGACACCCACAGAGATGACAGCCTCTCACCAGGTATCAGCAGCGGCAGTGTCCAAAAACACAATTGGCTATGCTCAGGGTCGTGCGGGACGTGCTGCTCCAGCAGCAGCGCGCAAACCCCTCTCCAACGTCACTAAGCCCGCGCCTTTCTCGGCCATGGCCCGGCCCGTCTCGACCAGCTATGTGCGCAGCGCGAGCACCAGTACTTCTACTGGCCGCTCTCGGGGCCCCATTTCTCGCTGCAGCTCTACCTCTACTAACGCTACACTGGTTTCATCCACAGAGGACGAGCAGCCTCGTCGCACTGCCGAAGACTTTGAGCGCGAAATGGAATTGCTGCTGCTCGCGCGTTCTGACGATGAAGACGACGACGTATGGACCAAGAGCTTCAGCAACCAGTTGCATGGAAATATTGCGTTCGCTGAGGAAAATGACGACGATGCCGGGTTCCAGTTGCAGCTCCCAGAAGGCTTCTAGCATGCTGAAAGTAGAGAAATGAGCTGAACCAAGCTTCCGAGAAGAAGAACAGGAAGATGCAGCCATGTGTAAATTACTAAACTGTGATGTCTTTTTGTTATTTTCTGGGGCTGCTGGAGTATATGGATATTGGATAACTCTTTCTTTGTCTTTTTTTAAGTTGTAATGTGTTAACTCGAGTATGAATGGTCTAAATTCATGCTGTATATGTATGTCTGTCACTTTGCATTTATCTATCGTTGGTGAAGCACTGTGATATGGTACAGTGTAGTTACAATTCGCCATTTTACAACCATACTGGAAATCAACATAACTCTGGATCGCTATCTCACACCCCAACAACATCACACACATTCAATAGTTGTTCTTGTTCTTGTTGTTGTTGTTTTTTTAAAAAAAAACACTTCATTCGCTCAAAATGCCCACTGACTCAAAAAGAAAAAAGAGCCAGCTTCACGCTACCCCATATCCTAACTACCTTTTCCTTCCCTTACTTCACTTATTTCCCCAGCCTTGCCTTGCGCAGTCGCATTCCCAATCCCATTCGCACCTTTTCGCGCCACATGTATATATACTATATATGTATTTTTTTTAAAAAAAAAATAAAAAGCTAAAGAAACAAAAGGAAGGGAGGATAAACATCCCTCTCCCCTTCTTGTGTGGAAAAAAAAGAGAAAAAAACTGCCATTGGACCATTGCGAACGAAGAAAAGAATTGTCAGATAGAAAAGATGCGCGTTGAAAGAGAAAAGAATACCCCTCTTGCCGTGAATGCGCCATGCTGCTTGAAAAAAAATCAAATTCAGAAATCCAAGGAGAGAAAAACAGAGACAAAGAATGAGGAAAAAAAGGGGAGCTTTAGACTAAGTAAATAGTCGTGTATGTAGCTTTGTTGGCTGAACCCCAACCCCAACCCCAGCCCCAAAAAAAACGAACAAAACAAACAAACAAACAAACAAACAAACTACTAGCAACCCAACTTTAATTCACCACCTCATCCACAGCATACAAGTTCTGATTAAGAATCTTGTTCATGGTAAACATATGAACACGGTCTTGCTTGAAGACGGCACGCATGGCGTCATCGCAGCGAATCTGGCGTTTGTCATTGGGGTCTTGCAGGTCGCGCGCCTTGACGTATTCCCAAATCTTCTTGACCGTTTGAGGCCGCGAGAGTTGTGTTTCGCCGAGGAGTTCGGACAGGGCTGGGGAGAGGGCCATTGGTTTCTGCAAAATGGAGTTGGATGGATTAGTCTTTGGTTCCCGAAACGAAAGATATATGAGATCAAACTGACGTGGAAGCCTCCTTTCCGACTTGGGCTCTTCTTCTCGCCTGCGCTGCCTGAGCCAACGTCGCTGTCGTCGTCGTCTTTGACCTTGTTTGCGCTCTTCTTCTTGGCCTTCTTCTTGGGCGCGGGCGCTTTTCGCTTCGTGTTTCCGCCCCGTGTTGCCCTGCCCATGCGCGCATTCTCTTCTGCCTGTAACCTGGCTGCAAACGCCGCGTCGTCGTCCTCATATTTCACTTTGGTCTTCTTGTTCTTCTTCTTGGGCGGCGGGTTCTCGTCAGGGCCTGACAGCACAGACTCGTCGTCGGGCGGCGATCGCTTGTGGTTGGACATGTCTGATGTATCACCGTTGGATGTCTTTGTGCCATTCCCGACCGTATGTGTGGGCTCCGAGACGTCAGAGCCGCCGTTCTGCTCGCTGTTGAACTTGTCGAAGCGCTGCATGATGAGCGTGGTAATTTGTTCCTTTTGATGCGACAAGTCATCGCCGACTCTTTCCTGTAGGCCCTTTCGTATGCGCTTCGCGGAAATGGTATTTATATCGCTCGCGCGAAGAATGTCGTCAATGATGACCGAGTACGAGGCCTCGACCTCTGCGGGGAGAGGCTCTGATGCGCCATGTTAGCATGCGGCTGTAGGTGCGTGGCAGACTGCGAGCGGATGCTTACCCGACATGGCTGTGGTGTTTGCTCGGAGAAGTGAGAGTCGCAACTACAAGCTCGATGAGCGGGAGGCACGGTCAGTTGTTGCAAGATGCAGAAGCCGGAGCGTGTGAGAGGAAGGCGAGCGCAACAGGCGCAGAAGGTCTACACAGGGCGTCGTTGGGGAGCCAAAGCGTCGCCAGCAGGCTCTCACCCAGCAAGCAACTATTGTGGTCGCGGCCCAGACTCAGAGACAGCTAAGAGACAGCAGCTAGGGTGCAGCCAAACACTTCGCAGCCTCTAGAGCGATCCCGTAGTGCCGACGACTCGTGGCGGGGTCCAGTCACGGGCAGCAGATGAGTGGCACAGGGGCGTTGAATGCAGCTTGCGTATACGCAAAAGCCGGAGATGCAGCAGAGGACACCGTCGCAGAGGTTTGCTGGATACAGAGGCTGGCACTAGGGCGGACTGCGACAATCGAGGCATGCGCGATGAGGTGTGAAGACGTACATGCACGGGCGTGGTCTAGTCAGGTACGGCCCGACCTTGGAGGAGGAGGAGGCTGGGGAACCCCAACACCACCGCGCCCTCGCCTTCATTCACCCAGCCAACACATGTTTGCACCAACCGCTCGTCATCTCATATACGTAGCTATAGACTGCTTATACACACGTGGCAATGGTCCTCGTACACACACACACACCAAACAAACGGCTTGGATTTTGCTTCTCTCTCTCGCGCACCACTTGTCCTATCGACAGATTGCACACATACTCGTCCAAAAGCGGTAGTCCTGCATCCCTTCTCAGCCTGCGCCACTCGCTCAACCCGGCAGTCCTCACATGACCCGGCAGTCCTCACATGACCCGGCAGTCTTCACATGACCCAGCAGCCGACTCCGTACATTTGCTTCTCTACTGCGTTTTTGATTTGATACCAGTCCGCTCTTCTCTCTGCAAACTCGTACACCTCCTCCGCTCGGAAGATGCCGTGATACCGGTCTGTGTCCGCAATGATGGTGGCAATCTCTTTGGCTTGCTTCGCGTCAATCAGATATATCTGTGAGAGCTCGCGCAGTGCAGCAAAGTACTGGATGAGCGGCTTGTTACGCAGAGAGACAATGTACGTGTTGTATGCATTCATGTCACTGCAAATAGTCAGTAGACGCCCCGTTTGTATCTAGAGCCAGGTGCTACCTTACCTAATGAGCTTGATGGCGCCATCCACGCTGATCCTCTGCCGCTTCAAATGTTTGCAAAGAGCAGTGAACAGGCGCACGCCTACTTCCTGGTTGAATACATCAAGCACGTTCTTGTCTGTGCTGCCAATGAGCATGCTTGTGTGCGACGATACAACCTCCACAATCTTGAGTGCCGTTTGACTCGGCCCAATGTCCGACATTTCTACCACACCATTGGGTCCAATGGGAGGGTTGAAATCGGTCGGATCCTGCGTCGTACCACAAAGATACTCGACCTCGTCCATCAGCACATCAATACCTTTGTTGAGACCTGCAGCCACGCTCTCGTCGAGTTGTGCCTCAAATCGCTTCTTCTCTTTTGCTGCCAAGCTGAGGAAATCATCTCGGTCTGTAAGGTTGGCAGCAACAAGCTCCTGGAGATAAAAGACTTCGACCATCTGCTGTATAAGGTCTCCGACATTGACAAGCTCCAGGAAAGCCACGAGTGGCGCAACCCCTTCTTGGCTGTGGTCCGCCACCTCTCTCGGCTTGTAATCCGCTAGGTGGCTGACGGCCTTGTCGAACCCTAATTTCATATGACGGTTGCCGAGAATCTGGACAAGGTGAATGAAGATTTGTTCCGACTGTTCTTTCGCCTCTTCACCAGACTGGCCGCCAAGCCGGACAAATCGAGCAGCACGTTCGAGACTGGCCTTAGCCATATGTGTCAAATTGAGGGCAACCTCGATGCTGAAAAGTGATCGAATTCCTTCTAACCGCGAGTTCATAATGGCCGCCTTGGCAGCAAGTTCAGTCGTCGGGGCGTCCATCCGTGGGGTCGAGGCCCCATCGCCAGGGAGCGGAGTGCCACTTCTCGAGGTCGGATCCAAGGTGCTATTTCTATTTGCGCTGGGTTTACTCGAACCCGAGCCGCCCATGGTGGGTAGCACATTGACGGGCATCATGACTACCTTTTTGAACGACGACAGAAAATCTTGTTTGACAGCTTTCCGGTTCACATTTGCCATGAACCGAGTTTCAGTGGTTAGCTCTTCTTCTAGCAGTCGCTTCTCCCACACATCAACCTCTGCCGCCGACTTGCGCTTGAAATAATCCAACTCCTCTTGCAGGTAAAGATCGACATGGGGCTCAAAACACCGAGTTATGATGTGAATCGCCTCTTGCTGGAAATCAGATTTGGAGGCCTTGGTGGGATGCAGGGATGCTGCAAGCTGCAGCGCTTGGTCGAAAATGCCAGCGACTGTTTTCAAATAGGCTTCGATGCTCACGTCATGAGCCTGGTCAAAAAGAGTTGTGAGGTACTCTGCAATGACGTCGTCTGCAACACGCTCTAAAAAGGTCTGTAGAACGTCAACCGTAGGCGGGAAAACACGATCAATGATGGCGGCCTCGTTATTGAGCTCGGTAGCTAGGCCTTTGAAAAATTCATGCGACGGCTTCAAAGTCACCTCGTCACCTTGCAAACAATCGGATGGATTTCCGAGCCTCTCCTTGTCCAACATCAACGGGTGATTGTGGATAAAAGAGTCTAGACATGCTGCGCCGCCATTCAAGGTTACCAAGACTGATGCAAACCGCTTCATGCGGCCATCAAAATCCTTTTCGGCGTAGCCTTGCTCGAACTCCCGAAGCACGGCGTTCTCGAAGATACCAGTCATTGTATCGAGCTTTTCCTCACGCTGATGCCAGCCTTGAGCATAGTCGCTCTTTGCAAATACCTTGAGCTGGGCAAGCATCTGGGCTTGCTGCTCCGGGTCACGGTACGTTCGAAATAATATTGGATCGGCATGACTTCTTGATCTCTCGATATCGTAGTAAAAGGGAGCCAATGCACCATAGATTTTGCCATACTCTTGTCGTGCCATGCCCCGTATTGAGCGCACATTGGCCAGCACCTTGACGGCAGCTTGTGGGTCAACGATGTAGGAGCTTTGGGCTAGTGTTCCAGAAGCCGACAGGGTCATGTCGTTGAAGCTTTTGTCGAGCGTCGTGGAGCGGGGTCGGCCTTGGTGGTCCTGGGACTTGCGCAGTATATCCTCTTCTATGGCAGCATCAAAGAGAGTCATGCTGGTGTTGCCCACGTGGTCGTTGCCCGGTGCCATGGAGCTGGTGCTGCCATTGGGTACAACGCCTGCTATGCGTGCATCCTCTGCTCTTTGTGCCTGCAACTTCTTCTTCATGGCCTCCTCAAACCTCTGCTTGGCCTCTGCTTCGTTCCAACAACCCATGCTCCTCAGTCTCTGCTGCCATCTGGTGTCATCGTATACCATCTCCCGCATACGTCTCGAGGTGCACGCAAAGTTGAACATGTCGGCGACGGGCAGATAGTCGAGGATGGTGTTGATGAGCTCTGCAAGTCATGGTCAGACGAGTGAGCCCATGAACTGGGCAGTTCGTACCTGCAGGTAGTACGGCCTTTGAGTCGCCCACGAGCTGCGTGGTGCGCAGCGACGCCAGCATGGACGGCTGCGTCTGGGGCATGGCCCGCTTGAAGTTTGACTTTGGCGGCATGATTGAGTTGGATAGGAATATTTTCCTCGAAATATCTTCTTCAACAAGTGTTTAACCCATACCCTGAGCCCAGCGAAGTTTCGCGTGGTAGTCGTGGGGGGCAGTGGTTGTTTGCAGCTGAGGTGGAGCAGTGACGGTTAACGGCTTGGGCCTGGCGGCAGGGTCTGGTCGATCCGACATGGCACCAGATTGATCGCCCCGCAGCTAGAGCCCATCTATCGACTACATCACATGGGGAAGGCCTAGGGACAGGGCAATGTTTCCAGCAAGAAGAATCGTGTCTGATGGGTTTGTGAGGATCATCTTGGCTTTGCAGCTGCGTGTGCCAAGTTGGAATTGAGTTGAGCTGTGGGAAACGCAATGATGCATCATAGACGACAACACGGGGGAGCGAGAGGCAAAGAAGCAATGCCCGAGTCGGGCCTCGGGCCTGGTTGATGACGAGCGTGGCAGGACATGGAGGGAAATGAAGCAAACTGACATATTGCGGCAACTCGCCAAAAGCAACGTGGAGCGAGACGCCGTGGCGGTCGCATAAGCAAAGCTCACACTTGCTATGTATAGCAGTGGTGAAGAGAGTGAGAGGGTTGGGTTATGCAGACGGGCAATGCCAATGCCAATGCAAAGGCAAAATGTACGCAGTAAATGCAAATGCAGATGGGAGGCGGCGGCCACGTGGATTGGAAAGCTCTAGACTCTGCCCCTGATGGGCGAAACAAAGGCCGTTAGTGGGGAAGGAAGAGCGAGCAAATGAAGCGTGGTGTTTTATTGAGAGTCGCAAGAGCGCAGGCAAAACATTAGGACACGGCAAGGCATTGGCTACTGCTAAGACGGGCAATTGAAAGGGTCTCACGTGCTCTGCACCATGGGCAACCACGGGCAACCAAGTGCAATCGGGTGCAAGGGCAATTCAGGGCACCGTTGTGGTAGGCTGAGGCTATTCTGGGACGGGGCGGACGGTCCAGTAGGCGAAAGGTTGTGCCTAGCTCCCCCCCCTGGCAGGTCGACGACTATGTTACAGCACAAAGTACAGTTTGTCTCAGGAGGTAGTGCCGTCTAGGCGGACAGGCAGGCAGGCAAGCAGGCAGCGAAGAAGGCCCAGGGCACAATGGCAGAGGCCACGCAAACATTAGTGTAGAGTCTGTAGGGATGAAACCCTGGACGGAAGGTTTCAAGCTGAGTTCCGCAGCACATGCCACCGCTGACCCATGGCCGGCGACCCACGGCGCACGACATTTGCTGCGACCGTGAACGTCGGCGGGCTGGTCGCTGGATGAATGCCAGTATCGAGTGCGCACATCCAAGGTATAACGTACCTGCATTGGCTGCGCAGGCGGGCCGAGGGGGTCGGGGGACGGGGGGAATGGATAGCGTGGCTGGCCAGAATGTGAGTGACAACGCATTGGTGGAGGCCCGAGAGCACCAGAGAGGGAGAGGGAGAGGGAGAGGGTGAGAGAGGGTGAAGTGGTGCGCGGTCGACGGAGACAGGGCAGCGCGGTGGCCCTATGACGGCATGGCACCAAAGGAGAAGGCATCTAGAAAGACGGGCGTGGCGGGCTGGGAGCCGTGGCATCACGTCGTCCATGACACGGGCGCGGTGGGCAGAGTGAAGCAAGCGGCTCAGCCCAGCCTCGTCAGCAGGGCCCTCCTCACAAACACGCGACCGCTTATGTTATCCGCGCACGGCCGCCCGTCTTGTCGACGACGCTTTGAGACGCCGGGAGGGCTCAGCCGGGCGGCGATTGGCTGTTTCACCCCCAGAGAGTGGGGGCGCCGGCTCTGTCTTGTTGCATCCCCTTTCGCATCCACCGCACAAGACTCATCCCAGAGAAGCAATGTGCAATTGCTTCACTTCGCCCGACATGTGCTCCAGACTTGCGCCGAAAAGGGCCACGTACTCGCTGGGTGCCCGTCTGGCCCGTCCGTTGCCCCGTGAATGCATCATCGAGCCCACGGCCAAGCGTAGACGTCAGTCCATGGTGATGCTGAAGGACCATGACTTTACGAGTTAAATATATATGTCCCAACTATCGGTCCACTGTCACAACTACTGATACTCCCGCTGCACCGCTGCTCGACAAACCCAAAAGCCGCCTTTGTCAATCTTAAAGTCTCAGACATAGTCTTGTCCCCTCCCCATTCATAAACACTCTTGCGCCCGCCCAAATCACGACACTTGCGTCCATCACCACATACATACTCTACACTACTACTACCACTTCACTTCCCGTCTCAACAACAACCACAATCACAACCATGCTCTTCGCCACAAACAAGCCCAAGATGCCCGATGGCAGCGGCCCCCCTGGCGACGGTGGCAGTAAGTTGCGCCCGCACCCCCTTTCAAAAAATAAAATAAAGTCCAGTATGGCACTTAGTTCCTTTGACTAACATGATGCCTCAGGAAAACCAATTCCCCATTGGGAAAAATGAATGGATGGCTGCGCCACCATGCCCAATCAACACCCCCAATTGCCCTGCACCTCAGCACGCCCACCATACGTTTTGTCTCAGCAAGCGACTTCCATATCCTCGTCGTCACCACCACCATCTTGCGCGCGCTTTTGCGGTTTGCAGGGCATTCCGCTAGTCCGCCCTAAATGCGTATCTCACGATGACATGGTCCTCCGGGGCGCAGCACTCTGCCGCCCAATGCGGAAAGTGTTGCTTCTGCTGCTGCCACAGGCTGTGTCCGGGTCCGGTGACCGAATCCGCCGCCATTGCAGCAACTCAAAACTCACTCTTCATCACTCTCAGGAGCACTTGGGGGCTATCCGCTCCTACTTATCCAAAGGGGCCAAACTCGCAGAGTGCCTCGAGTCTGCCGTGCCTGCCACGGCTCCGTGGCTTATGCTGCGGCTGTGCAGCATTTGGGGGCGCCGCTTGCACCAGCCCAGGCAACGAACCTTGGTTCACCATTCACACGCCCCACTGAGCGCCCTTCTGCCTGCGAATATTGCCTTAGCCCACGATGCGCACCTTCGACGCCGGGGCTTTGCGCAGCACTCCCGGTCGACTAAACCAGTCACCCTCGGTGTGACTGCATTCTGAGTCTTCCAGAATCCCGCTACTCGACTTTGCAGCCTGGTGGTCGCCTTGTTCGTCAGGGCGCCGGCCAATCACCGCCCGCCCTGCCTCCCGCACAGGGCGCAGTCTATCGTCCTTTGCAAGTCCAATTCCATCACCTGGGGCGGAATGCCATATGGTCCTCTGCGTCACCGCCTGAGAGAAGGCAGTCATTGCCTGTTTTTGTAGGCTGCTGGTTTTATAACAGGCCTCAGGATTTCAAATATCTTTATATACTCTTGTATCTTCTCTAGACTGTACTTTATTACTACTACTACTACTACTACTACCACCACCACCACATCACTACAATACAAATATTAATACTACACATATCTTCCCACTTTACTGAACAATACACTCAAGTTTGAGTACACACACATACAATCAGCACTACCACCACATCCATCATCATCATCATCATGAGACTTGACATGCAACCTCTCAACCTCTCCTACGGCGACCCTCAGCCCAGAGACGGAGGAGCTCCCCACCCAGGCGCTCGATTAAGATACTCTTCAGCAATGCTGTGCTCCATGGCCGGCGACGGCCCTCAGCCACGAGATGGAGGTTAAATAGCACCAAGACCTTCGCGTGCAAGTACGTCCGGCCCTTTAGCATCATCATCATCATCATCATCATCACCAATGCATTCTAACATGCTTCAGTTCATACATTCAATCCTTCCTCCAATTGGACCGTCCGATCCCATTGCATTCGTCAATGGCACCGCACCAGCGTAAAAGTCTTGTCTACCAACACCTCTTACACGCACTGTACAACAGCTCTTTTTTTCTTGTTATTTGAGCGATTAGATTTCTGGCAACGACTTGTCACAACACCCTGTACATTGGAATACATCTTCGGCGTTTGGGCTTTCCTTGTTCTCTTTTGCGAAACATAGACGCAAGGGTATATTTGGGTATTTGAAGCAATCTCTTTTGGGATGCATAGACGGCGTTATCATATCTAGAAGCGAGGGCGATCACCTCGCATGGGATATGCATCGCCAAGATTTAGTCGGGTTGATTGGCAGTTTCATGAAGTTTGGAAAGGCATTTTTTTCCTACAGTGTACTATAGCTTTCGGCGTCGTTGACCGAATAGTTCAAGAACGGTTTGCGTAACCGCTAGAACAATACAAAACATAAAGCTTGAAACATGCTACTCTCGATAGTGTTGAAACTTTGAGCCCCGAGAAAACATGTAACGCGACAGTCTGAAGAACAAGAATACAAATACACGTTGCGCAATGGAGCTGTCAAGTTTGAGGTGGTAGAGGAGAAGTGGAACCTTTGGTGCATCGTTCTCGTTCCCGTTCCCCCCTCCCCACCCCCACGCTGCCGCCTACGGCCTCGGCAAAGATAGTAATGGCATTACACGCCCACCTGCGTACGTACATGCATGCTGGTTGCGTCACCCACTGGCATACAAGATAACATGTACTCGCAATCATATCATCGTCAAAAACCCTAGCGCACCCTGATTTCTCTTTGTACCAAAGAAACGCTCTCCTATGTCCACATTCGCTTGGTTTTGGAGCCGTCACTTCATGGCAGACTACAGCACTCCCCCGCCTGGGTCTGTCGGCCCCGCCCCATGGATTGAAAATTTAGTCACAGAAACACCAAAAAAGAGTCATGCACGCACACAAGCATGGAAGATTTCACAGGTCAGAGGGCAAGGCGCCGCCAAATCACACACAGTTGAGCACCGTTTGGCACGTCGTGCCCAGGCCCGAGAAGGCTACTGGTGCTAACGACAATGGTGCTCGAGAAAATATGGTCCTCCTGGCGCGAACCGGACCAGCGCCCTCGAAAAGTCTTGAGTCGACGCCCAGCCTACTACTTGCAAAAGAAGCCAAGCGAGTGCAATATAAGACGTGCTAGGTGGTTTCTATTGCCTCATCCCTTGGGTCTTTGTTGGTTCCCTTTCCTCTGCACCAGTCGCTACCTAGTCATCTTGCAATCTCCAATTCTACACAAGGACTCTCTCTTTCTCTATCTCTCTCTCTCTATCTCTCTCTCTGACCGAATCGTCCCTGAACATGGCAACTCGACCGACGGATAACCAGCGCGTAGCCTCACACGGACGCGGAGGTGCTGGTAAGTTGCTTGCATTCTTCTGAGTCTTTGATAAGCACAATTTCGCAGCGTCAGCTTGACGGGCTGCTAAGTCCGAGAAATTTTACATACAGCGCATCCAGGCTCTAGTCAGTGTGGAAGCCTAGCCGCATACCGGCTATCGCTTGCCGCATAGGGATCTTCTTGCTACCTGTACTGACCCCTTACAAGGCAACATTGCAAAAGACGACCCAACAAACTATCCCAAGCCAGAAGACCTCGTCACACCGACACTCAAGGCCGACAATTACACTACTGGTCGAGGCGGAACTGGAAACATGGCTCGCAACGACCCCGAGCACCCTGAGATTGCACGCGCTGCTCAAGACGTCGAGGGCTCACCACAGCCAGAGGCTGCAGGCCCCAAACACTACGGCCGAGGAGGTGCAGCCAACGTCATCAGCAATGACGCATCTGCGCCGGGGAAGAGCGACGAAGCCAAACACAACGACAACGGTGCCGCAAAGGGTCTGTTGGGCAAGGGCAAGGATCTTTTGAATAAGCTGGGAAAGAAATAGACTTTGCCATATGCCGCAGTCAGCATCAATTGCGTGTCCCTTGATGCTTCAACTGCGGCTTTTGTTTGTTGACGTTTTGCATTTCACAATATACCCAGGGGGGTTTTGGCTATTCTCGATAAGTAATAGATGGGTAAAAAGGAGTTTTGCTTTGGTTATTACCCCGAACGATCTGCAAATCGCCTCACTATCAAAGCACGATCGATGAATATATGAACGTGGTTCCTATTCACGGTGTTACGGCAGTTGTTTCTTCTTTTGTTCTAAACTTTCCAAAGTCCACACAATACATAGCACACGGATGCTATTTTATTCCAATAGGACCCACTTATGCACAGTGGAATCTTGTTTGCATCGGCATGCTACTATTTTTGAGATGCAAGCCTAAGTCTAGGGTTCTTGGGGGCTATGGCCCCCAAGACCAAGAGCGAGGGCGCGGGGAGGCGGGGATTCGTGACGCTTTACCCACTGTGGGGCAATAAATCCTACGTACTACCTGACGCATGCGTCTGCTCCATCCACTATACGCCGCGTTGTTGATGAATCGTCTTGTTTGATATGCCATCTGTCCACTTATAGTATCAATGCGTATTATACAGTCATAAATTACCGAGTCGTACGAACAAAACTGCCAGGACCATGTACTCCCTCCCTTCCGCAGAGCGCTAGTGCCTGCACGGCAACCCGTCCTGTATGTACATACACAATCGAACAAAGCCGTCCAAGCGCGCTCAACTCCGATGGCTAACGATATGCTATACCAATTTGGAAGTTTCGTAAATAGCGTAAAGATCACCTGGTAGAACTAGCCACTCGGGCAAGGGTCTCTTCGGCAAAGTGCCGTGGCTGCAGATGGCGGCGTCAGCCCCAAAGCACGTTCGAAAGAAGCTGTGCAAAGGCACTATTCACAAGTTACAAGTTGAGAAATACACTTAAGAGCACTGGCGAATACTTTATTCAAGGGCCCTTCCTCCCTGTGCCTGCTCTGGCCTCTTCTCTAACCTCTCCGCGGTGTGCGAGCAGCTTGCATACTGCCTTTGGCAGCTCAACTGTCCACACATACGCATGTCCACACACCCACTTTGCATCCAACCCGCCCATCGGTCAATACCTGCTCCAGACACACCCTCCGCCCGTGCATCAGGATCAGGATTCATGAAAGCAAGGGCGCGTCTGCCCACCAGTCGCTCTTCTCCGAAAGATGCAGCGGCGGTTTATGCAAAATGTCTTGGATTACGTCCCACCCATCCTCTAGCCCGAGGTGGAAATGTACAGTTCACCTCGGTGTGGTTCGCTTTTGCCACAATGCTTACGCCTTGCTCCACGACGTGGTCTGTCCCAATTGGCTTGATACGGCAATTCTAGTCCTGCACCTGCGGGATCTTCATGGCCACAGCAGCCGGTGGGATGGATAATGATGGTAGTGATGGTTGGGAGAGTGTGTGTAGTTGCGGCGCCTTCCGTCTGTTGCTTTCTATGGTATATACGTTTCCATTTTCCGCGACCACTTGCATTCATGAATTATACTGTATTCGAGCTCTTTGGAGTATCTTGACTATAAATTTCTAAAGCAACCATGTCGACTACTACAACAACAACAACAACAGAAACTCGGTCTGAAACCTGGGTTCACTACCATGACGGCGGCGTACCGGGTCGGCGGCGAGTGCTCAAAGGGATCACAGCAAAAGACACATTTAGCGCACTACCCAAGATTGATTTTCAGCGGATATATTCGGACAACATTGAAGACAGAAAAGAGTTGGCCAAGGAAGTAGGTGCTGCTTGTCGAGACATTGGCTTCTTCTACGCAGTGAACCATGGCGTAGACGAAGAAGTATTACAAGACACTTTTGCCGCATTACAAAAGTACTTTGCACTCCCCACCGACGTCAAAATGGAAACACACAATCAAAAGACAGAGAAATTCAGAGGCTATGAGGCATTCTTGGAGGGAAAACTAGATCCCAGTACACGAGGTGGTAAGCACGCACTTTGCCCTTTCCCATAGTACCCACTCCTACTCTTTTTGTAGTATCCCCGATTCTCACGCACCTCATCTCCATATGACTAGATCTCAAAGAAGGCTTCCTCATGGGCGAAGACTTCACCGACCCCGAACAACTCTCCCTCCTAACCTCCACCCCGCAACCTTCCGCCCAAACCCCACGCAACCAATGGCCCACGCACCCTTCCGCCCTCTTCTGGCGGCCTACCCTCTACCGCTACTACCGCGCCATGTTCTCTTTCAGCAAACGCATGCTTCGCATCTTCGCCCTCGCCCTCGACCTCCCCGAAACTTACTTCGACAAAATAACTACACACCCCATGACCAATGTCCGCGCAGTGCATTACCCCCCGCAGCAAAGCGAGGCCGACGTCGGAATAGGCGCGCACACGGATTTCTGTTGGTTCACACTCGTCTGCCAGTCGCAGACCGCGTACCCGGCCCTCGAAGTGCTAAATGCCAACGGCATATGGGTCCCCGTGCACCACGAGCCCCACGCTTTCGTCGTCAACATTGCAGATTTCCTGAAGTTGGTGACGGGGGGAACGTGGCAGAGCACTGTGCATCGCGTGCGGAATATCGGGGGCGAAGAGCGGTATAGTATGCCGTTTTTCTTTAGTCCGAATGAGGATGCGCGGGTGAGTGTTTTGCCGCATTTGAGGAAGGAAGGGAGGTTGTATAGGGAGTTTGGGGTTGGAGAGTATTTTCAGCAGAGACTGGATATTGATCGGAGGACGCATTTGGAGAAGGAGGAAGAGGAAGAAGAGGAAGAAGAGGAAGAGGAGGGTAAGGGGGAGGGAGAATGTCCGTGATAGTGATGAATTAATTGTGTGTATAGTATAGTTAAGATGCAGGAATTAGCGTTGGAAAACGCTCACATATCAAATAATAATAATAATAATAATAATAATAATAATATTCCATTTCAATTTGATACTCAATTTCAATCAAACATGTCCATTCCTCTTCTTCGCCTCTTCAAGCGCTATACGCAATCGTTCCTCCTTCCCACCATCTCCATTTCCCTTATTACGCATTTTACTCTCAACCAACTTCTTAATCCCTGCTTCATCACTTTCCAAAACCCCCACTCTCCTCGTATACTCGTCTGCCAACTTCTCCTCCGCTTGCTTCTTCTCAGCCTGCAATTCGTGCACCCGCGCCGCACCGCTCTTGTCGATTTCGGCCTGCGCGATCGCGGTGTGTGCGGCGGCGCTATTGAGTTCGATTTCGAGGTTGTTGAAGAGCGATAGTAGAGCTTTGGACGAGCGCTTGAGGGCTTCTAAGGTAGAGTGGGCGTGGGAAAGGGTATCTGCGTCACCGGTGCTGTCATCCAGCCGCTTGATAGCAGCGAGGATGTTGTCAATCTCGTCATGCTCGGTGCTCAGAGCATGCACGACGATATCTTCTACGAAGCCGACGAGGTGAGTGATACGTCTTTCCTTTTCACGCCTGGCGTTGAACACAGCCTGTTTCTCTGCGGCTTCGAAATGCTTTTCTAGGTCTTTCATTGCGCTGATTTTGCCGGCGGCGTAGAGGGGCTGGATCTCGGCTTTCTTGTAGAGGCGGTCGCGTTCGGCGACGATGCAGACGATGCCTTCGTGCCTTTTTTTGGCTTGCTTGTATATGTCTTCTAGGAGCTCGAGACAGTCTTTGGTGCTGGGGGGATCCCCGCCTTCGAGACTCTTGATGCCGGACACAGACGTTTGGAGGAGATGCTGCGCCTCGACATATAGATCCATTAGCTGCTTGATTTCTGCCTGAAGACCGTTGTAGACTGGGTTGAATACGGTCCTCATGTAGCTCTTGTATTCCTCCTGCACCTCTTGTGTTTTGAGCTCTACTTCCTTTTTCTTGAATTCTTCTTCCAATTCTTTCATTTCCGCATACGAGATTTCATCGTTGTTAAACAGATCGTCATTGTGCTCCTCGTTCTCTTCCTGGCGTTTTCGACGCGCATCGTCATTTTTCCGCCGGTTGAGAGATGCTGACTCTTCCCATGTTCCTGCAAGCTCCTCCATCTTGACCAGCCAATTTCCTACATCTGACAGTTTGGCTCTGAGCTTCTGGATTTGGCGGCTAGATCCGCCCTCAAGCTGTTGTGGCAAAAGTCTGGCGAGGTATTTGTTCGGATCGTTTTCGTGCGGAGGTGCGACTGAGGTCGGGCCATGTGATTTCATATTCAATGGAAGAATAGAGTCGTCGCTCTCACTATGGAGAGGATTGTTTGCAGGTGCATGAGCATTCGGCTGACCGGCTCCAAAGAAGATCTCATCATGACCCTTGTGAAGGCCTGATGACGAAACTCCGCTTGGTGTGTTCCGAAAAGACATCGTTTGCCTATGTCGCAAGGGCGCGGGGTCTTCAGGGTTTCTGTTTGGTGGCACGTAGGCTTTGTATTGTAATTGTAATGGTTCTTCAGGATGAGACTGAATCGGTGTTTTATTCATGTCATCATCAATTGAGCTCGTTGGGGTCAGAATGGTGGTGGATTGCACAGAAGGCGCCGTTTGGGGCTGCATCTGTGTAATCTCCATGGGAGGTAATGTTGGTTTCCGCGATATGATGGGCCTTCCACCTGGACTATAATCATAGTCATCATGTTGCGTTACATCCGGCAGGACTTGCACTTTCAGATCCCGTCTTGCACTAGAGCTATTGGAGTTACTGTGGGGTTGCGAATCTTGCTCAGGCTGTATTGAAGCCGCCGGTTCAACTGCTGGAACTTGAGGCAGGGCGTCGAAAAGTGGTATCCCTCTGACACTGGACTCAGTTCTCACGAAAGTCTTGAATATCTTAATCTTTTCCTGGACCTGTGGCTCCATTGCCTCGCTACGAAGCATAGCGATGTACCTCTCTAACGAGCCTACATACCACGGATCAAGGTCTGGAATGAGATCTGCTGTAGTTGGCCTTGGTAGCTCCTTCGTCTTTTCGTCTTCAAGTTGGCGTCTCAGCTCGGCAATAGTGTTGTCGCGCTCCTCGAGGTTATTCTCCTTCCCTTCCATATCTTCTTTCAGTCTGTCGATAGTTAGACCTTTCTCTTTGACCACAGCCTCAGAATTAGCACTAGCTTGGTCTGCTGTCAACCTCATGCTCTCAATTTGCGCTAACAGAACATCCTTCTCATCCGCTGCATGACTATTTGCGGCGTCGAACTCAGATTCAAGTTTCTCTCGTTCAGCCTTGAAGACCTCGGACTCAGTACGGCGCCGATCAATCTGCTGTTGCAGCTCTGCTCGCAATTGATCGATAAGCTCGTCTTTTGCCTTGAGTTCTGCAGCATAAACGGGGCTAGCAGGGCTCGCCATACCCAAGGGAATACCACCTGGTTGCGCTTCGTGCAAGAATTTTGATTGAACTGGGGTATGCTGATTCGAAGGCGATGATGCTCCCTTAAACTGATCTCGAGGATGCCGTGTACTCTCTGTGGGTTTAGGGGTAGTTCTCAGGGGCGCCACGATCGCATCTTCTACGACGAAACCCTCAGGTGTGGAACTTGGCAGACGCCGTTCGCTAGGGTGTGCCACAACGGAAGGAGGTGTAGGCATGTATCTCTCTACTGAATCATTTGATCCTGGGTGTGTGGGGTATACTGCAGGACTTGGGAAGCCGTGTGTTGACGGAGGGGATGGAACGTGGGCTGGCAGTTCAATACTATTTGGTTGGACAATCTCACTCTCTTTTCTCTCCGGTTTCGTACGAAAAAGGTCTTCGTCATCAATCTCCTCACTGCCACCCAAGTGCTCCCAATCCGAAGGGCCGCCAGCAGCCAATGCACTGAATGTTGACTTGTCGTCACGCGGTGGAGGCGGTGTTGAAAACTTTTGTATAGTAGGTTTTGGAGACGCCGTTTTGTTGTCGGCACGTTGGGCACAATATTTGGCGAAAGCAACGGAGTTTATAGAGTCAGCACGGCTATAGCGCGGATGATGCCCAGGGGGGTAGCTGAGACTAGGTCGATTGGATATTGGAGATACTGGCTGACTGTTTGGACGTGATTCATAAGGACTTGATGAGACAGGGTCAGTTTGGTTTGGCCCATGAGAATATTGCTGGTTGAGATTTGGGGCTTGGGTTGGCTGTGCTGTCTGTGGAGTTTCATAAGATGTTTGTGCAACGTGATGATTGTAAGCTTGATCTGGAGGCGGTGGGGACTGCCACTGATTTTGAAGCTGTGTCTGTTGTGGGAAGGAACTGGCCTGCTGGTCATAAGAAGTTTGTCCATACGTCGGCGGTTGTGGTTGCTGATGATATTGACTTGGTGGATGCTGTGTTTGTGTAAACAACTGTTGCTGCTGCTGGCTAGCAAGGACGGTCTGGCCTTGATATGCCTGCTGTTGGTAACCATGTTGCTGTGGTGGAAAATGAGTCGATGTTTGTTGCAGTTGTACAGGTGTCTGTGTCTGCGGTGGATACTGAGTCTGTGCTTGATGTTCGTAGTGATGGTACTGAGGTTGTTGATTTTGCGCAGCTTGTCCCGTCTGCTGTCCAATGCGCGGTGGAAGCGGTGGAGGTTGCCCTGTTTGATAGACAGATTGTGTACTCTGGTTTTCCTGCACGTAAGAATTTTGATCTACAGCTGGCCTCGTGTAAGTGAACTGGTTTGAGTCTCCCTGGAGCGGTTGTTGTTGTTGTTGTTGTTGTTGTTGTTGTTGTTGTTGTTGTTGTTGTTGTGACTGCTGCCATGTTGAGGCGTTCGGCGGGGGAGGGCCATGAATACTATTTGCTAGATTGGCATTAGGTGACATATACTCTTGTGCGCTTGTTCCATGCATAGATGGCGAGGCATATGCTGGCTGCTGCTCGTTTGGGATGACATTCGCGTGAGCTTGCTGAGAAGCCACGGGTGGAGCACTTGGGGTTGAGGGTGTCTGAATTGCACCATATAGCGAGTTTGGTCTTCCCCCATGCGGTGGCGGAGGAGCTACATAAGGGTATGTCTGTTGTGGAGGGCCTTGGTTGGGGTGTCCTCCCTGTTGGGGTTGAGGTGTGAAGTTGGCATGCTGCTGAGGCTGCTGGGCCCAATTTTGCTGCTGCCGCTGCTCTTGTCGCTGGATTGCCACCGCAAAGCCGTATGGTTTCGGGGGAGGAGGGGGAGGCACATCTTGTTGCTGAACGTACGACTGCCGCTGTGCGCCTGATATCGTCCCATACGTACCCGGATTGTATCCCCCTATAGTCTGCGGTTGCGATTGGTTCCACGGGCTCGATATCTGAGTTGGTGTAGGCGTGGACGCAGTCCATTGACTGTGCGGTTGGGGAACAACAGACTGGTAGCCTTGTGAAGCTGTACGAGCATCTGTTAGCTCTTCCCATAGGTGTTTGGTAGCTTCGGTCTGTATGTGCATACCTCCATAGCCCGGTGGGGGCGGCAGTACTGGCGGGGGCGCGCTCTGTTGGCCTGCGAAGCCCGTTACGCTTCCTGGCTGTTGGTAGCCCGGTACTTGTCCGTAGTTCTGCATTGCGCTGTCTTCACCGAGATCGTGCGCTCCAACGAGAGCTGAGGGGTCTGCGTGTATGATTAAGCTCGCGACAAGTGTAGCACACAAAGGAGCACACAGAAGGTACTAGCAATGGATCACAAAGACAGTGGACAACGATGAGATGGCATTAATGGGTCAGGTAGATACAAGAAAGCAAAACGACAGGTTCTCCAAATCCGTGCTTCGTATGCATGAGGCGCAAGGCCGCGTACTAGAGTCAAAATGTACGCAAAGTGGCATGGTGTCGCAGCCACGACATGTGGTTCGCTCGGCCTCAGCCTTGCCGCTTTTGGCACCACCATTAATACTTACGCCCCCACCCCTCAGCCGCACCTCTAGCGCCGCCGCTGCTCAGCAATATATGCAAGAACATACTCTACATCTTTTGCGGTCGCCATCAGAGTCTCTTTCTCCTGCACGCTTTTCGGCGCGATGCGTGTCAGACCCCCAGCCGTACTCAAAGTCATCTGCGCCGAGTTAGCATAATGTTTGCACCAAGTTCGTTTGTGAAACCTGCCATGTCCCAACGATGATCACCAAGGCTGTCAACATCGGATTGTGGCCTCCTTGGTGCTGAACTCAGCCGCTCTAGCGAAGCATACTTCCCCTCTATCAACTTCTTTCCTTGATGTGGCAACCGCTTGTCAGTAGGCTTTGAACCAGAATTCTCATGTCCCTGTGGGATCTGGTAGGTTCTTGATGATCCTGTTTTCTTCACATGGCTTCTTTGCACTATGGTGCTGTCGTTAAAGGACTCAAAGTCAATTGGGAGCTGAACAGTCGAGGATCGAGCGAGCTCAGAAGGGCTCTCAGCATGATTGGTTTGTGTAGTGACAACTAGCACATGGAAGACACGGTCTTGTAAAAGATTGCGGCCAGCAACCTTTGGCATTTCGTGAAACATCTGGAAGACTGTATTGTGTTAGCAAAGCTTTTGTGACGACATGCAGTGGATGACACGCAGGTCCAGTGAATTGACAACAAGGCCAGCAAGGCTTATAAACCCTACTGTCAGATGTAACTTACTAGACATCTCTACATTATGTATTCTTTCCTCATGCTTTGATGCACGCAAAGCAGTGAGCAAGTCTCCTCGATCCCATGTCAGAAGCTCAACAGCATCGAAGACACTGGGCGTATAAACACATTCGTTGCGACTGTGTTCTCGTGCAAGCAAGTGCGCCAATTCGGAAAACTTGACATGCGAATCACTGTGGGTGGATGTTCTGGCTAGCCAGCGCTCTTGATTGACTGTAAGGATGCGTTTCTTGACTGAGATGGGAATTGGAAGTTCCTTGTTATCTCCAGTGGCGTTTAATGGAGGCATCAGCACACTCCCATTCTGGGGACTCCAGATTCCGCATTCTTTTGGATCTTTGTCAAAATCAACTTGCTCGATTTCAGTAAAGAGACTGTTAAAAAACTCAACCAAACTCGTCCCATGGTCTGACGCCGCATTTTCGTACAAGGGATGGTAGGGTAGATCTAGTTTCTCCAAGCGCTTGAGACCCAAATACAGTCGTACTGAGTGCGGTACTGTGACGTTTGTAGCGGCAACAGACGCCTGGTCGGTATCAGCGTCCACCGCGGAATCGTCTAGAGACGGCACTGGCTCGGGTTGGGCGGGATTGGTAGACATGCCGAAGCGCTCCTTGCTGAGATTCTGGGCAGCGGAGCGGAGTCTTGGACATGCACGAGGCTGTAACGGGAAATCAAGGCGTTATGTTAGGCACCGTCGCTTTGCAGCGTTCAAGGCCGCGGGCGCTTCGATACCGGTCTAGACCTCCGCGGTACGATGTGTCATGTGACACAAAGAGCAGTTAACAGGGCTACCAATCACGATAAATCAGTGTGATTTGTACAGATTCTTCACATACTTACAGATCTAGTAGTCAAACCTTTGATTCGCGCAATGCTAAACGGTTGATAGCTGAGGTGAATAATAAAGGTGTTGTAGCGATTGCAGCCGGAATAATGGCAAAATGAGACGTATCTGCAAGGTCTCCGACGTGCTCAGATAACTGACGGGAGTATTGACAATAGGATTGAAGCTGCAACGCTTAGGCTAGGATGATGGCTAGCGTACAAAGGATATGCAGGTGGCTGTGATTGGCTAATGCTTAGCTGTGCGACGCCTAACAGCATATCATTTGGAAGGGAGTGGGTGCACATCGAATGTCAAAGACAGAAACGAGAGCATGATTTGGGCAACTCGATTCGAGAGGCGAGACAGCCGTCACAATAGGAAACATGATTTAGGGAGTGTAGTGTGATTGTAGGTTTGCGGTCTGGATTACTCAACAGTTTGAGTCATGGCTTCGTTGTGCCACAATCACGCCCAATAGTACACATTACAAAGAGAAGTATGATTATCAACTCCAGTAGCTGCCCTTTCCCATTGGCTGTACACGGAGTGGTTCGAAGCACATAGGGTAAGAAGCTGAAGAAGAGAAAATGGACAACTCAGGTCGCCTCTGGCTGATTGGTCAACTGCAGTGTGATAGCCTTGACTTAATGGAAAAGAATACGACATTGGGGTGCATAAGCCGTTGCCGCTGTGTAGAGTAGACTAACCTTGAATGCCGGCTGCCGAGCAGGAGGCTGACATTCCGCGGAAGCCAGGGACACGGAACCTGTACAGTGGACCCTCACTGAAGCCGCATGAACGTTGCACGGCTACCAACGCGTGGACATTATGTATCTCCTTAGCTACTGCTGGTTGAAACCCTGGTTCGGAAGTATTTTCGCGTCATACGATTAGCCGGCAATGGGTGTGCTGAAAGGCCCTCTATTCGCTGGGATTGCTCGTCGGTATTGATTGACACAATGACATGACATTGCTCCACAAGCCTGCATGTATCCTGGTCCAGAGCCATCCATGCACAGACTTGAGCGCGGCCAGGTCCCAATTAACATGGGAAATGTTTATCTTCAGCATCCTAGGCCTCATGCTAATGCTGGAATCAGCTGAGGAATTCCCTCCAGCAGCTATGGTAGGTCAATGGGCAAAGCGGTTTGGCCATAGTCCTCCGCATGCATGGCGTCACGTCCTGGGCGGGAACCAGTGCCAGTATTAGATGCACCCACACACGACGCGATCCAGAAGAGATATCATTTGATGCCTGAGGTTAAAAAGAGGGACCGACGAGGGTCTTTTGCTGTGCCGAAGCTTCTGGTGTGAGTGGGGAGGGTGGGAAGGGAGGAGGGGAACATCATCTAGCGACCGACTCGATGGCGCCTTGTCGATCGTTGCGACCACATGTGCTCGACACGAAGGGTACCGACTAATGATACTGGTCTCCGACTACCTCTGGACCCAAAGCGCCCCGGGGCTTCACGTGACGCACAGACGGAATCCTGGTAATCGATCCACGATCGGCATGTCAAATCTCCCATGCTGGCTGACCTAGCAAACATGTGAAATCCACCCAATTTGCCATGCTATTCTCATGACCGAAATATGCGCAAATGCAGCTTCCATGCTTGCACCACAGGCTAAACTATCCATCCAGATCTGCTCCATCTGGGCCGGGTCCCCAGTGGCAAGCTAGTGTGCATAAGCCAATCTATCGCCAGGCTTCATTTGTCACGCCATGTGGCACGCTTACCAGACCTTTTTTTTCTAAGCACGGCTTTTTGCACCTACGAACATAGCTCTCTCAGCCAATCTGTTGCATTGCACCAATGATTCGGGTAAAAGCATCTATGTATGTACATGTACATTTCCTATCTGTGTACATATGTACAAACTCCGCGCGATCCGCCAACTACATACAGTACTAGCTGCGCCGCGGGTCCTTTTCCGTCGTGGTATATTTCGTCAAATTCAAAACTCCCGGGGCGCTAGCATGTCCAAAACGACTGCGTTGAGGCGACATCCCTCCACATGTGCCCATCCTCTCCTCTTCTAAACTGGCCCATCGGGCCAAATCCTACCCTTTACACGCGAGATAAATCTTCCTTTTCACCGTATGCTTACTGAGTATCCAGAAAGCCAACTTATTGCGTCAGGGGTATCTTCTTGTAATATCAAATAACATAAGTATGAAAACGTAAAGCGTCTCCGCTAATGGTTGCTTGGTTCGTGTACCATAGGCCTAAATAATTCCCAACTTGACCGACTACGCGAGCTGTTGCAAATCTTAGTCCAGCAAGCCGTGCAGTACCTACTGGTTGAGGCACTAAATAACCCATAATGTGTGTCGTGTGTACCGTGGCGTGGTCATCAAATTAACAATCAAGGCGATCCCGCGTTGACCGCCGCATCATCGTCCGCTACCCTCGACGCCAACTCTCCTGCTCTTACTAGGACCGCTAGTGGACCCTGTGTGCGATAATCATGCGAGTGGTGAGGGTAATGTGACGCCGCCATATGTGTCATGGGCCGGTCTAGTGGCGAAGGTGAAGGTCCTATGCTTGGGATTGGCTGGGGAAGCATACGCATTGTCTTGCTAGGATCGGCAGGTAGGGCCTGTTCAGGATAGTTTGGTGTGGGTACCCCTTGGCCACTGTGACTGCTTTCCGAGGACAAAGTCGTGTCCTCGCGACTGAGGTGTGGAAGACGAGTGGTGTCTCGCGGTGCCCGACGAGAGGGAAAATCGGCTGGCGCTTGATAATGGGATGTGTATGGATACGAGGGTGGTGGTGGCGTTGATGAAGATTGGTGGTTATTATCCTGATTGAATGCAGACTGTTGATATGAATTCGAGTCGAACGGAATCCTAGTATCCCGCACGGAACTGGTCGCAGCTGGCTCAAAGATGCCGTCTCTTGCTATGACTGCGGAACGTGGAGAGGCGGAAATTGGCGAGAACTGTTCCCCTGATCGGGGAGAATTGAAACCAGAAAGCGAGCGATTGGTCGGCGATGTGGGTTTGGAGGCATAGGTGGGACCTGCAGGAAGACGCGAAGGGCCAGGGGGTTGGTTGGGATCCGACTTTTGTTGCGCGAACGTATTACTATCTGGCTGTGTGAAACTTGATCTTCTATTTGCTGCTTGGTCATTTTGGTCATTGCTACCCGCCCGGGTTGAACTGCTTGTCTCTGTATCCAGTTTTGAACGTTTGCCTTCTGCATATGTTAACACTCCATAGTCTCGAGTATATAGCGTGAGTGATATACCTTTTGTTGGAACTGAGTGCTTTGCTTTGAAATCTTCGAGATACTTCTGGTAGGCTTCATATTGCGGTGTTTTCTTGTACTCGGCCAATTCCGCATAGTACTTTTCCTTGGCACCATTGGCTTGTCGTTCGCAGCCTTCGCGCTCTTCCGCGGGCAGGACTTGCCATTTCTCGCCAACCACCTTGGCAATCTCGGTGAAGGATAGATCTTGTCCCTTTAGGGACTCCCTCACCTCTGTAATCGGGTTAGCTATAGTCACAGTGTGTCGAGATGATACTCACGATTTGAAAAAATGACATAAGCAGATGGTGGGCGTTCTGGAGCATGCTCATCGGGCTGTATAAGGTTAGAAGAGTGTATAGCTGGTTACATTGTAGAAGTTTCAAACCTACCTTTGGATGTCGTCGGTATTTCCGCTTGGCGCCTGTTACACCAGAAGAAGGATTGCTTGACTCGGGTTGTTTGGTTTTACTTTCAGGCCCTGAATCGTCACTTCGATAAGAGCCTGCGGTGCTTCCTGCTCGGGGAAGATTAATAGGAAGTGGCTTCTCGGATGACTGTCCGCGCGATTCGGCAATGGCCCGTTGTAGTTTCTTTGAAAAGAAGATTAATGGTACTAAACATTAGAGAGCGATGCAGATGATGTGTACATACCCGTCGATGACCAAGTTTTACGTTGAGGGAGCTCCTGCGCCGTTGTGAGCAAGGGTCTGTCGAGGGAGTAAGCAGACGGAGGGTAAACGCACAGGTCGGATTCGGTAATGTCGAGCACTGTCTCCCAGGAGTCAAAGCCTTCAGCCACGAGCACTTGGTGGTACTGGGACAGACCCAATCGCGCCAAACGGTCTTTCAAGTCGCTCATGTAGGAAGGCGTGGGCGCGACCGCGTAAGTGAATGTAGTGTAGCGGCCGAGTGTTGAGAGACGTGGTGGTCAAAAAGGTTGGATAAGTCTGCAGGATTAGGCGACTAGTGGCAATGGTATTGGGGATCGAACGTGATCGATAGAGGTCGAGTATGGCGAGACTAGTGTACAGGGATGAAAAAGGAAATGCCCGACTGTTGCTTGAGCCAGTGTGATTGGTGCGGCGGCGGGGTGAGTGCGGCGGATCGACTGGCAAGGAAAATCGAGGTTAGGGTCAAAGTGTTGCAGGGCGCAGAGGCGCAGAGAAGAGCAAGTGAAGGAAGCAGCAGTCAACGACTATGGCGCATGCCTGAGCGGTGGAGCGCGACGTTGGTTTGGGGTAGGTGGGTCCCGGTCCGATGCAGTTGAATTCTGTAATTATGTTGTGATGGCGGCAGGTCGAGTCTCGGCTACCGTCAAGGAGGGGAGCGGACGCAGCCTAGTATAGGCACGGCCAGAACAGCGGCCGACGAGAGTCAGTAAACGGCCGGGGCTCATTTGGCGCGTCCAGAGCCTTGCTTGGATGCGACGCGAACCAGAGACGCAGAGGACCCGGGTTGCGGTGAGCGTGGGCAGCTCCGGGTGAGAGCGGTGCAAGGCCCAATCGAGTGGGACAAGGCTAGCAGACCAGGCCGGGCGCAATCATGGAGGGCAATTGTGATGGGACGGGGGGTGGAGTCAAGAGGGTTACAGGTGCAGCGGGTGACTGTGGCTGGCGTGGGTGCTGGTAGTGGAGGAGTAGGAGGAAGAGGAGAAGGAGAGTGGAGACGGGAGAGGATGCGGACGAGGTGGAGGAGGTGTTAGTGATGACGATGATGGGATTGTTGTTGGTGGTGGTGGTAGTGGTAGTGGCAGCGGCAGCAGCAATATTAGCAGCAGCAGACGACATGGGAGAGGTAGGAGGGCAGGAAAATGGAGCGGGAAGAAGTGTGCAGCCCGGGCAGCGATAGGGTCATCCGACGGTCGAGATCAGAGCAGGCGATCGGCAGGCTCGACAGCAGGCCCGGACAGGGGATGCAGTGCAGAGGCAGCGAGCGCGTTCTGTCGCCCTCTCTCCGTTTCTGCGAGCAGCGAGGGCAAGCCAGGGCAGCCGTGAGTGACTGCAACGCACGCGCCAGGCTGGCAGTCGGAAGTTCGCTGCTTGCGGGATATCTGGTGCGCCTATGACGTGGGATGGGAGGCTGCAGCGCGTATAGCTGACGATGCAAAGGGTACAAAACATGGCAGGCCAGAACCATTGTCCATCAACGAAGCGCCGATACATTGGAATAGGCCCGGTTTGCGGGAGCCCGGCATCATCGCATCCATCCACGCTGGCCCCCCTAGGCGGCCCCATCATCCACACTGCGCTGCTCCCTGGCCGCCCACGAGGCTGCTGGCTGCACCCAGGAAGCATGCAGTCGCTGCTCAACTCCCTCCACGCTGCCCTGTCTGGGTGTGAGTGACATCGGGCTGGTACATGTCTGTGTATGGCCAGCCTGGGCGCCTCTCGTCTTGGTCCTAGTACACAGTACTAGGTCTACTTTTGCATCGGCAGCACCCACCAGCCGCAGTCGCCTGCCGCCGCCGCCGCCGCTGATTTGCCAGCCGTTGGCAAGCAGCACTGGCTCTGGCATGGCCTGTCTGGCCTGCGTGGCCTGCCTGTTGCCCAGCTAAGCCACCACAGGCACCATAGTAAGTAGATCTGCGATGCTACGCAGCAGCCCTGGATGGGGACGCTGGTCGCGGGGGGAAGGGGGGGGGGTGGGCAGACACGAGCAGATCCAGCGAGCTTAGCCCGGGCTGCATCGGCGATGGCAGACGGTACATATATCTATCTCGACTTTTCTCAGGCCACTGTCTTTTGGCCATGATGCGACTCGGTATGTAGGCGATGGCGCTGCCTGGACCGTTGCAGCTAGTTCTCGTGACGATCAACGCGCCAGGCCAGGGGCGGAGAGGAGCTCTCGGCACCCTGCTCCGCCCAGCGACTGTCCACTGTCGCCTGCCAGCCGTGCCATTGGACATTGCTCGTCGGCAATGCCACCCTCACGCCCAAGGCGGAGCGGAACGCTTCTCTCACTTGGCTGGATTGGTCCTAAGCCGGCCTTCAAACGTCGCCTAACACATGCGCCCAAGTGGGAGGCCTTAACAAGCTGCGTTCGTTGCACAATGCTTGTATCGGGTGGATGCCTAGGCTGCATGTGCCCTTGAGTTGTGCGTCACGGAGCAGAAACCGGGCCAGAGTGAGGGTATGGTGTCATGTTGGACCCTGACCGATGTCATCGGCCTCGCCTTGGATCTACTCCACCGTGGACATTGTAGCCACTCGCCCTTACCTCCGCCCGCCGTTGAGGGGTGCGGGACTTGTGGCCGCCGCCGGTGCCTTGCAGATGGTACATTGCTTCCTCGACGACACGTTGTTGCTGCACTCACCTTCTGCTGCCGTCACGTGCCGACAGAGACAATTGCTGATTCATGAACCATACACATGTACATGTGTGCCCGTACATCCGTACATCCATACATCCATACATTCATACATCCATACATACATACATACGTCTATGCACGCTATCAAACCCAAAGCCACGTGAACTGAAACGGCCAAAATGCACTACTCTCTGCGCAGCCTCCCATGGGCTACCTTGGATGCTGGCGGCAGATGACTCCGGACCAGTCGCACCAGCCGGCATGGTTAGCCGTGAATGGCAGGTGCCATGGCGAGTACAACACACTGATGGAAGAGACCGCGATGAAGCCGTTTACCATCATGTGAGCTCCAAAACCGGTCATCATCGCATTTTGTGGCGCTTGTCCATGCTGCTGTTGCCCATGGCACTACTCATCCTCCTCTAGCACCGTTTGGCCATCTCCTCCGGGAACCATCTATCACGATTAGCATAGAACATCCCGGTCGCGCTTGCTTCATACCATGCAGATGTTGTTGCCGTTGAGCAGGATCTTGGGTAGCTGCACATTTCCCTCAGCCGGGTCACTGGCAGTCCGAATTAGCACACGACCATGATGTCTGGACGACTCGACGTAGCCACGCACATCTCTGTCACGTTCTCCAGCACCATGTCTATGCCATGTTAGAAATGCGTAGACAAGTCGTCGGCCGCCTACTCACTGACGTAATCGTCGAATCCAACCAGTTTACCCGTGAATTCTGCCTCTTGTCAGCTTCTTCACTCTGATCTCTGGCATCCAAGCACACCTTTTCCGCCATTCATGATGACCCAAATCTGCGAACCAACGCATTTGTCGATGAGTTCTGCAGTAGTCAGCGCCCGAAATGAAACCCTTGTGTAATATTCTCACCCAGAGGCAATAGATTCTCGAGCGACATGGTGGCGTAATCCGGTGTAGGTTGGTTGTGTGTTGTGGTGGTGACTGGGTCGGATATCTTGGCGGAGAGGGCTATCTTGAAGACAGGCGGCGCGCTAGCCAACCAACATTCGCAAACAGGGCCCTGTCGCTCTAGCAAGGCAACAGACATGTTTTCTTAGCTATTGCTGCCGATTCAGCCTATCGAATACACGCACACACAACATCGGTGCCTAGCGAGAGCACTACCATGGAGTGCCATGCTCTTCAGACGACGCGCCTCTCTGCTGAGCGTGTCTCACGTCTCTCGGTCTGTTTGCGATGAAGTCACACTGAGCATCCCACAACCAGTAGACCGTCACATACAGAGGTGCGAATAAGATTTCAGTTGCCATGTACATGTAGCAGAGTACTAAAAGAGAAAAGAGACAGCAGTTCGCGACTCCCAAGACTACTGCACATGGCAGGAGTGATGCACGCCACCCCACCACGCCCAGCGCCCGCGCCTTCCTCTCCTACCACTTGTCAATGGAAGCGAGGACGACCGTTCACTGCAAGCAGCCCGCGCATTCGCGATATGCACCACAACTCTGGCCTGAGCACGCATCCTCCTCCTCTCAAACAACCTGCTACGAGCAATACAGCGGCCATAACTGAAAACAAGTCCTCTCCGCTACAAGCGTTCGCTACGCCATCTGTGAGACCTCCCCCGCAGTAGACTCATACAAACCATTGATCTCTTTCCAGCGAGCAGGATTGTGGGATCTGTCATATGGGTTACGCTTTGCGACCACATCACAAGCAGAGACACGGCAGTCCGCTCCCGTTCCTCCAAGCACGAAACCTTTACCCCAACCCGAAGCCAGGTCATCAGAGTTGCCCTGTACCAAAGACGATTCAACACACAGTGGTAGTGATTTGGGACAAGACACGCAGTCCAGTACAGGAGATGGCGCCTATCCAGCGGGAAGCCAGTCGTCATATCGCGTTGAGTCTACAGAAGAACTAGATTCCACAGACACGTACGAAGCTTCTTCGCAAGACGAGTCCGAGCCCGATGTCAGCGAAGAAGAGGAGTCAGATGCCAACACGGACCTTGCCTATCAGATCCCAGAAGACACGCTACGTGCCGCAATGCTCGCCTCGCCCAAAACACGTGCAAGTTACTGGAGTGCGAAGCTATACCAAAGCCCGGAGGGAGAGTCGCTTTCAATTCATTACTGTAAATCTTTTGATGTTGCTGAAAGAGTTGCCCAGTACTTTTTGCAAGAGAAGGTTGTAGGCTTCGATATCGAGTGGAAACCTTATGGAAATCCCCATGCGATCAAACAAAACGCTTCATTGATCCAGCTTGCATGCGAGGATAGAATTGCGCTCTTTCATATTTCGTTATTTTCTGGGTCTAAGGTCGAACAGCTGATGCCACCTAGTCTGAAAGCCGTCTTGGAGTCACCAGATATCATCAAAGTAGGGGTGGCCATCAAGGGCGATTTCAAGCGTGTGGAAAAGTACCTTAGAGTTCGGCCCCAGGGTATCTTTGAGCTGAGTCGCTTACACAACCTTGTTGAATGGTATGAGGTTGATCCTAGCAAAGTCTCAAATAGACTAGTCAGTCTTGCTACCCAGGTGCTTCAACACCTGCAGTTGCCCCTGTACAAAGGCGAGCAACTAGAAGACGATGAAGATACAACATCCAGCGTTCGGGAAAGCGACTGGAGCCTCCCATTGAATTTGCAGCAAATACACTACGCAGCTGCTGATGCGTACGCCGGATTCCGGCTTTACCACATATTAGAGCAGAAACGGACTCGGTTGACACCAACACCTCCGCCGGTAATGCTTTGCGACTACGACAATAAGCCTGCCCCCCGTGTCAAGAAGCCACGTAAGCGAGCTGGAGCAACCGCCAAGGTCAAAGAAGCTATTGATAGCGACTCGAGCTTATCAACCGATCCTGCGGAAGAGGAGCAAGATAGCGATGAAAACACCCAAGGCTATGAAACGGCACCAGAAGAACTCATGGATAGCCATGAATTCGAAGATCCTACACAAACAGCAACTCCAACTGTTCACCCACTCAAAAAATATAAGAAACTTGGAGCCAGCCTGGCAGAGAACACGAAGCTAGATAAAGATAGTAATCTGGAGTCTGAGAACGAGACCTCTTCCTCGTCCAGGTGTGTGGGCCGGGTCAATATCTCGTCAGTGAACGGGGCTGATGTGGGCTACCCGGTATTACCACGACTATCGCAGGACACTGAAGAGTCTCAGCCTAGCGGAGTTTTAGCTGATGCCGATGATGAATATGCGGATGCAGAACTCGAAGAAGCGCTTGGACACATGACGCTCGATGATGCCGGCAACCTGAGAGAGAATTTGGAGGTTGTCACTTCTGAGCAGACTGGTTTATCATATGGCTTAGCGACTGCGTGGGCGCAGAATTTTGCCCAATCTACTATTCCCCCGCCCGAATCGCTGGCTCCCCCTCGTATCCACGCAACAGTTTCCCACCTCCGTGCCTACCATCTATGGCACCACCAGAAAATGCCAGTGGATGAGATTGCGCCACTAGTACGGAACCCGCCACTGTCGCACAGCACCGTCAGCAACTACATCCTACAGGCAGTAACACTGGAGAAACTTGAATACGAACAGGACCTGCTTAAGAAGTTGATACTGGAGATGCCTTCAGGTATGAGGAAGGGACGGTGGAAGGGGTTGGCGGAGAAGGTCGGGGCGTTGGGTTAGGTGGGCCTCGTTTCTGTTGTACTGTGCATGAATACACGCATAGTTTGTCTAGATGTTGCGACGAATGCCAAAATAGCTGTTGATCATGCACTCCTTTCTCGGCATTGTGTGTTGGCGAATTGCCAGCTGTACGCTCAAGTGACATGCCGCACAGTAAGCGCAAAGGCATAATTGACACGTTTCGAGGCGTCGTGACTTTGGCCTCGATTCAGGTACCGCAGCCGTAAGCTCAGGGTCCAGGCGCCTGACCAATGTCAGTTGAGCACCAATCCCGCACCCCCGCATGCCGGCCGCGAAACTGCGGTGAGGATCACCTATCCCTGCAAGAAACCCCTCCAAATTGTATCGCGACCTTCGCTGCACTCCCCAGCATAATACTGACTTTTTGCCTCTTGTTGATTACTTTTATCAAAAGACCTAGTCTTGCCCCGTATCATTGCACAGAAGACTGCTTATACATAGCAATCATGGCAACTGCAGCCGCTGTATACCCCCCACTTGACCAGCGCCCAGTCAAGAACACAGTCCTACTCTTCGATGTTGATGATACGCTCACAAAGCCCCGTCAAGTGCGCTCACTCTCCAATGACATCTCCTCTACCAATATCTAACATGGCTGCAGCTGGTGAGCCCTGAGATGCTTCAATTGCTCTCGGAACTCCGACACAAAGTTGCCATTGGCTTCGTTGGCGGCTCCAACCTGGCCAAGCAGCAGGAGCAACTTGGAGGAGCAGTCGATGTCACATCGCTGTTCGACTATTGCTTTGCTGAGAATGGACTCACCGCCATCCGAATGGGTGAGATTCTGGCAAGTCAGAGTTTCATTGCCTGGATTGGTGAGGACAAGTATAAGGCGCTGACCAAGTGGTATGTCGAAGCCCGTGGTTTTAAAAGGCATTGCTGACCCCAACTCACAGGATCCTTCACTACATCGCCGATCTCGATATCCCCATAAAACGCGGTACCTTTATCGAATTCCGTAATGGCATGATCAACGTTTCCCCCATCGGCCGTAACGCCTCGACTGAGGAGCGAAACGAGTACCAAAAGTACGATCTCGAGCACAAGATTAGGGAGACCATGGTCGCAAAGCTCAAGGAAGCTTTCCCTGACTATGGCCTTACCTACTCTATCGGCGGCCAAATCTCGTTTGACGTTTTCCCTACTGGCTGGGACAAGACATACTGCCTGCGACACATTGAGGCGGAGAAGGAAATCTCAGGAATTGTCTATGACAAGATTCACTTCTTCGGTGACAAGGCATACGAAGGTGGAAACGACTGGGAGATCTACAGCGATAAGCGGACCATTGGACACAAGGTCAAGAACCCAGATGATACCTACGCGCAGCTACAGGAGCTGCTGAAAAGCTTCCAGTAGGCGTAGTTGCTTATAAAAAATGATGATTTATTTGACCGTATTTTGGTCGACGAGTGTTTGCTTGCACCACGTATCTGAGAAAGCACAGACGATGTGACAAGTTTAAAAAAAGACATGACCCAAAAACATCTGATCAATAGCTCGATACATCAACCAGCATCACTCTGAATCATGCTCTTGAGCAACTCTCTGTGATCTCTTTTCTGTATGAATGCTCATCTCCAAGATGCATAATTATCGTAGTCGGCTCGGTTGACTAAACCCTCCTCGATTAATACCAAGAGCTGAACAAGGCTCTGCATGTATGCACCTAATGGTTTACAACCTCCACCTACTGACAAAGCAACACTAAGCACCCGATTCTTGCTCCTTTTGCACCCATACCACTTACCCGATAAGCCCCAGGTCCCCCACCCGATCCCATCAACCTACCCTCACGGTCCCACGTTCTCAATCAACCCGAAACAAGATACCTGCCTATTTCTACCACCCAACACCCCCGCTCATTGGCTCTCCAATCCAACTTCGTTAACTCCCATGTCCTCTATCAATTACTCGGCACATCCAAGGATCCCAGCAAGGGCGCCTTTGCCCTCGTGCGGAGAACCTGACTAGTAAGATTGAATGCACGTACGTAGTACCTGCAGATCTTGTTCTCTTTTACCGCCCCCCTTCTACGTTAACCCAGCCAATAATATCTCCTTGTGTAAGAGGGTTTGTGTAACGGCGCCAAGAAACTAGGTGCTTTGTGCAAAAAAATATGTGGAGGTCCTCCCCCCGGATAAAAAAGACATGTATGCATGCGATAACTCGGCTGATTTTTTTGCTTGGGATGGGCGTTTTTTTCCCCTCGTATATGATTGGGGAAAGCGAGGAGGGGGTGAGGAGGGTGTAGTTGGTTATATCCATACATGAAGTCGGGCCTACAAAGTTGCTAGTTAGTCGAGCCCAGAAAGCCCTTCCCCTTAAAGCTTTCCTCGCGTTTTTTTTGCTTCGAGTTTGAAACTTCATTTGCTATTCATCTGCTCCATCATGAAGTTTCATGCAGCGCCTTACTTGCTCTTGCCTCCACTCGTTCTCGCGTATCCTTCTTCTGGTCCAGCTTGTGCATCTCCGCAGACGGCAGCAGACTCGTCGAATACCTATGATTACATTGTCACTGGCTCTGGGCCGGGAGGCGGGACGATTGCTACGAATCTTGCGCGCGCTGGGCACTCGGTGCTCTTGATTGAAGCGGGTTCTGATGCTACGTTTGATATTCGGACTCAGATTCTTGCCCTGAACAGCTTCGGGAATACAAATGTCGCGTGGCATTTCTTTGTCAAACATGGTGATGATGAGGAGAGGCTGAAGCGGTATAATCTGCTGGTTTGGAGACTGGCAAACGGAGAATGTGAGTGGTTTCCTTCGAGAGATGCTTGCGTGAACTGTGCTAATATCAAAAAAGACTGGGTTGGACGAGACCCAAGCGTTGAAGGCCATGTCGGTGCTGAGAGACTCGGGATCTTCTATCCCCGCGGTGCGACACTTGGTGGAAGTGCCATTGTAAACGCGGCAGCAACGTTCTTGCCAAGTGAGAGTGACTGGGATATCTTTGACCAAGGAACTGAAGAAGACTTATGGAGGTCAGTTTCCTTGCAATTGCACTGACTGTGTATGTGTACTGACTGTATTAGTGGCGCCCTGATGCGCAAGTACTTTGAGAAGATCGAACATAACAACTACCTTGAACCTGGCACCCCAGGCCACGGATTCACGGGCTGGCTTCAGACAAACATAGCCGACCGTGCAGTTCAGCAAGCAGCTTCGCTTCGTCTCAAAATCTACGAAGCAGCTCTGAGGCTCATCGGTAGAGACCCAGAACAAGTACTGGACTACATGACCAGCGATGGGAATTACCTTGACCTAGAACGCGATCAAACTGAGGAACTATGGGCTTTGCCTTTCCATGTCACACCGACATGGAAGCGCTTCAGTCCACGTGATATCATTCTAGAGACGCGAAATGCGACAAATTTGAACGGCACGCAGAAGTATCCGCTTCATTTGCAGCTCGAATCCTTGGTCACTAAGGTGCTGTTCGATACCTGCGGTGGCAATGGCACAAAGCCACAAGCGGTGGGTGTCGAGTACCTCCAAGGCAAATCCGTATACAAAGCGGATCCACGACGGAATGCCAACACTACAGAAGGTGTTCCCAAGACAGCTTTTGCTCGCAAAGAAGTAATTGTCTCAGGCGGTGCATTCAACTCGCCTCAAATCCTTCAACTCTCTGGTATCGGTCCCAGAGCCCTTCTTGAGAAGTATGGTATTCCAGTGGTCTCTAATCTACCCGGCGTAGGTCGTAACCTCCAGGATAATTACGAAATACCAATGTATGGCGAGGCGCAAGTGACCATTACGGCCCCAGTTGACCCCAATGCACCAAAGTGCACATCTGGCGCACCTGGAGATCCATGCATTGACCTTTGGTACAAGGGTGAGGGACCATATGCGCGCGGCGGCGTCAACTCCAACGCTTTCCTGCTCAAGACATCGCACGCCGTCGAAGATGAGCGTGACATGTTCATGTTTGGCTTCCCTGGCAGCGTCTTCCGTGGTTTCGCACCTGTCACAAGTCAGAATCAGACGCCCGTTCCTCCCACAACTTTTTCTTGGTCTACTGTTAAGATGCATCCACAGAACACCGCAGGATACATTCAGATTCAGTCTGCTGATCCTACGGAGCCCCCAGAAGTCAACTTAAACTACTTCGTTACTGGTGCAGAGACAGACATGGGCGCCATTCTGGATACACTGGCATTCGTACGGAAAGCTTTCAGGACAACCGAGGGACCCGTTGGTCCTGTTACTCCGGTCTCCCCTCCTTGTCCCCCATCTGATATACTTGAGACTGGGTACTGTAGTGATGTTGAGATTGATAAGCAGTGGATAGAGGACCAAGTATTCGGCCATCACCCAACGAGCACCAACAAGGTGGGCCCAGACTCTGACCCATTGGCTGTGCTAGACGCCCGATTGAGAGTCAAGGGTGTAGAAGGCCTGCGTGTTGTCGACGCAAGTGCTTTCCCAAGATGTCCAGGCGCATTTCCAGCAGTTTCCACGTTCCTGTTGAGTGAGAGGGCGACGGATCTAGTGTTGGAGGACGCTACCAAGTAGTAGGCCTTGAGTAGTTGATATACGGAGGACATGGTTTATGCCATATTGTATTAACATATCCTTGTAGTAGAAACTAAAGATATGCTCTATAATTCCTATGTCCTAGTTAATTCAAAGTGAATTTTTTTTACATAGATATTGCTAGTATCGTGCAAAAGCTAAAAGTTGTTATTTGACTTCTGAGAAAATGCCGTACCACTTCTAGCTACGTCCTCGGAAAATAGTACCAAAAAGGCTGTGATGCTTAGCAAAAATGGGCGAGAGAAAGAATGCAAAGTAGGGTTGAAATTGAAAACAATATGCATAAACCTAGGCCTGGTATTAGCGTTCCTTACCCCACCAACGACAGCCCACCCGTTCCCCGACGCGCCAAAAATTATTCTGTCGCAGTCCCCGCCCGCAAACTGCGCGCATTTAACAAAACTCCTTACAACCAACAAGCATCACCTATACTATATCGCACGCTCTACCGAGATACACGCTCCCGGAATACTCATCGCAAACCTCAGCTCTCCTCACTCCAATAATTCAACGTATACGCGCACGCAAAAGATGAAGCTCCTAACCCTCAACTTCCTCACCTGCGCCATCAAAGCCTGCAAAACGAACCCCGCATCTTTCCCCTTGCACCCGCGCGACGCCGAGCTCGAAATTGTCGAGGCAGACGTAAACCTAGCGTTTTTGAAAAACATTCTCCCTCGCATTTTATGGAATGAACTGAGGGTGATATGCAGTGAGGTGAGACGACAATCTTTCTTGATACATGTTGTCACATCTTGGGCATATATATACATCAGAAGGCGAAAGAGGGAGAAAAGAACAAGAACAGTAGAGCGAACACAAGCTAACACTTGTTTTCAATATTTGTAGCTCGGACTCCCTGAACTCCCACCTACAGCACCCACACCCGCCGATCTCATCGAGCCTTCGTCGTCTTCCACATCCGCACTAGATACCGCTGATGCGACACCGGCCGCCGACGCACAAGAGGGGGAAGAGCCTAGCCAGACGGCGAAGGATCTGCACAGGATACTGCTCGAGACGTGTATAAAAGAGGGGAAACTGGTGTGTGGAGCGTGCCAACACGAGTATGCAGTGAAAGAGGGTGTTGCGAATTTCTTGTTGCCGGGACATTTGGTGTGAGAAGAGACAAGATAAAGGAACAAACATGAAAGAAGGAAAAAAAGGGTAGATGCTATGCAACCAACAAAGGTATAGGGCAGAGGCGAACACGGTGCTACGAGAAGGGAGTAAATTTGGAAGCATGGGTTACCAAGTACTTCCGTGCGCCAGAGCAAGGAAAAAGAACAGAGGTGCGACTTCATAGCAGATGTGGAAGGGGAAGAGTGGTTCGAGGGAACCGAACATTGCGACTTGATACCCTTTCATTTAAGCATAAACACGTAGCAGGCGAAGGTGTCGCATGATAGAGAGGCCGAAGATACTCGCGACCATTCGGTCCAGCTTCAAAGCTACCCTTTTCTTCCCTTTTAGCCAAAAAATTGGTATCTAAAACATACGCCCAAAACACCGGTTGCTGCCACTACATCTTTTTTCTTTTACAATTGCAGAGAGAATCACACCCAACCCTCTCAAGACCCAATTGCACGGTTAATCTGCACCCGCTTGTCCTCGCCACCGGATACAATACCCACCTGGCGATCCCAGCACACGCTGAAGACCTTGGCGCCCTCCCCATGGCTCTTTACATGCTCACCATCCTGCCATTGCCTGTAAATTGTATATACACTTTCGCCCGTCAAGCCCTCGCCGACCTGGCCACCCGCACTGACGTTTCTCAAATCCCATATCTGGACCGTGCCATCATGAGACGCAGACACAAGGTTGTGTTCGGACGACGGATCCGTGTCGAGGGATACAACGGCATTCTTGTGGCCTCGTAGCGTCATGACACTGATCTGGGTAGCTGATGCGCGGGGGTCGACGAGAGTAATGTGTCGTGCCGAGGTGCCGGTTGCCAGGAGATTTCGGGAAGGAATGGCGCACAAGGAGAGGAGCGAGTGGCCCGTTGTTCGCGTGTCAACACATATAGCGGTAGGCAGATCCCATGTCTTGAGCGTGTGGTCATATGAAGCAGAGTATGCGACTGTGGCATCGTCTGGCTTGAAGATTACGCTGGAGACAGGTGAACTGTGGCCTGTGAATGTTGCCAATGCGCCGCGGGCAGGAACCGTACGATCTGGTTTCGAGAGTTTTTGTCGCTTGTTGGAAGCGACTGTTGAGTTTGGGAGTAGATTCGATGGTGCGACTGGGTTTTCCTTTGCGTTGCTCGAGAAAAGCGAAACAGTCGTGTCTGAAGATGCGGACAGGATCCGGTTTGAAGGTGCATGGACTGCAACGTCTTCTACGCCCCAGCGGTGATTGAAGAGTTCCAAGGCAGTCGTGATGGTCCGCGCATCGTCGTCGTAGTTGTACATACGAACAGTGTTGTCCAAGCCAGCGGCCACCATCTTCTTCTCAGACAACCACTTTGCCGTCTTCAAACTGGTAATCCGACCTCCATTGTTGGGCGCCTCAGAGGTCGCCAAAACGTCGCCTGATGTGTTCCATACTCTCAGAAGCCCGTCGTAACTTGCGCTCAGTATCCTCTCTTGTCCATTCTGTACCCCCGACAGGATATCAACTGCAGAAACCCAATCATCATGTTCGAAACTCGTCACGTTCAGTGGTGGTACCAGCGCCCTAGTGTATTCTACATCGAGCGTCGCTTCGGCATTAATACCATTCTTGGTGAGAAATTGGTCGATGGTTGTGCGGAGAAATTCGCCATTGATAAGTATGTCGAATGGAATGCGGTTTTCATCCCCGCGATGTAGGAGCTCGTTTACAAGAGTCGAAAGCTTGTGGCGCGTTAAGGCTACAGGCGCGCTCTGTTAGCACAGTATGTGGAAATGGATACTTGTACAGCATGTTGCGACTATGCTTCAATTGCACAAATTTGCGACACGCTACGGCACAAGAGTGCGCAGCTTATCATCATGTCTTGCGACGGTACTTACATGTTTGTACAAGCAAAGTACTAGGCCCCTCTGAAATTTGCAGGCTAGAATCACGCGTAGTGAGACGAATCTGCACCTTGGTCTCTGCAGCTTCGGTATCCATGGCGTCGTTATGTGGTGGGTTGTTTGTCGAAAAGTTGTGTGCGAGTGACGACGGATTCTGGAAGCTTTGGAAATTTTGGGATCTCGAACTTTTTCCGAAGGAGGTTAGCGCAAAAACACCAACCAGTCGGCGTTCGCGAACCTCCGGCAATCTGCGATATTCCTTGCTGAACTTGTTCATTAAAATGATTTGCGTATTATGGATAGTCTCTCAGAATGCTCGGGAACATTTTAATTAAATAGAAAGCCATTTTCGTACTAATATGATTGTGAGTGAATACTTGATGTCTTCGTGTGACTTGCTTCTCTTCATTGTACGCTAGTCCTCCTGATCTCAGCAATTGCTCTCCTCCGATGATCACTAGGTGCAAACAACGCCTCAATCAAGCCTATTACCTCCTCAGCTTCCATTTCTAGCTTCAGTTCTCCGTCTGTCCAGAAGTACTTGATGTCTGCGAGGCTGCTGTCCAGAATCTCGCTGAGATACTGGAATTTGAACCAGTTAGGTGTATAGACGCCAGCCATATCTCTGATTTCTCCATTGTCGTCCTCTGTTTGGAAGTGCTGTGCTAGTGTAGAAAGTGAGACACAGTACCCATATAGTTTTCGAGACTCGTCTTCAGCAATATCTGCTTTATCCTCCACATCATTCACAAACTTTGTAAGGGCCGCTGATACTAATGAGCCAAGGGACTGGAGTAAAGCACTCTTGGAGAGGACGTTTTGCCATTGGCGCTTCACGTCTCCTATCCTGTCGATGGTTGTGGCAATAGCATCGTCACATACTGTGGCGAAAGGGACGTTGATGCAATCCTGAAAGCCTTGGGCATCCTCCAAGTTGTCCCTTATTATTTGTCGTTGCGATTCCATCTCACGTCCGTACGCGCGTTTGCCGAATCCATCGACGGTCTTGATGTCAGCCTCCAGCAATGGCTTTAAGCGTTTTGAGGGCTGCAGATGCTGCGGTAACGTAGATGATGTGACTTTTTCCGCTTGTTCTTGTAAGAAGAGCCGTAGCCGATCTGATAGGCGCTGACAATCATTGTAGATGAGCATGTTACTCGCAATGTCCTTGGAGTAATGCATAGCGGCGGTGGCTCGGTACATTGCAAGTAATAGACTTGGTATTGCGTACAAGCCTCCACTCGCAGGTGAAATGGCTGATTTGACAAGATCGGCCGAATTGAGAGCGTCTACATCTCTGAGAACCTGCAAAATGATATCCATGAGCGCGTCAGGAATTGCTGTCACAGTATATGTCTCTCGCAGTGTAACCTTTTGGTCCGCGGGCGCCTTTTGCTGGGCTGATTTCTTTTTTGAATTCGGTGATTCTGGTGCTTTGGCTTTGGGATTCGGCGTAGCAGTTGGCTTAGTGTCGGTTTCGTCGTCCCAATCCGCACCCCAGTCTTCGGCATCTTCGACATCGGAGGGCTTCTCCTTGGAAATTTCTTCCTTGGGCTCCTCATCCGGTATTTCAACTTCATCACCCCACGCACTCATGTCCTCTTCTTCTACCGACACTGTTTGCTCCTTAGTAGTCTCGTCCTCACCCTCGCCATCCCAATCTGCTGCCCAGTCATCTTCCTGGTCATCGCCAGCGTGTAAAGCATCTCCACTAGATATAATCTGTGTCTCAACCCTCTCTACAGTCTTTTTCTCTAGTACCTTTTTTGGAATCATGGCTTGGACTTGAGCAATGGCGGCTTCTTTTTGCCTGGCCAGCCAGAGTTCGGGGGACTTGTCGACCCACTCTGTCAGACGGCTCTGACCAGACCATTCCAGCTCATCCAGGAATTCAACAAGTCCCAAGACATAAGAGAGCGACTCTTGAAATTGAGGGATGCCCTCTGTTGAAAGTGGTATGGCAGGCAAAAGATGATTTGATATTAGACGGGAGGCGATGATTGGAACGATCTTGTGTGACAGCGGAATAACGATAGAAGGCGGTAATCGTGTGCTTAGGTACTCTGCAATGAACTGAATGTCTCCTATTGTGGCCTTGATGCTTCCATCGTTGACTGGACCTGCGCGTTGTATATCATCCCCGTGAATCTCAAACGCGGATACAACGCGGTCGGCGCTCATGGAAAGACGGGGAGAAATTATGATTTTATCGAGGTCGCGACTCAAGCGGACGATTAGGTTGTCAAGGAGGCCAAGCTTTACGAGGGCTTCGACAGTTGTATTGATATCAACTTTGGCTTCTCGTTCGATCGACTGGTGCAGCGAAATCTTATGACTGACGCTGTCAACTGATATCAGTCCGTTCCAAGAGTCTATGACAGTCTCTACGAGGGCCTTCTTCAGCTGGTCTTGCTTGTTTCTGAGCACACCCACTACTCTTGTCGTCATGAAGGGACCGAGTCTCTTGAAGGCGCCGTCTGCATCTTCCAAGGTACTGATGGCATGGAGAACATGACCATTTACCGCCGCATTCTGAGCTGAGTCTAGCAAAGTAGATATGTCTCGCAGTTGTTCCACTGTTTGTACCAGGCTCTCGTTGTACGCAATCTCGGTGTGCAACAGGCTGACCTTGCTTGCGGCATCCTGAACATGTGCTGTGTTCTCTTTGCCTAATTCTGCTTGCTGTACGATTTCCTTGGCCGTATCCTGGGAGCGTTTGATATCGTGCTGGAGCTTGCGTGCCTGGGTAATCCAACCGTCGATATCAGGCGCGGCCTCTCGTGAGAGCTGACGGACTCGGTTCTGGGGCAAAGAGTCAATATCGGGACCGCAGAAGAAGTGATATGTCTTCGCATACTTTTGTGTCTTCGCGGGCCTTGGTAACTATTTCCAGCAGTTTTGGGAGCGCTGTGGATGGCACTGTAGCAGATGCCACATGTTCGTCCTGGGGAAACGCTCCATACTGTGCCGATTGAAAGAGCGCGTCGCCTAGCTGCTCGTCTGACACTTGCGGAGGCATTTGCGGCTAGCAGGCGATTGTCATGCCCGGTGTTAAAAGAGACGTGAGGCGTGTCATACTATAGATCACTTGCAGCTGCACGGACATGCGGCCGACGTCAACCCTGGTGTCGCTGCCCCGCCACACCTACCCCGCCACCGCTAGTAAGACTGTGTGGCCTATTCTTTGTACGTATAAGCCGCCAACACGTGCGCCTAAACAATGTCGCAGCAAACAACTGACTCCATACCCTGCCTTCTTGGTCTTTTTCTGACAGGCTGCCTCTTTGACCGCTGACAACAATCCTGGTACATTAGAGCCTCGCTGCCACGCTTCTTCTGCACTATCTTACACTGGCTCTGCTGGTGTGGCATCCTTTTGCCTTCATTCCATCTCATCTACCCGTAAGTTCCCTTCACGGTGTCGTGCGCAGCTCGGCAACAAAGTAGTCCATGGACACGAACCCGGGGCTCTACAGCATCTTGAACACACTCTTTGTGCATACTAAGCACTTTTTTATGATTATCCTCTACAACCATATCTGAGCGCTAGTAACCCATATTGACGAGAATACTGAATTAGCCATTCACAGGGTCGACTAACACAACAATAGTAGTGCCAATTTGGGCAAGGCGGTTTGTGCCAGTGATCTATCTACCGAGCAATCCTACTCTGACCACTTTACTGGATTGACCCTCCAGTCTTTCAACTTCGCCACCATGGGGTCTGTAGCACAGGAGACACATTTCAAGAAGATACAGCAATTCAAGGCAAACTATGCTGATGCAACATTCACTCAGTATGAATCTCAGCGCACGGGGCTGCGCGTAGTTGTGGTTGATCGAAAAGGTCCAAAGGTTTACGGAAACTTTGCGGTAGCCACAGAGATTCACGATGATTCTGGTGCACGTGAGTACATCAAATCGACTTCTCCACAATTATCCTAATAAGAAGCAGCACATACCCTGGAACATCTTTGCTTTATGGGCTCACGCAAGTATCCCTTCAAGGGCGTGCTTGACAAGATTGCGACCCGTTCATACTCGGATACCAATGCGTGGACGGATGTCTCAGAGACAGTATACACTCTCTCCACTGCGGGCTGGGAAGGCTTTGCGCAACTGCTGCCAATTTACCTTGACCATCTCATTGTTCCTACACTGACAGATGCTGGCTGTTACACTGAGGTTCACCACATTGATGGTAAGGGAGAAGATGCAGGGTAAGTTTCCTTGATAAATCAAGCATAAAATCACTAAAAACCCTAAAGTGTTGTCTACTCCGAGATGCAGGGGCGACAGAACTTGCAGGGCGACCTGATGGACCTTCAAATGCGTCGTCTCCTGTACCCTGAAGGGGACGGTTTCCGGATGGAGACTGGTGGCTTGATGGAGAACCTCAGGGTCTCAACCGCAGAACGGATTCGCCAATTCCATCGAGACATGTATCAGCCCAAGAATTTGCGCGTCATCATCATAGGAGAGGTTGACCACCCGAATCTTCTGCAAGTTCTAGATACTTTCGAAGACAATATCATCGACCATGTGCCGGCCTACGATGCCCCATTCAAGCGCCCATGGGTGGAATCGCCACGTACTCCTCCACTAAGCAAAACCATTGTCGATACAGTAGAATTTCCGGAAGAAGATGAGTCTACTGGAGAGATTCAGATTGCGTTCTTGGGCCCAGAAACTACCGATGATCTGGGAGAAACAGCCATTAACACACTTCTGAACTACCTTGCTGGCTCATCTGTGTCTGTACTCGTCAACACGCTTGTCGAGAAGGAGCATCTAGCTAGTATGGTTTACTTTTGGTGCAAAGGCCACTACGATATGATCATCTGGTGGACTATCTCTTCAGTGGAGACTGGTAAGCTCGCCGACGTCGAGAAGCGCTTCTTTGAAGTTCTCAAAGAACATGCCTCTAAACCACTTGATATGAACTATCTGAAAGACTGCCTTCACCGCTTTAAAAGGCAAACACGGTACATGTCCGAGATTGGTCTGGATGAATACAAAGACCCGATTATCAAGGACCATGTCTTCGGCGACCGAGAAGGTACTCATCTTGAAGACGCAATGGCTACTCTCGATGTTTTTGATATCCTCGACATGTGGACAGAAGAGGAGTGGAGAGCCTATCTGAACAAGTGGATGGTGAATGCTCACCATGTCTCCATCCTTGGCAAGCCCTCAAAAGCTCTGTCTGACAAGATTAAAGCCGACGAGGTTGCTCGCGTCAAAGCACAACAGGAAAAGCTAGGCGAAGAGGGGCTGAAGAAATTGACACAGAAGCTCAAGGAGGCGCAGGAAGAAAACGACCGGCCTATTCCAGAGGAGATAATTGCAGGCGTACAGGTTCCAAGCACCGAGTCCATTCACTTCTTCCAAACCACCACAGCACGGTCTGGATTGGCGAAGAAGCTTGGTGTCTCAGACAATTCAGTCCAGAAGATTGTCGACAAGGATGAGAACGGTCTTCCTCTGTTCATCCACTTTGAGCACATACCGACGTCTTTTGTACACTTTGGATTGGTACTGGGTACTGCCAGCCTACCGACTGAACTGAAGCCTCTTCTTGGGGTCTACCTTACCAACTTCTTCGCTACTCCCATCATGAAGGACGGCAAGCGCATAGAATTCGAAGAAGTTATCACCAAGCTAGAGCAGGATACCATTGAGTACTCGATGGATCGTGGTACAGACATTGGAAGCTCCGAGATGATTTACATTCCTTTCGTCGCGGAAGCAGATAAATTCGAGACAGTCGTACTGTGGCTGAGGTCCATGTTGGTGGACTCCATCTTCGACACTGAGCGCATCATCTCTGCCGTGAAGAAGATGCTGGCTGATGTGCCTGAAGAGAAGCGTGACGGCGATGCCATGAGCTTTGCAGTCGACCGCATGATTCACTACGACGCCGTATCAGCTGTCCGCGCAACCGGTACACTCGTTAAGGGACTATATCTCAAGCGCATTCTAAAGCTCCTAAAGACCGGACCACAACAGGTTCTGGATAAACTCGAAGCTCTACGCAAGCACCTACTGACGTTTTCCAACATGCGCATTCTGGTAACCGCAAACGTCGAAACGCTACCAAATCCAGTCTCAACATTCAAGCACCTTACCGACGCATTCCAGCCAGGACCAGAACCCACTATCAACCCAATCGATGACAGAAACGCCCTCCTCTCAGACGTTGGACGCAACCCAGGCGGCACACACTACATCATCCCCATGCCCATCGACTCGTCCTTTGCCGTCCTGACAGCCAAGGGACCACAAGGCTACACGAACCCCCAACTGCCTCCCTTGATGGTCGCACTCGCATACCTCGACGCAGTCGAAGGCCCCATGTGGCAGTCTATCCGCGGCACCGGTCTCGCCTACGGCAGTAACTTCTTCCGCGACCCGGAGACAGGCCTGCTGAAGTTCCGCATCTCCAAGTCGCCAAACGTATTCGCCGCATACAACAAAGCAAAGAATGTAGTGAAAGAGTACGGTGACGGCACGCAGAAGCTGAATAAGCTGGAGCTTGAAGGCGCCATCTCGAGTATCGTTCGCGACTTTGTGGATGAGCGAGCGACGATCGTGGATGCGGCGCGTAGCTCGTTTGTTGATTTGGTGACGAGGGGTGTGGGTAAGGACTGGCAGGAGTGGGCGCTGCGCGAGGTGCGCAAGGTGACTGAGGGGGATGTGCAGAAGATTCTGCAAGAGGTTGTGGCCAAGGTGTTTGAGCCTGAAAAGACGGATTTGGTGGTGACGTGCGGTGGCATCATGACTGATGTGAGTAACTTTTTCTTTCCACCCTCCTCGTTTCGTCACAAAGAACATGTCTAACTTTTCTTGTTTTCTACACCAGGGTCTGAAGAAGGATTTCGAAGATGCGGGTTTCAAGATCCAGCTCAAGCAGCTTACGGACTTCCAAGATGCATATGGCTTGGAGGGTGATGAAGACGAGGACAAGGATGACGACGAAGACGTTTCTGGAAGCGAAGATGGTGACAGCGAGAGTGGATCAGAAATGGAAGAGTAGGGCTCTTACATATATGCTAGACTTGAACTTAGATCATGCTATACCAATCACATTGCTCCCGCAAACCTTTCCCACAAAAGACACAGTAAAAAAACCCGTCAATAGATGTAAACAGTCCTTTTTTCATTCAGAGCCAAAATGCATCATGAGTCTTTTGATTGATATTTATACACTTGTGCGACGAGGTATTGGCGCAGAAAAACAAACAAACGACATTTGCCCCAATAGCCGAAAAAGGAAATAAACAAAGACGGACCCATCGCACATCAAAAACGCAAATACAGGCCATGTGCAGGGTCGACATCTTTCTCAAAAAAGAGTAAGGGAGAATAGAAAGAAAGAGAGAAAAAAAATCATCTTCTCGTAAATACATACAAGGAAGTGTTTGGAGAAGACAAAAAAAACATAGAGAGAAAAAAAGAGACGCCAGCAATGCTCCATTCACTTGGAATGGTAGAAGTTGCCCCAATCCCCAAATCCCATACGCCAGCCCTAGATCCCTCGTCGCGTTTCGAAGGGGTTAAGAAAAAAACTCTTTGGTTTTAGATTCGGTGAGACGACAAGCAAAAAAGATTGGGGAATCACATAAGAGAAAGAGAAAACGACAAGGGAGGGAAGACAGACAGCGGCGAAGCAAGAAAGAGAAGCCGACGCCAGTTCGACGAGCCCCCAATCTTCACCAGAACGCCTCAACCCACCGCGCACGACCCAAAATTAGGAACACCTTTTCGATCTCAGAAAGAAGGGCTCCCCCGCAAAGACCACCAACTATGCATCCTCGGGCAGAATGCGAGCGAAATGCTTTTCCCAAATCCATCCCACAGTCTTTGTAGCATCGTCTTGGTTGCGAGCAAGCCACAGCTCGCCCTTCATGCCAATAACGTCGAAAATCTCACCCGGGACATACACAAGGTACGGTATCCCACCTTCACGGCGGTCATGGGCAATGTTGAATTCGAACAGACTGGCAGCCAGGAAGAGCACTTCAGGCTCTTCGGCCTCAGCAGGAGTAGTGGGTAGTTCTTCGACGCTGCCTCGGGCAGGAGAATCGGACATCGGTAGCGCGGAGTTGAACACCCCGGACGCGCGAGTAGATCCAGCGAGAGATGTTGGCTGCGAAGGCGGTGCTGATATGGTATGTGTGCTGGTCTGCAGAGGTGAGAGGAAGGAAGGCCCGAGTTGAGGTGGAAAGTCGAATGCATGAGATACCGAGGGTGAATGCTCAATATCGATAGCACCATCAAGACCCATGTAGTTGTGGTTGCTGCGAGAAGTTCCAGTATTACGGCGCTCGCTATGCATGACGGTAGCATCGCTGTTGTCTGAAGAAGGACTGAGTGCCCGTGCCTCGCGCAGCGACGTAGGTCCAGGACCTGTCCGACTTGCTCCGTTAGGCGGATGCAGCGAGGGGTAGGCGGGTCCTGCAGGAGAAGAACGGGGCGGGTTATCAATGGGACGAGGATGTGACCGGGGAGCATAGCCGCCACTGTTGCGGTTTCGTGAGTCGATCAAGGAAGTGTCGCTGCTCATTGATTCGGTACGACGAGAAGAAGAGTTACGTGACGAGCCGCCACCATCCGAGGAGAATGTAGGAACGGGCGAGGTCATGTTCGAAATATCGATGAGCAGATTTCGATTGACAATGCCAAGTTTGTTGGCAATTTCTTGCATCGGCTTGTAATCGGAGTGGAAGCGCTCGACATATGACTCGAGATCGTAACGAAGCGATGTCGTATGTTGCGGTTCGCTTTCGAGTAGAGGAAGAATTTTTTTTGAGCAGGTCTTGTACCAATCCTTTTGCAAGCACATGAATAGTGTCATGAGCGTGCGCATGAGACCTTTTGTTCTCTCGTAAAGCAAAGGCAGTTCGTGCTTTAGTGTGTCGTTGATCGTAGAAAACTTCTTCGCCGACTCTTCTAGGTCGGGATCCACTTTCTCACCGCGATCAATGGCCTGCTTGTGCTTGACATAGTACAACAAGTACTTCTTGCGCTGCTCTATCGTCTTCTGGTACGATACCCACATCTCCCAGAGATCTCCAACCGGCTTCAGCACACGGCTGCGAACAGCAGCTTTCTAGTGCATAATTAGCTTTACCTAAAAAAAGTAGACTATATGCCAACTTACATGCTCTTCGAGAGCCTTGTTCTGTAGCTCGAAATGGGCCATTGCCCACTTTCGCCAAGTGCTCTCAATCTCAGGATACACCGATGGCGCCACTTCGCAAACAGTGATGAAGCCCAGGAAGACAATGTTGAGCTGCAGATAGTGCTCAGTAATGGCTTCAAGGTACTGTTCAAAGTCGCGAATGACAATCTGAAGTTGGAAGAAATGACCGCCAAACTTTTGCTCCTTAGATTTGTAGTCTTGGTCCTTGAATGTCTTGTCTGCCTCATCATATGCTTTGCTCTTGTCCACCTTGGGGATAAATGCTTTGACAAACGTCTTGCCCAAACCACTCTTCTTCTCTTTCTTGCCCTCAGAAGCAGCAGCACGGAAGGTATCAGAACGTGCCTTGGCCTCGTTGATGCGTTGACTCATTGCTTTGAGTTCCTCGTAGGCCTCCCGAATCTTGGGCAGATCCGGGTGGTCTGGGTCGGTGATCTCTTGCAGCGATTGGAGAATCAGCGGATACTTGAGCAGACGTTGACACGGCTTCAGCAGAAGAGAATCTAGATCCCACGCTTGGGTCATATTCTCCACTTGCTCAAAGCAAGCAGTGACCCATCCGGATAGAATTTCATTTCCTTGATTTTTCTTGATGTATGCACTTGCATTATCTTGGTTCAAGAAGTAGGTTGTGTAGAGTCTTTCCATCTTTTCTTTGTTGTCAAGGAACACCTGGCCGATTGTTGTCAAGCGATCGTTCTCCGGGGTACAGTTCTCAAACTGGTTCACAGAATCCTCTGACGGTCTTTGAGTACTCGCGGATGCTTCTTGGGTGTCACCCAGTTTAGTGTCAGTAGAATCGCGATTCCAGGGGCCGGTTGGAGGCGGTATCTCGTAGTTGACAATCGGTTTCGCGGCTTTCTTGAATGCCCGGAATAGCGACAAGGAAAACTTTTCGAGCTCTTTGCAGTTGCTGAACAAGAGCCTCTTCTCTTTCTCGCTCATTAGGTTCTGCGCTGTAGCTTCGAAGATGTTGTGTGCAATCATCATATCGATGCAGAATTGATGCTCGGTTGTGAGCAACTCTTCCAGTGTACGATACCGCTTGATCAGCGCCTGCTTCACCGGATCAGGCTGGCCATCTTCCCCCTTTTCACCTTCGGTCGGTGTTGGGACAGATGTCTCCATGGGTTGTGGAGTGCCATATCGATCCTCTAGACTCTTCTCATGAATATGAATGACTGGCGTACGCGACCGAGCGGGGTGCATCTCGAATTGCTCGTCGCTGAGTGTAGGTCGAGAGAGTTGGTGGTGCGACAGATGACTGTATGAGGCGTTTTGCAAAGCTAATTGTCCGTCAATGGACGGCTGAACGGGGGGAGGTGGGGGTGAATAGTTGGGCCGGGGTGGTGCGTTCAAGGGCGAATGCGGCATGGAATGTTGCAAGTCCAATCCAAGGCCACCATCGGTCCAGGCAAGCTGCGGTAGTTCAAGACCATCAGTGGGAGCCGATGGACGATCGTTGGAGGAACTCTGTGACAATGCATTGCGAGAACGGTTTCCGGAAGAACTGCCAGAGTGGGATGCATCTTCCTGAATGGTAGTGGTTGTCGATGCGCCAGAGTATCGTCGCGACGATGAGGGATATATGATGGCAGTGCCACCAGGAGCAGCATCTGGCAACTGCTGGGGAATTTGTGGGGGGGTTCTTGATGGACGTGGCGGTGATGTTGTGTTGCTCAGCTCATGCTTGGTAGTGTCACGTGCCGACCCGTTTGCGTCACTTAGCAATCGTGCAAGGTATGTCTCTGTCGCCTCTTTGGACCCCCAATCCTTGTGCTGTGCTATTACAGGGGAGACTTGGTGTACTCGTTCCCGTGACACAGACGCCATTTCTGGTGATATGACTGGTGACTGATGGTACATGTTCAAGACCGAGTTCACCACACTATACGTCTCTGTGTTTGGTGTAAGAGACACACGTTTTCGGTGAGCCGCTACACTGGCTGAATCATCCGGATAAAGCGTGTCACGCTTCGGATAGGATGCAGATAGAGCCTCGTTTGCATCGTAGCCATGATCCGACTTGAAGTCAAACGACAGAGCCTTGAGGCCTTCGTTGAAGGTGTCGGTGTCGGACTCCCAAGGTTTTGTAGACTGCTCATCACTAAGCATGATTGGTATTGATTCCCTAACGCCTAGCTCTGATTGTTCAATGTCGGGTGTGTGAGAGACGCTGTTCTGAGCAGAAGCATGGAAGACGTTGGGTTGTAAGAGCTGCTCGTCTGAATTCTGGTGGACTGCCGGTGGCGTAAGGACAAAACTTCCGGGTAGTCCTAGCACAGGCGATTCCTCAAAATCGGTCACTGCCGATTGTGGTTGGTTGGGCGGGGGTACGGTCAAGGTAGAAGTCTGAAGACTCAAATGCTGTTGGTCTGGTGGGCATGAGTCTTGGTCGTACGAGGGACGCTTCGCCTGAGCATGTGCCTCGAAAGACTGCTCGAGTTCAGCAACGCCGGGGAGCCCCTCTGACGGCTCCGGTTGGAGTTGGAAGCTGCTTGCAATTGGAAAGTATCCGTGTTCGTCCTGACGGTCGGCGCTTCGGGAGCGGGAGGCTGGCGAAGGCTGGAGAGGTTGCCGTTCTCGCGAGTTCCGCAGTCGAGGGGATGTTGGTGGAGGCGGGGCGGTAACAACAGCGGCTACGCTTGGTCCAGGTCTCGCACCTAGAGGCGATTTTCCTCTTTCACGATATCCGCGGTAGGCTAGAGCGGGCAGCGTTGATTGGTCTGCACCACGTGAGGTTGGAGTGACAGCGGCAGCGGCTAGTACCCTCTCCATTCTTGTGGGGGATGTCCTATTGCTGTGGCTCATTGCGCGTGTGGGAGTATATTTTACAGAGCGGGTCGAGGAATTGGAGTCTGAGCCAATGCTCATTCGTCGTGTGGCTACGGGGATTCGTGAGCGTGGAGTGTGCCGCGCGGGTGACCGCGACTTTGTTTGGTCGTGGGATTGTGTGCGTTGCGAGTCCTGCAGCGATACTGCAGTCGGGCCACTAGCCGACCGTCCATGGCGTGAAGCGTGGTGGGATGTGGAAGACAATGGAGCCTCTCCCAGCGTGCCGTCGACGGTGGGAATTCCGAAACCAGGCGACGACACATCCTGGCCAGTCAGTACTTCGCCAAATAGCTGCCTTGGACCAGATGTCGACGGGCGACTTTGTGAGGCGGATTTCGTTTTTGACGACGAGGCGTGCTGGTCGATGCTGGCCTTTATGCCATTTGTGCGGCGCGTGTTCCGAGGGGTCGCGGGAGCAGGCTGGGGTCTTTCCCTTGGCTTCAGATTGCTAAACTTGTGGGGGCCATATGAGGCCTCTCTGCTGGGGCGCGCGGCCGACGCGGTGGACGAGACCGAGGCATTGGCACGGCGGTGGACGTCGTACGAGACAGCCCTGGAGGGATCGCGAGACCTGGAGCGCAGCGTGGACGAGGCCGTGGGCGAGGTGGCATCGGGTGAGCGCTCAAAGCGCTCAGCAAGTGCTTTTACTTTGTTTGACTGGTTTGGGGGGGAGCGGGTGGCCGAGGCAGAGACGGGTGAGGCAGAGGCAGAGGCAGAGGCAGGAGTGTTTTTGGCGGCGTTGGCATTGGGGTGTCGGGGGCGCGCGGTGGGCATGTCTGGGCTGTGTTGCGGTGAGGTAGGAGCTTGGAGCTCGGTCGAGGTGGAGGTGTAGGCCGAATAGTACTTGTCTGGCGAGGCGGCCAGAGCATCTTCGGGGGGGTGCAGTTCGGTGGATTGCAGCCAGGTCGATACGGAGAGGCCGGGGTCGTATGCATATCCATGCGCCTGATCAGACTCCATCTCCCATTGCTGGCGGGCGCAGGAGCGCAGAGGCAAGGCAACGCCGTTGTCGTGGGGAGAGGCGGTCCAGTGTCGGGCAGAGCAGTGGAGCAGCGCAGAGCAGCGCAGAGCAGCGTAGGGCAGAGCAGCAGCCGGGGTTGCCAGCACAGCCAGCGCCAGCCGTCTATTGGACTGGGGGAGAGGCGAGGGGCACAGCCAATCGCGGCGGACACACGCCTGCCGTCGCCGGGCCTGCACGGTTGAGCGTCACACCGGCTCAGAGGGCGTGAGAGCGGGTACTTGGGGGAGGGGGTCGTGGTCGTGGTTGTGGTGGTGCGCTTGGGGGAAGTGTTGCCGGGCGATAGCACTGCCACTGGGGGCAGTGAAGGAATGCAATCGAGGTGCCTGGTGTAGCCCCCCAGGATCGAGCTAGGAAACGGGACAACAACGGTGCCGCAGGGGGACAGACGGCCTGGAGACAGCCTGGAGACAGGTGCAGACGGGCGTAGACGGGCGTAGACAGGTGCACAGGTGCAGACAGACAGACGCAGACTGACAGCGACGGGCGTGGGCATGGAGCATCAGATACGCCCAGTGTTTCCCATCCACTGCCTGTCTGTCTGCCCGCCCGTCTGTTCCCTCTGCCTCGTCCTCCTCCGGCTGCAGCCACTACTAACACCACCATCTCCACTACTCTACATACTACCACATCTCGCTTCCCAGCCAGTAGCTCCAGGCGCCAGTTGGGCGAGCAGGCCATGCTAGCGAGTGCCGTCCTCCGTGTACATCTATTGTATCTACTTACGTACGATGTGTCTAGCTACGTACGATGTGTCTAGCTACGTACGTATGCATGTATGCCTGCTGCACCCCCAGGGGCTCATGGCACAAACGCCACCCTCCAGCCCGTCCGCCTGCGCTCGCCATCTGCAACCAGCGTGAAACCAAAAGAGCGAGTGCCATGACAGGACACAAACTCCAGCCATCCTACCTTCTCTCCCCTGGCATGGCGCGTCCCGTCGCGTCTCTAGCGTCCCCGTAGCTTCACGCCCCACCACCCCTGCCCGGCCAAGCAAATAACCATACGACTCGGCCACTTGCCTGTCCACCATCTATGTACCATCCATCCATCCATTCACTTGACCGCACTGTCGTCCAAAACACCACACCCGCCATGAAAAGGAAGCGCGGCAACCATGACGGCACCCGCACCGCCCCCGTGGGGGTGTCCAACAAACAATTGGCTGCTGCCGACCAATCCCCCAATGCCACACCTCCCCTCCTCCATCACCACCCCCACCCAGTCCTGCACCGTCTCTATCCCCAACTCTCTACCCTGCGCCACTATTTGCTGTCAAGGCTGTCCTCGTCGTCCAAGAATAGACATCGGAAAATATCCCTGCTTGGACGTGCCCCTCCTGCTCCAGCTCAAGCTTCAGACACCAGCCCTGTGCAACATGTCGATAACACTTTGGCGCAGCTGCTCGATTCGGCCTTGGTCGGCTGTGTAGCACATGTAACCGCACAAGAACACGCACTTGCGGCCAAGGAACGTGACCAAGATCTACAGACATTCGCCCAGCAGCGCTCACAAAGTACTCCAGGGGCCACCTACAAGCCTGGCTACTATAAACAGCCCGAGGTATGTCGCGTCACGTGCTTGGCCTTTCCTGTGCTGCCCGTCTGCGCTGCATCTCCATGAGCCGCTACTGAGTACATGTAGATTGTTGACTATATAATTTGGCACTTGTTTACCCGCTCTTCCTCTTACAGGCCTACCCATGTGCTCTGCCACGGCTTCCAAAGGGCTGCAAGAGCCCGCAGTGAGCTGCATCATGGCCCAAATCCAAGGGTCTCCATCCCTGGCCTGCAGCAAGTCCACGTCAATAGCCATGTGCAAACTCTAAAGAACCCAGTGTGGTGCCGATTACACGCGCTCTTAGGCCAAGGCGGCGATCGCATCATGATGGACCTGCTTTTAGACTGCTCCATCTTTCTTCCCGTCGAAGCTAACATGGGAAACTACTACCAGCTCTCAGGCATGCCCCTGTCTGAAGTACAACTTGACAGCGTCGTGAGCAATGGCCCAGGGAACCCTAATACTAATATCCAGCCAATTACAAAGTCACTCTACCTCAATAGCGAGGACAGAACACCTGGGTCAATTGCATTTGTCCGTAGTCGCATGTTGTATGCAAAGGCTTCCCTGAATGCAAATGGAGGCGTCAGATTCGGCCTGCGCCATATACGTGCGTTCCCTGTCTCATCAATTTGCACCTCCTGACATAATTTGTAGACGTCTTGAATCGGTACCCTGACCGAGCCGATAATCAGCAGACAGTTCACATCATGCGTTACATCTTTCCTCGTCAGTTTGGCTTGCACAATGTCTTCACTTCAAAGGTAGATGCTCGTGAAAGTGCTATGCCTTTCAAAGACTACACACTGCGTGAAAAAGATATTTATATCAGCATGTGCCGCCATCTAGGTGACAAAGCAACTGATGCAGACCAAGTGGCCAAGTGGAAGTTGCACGTCCCTAGGAGACTTCGAGGCAACGTAATAAAGCTGATTGAAAAACTCCGAATTTTGAATCAACGTTGTTCATACACAGAGCTGCTTCGTTACTATTGTCCCATTGAGGTATTTCCTACCCTTCTCCTGGGTCACACCCTTCACTAATTACAACAGAGCATACCTTCATCTGCACAACCTGAATTGAAGAAGAGCGTAGCCCAGACCAAAGCGAATGTAGCAATAGTCACACAACTGGCCCAGTGTGATCGTGCCCATTCTCCCGTGTCTGAATCTAGCTCAATCCAGCAAACCTGTTTCCTTGACATGGCTTGTCCTGCGGCACATGTTTCGGCCTTTTGCCGTAGAGTCATATCCAAAGTCATACCGAAAGCTGCATGGGGCGATGATCATAATGAGCACATCATCATGTACTGGGTAGACCAGTTTGTAGCTTTGCGGAGATTTGAGTCGCTTACCTTACATCAAGTCACACAGAAGATACATGTACGTCTTTTCAGCCTTTATTTCTGGGTGTGTACTAAGCCAGCGCAGATTACTACCATTTCCTGGCTTTGCCAACCAAGCCAAGAGAACGGTTGCAAGCTCTCAAAGTCAGATCTGGACAAACGTACAGAGATATTTCTAGAATTTGTCTACTGGGTCTTTGATTCCTTCCTAATCCCTTTGATCCGAACCAACTTTCATGTGACGGAATCAAACACTCATCGCAATCGGCTCTTCTACTTTCGCCACGACGTCTGGCGTATGCTTGCTGAGCCTGCCCTGAATACATTGCGCCTAAACATGTTTGAAGAGCTGCCAAAAAACAGAGCAACAAAGCTACTATCCGCACGTCAGCTCGGTTTCAGCGACATACGCTTGCTTCCCAAAAGGCAGGGCTTCCGGACTATCATGAACCTCAGACGGCGACAACAGGTATTGCGCCACGGAGTCATGTCGCTTGGGCGAAGCATCAACACGGTCATGACACCCACCTTCAACGTTATAAATTACGAAAAGGTCAGTATACTGTCCGTGCCGAATTAGCTGTGCCTAACCACATTGTAGTCGTTACAACCCGACAAGTTTGGCTGCTCGCTATTCTCTGTTGGGGATATGCTCCCAAAATTAACAGCGTTCAGGAACTCAATCAAACAACGAGGCCTTGACGACAAACCGTTCTATTTCGCCAAGGTCGACGTGCAGGCTTGTTTTGACAGTATACCTCAAACACGTTTGTTGAATATGGTCGAGAGTCTTATGTCGGCACGGGAATACTATACAAGCAAGTACGTCGAGATGTCTGCTCTGGGTCCTCTGCAGCGCCTCAATGGCAACCATGTTAACCCCATGCCCCGCAAGCGCTATGTTGCATACAGTCATGCAGCAACCGATGTGACGCCTTTCCACCAGCTCGTGCGGGACAGGTTCGTGGGGACCAAGGCGAACACCGTCTTTGCGAACATGAACATGCAACGCTGTGAAACAAAAGAAGATTTGATGTATCTTTTGCGGGAGCATATCCAGCAGAATGTAGTTCGGATTGGAAAGCGATTCTACCGCCAAAAGACGGGAATCCCTCAGGGTTCTGTCTTGTCAAGCATATTGTGTAACTTCTTCTACGCTGAGCTTGAGCGAGACATTCTTGACTTTGCGCTTGGTGACGATTGTCTCTTACTCCGTCTGCTTGACGACTTCCTTTTGATCAGCATCACAGAAGAGCACGCTAAACGCTTTGTGCATGTCATGCATCAAGGCCACCCAGAGTATGGTGTCGTGGTGCAGCCTGCAAAATCCTTGACCAACTTCGATGTGACTATAGCTAACGGTGAACGAATTTCTACAACCGGTTCAGGTGGGAAATTCCCTTACTGCGGCATCTGCATTGACACTACGACTCTCGAGATCAGCAAGAAGACCGAGCGGCCACCAAAAGCCGGTAAGTAGTATTGGCCAAGAGGTGGGTCGAAAGTGCAGAGTGCTAAGTAAAGCAGTTGTTGAGGATTCTTTGACGGTGGATCTGGCAAAAATGCCGGGCCAGACTTTTCATCGCAAAGCTCTCAAGTGAGTTCCTTGATGGGGCCCCATGCCTGTTTTCCCTCTGCCAGCCAATCGGAATACAAAATGCATGGAAACGCCCGACATTACGCTGACACACTGATAGCGCATTCAAGATCCAGCTCAAAGCCATGCTTATCGATTCATCGTTGAACAGCGTGGCAACCGTGCTAGCGAATGTATATCAAAGCTTCTATGAAGCAGCGGTGAGGTGCCTTGAGTATGCACGCGTGCTATTCAGAGTGCGGAAGATGGGTTCAGGTCTGCTTATTAGTACGTCGATACTTTTTTTCTCTATCTGTAACTCCCGAGAACTCAACAGCACCCTAAACCGACGTGCAATCGGGTAGTAGGGGCTCATGCGCAGAATTGGAAAAAGCGAGCCAGAAGAAATGGGTGGGCGATCGTCACTGCTGAGTCGACCTGCACTAGTGGGCCAAGTCCATCGACTGACTTGATTACAGAGACTGTAGAAAACATCATCACGCTGGCATACGTGATGCTACAGCGCCGTTCACGCTCCTGCAGGAGCAGAGAAGCGATAATTGCGCAAAGCGTCATCTCGCGCCGGCAGCTTCAGTGGTAAGTGCAGCATACCTCGGAATGATGTCGCATGGTGCGCGGGTGCACGCTCCATGATTCGTCCAGATCAACCCCATGGTTCGGAATATGACATGGGGGCGCTCATCTCGCCTGTTTCTGACAACGGCTGATTGACGAGATAGGCTGGGCTGCAAAGCTTTCCAAGCAGCGTTTCAGGGAAAGCAAACGCGGCATCGTGCTTTATTGGGCTGGCTCAAGGTCTCGCTATCGGCTGCATGCATTTCAAGCGAAATAGAACGACGCATGTTAGAGGATGCCGTAGCAGGGCATTGAAGCTTAACACCAAGACATAATAATCACTGCTCTACCAGGACATATGCCGTCTTGCGAGGATGAGTCGAATGCAAACAAACAATAGAGCACATGCAACCCAACAACGGCGATGAAGAACAAAACTCCCGAAAACAAAAAGTACTGCTGTAGATAGCAATAGTACCTGTGGGTTCGACGGACCTTGATGGCTTGGGGGGGGGGGGGGGGCTAAGGAAGAAGCAAACCAAGGATCTGTACCAGGGGCCCACGCCACGCCGTAATTAGCGGCGGCATGTAGACGCGAAAGCAAGGCTCGAGGCTTGGCTGCAGAACATTCGGGAGTGACGGATGGATAGCAGGTCGCGATGATGTCTTTGTTCGGTACTCGATGCACAGCAATTGGGGATAGCAACAGGCGAAACGGCGTAGCCTCTACGCGGACCAGGCCTGGTTCCACGAAAAGCATCGCAATGGGGCGTGACAGACGGCAGTGGGCTTGAATGATTGGCCCATCCACCGACGATGGGGTGGTGATGTCAAGCGCACATGCGACGGGCTGGGACACCCCCCAGATACCTGGTGTGCTGGGGTCAAGCAGGCACATTTTCCAACGCGGAGAGCTTTGTAAAACGCATTGCTAGTTGCCCGCACCGAGCATGGCCCGTTTACAGAAGCATACATAGAAGGCTGACTCGACTTGGCCGCACTTGTCTCATAAGCTGGGCAGTCTGTCGAGACACGGGCGCTGCATCCCCGCCCGGATGCCTATATACCAGCTTTCGCAAAGACAAAGACATTGGTTCGCAATTAAACGTGTTCAAGGCCACTTCAGCCGCCCATGGGCCCAGAGCACAACGAGGCCCACTGTTGGACACCCCTGTTCCCCATCTGAGAGATCAGGGGCTAGCGCCAGTTCCGCAAATTGCGCCGCCGACGCTCAAGATGCCTGCCGTACAACATTGCCAGCAGCTGCCTCCTGTTGACGAAGCCGACGACTCTGAATACCTCGACCAAGACGTCCACTACATCTCGCAGACAAAGTCGCTGTACATTGTATCCGAGCATCGTTATGTCCGCTCGCTAAGTCCGCCTCCCTGCGCGCGCGATTCCTGCGTAGACATCCTCCTTCACCGCATTGCCTCACCACCGCCCCTCGCAACACCCCGAAAACATCCCCGACCGCTCATGGCCACCCTCACATATGCACAGGATGCGTCCTCGCACTTTGGCGCCCCGCCCGGCAGCCCGCCCGACCTGACAAACTCAAAGTCATCCAAGTCGTCGAGCATCCATTCATCCACCCTGCTCGACTTCATGGGTACCACCGAAAACCTCTCCCACTTTGAAGACATCAATCTCGACGAGGCTTCAGGCGGGCCGGCCTCCTTTCCCATGCCCACAAGCCCGTCCAACCGCCTTGTATACGAAGCTCCGCGAGCCCCCGCCTCGGCCAGGACACTCTCACATCCCACCCAACACTCGTTTCGCGATCTCACTGGCACAGCCAAACCAAAGTATCCCAGTCTAATGGGCCCCGTTAGCCATGCCGTACAAAGACAGCAGGCCCAGCTGTCGGCACCTGGCAAGACGGCCAGAAGAGCCTTGACTTCGCCATCGGCTCCCTCGCTCAGCACTCTGGGTCTTGCAGCGCCACACCGCTCCTCACGATCGCCCTCCCCATCAAACACTCACAAATCCCTGTCGGGATCACGCACACTTTCGCGAAGAAGTTCCCGAAACGAGGTCTTGCCGTCCCCGAGTTTAATTTCCAGAAGACAGTCTTGGCAAGACTCAAAACGAAAAACGGTCAAGGAAAGAGAGGCGGAATGTGATGATGAGGACGATGAAGTTCCCGAAGATGCTGTCATCTGGAATATTCCTATATCACCGCGTCCCACACAAGAGCGATCGCCGGTACCCTGGACGGGTGAGAACACTCCCCAGACGTCACCACTTCCCGGCACTGCGGAGTTTTCAGCAAAGCCATCTCCGGCGCCTTCGATATCACACCATTCCCACAGAGACCCATCACCAAATGCGTCTAGCAGGGGCGTATCACCGAAATCACCAATACCACAAACTACATGGGCAGACACATATACTGCGTTAGACCCGGACGCCAGGAAGCTTACGGAAGCACTGGAGGAGTTTCAATCCGAATATGAGCGGAAACAGGAAATCACGAGACAGCAGCCTGGGCTCGCAAGATCAGCATCTATGAGCCAGACAGTGCCGAAAACCAAGAAGCCGACACTCCCACCGGTGCGGAAGAGTGACCCACTCATCGATCCTTTCCAGCCGTCCGTTGAGAAGCAGAAATACCTATCTCGAACACGACCATCCTGGCTCCCACCAAAGGACCCCAAGGAAGAAAAGAAGCACCTCAAGGAGTACCAGCGCATGTTAGCTCGGATCGAGGAGGCTGGTAAGTAGCATTAATTATCATGCAGTTTGTTGAAAGACTGACTAACAGACTTAGAACGCCTTGAGGCTAAACGTGCCCAAGAAGAGGCGCTCGCTCGCGAAAAAGCCAGTCGCATCAAGGCGGAATATTGGTCCAGCTTATTGCTTCCAAACTGGGCTACTGAAATGACGAACCCGGAGCTTCGAGCGACACATCGAAAGATGTGGTGGAACGGCATTCCACCACGGCTGCGGGGCCAAGTTTGGCAAAAGGCAATCGGCAACGACCTCGAAGTCACTGAGTTGACGTACAACATTGCGTTGGAAAAGGCACAGGCAGAAGTAAAAGCACACGGCCACGAAGCGCTCGGAGGTCGTTACCTTTATATTATCCAGAGCACACACAAGGTCTTTCCCAAGCTCAAGATGTTTGCAGCGCAAACATCACCGGAGAATGACGACGAGCAGCCGCTCCACAAGGACCTGGTCAACGTGTGTTTGGCTTATTCCATGTATCGGCCAGATATTCCACATTCGAGCTTCGACATTCATCACATTGCCGCATTGCTCCTGCTTAACCTCCCAGCTCCGCAAGCCTTTATCGCACTGTCCAACTTGCTCAATCGTCCATTGCCTCTATCGTTCCTCGTCCACGACCAAAATGCCATACACGCCGCATACACGACCACCCTACACGTGCTATCGAAGAAAGCACCAAGCCTCGCCCAACGATTAGAAGCATTACGTGTCGAGCCCCGAGATTACCTCTTCCACGCCCTCGGCTCATTATTCTGCGGACGCCTGGAAGTCGAGCACGCCGCACGCATTATGGATATTTACACAATCGAAGGCGACAAGAACATCCCCCGAGCCGCCGTAGCCATCCTGTGCATATTAGAAGGTAGCTGCATGGAGGGCGATGCTGCGCAGGTAGCGCGTACCCTCAAGGCCAAGAAGGTTGAGCTCGACGAAGATGAGTTCATGGCTCGCGTGTATGAAGCGGGCAAGACGTCGTAGTAGAGTGTCCCGTAATAGTACATCCTATTGTTTTTTGTAGACTGCACATACACACATACTCCATACATAACACACTTATTCGCAAAGAGAAAGAGGGAGGGGGCGCAGTTCAAAGTATTAATACTTCGTCAGTTTTTGTGTAGTGGGCTGAGATGGGGGTGTCAATTGGCACTTCTTATTTTGGATAATACAAAACCGCTCTAGGGAGAAAGAAGGGTCAAGCATTTTGGGGAGAAAGAAGAAGGATAAAGAAAGAGACTGAGAGCAAGAAAAAAGAGGCAGAAAAGACGATGATATACGAACTTTACGCAGCGCGAACCCTTGAAGTTGTTTGAAAGCTCGACGTATTTAACCCCCCCCCCCTTTCATTTCTTTCGTATCATCTCACCCCCTCTTTTCTATAGTTCTTTTGTTGTTCTATACTTTTACTTTGCATAGACGGCGTTTCTTGCTTTTTCTCTTTTGTTTAGTTGGTTCTGCTTAGCTACCCCGTTTAGGCATGCATTTGTCTTTTGTTTTGCTTTTTTAGCCACCATCATCATCTCAGGAAGAAGGGAGATGATGGGGCAACTACTATGTTCACAAATACTTGTATATATTATTGTTATTTGTTATTGTTAAATCGGATTTCAAACAATACTAAAGCTAGGTGTAGTTGAGCTGGAAGATCCTCCTGCGCTTATATAGAAGGAGGAGGAGAAATGAAGTTAGTAAGACTATCTTGTAACAATCTAAATTATTATTACTACATCTTGTATCGCCTTTTTCCACTGTTGCTTCTCTTCCCTCCTCCTCCTCCATCATCTTCTTCTTGTTTTGTTTTTGCCTTTTACCCCTTCGTGCATGCACGTCATCAATTTCAATAATACATACATATATATTCTTTGGACCCTTGCATCGAATGTGCAGGAATTTGCGGGGTAAAACGAAAAGTCTAGCGGGACTCAAAGTATGTGTGGTTCAAAGAAAGTAAAAAGTTATCTGGTGGCGTAGCTGAATGAACATGGCGGGAGCTACTATTTACCCCGGGCTATGGCGCAGAAAAGCGTTGAGATAAACGTGGACTTTTTTTGTCTTGGAGCGGGAGAGGCGCTGCGATGGGGGAGTTTGGTGGAAATTGCATTGGTGCGCTACTGGATTGTTTGGGCGGGATACGAGGGGGGCGCCTAATTAGGTGTGTTTGAGGTGTGGTGGACTGTTTAATTACTGCATGGTTGCAGAGTATGGTGTTTGGTGAGATTTGGTGTGTACTTACGTATAGTAAGGAGTAGTGGTATGTTGGTGATGAAAGATAGTCTTGCGATCGTCTTTTCTGTATGATGTTATAATTGCGTTTTTGACCATTGCCTGGTTCAGACTACTTATTTTCTATGAGTTGCCTTGTAGAGCACATTTCAGTCTTGCGATATTCATTAAAGAGTGTCTCCTTGCGTTGCATGGGAATGTTCGGCCGATTGATGGCTCTCGCGTTGCTTTGCATCCAAAAGGGGACAGGACTTCGACTAGCCCCCTAAACCCAAAATGACCCACTCAAATTTTGGATGGTCTAGGGGTAAGGAAAGAGCAAGCCATGCTTCAGGGACTTTAAGATGATTACCCATGGTATTCACAGCTTGTGCAACATGTGTCCCGGTGCCAGGTTGGTCTTTGGCAGCAGTTGTGCAAATAAGTAAACGTAGTGTGATCAGCACAAAAACGTATACATTGCCTCAAGAACAGTGAGACAAGTCACATAGCACACAATGACATCAACTCGTTGCAAACACGTCCATCAATCACGTGCACGTCTTCGTATAGTAATGTACGACCGATCATTGCGCTCTCTCCCACTGCAAAAGCAGGGAGAAACCGCACCCAAGATCAGCCACTGTGTTCCTCTCCACTTCACAGACGGTTTTCGTTCTCATGGAAACCTCACACCGTCCGTAGACGACGGGTCTCTCCAATGAAAATGCTTTTCGTGAGTGTGCAAATTTTTTGCGTTGTTCAATGGAGAAGAGAAGCCGGGGACGGGCGCAGCTGAAGTTTTGTCTCGGGGCCCGCGGCAGAACCTTTCACCGATGCTAGACGCTTGGCACTGCCCCGCCACCACTCGAGGCTGTACTGGGTTTGAGTCACTTTGTGTGGGATTTGAAGTCGAAAGTTGGCCGCCGCCCGTCTCCACTGCAACCATCTGTCCAACATCTTGACGCCCTCGCATCTGGTCCCTTAGATAGCCCTGCCCCTTCGCCGCCAAGAAGCAAAAAAGAAAACACACAGATTGCCCATCATGGAGTCTGAATCTGAGAATGACTTCCGCGATGACAAGAGCGTATCTGAGCACGAGGAAGTTGAGGAGACAAAGCCAAAGTCTGCGCTCAAGAAGGGCCGGGAGCCAGCGCCTGTTGTAGAGCGTCCAGAATTGCCGTAGGTTTGCCAAAACATGCAGCCCATATCAGTATCACGGCTAATGCGCACAAGCGAACAACCAGACCCAAGCACCCTCGACGTCTCAACGCTGAGCCCGCTGTCACCCGAAATCATCTCCCGCCAGGCTACTATCAACATTGGAACAATTGGTCACGTCGCTCACGGAAAGAGTACAGTGGTAAAGGCTATCTCCGGTGTGCAGACGGTCCGCTTCAAGAACGAACTCGAGAGGAATATCACCATCAAGCTCGGTTACGCAAACGCGAAGATCTACCAGTGCGACAACTCCGAGTGCCCGCGCCCCACATGCTACCGATCATACAAGAGCGAGAAGGAGGTCGACCCGCCTTGCGAGCGTGAAGGATGTGGAGGACGATACCGATTGAAGCGCCACGTCTCGTTCGTCGATTGCCCCGGTCACGACATTCTCATGAGCACGATGTTGTCTGGCGCTGCTGTCATGGACGCCGCACTGCTGTTGATTGCCGGAAACGAATCTTGCCCGCAACCGCAGACAAGTGAGCATCTTGCTGCCATTGAGATTATGAAGCTCAACCACATCATCATCCTTCAGAACAAGGTCGATCTGATGCGGGAGGACAGCGCTGCTGCCCACTACGAGTCTATTCTGAAGTTTATTCGAGGAACGGTTGCCGATGGATCTCCCATTGTTCCCATTTCGGCGCAACTGAAGTTCAACATTGATGCCATCAACGAGCAACTCATCAGCAAGATCCCAGTCCCAGTCCGAGACTTCTCCGCAAAGCCACACATGATTGTCATTCGATCATTCGACGTCAACAAGCCTGGTGCTGAGATTGACGAGCTGAAGGGCGGTGTTGCTGGTGGTAGTATCTTGACTGGTGTGCTGAAGCTTGGTGACGAGATTGAGATTAGGCCTGGTATTGTGTCCAAAGACAGTGCCGGAAAGATTCAGTGCAAGCCCATCTTCTCAAGAGTCGTGTCCTTGTTCGCTGAGCACAATGATCTGAAGTTTGCTGTCCCTGGTGGTTTAATCGGTATGTATTTCCATGTTGCCGGAGTGTCGACCGTCGGACTAACACATGTCAGGTGTCGGTACACGTGTAGACCCTACTCTGTGTCGTGCGGATCGTCTTGTCGGTTTCGTCCTTGGTCTCCGTGGTCACCTTCCCAATATTTACACGGAGCTTGAGGTCAACTACTTCCTCCTCCGAAGATTGCTCGGAGTAAAGACCGCAGACGGCAAGCAGGCCAAGGTTGCCAAGCTTGCAAAGAATGAAGTCCTCGTAAGTTCAAAGCACGTGTTCAAATAGATAAAGTCTTACGTTTTCCCCAGATGGTTAACATTGGTTCCACCGCTACGGGTGCCAAGGTTGTCGCTGTCAAGGCTGACGCTGCACGTCTTTCCTTGACCTCACCTGCATGCACAGAGATTGGCGAGAAGGTAGCTTTGTCCAGACGTATCGAGAAGCACTGGCGTCTCATTGGATGGGCCAACATCGTCGCGTAAGTTTAACTGCATTCCCAACGACATATGCATGCTGACGATCTTTGAGTGGTAACATCCTCCAACCCATCGTCGATTGAGAGGGGAGGTGTAGCGGGGTAGCTCCTGAGGAGCTCACATTACACATTTGACGATGGGACGACGTGGACACGAACGATACGACGGCCACAATAACATGTGCATCATAGTTCTGAGCATTTATGTCTGGAGTCGGTTGCACTTGGGAATAGACACCAAAAGCGTTTTCGTTTGCAGCTATGCCTTGGGCAGCGTCAGACAGGCAGGGTGGGAGATGTAGCATCCCTAACACGGAAGGTCTAGTGTATCAGTACAAAATGTCCAACAGAATTGGCCGAACATAATGAAACATGCCCGATCCACTAGAATTGTTGAGAAAGCGGATGACAGCGGAGCAATAAGCGGAACCGTCGGCCGATCTTCACATGATAGCACTCCGGTGACACATGCGAGAGCAAGGCCTAGCGACGCCTACATCACCACCTCCTCGCCCACTACGCTACATCAGTCACTTGCTCGCCTAAGTCATCAGTTGAGTTGCCTATACGCGGTAAGTTTGCGAGGCTGCAATGACCGTGCTGACACGAGTCTAACCGGGTGCTTGAGGTCAGGTTCACGTGCACTGACACGACTTTAGGTCCTATTGACATCCCAGCCAGAACACAGCGACAGTCGCATCACGCCAGCACTTATCCAGTGCTGTGTATTTTGCTATTTATTCTTCTTTCCTGCGCTCGTTTTCCCATATTTTCTTTTACTTTTTTTTGGTTGCAATCAAGCCTATAACTGGCAAGCGTACACATTTAACCCAGAATCTTTGCGGGACCCTGATCGGTTCGGCACTGAGCCGCAACGGCAATGGGAGGAGACCCTTCGAATGTGCATGCGGCACAACCTCCGTTGCATATCCACCGCCCTATCCCGCGGCGAAACTTTGAGCATCATACCGACTCTGCAGATTCACCCACGCACGACTTTACGCAACCCACGCCCCCAAGCGCAACCGAGAACCGTCGAACGAATGACTTTGTCGCACAACTGAATGCACGCCTACTTCGAACATACTACAGTTCTCGCAACGATGATTCGGAAGAGCAGGAGCGCGGCCTGCCTTCGCGGAACCAGAGTCTCTTGAACCTTACGAGCAGCACGCTATCTGGCATTTACGATGAGTCGGGGGACCAGAGCTCGATAGAAACGCCTTGGGGGACAGGCGCAGAGACACCAAAACACACATTCGCAGGCTCTCAGGCCTGGGCAACCGGCATGGGCAGCCCGGACGGTGGAGTGAGCCTGTACAACCGCGCCAGGAAAGGGACAGCCACAAATGAGCCTGACGCGAGGAAAAGGAGTCATTCGATTAAGCAGCCACGACAGGGCACATGGAAGTACCTTGTCATCGCGGGCAAACTTGCAGCACTATATGTGTTTGGCGTCATGTACGGCGTTATCGTCTCGCATATTCACGAGACGAAACAGTTGGCTACCATACACGTTGAGGGCATCGACCAAAAAGGCCACGCCTACCTTGCGACTTGGGGACTGTTCGGCGTTGCGCTGGGTAGTCTACTCCCATATGTTGATCTCCTATGGGACGCACAGAGTGGCGAGAGCGAGATCCAGCCAGGAGGAGGCAAGGAAGCCGAGGAGCACGATCCTCCCATCAGCGAACAAGTCAACGACATTGTAAGAAGCGTGGCGGCTTTCATCGGCATCGCATTTGCCATTGTGAGTTTTCTATAGCCCAAAATCTGTTTTCGGGATCCTCCTCTTCGAAGCTAATACAAACTTACCAGCGCCGTCTGCCGTGGCAATCCACCCTCCAACTTACCCTCACGCTCGCTCTCGTAAATCCAGCTTTGTGGTACATACTCGACCGCTCGAAACCAGGACTCTCCGTCTCGCTTACTGTGACATCCATCCTTACCTCGCTCATCTTCCTCTCCAATCCCGATGTCCTACCTTCTCCGTTTCTACCGGCAACCTTGAATGCCACTCAACTGCCATCCACGACGAGGAATCCACAAGTAAAAGGGGGGTTAAACACAGGAGCACCCATGGTACAGAGACTGTTTTTTGGCATGATTAGCTATGAGGAACTGGCTGTAGTGACATGGGTCGGTAGCGTATTATTCTGCAGCTGCGTCTGCTTTGGAAGTATAGGCAGGAGACTAGCTGTTCTTGACGAAAGTACACGAAAGAGATGATACGGTTTGTTAAATACTTGTACAAGGAGGAATGTATGGGAAGAAAAAAAAGGACAACGATGATGATGATGTAAAAAAAAGTCTTGTTTAGCATTGCATTGCAGTAGCTTGTTACGCATATTCTCCTCTCCAGACACGTCTATTGGGAGGGGGTGTTTGTATGAAATAGAATAACATCGGTCCTACGTAGGCCGTTTGAAAGTATATCAGTTATCTTTTGAAACAGTGACTAGTCTCAAGAATGTTTCAATCTCGCACCTTCAGATTGTTGAAAAAAGATAGATATCCGCAAACTTGACAAGAGAGAAAAGAACGAAGAACGAATAAGGAAAAAAGAAAAAGAAACTTTTCCCTGAAAAAAAAATACCATTGTCTGAAGAACCAAAACCCCCACAAGCCCCCAAGCCCCAAGCAATTTTTTTTTTAAAAAAAAAGAAATGTCGCAAACTTGGCGGTACTGGGAACTACAGACAACTTGTTAGTTCAACAATGTCTCAGTGAAACCGACCATGCAGTCTGCAAGGCAAGGTAGAAGAACAACGTACTCGAACCCAGGCTGGCGCGGATCTGGATCGGGACAACTTTATAGTGTCCGCCAGCCACAACGCGACGTCATACCACTAGCTAGTAAAGATAATTAGCTTAATTACGTTTTGTGGGTAGATGGAGATGGATAGAACGTACACCATACCACCGTTGGTACTGAGCTCTGATTGGCTGGTTGATGGTGGGCTTAGGATTTGGTTATAATATGAAGATGTGGGAGTTATGAAAGGGGTTTTGGGTGGGCGGGGAATTTCTTTTCGAAAGTGTGGGATTGGTTTGGTCATAAAATGTGGTTTTTTTGCGTTCGGATCGGGTTGGGATTGCATAGTGGGGCAGGCAGTTCGCCGATATCCAATGTGGAGAACGTTGAACAAGTGGGTCATAGGATTTGAACCATGTGAGGTAAAGGTCAACACCATACAACAGGCTTGGACTAGAGTAAGGCACTGTGATAACTGTATCCTGCCGCTATCGTGCCATAGAAAAGGATGTTTTGAATGTTTAGAGCATCACACACATTATACACGCAATGGATCTTGGTTATCAATATATTATTGGTCTATAGAGACTGTGTAACATCAAAAACTTTCGTTTCACCAGAGGTAGACTTTCAATATAGTCATTCCAAGATCTTCACCAGACCAGCATCTTTTGCTAGCCATCTTCTCCGCCTCATGATTGCATCTATCGTGTCAGATGCTTGCCCCACTTCCATATTCGATCAAGAGCACAGAGTAGAGTGTATTAAAACAACAAGGCTAGAGTAAAACCCGTTTACTGCGCCTTAGAAAGCTTCGCCCTGCTAGCAGCGAGGGCACCGGCAAGACTGAACTGAGTCTTGATACCATCAATACGGTGGACAGCGTTAAGGTTCTTGACACAGGTGATTTGGAAGCAGGTGGCACTACCCTGGCGGGAAGTGATGGTGGAGTAGGCGAGGAAGTACTCCCAGATCTAGGTAACTATTAGCTTCTAGTAGATATTTCAGAGCATGAGAAAATTACCTTGAACCAGCGTACGCCATACTTGGCAATAACCTTGTCCTTATTGGCGAGCCAGTTACGGTACCACCTCCAGAGAGTAGCAGAGTAGTGCACACCAATGGTGTCTACCATCTTGACTTCAAAGCCAGCAGCCTCGAGGGTGTCGACGACAAAACCAAGAGGAGTAGACGCGTCAGCACCAGGGAAGACGTACTTGTTCATGAAAAGACCCCAGGTGAAGTCCTCGAACTGCCACGCCTTACGTAGACCAGCAATCTGGAGGAAGAAGACACCATCGTCGTCAAGCATATCGTAGACCTGACGGAAGAAAGCACTCAAGTGACGGACACCAACGTGCTCAGCCATCTCAAGACAGGTGATCTTGTTGTAACCACCAGAAGGAACGGGGATTTCACGGTAGTCCATGCAGAGAATGTTGGACTGATCAGCCTCGATACCAGCTTTCCTGAGACCGTTGTTGCCCCAAGCAGTCTGGTTACGACCAAGAGTAATACCAGTGACCTTCGCGCCATAGTTGACAGAGGCAAATCGTGTAAGTGTGCCCCATCCACAGCCAATGTCGAGCATCTTCTCGCCAGGCTGCAGGTCAATCTTCTCACAGACGACGGCCATCTTGTTGTCCTGTAGTTGCTCCAAGCTCTCTTCCGTGTTGATATCGGAGATTATACCAGAGGTGTAAATCATGCGAGGACCGAGGAACCAGCCGTAGAAGTCGTCACCGCGGTCATAATGGTCGCGCACTTGTTCTTCGTCTGGTGCAGTGTCAGTATATGTGGAGATTAATGGTGTATGGTGTACTTACCCTGAGACTTGGAGTGAACAATCATTTCTGGGATCATGCCGAAGAGGAAGTGCTTGATCAATCCAAGGGTGAAGCGGGGCTTGGACCAGTCATGGCGCCATTCGAGGATCTCAAGCATATCGCCATTGAGCTCAATTTCACCGTCAAAGTACTTTTCCTGGAACGTCTCGATAGGGATCTGCTTCTTGCCATAGTAGGCGTCGCGGTCCTCGGCCTTGTTGAACTTGAGGTAGTGCTCGATGGGCTTGCCGGGAAGTTTGGCCTTTTCGTTCTTGCGGGGAGCGAATTCAGACGTGAGCCACCAGAAGGGACCGAGAATGGGAAGACACAGGACAAGGGCGAGGAAAAGCCATGTCTTGAAGCCCATACCCCAGCTCCATGTGAGGTAGGCGGGGACGCCCACGAGCAGCGAGATGAGGACATAGTTGTTGAACGATTCGCGACCGGAGCCTTCTGCGGGGCATGGGGCATTTGCAATGGTCGGGTACTGTTAATTGGTAAGCGTTAGCCCGGTAGCTCATCACGTCGTCGCTCAATGGCTGGCGGGGTTGTCGTCTGGAGGGTGGTGGGATACTTACCGAAGTTGTCTTTACGCCACAGTCGAACGGAGGCGTAGTGGGCGAGGGCGCCGGGGGCGTCTCAACCCACTCAAAGTTGTCTTCCGAAGTATTGCTCATCTTGCGCGATGCTCAGCAATTTTGCAAGATTCAAAGCAGACGTGTTGGGAACTGGTCCCTTTTAACGGCGGTGAAACCTACACTAGGTGGTTTTAAGCGAGTCGGCGCTGGGGTTACGACTTCCCCTGCAGGCCATGGAGACGACAGCTCCACACATTCGACAGCACACCGACAGCACTATGCACTCACACCGGTACATTATATCTTTCACTAGGCCTATAAAGTATTCCCAAAGGGGGTGTGCACTGCTGTGCAGGAGGCAACAAGTGGCCAGGTTGCTCTCGAACAGGTGCATGCGCTCTGCACTAATACCATGTGTCTAACAGATAAGAGCATACGCCAGAACCCGCCAAGCCCATTGGTGGAGAGCGGAGAGCGCTCAGGACACCTCTACCGATAGCTTCCTCTTGACAAAGTCCATCTGCTCCTTGCTCACGCCAGCTTTCTCTAGGTACTGCTCGACACTGCCATATCTCTCCAGTATATGAGCATTCACTTTTGGTACCAAGTCTGGGGGGCATAGGGCAAACTGTCTGGACAAGCCAACGGTCCTCATCTCCTGCAACCTCTCCTCCATCTCAGATGCAAGCTCTGACTCGGAAAGCTGGTAGTCTTTGTCGACAGTGCCCAAGTCGATTTTCAAAAGCAGAAGAATGAGTATCACCACAAGGCCCGTTCGGTCTTTTCCCTGATGCAGATCAGTAATGTGTTGCAACGACGAGAGAATCAGCAGATACCTGAGTACAGTGCACAAGCAGTGGCCAGCTCTCGTCCTTGGCAAGCACATTAAAAACTTGTGCGACTTCGTGTGTGCAAACATCCAAGGATTGCGTAGCTAGTCCAACAAGCCCCATTTCCTCCATGTGAGGAGCGAGAATTTTGATGGCATCTGTGCGATAGCCAAAGACCATGAATCCAATCAGTCTGAAGAACTCCATCCATGTCAACTTGGAAACAAGCATGCGTGAAAATGCCGATCCATTGAAGTTGATTTGGTGGTAGGTGATGCCGGGTATCTGAAGCGGTTCTGTCACCTCGGCGTTGCTCTGGGGCACGGCAGCCGACGCCTTGATCCTCGCCCCATGCTTCTGCGCCTGTTCAATGTGCTCCGTTTTTGTACGCAGGTCAATGATTGATTTGACATTGAATTCCTTGAGAAGTCTTTGCCTGTCTTGGAAAGAAGCCTCGTCTTTCCCTATCAGCTGTATATCAGACACAGTACATGCGGAAAGTACATACCAGGTCGCGCGCTTCGAAACAGCAAACCGGTTTTGAGATTACTATGATTGCGATCAGCTGTGTTGCAATGCCAGCAGGGTGTCCGTGGCGTGCCTTGTGCCAATGCTGTCGTTGCAAAACTGGCCCACGTCGCGAAAATTCGACAGACTCTGGAGCGGGCTGTGTAGTTCTGGCATGGTTAGGCTCGGTAGCTAGTAAGGAGTAGTGGGAACTTTGTATCTTGAGGTTTGGGACCGGGGTGACGTAGCGAAAGGCCACATTAGCCCCGTCAGATGTCAAACATGGCTCTGAGATGGGTTGCGCAATGCTTGTAGTTCGTCTACATGCATTCGACGAGAAGAGCATGCGGGGCCAAAAGCATGTCAGATGTGCACAAGGATACGATGGACGGGATCCATTGTCCCTGGAAGCAAATCGCTGAGAAGAGCTGTCATTTGGCCCGTTTCCAGCCCAAGAGCCATAATCGCCAGGCTCAGAACGGCAAGGCGTCTGTGGCTTCCCCTGCGGAATGCCCGCTCACGGCGATCCTCCACAACCACTATGACATCATGCCCATCTCCATCGTCATCCAGCCATGTGAGGACGCCACAGGCTGTGTCTGGTGCCCGCGCTTGCGCAGGTTCCGTGTCATCGCGAGATATATCTTGCGCCACTATGCTGTCTTGACTGCTTAACACCATGACACGCACTTTCACAATGGCAGCAACGACAGCTTCCGTCCCGAGTATGGCGGCACCCCCTTCGGACACCAGACCCTTAAAAAGCACCGAAGATGCGGCTCCACTTCCACCATCTGCCGACATGACCATGCGTTGCCCTGATCCGTCGGCCCATCATACAAACAACAATGCTCTACAGAACCAGGCCTCAGCCGCTGCACTGTATTCACACACCCCAACTAGCCTGGCCAAGGCAAACGAGTCCCGCCCCATGAACCCGCTCGGATCCGACGGCAAGTTGTCTTCCGCAAGTGAGTGCTGCACGCTATGATTACATCATGTCCTGATTGAATTTCCCAGGCGCTGCTGCCAGTCTCAAATACGCAAAGGCCCAAGATCTCCCTAGCTACCCCATTGTTGGAATCGACGCCAAATCCTCTGCAGGCGCAGCTGCTCTACTAGCCAACCAGAACAAAAAGAGTCCAGAGTGGTGGAAGCCAGAACAGTCTTCGGCGGCTGGCAAGGCTGCCCTACTTGCAAACGGATACAAAATGGCGCCTTTGTGGCAGCCAGAAGCTAGCGCAGCAGGCTCAAAGGCAGCCTTACTCGCTCACAAAGATGGTGGAAAGCTTAACCTGTGGCAACCAGAGGCCAGCGCAGAAGGCCACTCCGCAGCAGTGCTCGCTATGAAAAAGAAGGGACTCGGTCCAGAGGTCGACTACGGATACACTGATCAGGGCAGGAAGAATGCTTTCACTGCCGCTACCGATGCCCACTCTGCCTCACGACGACAGCGCGCCCGGTCGAACCCACCACCTGCGCCCCTGTACCCTGACTCTGAAAACTCGGCCAGGAATGCACTGGGCGCGGCGACACTGGCCCACAGCGCTTCCATACGTACCAAACCCCAAGCCAGCACTGCGAGCCCTGTTGAGTCCAACCGCCTGCAAAACGGTGCCATGGAGGCTGCACGAATTCAGCATGCAAAGAGTATATCACGAGACATGTACGGAAGTGCTCCACCTGTTGCAATCGAGACGGATGAAAAGAAGCATAATGCTGCTCTTCGTGCTTCAGCTATCTCTATGGCGAAGAAGATTTATGACGTACAGCAGCAGCAACGTCTAGAAAGCGAACTTGGGCCATCTGTTGCCCGCACAGGAGCGTCTACAGCGCAGAGCCAGCAGCTAGCCGGCGGTGGCGCTGATATCAAGCAACAGGCTATGCGCTATATCGGCATTCAGGAGGCTGCTCAGAAGTTAGCACAAGAGAGACTGGCAAAGATCGGATACGACGAGAACGCAGCCTACCGAAGTTACTACGGATATGATCAACCGACTCGCAACAAGCTCTCCCTGCGCCGTGGACGCAACCGTGCACATAGTGCCTCAGAGACTGCGCCTCCTGAGACCTCGGATTCTGATGAAGACGATTTCCGTTCGAGGCGCATCCGCTCCCAGATGGAACAGTTCAACAAGCAACTAGCTGATGTTGATGCCAAGAAGCGCGAAAACGACCGCAAACTACTCCTTGCTGCTGCACAGCGTAAAGTCCAGGCGCAAATGCAGGGTATGGATAAAAAGATCTTCGACGAAACTGGCAGGATGTCATCTACAATGGTGGATGATTGGGATGAGAAGGCGCGACAGCGTGCCATTGCCAATTCAGAAGCTCGGATGGAGAACCACGGCAGAGTCCACATTGGCAACGGCAAGTGGATGGACCAAGGAGAAATTGACGCCATTGCCCAGGCAAGAATTCAGCCGACTCTCAACGAGATTACTGAGAAGACTGAAAAACGTCTAGCTGAAGACGAGAAGCGCAGAGCTGAAGAAGAGGAACGACGGATGGATGCGGAGCAAGAGAAGCGTCGTATAAAAATCGAGAAGGAACGAGCCGATGAGATCAAAGCTGAAGAGAAGCAGGGCAGAGGTTAGTATTTGTACTCATACGTCTAACTACACCGCTAATGTGTTACAGATGAAGAAAAGAGGGCTGCTAAAGCGCGAGCAGCTGAAGAGAAGTTGGCAACGAAACAAGAAAAGGAAGCAGAAAAGGCAAGAAAAGCAGAAGAGAAGCGCATGGCCAAAGAAGAGCGTCGCAAGTCAAGAGATGCACCACGAACAGAGGGCGCCCGTGCTTCGTACGACAATGACGACCTGTACCAGGATCCGGATCTTTCCACTAACGCCCAGCCTACATTCGTACATGAATCTACTGATCCGACATCGCCTAATTCGCAAGAATCTCCAAAAGGGCTAAAGTCACTTCTGATCAAGCTGAAGCGCCGCTCAAAGCACTCACCTGCCAGTGAGGTCGACAATGATGCGAAGGAGAAGGAGACGGGCTTTATTGGTGGTGCAAGTCTTCACAATTCCACCTCACAGCCCCATTCTTCCGAGAATACTACCCAGCCAGAACGTGATTCAATAGATGGTCACGTCTCTGATGAAGCAGAGGAACCAGTGGAGCCTGTCCATGCGATGCCAGCATACGTCCCACATGTTGATCCTGTCGACAAAGACCGTTATTCGGACGTCTCTTCTATATCCAGTAACAGAGATGACTTCAGACCGGCTAGAGGTAGGCTAAATAAGAGAGTCGCCAGTGGAGGCACCGTGACATCTGGCGGAGAAAGCTTTGAAGAAGCAAGAGATCACTTCGACGAAAACCTAGCCTCGCCACCGGCTTTCGGTTCTGATACAGAAGACGCGAGAAAAGGAATCTCCAGTCGAGAATCTAAATTTCAAGAAGTAGGCCTGTAGACTTGTAGTCAAAGGCTGAAGACTTTGAGACACACCCCTCAGAAACAAGCTCTTGCATTCACCTGCTGTAGGGTATATCTAGTTATGTTTTTTGGTAGAAAGAGCGCAAACGCGTTGTACACGAATGTTTCATGTTTTAATGACTAGGAAAGGATGGGAAAATACGCTAGGAAATCGTAATGTAATGTACTCTGCTTCTGAGAAGTTACTCTATACGTAACACATACGAGCATTGATATTCCTAAGACCCCTATTTCTCTTTCTTAGCAACTCGCGAATTGCAAATTCACGTATAGTAGAATGGTCAGGTTAGGAGTAGTGGGTCGGGATCGACGAGGTAGCCAGGACGCAGGTACTTGGAAATAGCTACTTGCTAGCGCACCATAGGTAACACCTCAGGCAGATATATAGTACTTTGCTGTTAAATGCAACTATCATGTATCTAAACTTGGTTAAACTGCGTATATCTAACATCTGTACAGTAATATAACTTGTGAACAAAAATGTACTTTCTTACGCTACCTTCACTTGGTGAGACTGCGCTGCTATATGGCTACGTACCATCATCGTTAAGCCTGCAGACATTGCCGTGCATACACAATTGCGACCACTGCAGTATGGGCTTAAAATGACTTCTGGCATTTGGGGTTATTAGAAAACATTATCCACAATTAAAATAACTGTGCGTAGACGCCATTCACTTAATATTGCTGCCTAGGATTCTGGAAGGCCGCAAGGCAGACGTCACTGGTAATAGCTATCCTTGGACTTACTTGATTGGGTGCTTACATCATCACGGATAGGGCGATCCAGCGTATGTGGAAACAACACGAGCTCCTTTCTACGAAAAGCATCCCCTACCCCAGCCTCCACCCCGCCTTGAACACCCGTCTCTCATTTCCTATTGCGCGCTTTCGGAGTTGTGCATCTGGGTCTACTTCTTCTCTTTTCTTTCCTATACCCGATTCTTGCGCGCTCTCTCACTGCGGTGAGCTCGGAGCTGGACTGTCGCAAACATGGCCCAGCGCCAAGTTCCATTGCACGTTACACAGCCGACGCTGGTATGTTGTCAATTGAAATTATACTTTATGGGACAAGCCTAAGCTAACAATTGGCAGCTCACGAACCTGAACATTCTTGTACGTTGTCCTAGCGACAAGTTGGCGGCGGCAGAACCCGCAAGGATCACAAAGCTGACATAGACTACAGCCGGCATCGATATCATGGCAGAACTGTGTATGTGGCTCCTAGACATAACAAGAACCAAGTCAAGATTACTTACAAGACAATCAGACACTCGAGTCCGACAAGTACGTCTGCGTGCGCCAGGTCAACAACGAAGCCAACGCGCCCGCCGAGACCGTCATCATCGACCTCAAGAATACGAACAATGTCATTCGGAGACCTATTCGCGCGGATAGCGCTATTATGCACTTGACTGAGCCTATCATAGCTCTCAAGGCACAGGGCCGGACACTGCAGCTGTTCAACCTCGAGACCAAGGAGCGCCTGCAAACCTACAGCCACCAAGAGGATATTCAGTTTTGGAGGTGGATTAGCCAGACAACTCTTGCTCTTGTCAGCACGAAAGCTGTATATCACTGGGATGTCCTCGACTCGAAGAACGCTATTGCGCCGCGCAAAATCTTCGACCGACAGGAGCAGCTTGAGGTATGCAGACTCGCCTAGGCATTGCTAATCACATCTAACCCGCTGTGCAGAATAACCAGATCATCAATTACGTGACCAACGATGACGAAAGCTGGTCTTGCTTAGTTGGCATCACCTCTAACCCTGCCGGTGGCATTCGTGGCAACATGCAGCTTTTCTCAAAAGCAAGAAATGTGAGCCAGCCTCTTGAGGGCCACGCGGCTACTTTCGGAACTCTTCGCCTCGATGGTGCATCGACCGACACAAAGATCTTCGCTTTCGCAGTCAAGTCATCTACTGGAGAGGCTAAGATCAACATCGTCGAGGTTGACCACAACGCTGCGAACCCTGCCTTCCCGAAGCGCCTTATCCCAATCCATTGGCCCGCCGAGGGTACTGGCGACTTTCCACTGGGCATCCATATTGCACACAAGTATGGAATTTTAATCGTAATCACGAAGTTTGGTTTCATTCACCTCCACGATCTCGAGACTGGCACCGCGCTTTTCCTGAACAGGATATCTGAGGAAACAGTCTTCACTACCGCTCGTGATGACGAAGGCACTGGTGTAGTTGTCATCAACAAGCGAGGACAGGTACTCCACACGACTATTCGTGAAGATACCTTGATTCCGTACATCATGGAGAACCCGGCATGCGCTGAGATTGCCTACAAGTTGGCATCAAAAGGTGGACTTCCAGGTGCAGACCAACTTTATTCGCAGCGATTCGAGACGCTTATGTCACAAGGAAACTACGCGGAGGCAGTCAAGGTCGCTGCCAGCTCACCGCGGGGTTTCCTTCGTACGATGAACACAATCTCTAGACTACGCGCAGTTCCCAGTCAGCCTGGTCAGATCACCACGCTTTTGCAGTACTTTGGTCAATTACTGGACAAGGGTGGTTTGAACAAGGAGGAGACTCTGGAGCTGGCTCGACCTGTGTTTGCGCAGGGCCGTAAACATCTCATCGAAAAGTGGCAAAAGGAGGGCAAGCTGCACTGCTCCGAAGAGCTCGGTGATCTTGCTAAACCGCACGACCTGAACCTCGCTTTGGTTATCTACAAGGAAGCAAACGTACCTCAGAAGGTTGTCGCGGCACTCGCAGAGCTTGGTCACTATGACCTAATCCTCCAATATTGCAACAGCGTTGGCTACACACCTGATTACAACGTCCTCCTTCAACATGTTGTACGTGTAAATGGAGAGAAGGGTGCTGAGTTCGCGTCTCAATTGGCAAAGAATGAGGGCGGTCCATTGGTCAGCATTGATCGCGTTGTCGACATCTTCCAATCCCAAGGCATAATCCAGCAGGCTACCGCCTTCCTTCTCGACGTTCTTTCCAATGACTTACCAGAAGAAGGACATATGCAAACTAAACTGTTGGAGATGAACTTGCTCAATGCACCCCAGGTTGCGGATGCTATCTTGGGCAATGAGATGTTCCATCACTATGACAAGCTGCGTATTGCTCAGCTTTGCGAGAACGCTGGCTTGCTCACTCGAGCCTTGGAACACAATGATGACCCTGCAGCCATCAAGCGCATCATTGTCCAAACCGACAAGCTTCCAGAAGAGTGGCTGATCAACTACTTTGGTCAATTGACTGTAGAACTATCCCTCGAGTGCCTGGACGCTATGCTTACAACAAATATCCGCCAAAATCTGCAAGCCGTCATTCGCATTGCCCAAAAGTATTCGGACTTGTTGGGTGCCACTCGCATCATCGATCTCTTGGAGAAGCACCGTACGGCAGAAGGCTTGTACTTCTTCCTCGGCTCCATTGTCAATGTTAGCGAGGACCCCGATGTTCACTTCAAGTACATTGAGGCCGCAACTACTATGGGCCAGCTGAACGAAGTTGAGCGCATCTGTCGTGAGAGTAGTAAGTAGTCCTTTTTGTAAAATGGTATAATTTCCGTAGAACATGGTACTAACCTTACTTACAGACTATCTGAACGGTGAAAAGGCTAAGAACTTCTTGAAGGAGGCCAACTTGACCGAACAGTTACCTCTCATCATCGTCTGCGACCGCTTCAACTTTGTGCACGACTTGGTTCTTCACCTTTACAAAAAGCAGCAATTCAAGTCCATCGAGGTCTACGTTCAGCGTGTCAATCCTGCCCGCACCCCAGCAGTTGTCGGCGGCCTCCTCGATGTGGATTGTGATGAGAGCATCATCAAGGGCCTGTTGGCTTCCATTACACCATCATCTATTCCCATCGACGAGTTGGTCGCTGAAGTCGAGTCGCGCAACCGTCTGAAGCTGCTTCTTCCATTTTTAGAACAAACCTTGGCGAGCGGTAACCAGCAACAAGCAGTATACAACGCGTTAGCAAAGATCTACATTGACAGCAACAACGACCCTGAGAAGTTCCTGAAAGAGAATGACCAGTATGACACTCTCGTTGTCGGAAAGTACTGTGAGAAGCGTGATCCGAACCTCGCGGCGATCTGTTATACCAAGGGTCAGAATGATCTCGAGTTGGTCAACATCACAAACGAGAATGCCATGTACAAAGCTCAAGCCCGTTACCTACTTGAGAGGGCCGACTCGGAGATTTGGGATTACGTACTGAGGTAAGTTCATTTGTTGCTTCACGCTAATAATGGAGTCTGGCTAACTTGCTACCAGCCCTAACAATATACATCGCCGATCACTTGTTGATCAGGTCATCTCATCAGCGGTACCTTCTTCTACCGACCCAGACAAGGTTTCAGTTGCAGTGAAGGCTTTCATCACTGGTGACATGCCTGCCGAGCTGATTGAACTGCTGGAAAAGATTATCCTTGAGCCTTCAACTTTCAGCGATAACCCTTCCCTCCAAAACTTGTTGATGCTCACTGCTTGCAAGTCTGATCGTGGCAGGGTGATGAATTACATCCAGCAACTTGACCAATACACTCCCGAAGACATCGCACAGCAATGTATTGAAGTTGGCATGTATGATGAGGCTTTTGAGATTTACAAGAAGCACGAGAACCATGTCAAGGCCGCCAACGTTCTCATTGAGCACATTGTTAGCATCGACCGAGCACAAGAGTACGCCGACCGCGTCGACTTGCCCCAGGTATGGAGCAGAGTTGCAAAGGCACAACTCGATGGTCTCCGTGTTTCAGACTCGATTGAGTCTTACATTCGCGCCGAAGATCCGTCCAACTTTCTGGAAGTCATCGAAATCGCCACCCATGCTGGCAAAGACGAAGACTTGATTAAGTTCTTGAGGATGGCTCGTAAGACCCTCCGTGAAGTTCCCATCGATACAGCATTGGCTTTCTGTTTCGCTCGCACAAACCAACTGGCGGAGCTGGAGGACTTCCTACGCGCTACCAACGTTGCCGATGCTGAAGCTTCGGGAGACAAGGCTTACGAAGAGGGCTATCATGAGGCTGCCAAGATCTTCTATACTAGCATCTCCAACTGGGCCAAGCTTGCCACTACTCTCGTCCACCTTGAGGACTACCAGGGTGCGGTCGAATGTGCCAGGAAGGCGAATTCGATCAAGACATGGAAGCAAGTTAACGAGGCCTGCGTGGCAAAGAAGGAGTTCCGCCTTGCCCAGATCTGTGGTCTCAACCTGATCGTTCATGCCGAAGAACTAGCAGACCTCGTCAAGCAGTATGAGCGCAATGGCTACTTTGATGAGCTGATCAACCTTCTTGAGGCTGGTCTTGGCTTAGAGAGAGGTAAGCACTCCTGATCAACTTTTCTATGAGACATGCACTAACATTCTCTAGCGCACATGGGAATGTATACCGCCCTCGGAGAGTCGCTTGCCAAGTACAAGCCTGAGCAAGTCATGGAGACAATCCGTATACACTGGGGTATGTGTAGCTATCCAGTCTCATTATCGAGTACATCTAACATGATAACCATTTAGGCCGTATCAACATTCCCAAGATGATCCGTGCGGTGGAGGAGGCTCACCTCTGGCCCGAGCTAGTGTTTTTATATGTCCATTATGACGAATGGGACAATGGTACGACACCCCCTCCCTGCATTCTGCACTTATAAATATATTCAATGCTGACCTCTTCCAGCGGCGCTGGCGATGATGGAAAGGGCCCAAGATGCCTGGGAGCATCAGGCGTTCAAAGACACAATTGTCAAAGCTAGCAACGTCGAGATTTACTACCGAGCGCTAGGATTCTATTTGGAGCAACATCCCACTCTCCTGACCGACCTCTTACAAGCGCTTACTCCTCGAATCGACGTCAACCGTGTAGTCCGGATGTTCACCAAGTCTGACAACATTCCTCTGATTAAGCCTTTCCTTCTCAACGTTCAGTCACAAAACAAGCGTGAGGTGAACAACGCCCTCCACGAGCTCCTTATTGAAGAGGAAGACTACAAGACACTCCGCGATTCAGTCAACAACTACAACAATTACGACCCTGTCGATCTTGCACAGCGTCTGGAGAAGCACGATTTGGTATTTTTCCGACAGATTGCGGCCGACATCTATCGCAAGAACAAGCGGTGGGAGAAGTCCATTGCACTGTCTAAACAGGACAAACTCTTCAAAGATGCTATCGAAACCGCCGCAACATCTGGCAAGTCAGAGGTTGTCGAGGACCTGCTTCGCTACGTAAGTCGATCTATGGTGTTACTAGAGTGCAATGCTAATTACTCGTATAGTTTGTCGACATTGGTAGCCGCGAATGCTATGTTGGTATGCTCTATGCCTGTTACGATCTTCTTCGACCAGATGTCATCCTCGAGATGTCGTGGCGCAATGGTCTTCATGACTTTACCATGGTATGTATTGGTCATTTGGTATCACATTACATATACTAACATCTCGTAGCCATACATGATTAACCTCATCGCCCAACAGACAGCGACTCTCGAGGCGCTGAAGAAGGATAACGAAGAGCGCAAGGTCCGTGAAGCTTCGCAGCAGAAGAAGGAGGAGGACACGCCAATCTTGGGCTCACGTCTTATGCTCACGCAGGGCCCTATAGGTTCAGCTCCGTCTCCAGGTCCTTATGGACAGACGAATGGCATTGCGCCACAGCCTACTGGAGGCTTCCGACCTTTCTAGCAATATGTAGTATGGTAGATATGATTTCTTTGGAATGCAGGGGTGGCCAGGGTCAATTTCGACTCATGTATTGGCATTTGGTGGGGCGTGCAAAAGCTAGCAATGGGTGCATATGCTCAAGCAGTATGGATGTACTTTAATGCAGATGACTACATGGTTCTATGATATGTTTTGTTATGGATGGTGCTGATGCAAATGCATATACTGAGTGAGTGGGAATATCTAAAGAAAAAGGGTTCTCGCTGCTAATATGCAATTACGGAAATTCTTATGTCTTCTCAGATAGAATATGCTCTAAATTTGTGTGCCTACGCCTCACAGAGTGCTTGTGTTCTAGATAGAGAATATGGCTATGTAGTTGTTGTTCTAGATTTCTATCTCACCAAACAACAGTTCTATATGGCGATCGGTATGTCCGCAATATCAGTACCTTGCCCACATTTTTTACTTGACAAACGTCTCTTGATGTTGTCAAAACGATACGAGATATAATGGTATGGAACACAAAACCCCCCGTATAGTAGCTTCATACAAACCTGGGAAGAAAGTAACTAGCAAGTTAATTGCAGAGTTCTTTCTTGATCTGACTACATGTCTGCAATGGGCATTAATGCATCTGAGATATTTGCGATGCACTAAGCCACCGATGCAGTTGGAAGGATTTGTTACAGGGTATCATTTTCCAATCACGACCTAATCATAAACCTAGACAATCTATTTTTCTTCCCGAAGTATAACCCCTCAAGCATGTCCCTGTGATATTTCCATAATACTTGCAATAATTTGCTCGCTATTGCTAAGCGATACGCCACCCCCTGGAATTATTTAGCACCAGATGCAGTTAGTATGTTAGGCGACCACTGGCAGTTGCTGATGCATCATCACCAATGCAAGGCACGACAACGTTGTGACTCGTAGGACGGAGTTCGGATAGAAGCCAGCCGGAGTGTAGTACTATTTCCTTTTTTTTATGACTATAAAGCGAATGTTGGACGTGACACACTTGAACTATTCCCCGCATTTCTAGCACTCCCATCGCACTGCCATTTCATCCCGTTGCCTTAATCCTCACCATGCGTTCTTACAATTACATGACACTGTTCGCAGGCGCCGTTCTTGCGCAAGAGTCTGCTACAGTTATAAACTTCTTCCAATATGACAGCACACTCACTGTACTGGGCTCAGATGCAAAGGCAACTACATTTCAAAACTCCTGTCCCTCAGACGCCGCTGGTATTTCTGCAGTACCATCTGACTTGCGTATGTAGAACTTCAATCCTCAATCGTGACTATATTCTGAGCCCATCAGTCCCAACCCCAGACGACGCGTCGGCTACCCCAGCACCCACGCCCGCGCCTCGCATGCGCCGACAAGCCAGTGCTCTTGACGACGACTACTCCTTCTGCGAGCCCTATACAATCATCCAAGGCCCGGAGACATACGAATTCCATCTCACCGACCCCGTTCCTGGCGCATGGACCGTCGACATGAAATGCAGCTGGAAAGGCGAAATGACCAAGGCGGACTTGACCTGCGACGTTACTCAAAGCGGGCGTATCCCTGATCAGAGCGTCCAAGTAGCAACTACAAGTATGCTGCCTCAGAGTGAAATCCAGGATATGCAGGCATACCAGGTTGTGAGCCTGGTGAGCGCAAGTGGTGCGACTTCGCCTGCTTCGGCTTCAGCAACGCCTACACCTACACCTACGCGTGCCCCGTCTGGTAGTAGTGCAAATGCGCCGGCGAGGTCTGGGTCTGATGCTGCGTTGACGCCAAGTCAGGGTTTTGCGCCTGCTGGGCCCCTACCTACGGGCGCTATGAAGGTTGTCGGAGGTGCTGTTGGTGTCTTTGCTGTAGCAATGGCGCTGTAGGTGAGTTGGAGATGTTGACCAAAGTACGTAATAGCCATTGATCTTGTATACCCATATAGCTGTAATGTCCATCTATACCTTTACCTCCCTCTCTTCAGAGCCATCTAGTCACAATGTCTTTCATTTTGTCATTGTTATGCTGCGCTTTGCTTTAGTTGACAGTGAATGCGTATCCCACGCATCGCACTGCCATGTGGTGACGCAGGGTCGCGACCTCTGCCTTTACCTTGTCTGCCTTTACCTTTAAGTTTTCACCTTCACCTAGAGTTGATCTCGTGGTGACACGCGCTTCCGTTTGCCTCAGATTCCGCAGTGAGCGGTACACTGTCCCCTATATGAGACTGCGTTATGCCCGACCTTTTGACCTTCTACACCACCAGTCGAGAATCATACACTTCTATCTCGACAAAAAGTTAGCCATGGAAGCCCTAAGCACTGAGGTACCATCGGAAATTCCAGTCAGATCGAAGTTATGACCCTCGACCCTCAGGCGCCATGCATCCGCACCGGCTGAATCGTCGACTGAGACTCGGCCCATGGGTCAAGAAAACACCATGGCAGGTAAACTCCCGTCAGCATTATCCAGACTCCCCCCTGCCCCTTCTCTACAAAACCAAAGTCTCCTCAGCGAGATTGCTGTGACGCAAGCCCTTGCCACCCGCTTACGTCGTGACCGCGATACCTGGCGTACCCTCGCCCAAAGGGACTCAAAAGACCTGGACGAGGCAAAAAAAATGCTTGAAGACCGCGAGTTCTTCATTTCGGAGCTTGAACAAGGCAAAACGTCGCTCAAAAACCAATGTGACACCTCCGAAGCCGCAAACGCAGACCTCACCTCTCGCCTCAACGAGGCAACCACCAAGCGCGACTGTCTGGCCGACCAACTCCACAAGTCAGAAGCCAATATCACCAAACTCCACTGCAGTGACCGCAACAAAGACAAGATGCAGCAGCAAAACGTCCACCTCCAAGCCCTTATGCACCGCCAATCCGCAAAATGCGCCTCCGCCACCCTCCGTGCCACCGCTCGCAACGAAGGTATCCTCCAAGACGCCATTTCCTCCGCCATCGAGTGCATCGAAGAGCTCGAGGCGCGCAGCCAGGCGCTAATTGATGCACTGGAGCAGCAGGACGCTAGTAGTGAGAATAGCGACGATGAGGCCGAGTACGATGACCGCGAGTCTATGACGAAGTTGCTCGAGACGCAATTTCAGATGAGGGGTGTGTTGAATGAGAGGGGGTTTGTGTTGCAGAGGCGGATATGGCAGCATTTGATGAGGGATTGGAAGATCTTCTCCACAGTGACGATTGGTGTGGGAGAAGAGATGGATGGAGGGCTGAGCGAAGTTACCCACTTGAGCTTTTTAGGAGGGGAGTCCAGGGCGAATGTAATACTGGGTTGAAGCAATGGGGAGCGTCGTGTTGAAGGAGTTTGGTCGTTTCATCATACACATTTGCCTTCCTTTGTTTAGGCACTATGTTTATACGACCCGCTTCGTTCGAAAAGTTTGGATTCTGGGACTTTCGCTCGTTTTAGATAAGGAGGGTGCAGTGGAAGACTCGGCAGTGTTCTTGACGCTCGCTACGAGTTGGATAAAGTGCTGGAGTTGCGATGTGACCGTGGGCGGCGATGCGAGACATCGTATTCATACATGCACACCACGTTCCCTCAGTCTTTGTTTTTGTTTTTTCTGTTTTGCAATGTATCATGGATTTTTGATTCGGAAACTGGGAAAGAATGAGGCGTTTTGGATTTGATCTGGTAAGTCTGGTCATGAATCCCTATGACTTGAAACTACCAACTTGCATATGGAATGTACCAAAAGGAAAAGGACAGGGAAATGAATCAGTTGGAATCTCAAACCTTTTTTTAATGGTAACAAAAAATCTACTTCATGATAACGGAATACAACGAATCTACCTATTGCCCACTGGAAAATTGAAGCAAGTCCAAGATAGTGACGTAAATGGTAATGGTCTCCGTATACGGCTACTACGAATGGGTATAAGATGAAGATGTGGGAGGGAAGGCGGCGATATCTTTACATGGTCAAGATGGGTGTTGAAAAACCAGTCTGAAATCATCCACGTGGGTGCAAATAGGACAGGTCCGCAGACCAAAAAAACGGAGAACAAGCGGAGACCAATGCCGCGACTTGAAAATTACAATCATTCTAGTAGGCAATATATGGGGCAGGGGATCAAGGGGGGGTATCTCTTGCGCATATACGCGCTCATTCGTATGTAGTTCGTGCTACAGCCAGCTCAATTTGGCCCTGTAGACTGCGGTCCGTGCACATGGGGATCGTCAGGTATGTTTGGTACGCCATCGCCGAGCAGACTGCTCATATCGTGCCAATTCCAGTCATTCATGTTGTTGATGGTAAAGTCCATAAAGTGCATTTGCGTGTTTCGATCATATCGGCCAGTGGGATGAATGGCCGGACCAACGTACGATTGTTCTGGGTAGCCGCGGCTCTGCATGTCATCTGCAAACATGTACGAGCCAGCCGCAGGGGGCGATTGGTGGTACATGTGCGGCATGGCAGGTGGTTGCGTCAGTGGCTGAGTTGGGAGTGCGGGTTGTGATAGAGGCTCGTGAGATTCAGTTTTTGGTTCGGAGATTCGGACGGGCGAAGCTAGCGAGTCGGCCATGGAATGCAGTTCGGGGACGAGGGAAGCGAATTTCTCCAGTGTGCCAGGCATGTACGGATTCCGGCGGTGGCGCTGGGCGAGGTCGGCAAGCTGGGAGAGAAGGATGCGGGATTCAGACATGTCAGTACCCTCGAGCTTGTTTAGACAAACCAGGTCGAGAACTAGTGCAGAGCTTGAAGCTAGCATGTACCAAACGTCGAATGCGACAACGGGATCAAACCTTCCAATATGATCGGACTTGAGCAGCAACTGGGCCAGGTCGCGGCCGGATTCCGAACAGGCGTCAGCCATTGCTATCAGAGCTGAATTGGTCGAGTCGGTGCCGGTTTTGGACAGAGTAGAAGCGCGGGCAAGGAGTGCTGAGCGACACAAAACAATCATGGTGTAGTGATAGAGACTGTGCATCGTAATCAGACTCCGTTGGCGGGCGGGCGGGGTAGCGTCAATGGCTTCTGGTTGCAAATGTTGTGGGAGCGTCTCCTTCCATCGGCCCAGGTCGCGCAGCACAGATGCGGCGGGGGACAGGGGTCCGACGTACGACTCTTCGCTGGCGTTTGGTTTGAGTGTCCTGGGCGCGCGACATACAGTGCCCAACAGCGTCGACAGACGACAATACGAGACCACGATGCCAGGAGAGCCGTTTATGATCTTGTCACTGGGGTAGCGGAGCTTTGCGCCAGCGATTTCAATAGCGCTGGGGCGGTCGTAGGAAGATACCTGTATGTTCTCAAAGCCATACAGGACCCACCACAGCATCCGGCGCGTCTCCCTGGCGAGGGGCGTGCTGCCCGCGCTCACACTGTCTTGATGCAGGCCAATGGCGTGGGCTATGCGGATGGCGGCACCCGTCAGGTTCCAGCAGGCGTCGCGGTGGTTGGTGTTGTGCAGGTGCAAGGCAGCGAGGATCAGGGCCTGGACAGCCGTGACGCTCGAGGTGAAGAGAACGCCCGGGAGCAGCTTCTGGACGCGATGCCACCACAAACGTTCCTGGTCCTCGGCAAAGGGAACGCGGGCAACACGGCGGGCGAGCAGCAGCATGCAGGTGAAGCTGCACAGCCAGGCGGGGTCTGCATTGCGGGGGTCTGCGAGCCAGGCATCGTAGGCCTCGCGGAACGAGGGCTCGTGCAGGACGGGGATATCTGGGTGGATGCGGTCGAAAAAGGTGCGGATGAGCAGCTCGAGGGTCGGGTGCTGGCTCGGGGCGAGCTGGGCAGCGGCAGTGGTGGGGTCGAGGGAGCCAGGCGCGCTGGACAAGGCATGGTGGTGGTGATGGGGGTGATGGTCGCTGGCGTCAGGCGATGTCGAGGCCGCATTCTTGCCAAAGAGGACAAACTCTCGCAGAGGCCCGCGGCCGACCAGAGTACGCAGCTTGAGGTGGAAGGCAAAGGAACTGGCGGGCCCAATGTACTGCACCTGGCCCTGCTGGTCCGGCAGCAGCGAGACGGTGTCGTCGCCATCCGGGTCGGCAGCGTCATGGTGGTCGGCATCGCCCTGGGCGGCGACGGATTCTGGTAGGGGGATGCCGTGCGAGCTGGCGAGCTGGCGCAGGGCGTCGGTGCTGGAGACATCGGCCTCTGGCAACAGGCCCTTGACGAGGGCCTCAAGCAGCGCCAGGCGGGTCCCGAGGCCCTCGACGCTGCCGTACAGGCGCTTCTTGCGAGGCTGCGTGGTAAGACATTCAATGTTGTGCACCATGCAGTACCGGCACGCGTCCTGGCCGGGCTCCTTGCGGCATTTCTGCTTGCGCGACTTGCACTTGTCGCAGCTGGTCTCGGTGCGCTTGCGTTTGTCGAGCGGGACTCGGCGCGAGTTTGTCGTCGGCGCGGGCGTCGAGGAGGACATGGGGGCGGGATTCACGACGCAGGAAGAAGAAGCATGGTGGTCGTGGTGGTCGTGTGCACGTCTCGACCACGCTGCCCACTCGTCCAAACTGCCGCTGCCGCTGCCAGTGCGAGATGCGAAAGCGATTGCGCCGAACTTTTCAATCGTAGTGCAGGGACTCGGTGTCGCGGCCAGCCCACCAGCCCGCCATGGTGCGTCTTCCCGGTCCGTCGGGAATTCACCCACTAAGAGTACCACCACCAGCACAACTACCACCAGCACCACTACCACCACTACCACCACTACCACCACTACCACCACTGCCGCCATCTCCACCATCGTCTCCTTGCCCGTGGGCCCTGCTGCCCCGCCGCCGCCTGCCACTTTGCGCCCTGCCGCCTCCCCTTGCTGCATCGCCTCACATCGCCGATGCATGTGTGAATTGTGTCGACGTGCATCGACATGCGTCGACATCGATTGGCACGCCAGCTCACACCCAGCCTGCGTGCAGCTCGGGGCATGCTTTGGGCCTGGTTGCGCCACCGTTTGGTGATGCGGGGAACTCGGGTGCCAACCGACAACGAGTCCTCGCGACCTACTACAGTCCTACTACGCTCGCTGTATGTCCAGAGTAGTAGTGCACACTAACCCTCCTGTTGCACATGACTCGGCCCTACACTCCTGCACGATCGATTGCGCCCCATGACTCGGCCTATCGCCTCTGCATACCCCCATCACTTCTGCATCCGTCCACCTACTCTACCCAGACGTTCCCGTTGCGAGGCACACGCCTGCCTTCCCCCACCCGGCCTAGCAGCGGCATCTTCCGTCTATCATCACCACCACCATCGCTATTCTTGCCCCTTGTAGGCAACACCACTCGCCCGCCTTGATTTCTGCCAACCTGCATTATACCACATACACACCTGCCGCTCTCTAGAGCACGCCAAACCTCCCTTGCCCAGCAAAAAAACAAAAAAAAACAAAAAGGAGAGGTACAGCCTCTACGAGCCGTGTTTCGGACCACGATATGTGTACCAACACAACAGAACCCTTTTTGCCCCCTCCCACCTGCCTGCTCCGTGCCGCTCACCACCGCTCACCACCGCTCCATGTTTTGCTAGTGCCACTTCAGGCACCCGCAGCTACCCTACCAGCTGGTTTCAAAGCCCCAAGCAGCAGGGTCCGACCACTGCCACTAGCCGACGCCAGTTTCAAGTCGTCGGTAGGCCTTAAAACCCATGTACCGTATCGATGGCTACACTGCATGGTACTTCGGGTATCTTTTGTCTATAGATCGTCGGCTGGCCGAGAGTCTGGGCCATGTTCAGATACCAAAGGCCCGAAAAGACCCACCAAAACCCCTCCTCGTGTCCCGGTACTGCTTCCGCGTGCCGCGCAAACTCGAAAAAGCGCACTGGCTGTCACCCATGCCTCAACCATACACTCCCAGCCCATCCATGTGCACTCCCGCTGACATGTTTCCATGCCACGGCATTCCTCCTCAAAGCACGATCGGCATCCACCCAATTAAATCCATCTTCCCCTGGCCGCCGCGCTTGCATCTTGCGCCATCGGGTTGGTAATCCTGCTCCGATTCGGGGACATGCCGACCACTACAACGTCATTCCATGGCCTTCACGGCTCACTTTACCCCTTCCAACATTGTGCCAATCTCTCCCAATCAAACCTATACCCACATCTACCTCCGCCTTGGGCATAGTAGGCATCAAACGGGCCATTGCAAGATATTCGTGGTCAATCACCCCCTGTTGGAGCCATTATCGTCACAAGGGCGAAGATCACATGCATTTCGGACAGCGGAGCAACTCGGGAATAATTACACCGCAGGGGTAGTACTAGCCGAAGATTGTCGCTATGGCGGTCAACCGCACCAATGCCGGAAATATGACAACATTATAGCTAACGCCTAGCCTCTTCGACATACTGATCAGAAAACCCCCTTCCGTCTTATGCATAATCTCCAGTCTTGCGCCATTTACTCATCATCTAGGCATAGGCCCGCTTGTCCTATCACATACGCAATCGCCCACCTGACTACACTTACAATTGCGTAGGGTAGTCCAATGTCTCAATCTTGTTAGGGTATACCAGCCCCCCCTGCTTCCTTACCTCATCCATAACCTCCATGATCAAGATGCTCTCATTCAGGCCCAGGAACCTGCCCTCCTTCCGGCCGTTGATGATGGCATCAGCTGCCTCGTCCGCCTCCCAGAACATGCCCTGACCCTCTCCTTCTGGCTGTAGTGAGCCACCAAAGCCGTTGTACCAGCCGCTTCCCTTACCTGGGCCTGGGATTGGAAATTCCTTGGACTCGATCTTGCCGTCCTTAGTAATAATCTTGGTCGAGCAGGGCCGGAACGAAGACCCAAACACTTGGATCTCGCCCAATGGTCCTTGGATGCGAACAAACGGTGCGTCCATGTTCCCCCCCGGTGAAGTAGCTACACGAAGAGACGTTGTGGCTACAGCATGAGCCTCACCGCCTTCCTCTTTGGAGCGCGGGAATCGCAGAATCACGGTGCTGTGCTCATCAGCCTTTCCTGTCGGCTCGTAGTTCTTGACAAAGGCTTGTAGCTGGGGCGCCTGACGCGTCTTCTCGGGCTGCGTGTGGTATATGGTCTGGAAGACCCAAGTCAGAGCGTAGATGCCGAGATCAAGCAGGGCACCACCAGCCAGGTCTGGGTTGACCATGCGGTTCTTGCCATCTGCAAAGTTCTTCTCAGGGTCGAGCGCCATGCTGTTGTCAGAGAGGACGCGCGCGACAGGTCCGATGCGTCCAGCAGTGATTTGCTCACGCACGTATATCGACAGAGGAAAGTAGCGAGTCCATACCGCCTCCATCAGGAACAGGTTCTTTGACCTGGCAACCTCGGCAAGCTTTCGTGCCTGGGCGGCATTGACAGTAAAGGCCTTTTCGCATAACACATTCTTGCCCGCCTCCAAGCATAGCATGGCATTCTGGTAGTGGTGCGAGTGCGGCGTGGCAATGTACACAATGTCAATGTCTGGGTTCTTGACAAACTCCTCATACGACCCATATGCCTTTGCGTCCGACGGCGCACCAACCTCCTTGAGGAAATCTTTGGCGCGTGATTCCGACGTCGACGACGCGGCAGCAACAACCGTGTGCTTGAGATGGTTCACGCCGCGAGTCGTGGGATCGCACAGCAGATCTTTGGTACTGTTGTTGTCTTGTCAGCCTGTTCCCATAGCCATCTATGGTGGGGTGGGACGTGGTGGCACCATGGCGGGGTAAACCGTTACAACGTACAAGGTGATGGCGATGCCTCCCGTAGCCAGGATACCCCAGCGGACCGTCTTTGGTGAAGCCATTGTCGAGTTTGCTGATGTCAGTTTCGTTCGTCCTTCTCTGGGAAAGCAATTGGCAAAGATAAAGTGCTAAGCAACAGTAACAGAGGGTGCTTCGTGGGCAGCGAGGGTTTGTTGATGATGTGTACAGCTAGGTAGCTGCAGAGCTCAAACGTCATGGAACTGCTACCCCACTCTTTTGCCGCCCCTCAATTTCATCTTCTTGCCGGTGCCTAAAGGAAACGACGGGCCGCGGAGTGTAGTGCGAGGCGATCGTAGATGCAGGGAGGACACGATTTAACAAGTACATTATACCGTTTTTGGCCTGTGCAGTGTGTAAATTCACGTACTATGTGGTGCGATACGTTGTTCTAACAACCACAACCCATTTTTGTCCATCGGTATACTACCCCAACCCGAGTCCCACCACAGCGCTATTCTGGTAATCCTCCATGTCCAATTCAATCCCGCACGACCCCCGCCCTAGCCATATTCATTCCTCATCTTACGCGGAATAGTTTAATTAAGCCAGAATGTTCCTTCTCGAATACACTGATGCCCTCAGCTTCACCCCACAAATTTGCTATGGATCTCCAAGGCACTTTGTCGTACACTCCGCCCTCTGGGCATGCGCAGGTGTAGTAAACGTATTCAAGCACGAGCATCCCGCTCCGTCCCCGAGGGTAAAATCCAGAAAGTCTTGGCAGAGTCCTGTGCATCTTTGTACAGAATTTTGATGGCTTCTTTTGTATGCTTTGCAAAAGATGCCTACGCTGTTGGTCTTGTCGACATAGCAGCCTACGGGCACGAAGACGTAGGCCCTGCGCTCGGCTAGCTCGACTTTTTATACTTTTTCGTGATTCGCCAGCTCTTGTTGCTTGGCTACGAGCTGCACAGATAGAGTTTGCTCGCGGTTCACCAGTTCTTGTTGTTTGGATACAAGTTGTGATAGTAGTGTCTGCTCACGCTCCAGGCACTGCATGTTGTTCGTCTGGCACTCGTCTAACGACGGACAAGCGGTCGTGTCGGCTCCAATTGGTGAGGGAACGGGCTGCTTGAATGTGATATCGTTTGTGCACGTGCATGAGCAGTTGTGGTTGTTTAGTCACGGGTCTGCACAAGTGATTGAGGGGTTAGTGCCTGTCTCTTGGTGTTATATGTGCTAAATGCTGCAGCTATTGTGTTTACTTGCCGTTCTCGCACTCGTACATGGTTCCAGGGAGGTTGAGGCCGCCTAGGATTTGTTGCGTGTTATCTGCATAGACGTTTGTTGTGTACATGGCAGAAACGAGGAGGATCCAAAAGGCACGCATTATAGCTTCAAGTAAGTGAATAGAATGTAAAGGATGTAGGGTTGAAACTGATGGTCAGGACATTTCCTGTAGCTGTGGTTCTATATAACTTCGTTCTCTATCCATTTCTTAGGCCAAAGTTCCATCTCTTCATCCAGCATGAAAAATACCGATTAAGATGCATATCCGGATTGCATGCGGTGTGCTGGATGTAGCAATGGGACTCCCAGAACTTGTCAAAGATACCTTCTCTTCGAGCCTTTGCTTTTCAGTCCCTTTCTTTTTCCCGCTTCCCATTTTCAAAAACCTCCATTTGTGCACCATTTATCTTACCAATTTGTACTTGATCGATAACCCTGCCAGTTCCCATATCGCCCTGTTAACCAAATCATCCACTAACAAAAGTTGCTCGGAGAGGAAAGAAGAGATATCAAGATTACCCCCCAAAACCCTCTCCATACTGTACACCACCTCCATCTATACATCCCCCTCTAGTCTAAAGCCACCCGAGTAAGCAAATCCCAAACGTCTACCAAAATATTACTCAACTTTTCTGAAGTATTCCTAGATAAATAAACCAATCTCACTTTCCAGACATCGACTTGAATGGATCTTGCAAGTCTGACAGCCCTCTACCCTATACTAAACATCCCTTGGTATTCAAAAGTTATTTAAATAGGATTCGAGATATCGCTACACTGTTACTCGCAGTGTCGCAAGCCACAAGCGTCGCTGGAGCGGATACGCGGATGGACTGCTGCAAAGTGGAAAAAGCACCACTGGGGTAGGGTAGAATGTGGGGTGTCGGGGAGACTGGATATGGTGTGGGATAAGGTGTAGTGTAAGAGAACAATGTCCAGATATGTTGCTGTTGATTGGTGTCACGTGCAGTTGTTGCTCAAGTCATGTGCCAATACCGATTGGAAACGCTTTCTTGTAGTTGGAGTGATAGGAAAGAGATACAGAAAAGACTATGATTTTTGCAGAATCGAGCACTAATCGTTGAGAAGGAAAGTAATTTTTGAAAGTGCATGTGCTTAATATCCAGCACGACTACGTAGCCGATTGGTTCGTAACGAGACAGCCTCGCACAGCTTGCGACCCAACACTGTGCCCCCTGGACCCGTCAGCACACAAACACCAACTAAACCCTTGTTGATAGTACGGCCCATTTCTGATGCTGTCATATATGGATGTAAAACAAGCTTGCCAAGCAACAGATCCGGGGACTGCGCGATTCGGCACGTAGCATGTCTTCATATAAACAAATTACTTTCAATAGCTTATCGACTTAATATATCGACTATTAGCGAGGTCATCTCAAGTCAAAGTCACTTCAATGGGAATATTTGTACGGCTGCAGCTGACCTCACAGAGTAAATCGAGCCCCGAAAATAGCAAATGTTATTCCATCTTGGATTAAACAAAGGACAAGCAAACAAGGACTCGAGTAACATCTGGAGTCCGACTGAATCTTGGAGACAGCCAACGTCGTTTTCCCACGACTCCACTCGACTTTAACTAGGCGGAGCTATCACCCGGTGGGTCCTATATGCCATATGTATTATATACAAATGGTCCACTAGGGAGGCGAGGCTTTGAGAACACCCCGGCGCTCACTATGAGAGTGCCCACGCGTTCCAGACGAGGCCTTGCAGGCCGATTAATATCCATCCCACCCAAACCATACCACGTGTGGAAGACTGAACCTGGATCTGGGTGAAAAACAAGCTTTGCGTTTATACATCCAGGTCATCCGACCTGGTATGCCTCAAAGCCCCGTCTGTCGAGACGTGCTGGAAGCGACACGCAACCGAGCATGCAGTGTATCGTTTAGGCTCCCTATATTTCAGTATAAAAGGGTTGTGTTATTCAGTACGCAGTTGCCTTACCAGTCACTTGTCATAGTTTTCTATATCTTCTAACTTGGACGGTCAGACACCATCATAACTTCTATGATGAAGAACACCCTCATCTTAGCCTGCATATCTACCTTGACAACCCATGTTTCCGCCCACGCAACGTTCCAGGACCTCTGGGTCAACGGAGTAGACAAGATATGTACCCTCTAAAACCAGTCCTTCCACAACACTAACACCCACCCACCAGTCCACCTGCGCAAGACTCCCTAACAGCAACAGCCCTGTCACCTCCGTAACAAGCAACGACATCCGCTGCAACGCAAACCAGGGCCCTGCCCCTTCCAAATGCAGCGTCCCAGCCGGCACCACCGTAACCATCGAAATGCACCAACAAAATGGCGACCGCTCCTGTGCCAATGAAGCCATCGGCGGCGCCCACTACGGCCCCGTCCTCGTCTACCTCTCCAAAGTCTCCGACTCTTCCACCGCTGACGGCTCCACCCCCTTTTTCAAAATCTTCCAGGACACGTGGGCTCGCAATCCGTCTGGCAGCGGCGGTCCAGACGACTACTGGGGCACCAAAGATCTGAATAAGAATTGCGGGAAGATGGATATCATGATTCCTGCGGACCTCGCCGTGGGAGACTACCTCTTGCGTGCTGAGGCTATTGCGCTGCATGCAGCGGGGAGTGCGGGTGGAGCACAGTTTTACATGACGTGCTATCAGATTACTGTCACAGGGGGTGGCTCGTCGGTTCCGTCTGGCGTTTCTTTCCCGGGCACGTACAAGGCGTCTGATCCGGGGATTCAGATTAATATTTATCAGAAGCTTGCGTCGTATGTTGCACCGGGCCCGGCAGTTGTTGCTGGTGGCACCGAAGCGGTTGCTGGACAGGCAGGATCGGTGGTTACTACTACGGGAGGACCGGTTACTACGCCAACTCAGACGAGTACGTTGAGGACGTCGATGGTGGCTACGTCTGCGGCGCCGACGCCGACGGATGGAGGTGGTGCGGGGGGTTGCTCGGTTGCGAAGTATGGACAGTGTGGGGGGAGGGGGTTCACTGGGTGTACTGCTTGTAAGTTCATGACATGGAGAGTGAATGTGTGGTTGAGAAATGTCTTTTTACTGACTACGAAAAGGTGCCTCTGGATCGAGTTGCAAGGCATCAGGTGACTTTTACTCTCAGTGCCTGTGAAGTGATATGATTGAAGCACCATGTGCTTTAGGACTTTTCTGTAAATATCTGTAACCCGTTACTCTTATGTATCCATCCATCTCCATTTCCGAGTTGAAGATCGTACCACATCTACATCCATTTCTAATTCCTTTTATACCAGACCTATCAATGTGACCATTTCTGCACCTAGTGTAACTTCCTATGCCCATGCCTTCCAGTCATTTTCATAATATTCCGGAATAAACCCCATGACGCCACACACGAAACATCCATTAGGCATCGCGCAGTCCCCTAGACATGTAATCTATTCCGACCACCACCCCTCCCCCATTCCTGTCCTCAACCCGCGAACTCCGAACCTTCCCCCTTCTCCGACTTCTTCCTGACAAATTCCCAGAGTAAACTTGTTTTTCGTCATCCGATCCCCTCTTACCCCCTCTTCCCCGCGCCCCGTCGTCGAATATCTGTAAGCATACATACCCTTCGGCATTGGACGCCTAACCCACCCCCCCCTGGACACTCACTGCTGCCTAAACTCTAAGGCGATGCCGCCATCTCGACTCATACTGACTGCGTTTTTTACTCCGCTTACTTTTTTTTGCGCGCTCAGCTGCGCTGCGAGGGTGTATTCCGAATGATTACGGTATATGTCTTTGTATGCGGAATGGGTAGGTGACCGGTGAGAGAGAGGAGAGTGTGTCATAGGCGTATGCATGTAGGGATATATATATGTGTGTATGTGTAAGGGAAGATGAGGTAGGACAGCAGAGCAAGTTCGATTTTCGACTTTATATTACTGCGAGTTTGAAGAGAATAGTTCAACGTCTTCATATAAATCTATTTCTTCGATAAAATCATACAATTTAAATCATAGCAGAAGCGACAATGTCGACTCCCTCGAACGCAAACACCACTGCTGCAGCCGGATCGGCCCAGGCGCCCCCGAGGTACTCAACCTTCTCGCCTCCATCATACACCGCATCTACATCTATTTTGTCGGACACATACTCAATTCTCTCGCATACATCGACATCTAAGAAATTTCTCGGCAAAATGTGGAATTCCAAGCGTAAGTTCACCAGTGTTTTTTTTGGAAGGGGCATACAGGCAGAGAAAGCTGACAGGTGGGTCGGACTAGATGAAGAGAAGAATGAGAAAGCAGAGAAGGGAAAGGGGAAGGAGGTGAGACAGAGGGAGGCAGATGAGAAGGAGGTGAGGGCTGCAGCGAGGTCGGTGTATTTTTCTATGCGGTAGGGGGTTGAGGTGGAAAAGTGCTGAGGTTCTTCTTTGGTCAGAAGGGTTTGCGTGGGATTTTTGGGTGTTTTTAGGTTACGTGTATGGATATTTATGGGGTTTAAGAGGGGTTGGTATATAGTTTAGATTGTAAAGGTTTTTTTTGGGATATACGACGTAATACGTGTATTTTATTCGTACGTTATCTGTGACGTGGAGTTCTTTATGGATTGTAAGACGATGATGGAATCCGGTGTGATAGAGCTTGGTTAGTTGTGAGAAGACATGTACAGAGAATGAGATTGCCAGATAGATTGAGTGCAATGCAGTCTAGATAGGGAGGCAAAAGCGGTATTACAAGACATTAAAATCCTCAATTAGTGTACGAAACTGTTTATTAGAATTTCCAAACACCATAGCAGTTTCCCAAAAAAAAATGTTGAGAAGACACAAAAACTCCATCGAAATTGCCAAGGACTTGCAACTGCACGTCCAACGATAACAATCCCATTACGCCAACTACCAACGCAAACGCTTTTAAAGACACAAAAACCTACGCCTCACAATTCGTTCCGCATGATCCCCTTCTCGCCCCTAAATAATCCTCCTTACTCCCCTTACTCCCACCCGTCGTTTCATCCGTCTTCGTGCGCTCTGGCGGATGCCGTCTAACAAAGCACTCGCCAACATGATGTCCCTCTTCGCACGATACAACCCACTTACCCATACCATAATCGTCCGGCGCAATTCTCACACCCCTGCCGCCACCACCCACAATCAAGTTTCCAGGGCGGTACTTTGGATCCGCACGCATGCGCTTGATGACGCTGCAGTGTACAACGGCGTTGGCGGGGATATCACGTGTCTCGCCTTTGGGCAGCGGCCAGCGGATAGCTTTCCAACTGCCGTCTTCCTGCAGGTCCATGCGGCGGAAGGGGAGGTACTCCATTATCTTCCACGAGATAACGCCCATGCGGTTTACGCCGTTGTTAAACTGCAGGACATCGTGGATGCGGCCTTTGGTCGCTGCAGCATTGAGGTGCTGGTGGAAATGCGTGTCTGGGGTTTCCCGGTGGTGCAAGAGGATAGTTTCGTCATCGGTATAGCCTGTGATGCCGCTCGAGGTGATTGCGTCGCCGTCGCCATCGGTAGCCGAGGGCGAGGCGGGGTCGACTTCGATGGTTGGGATGTCATTGTGAGTGTGGCCGCCGCCGGGCATGGCGTTTTCGTGGCAGCAGTTTAGAGCCTCTAGCTTCTCCTTGTCGAATTCGAGGCCGGCTTTTTGGGCTTCGCGTACCATCCAGACGAGAGGGACGTGGCTCAGTGCTGCGTCGCCGTCCTCAATGGGCCAGCCGCCTCCAATGTCCTGCACTGCGTTAATTTTTATCAACCATGAAATTATGTCAGGATCTCACTTACAGCATGGCAGCCGGGGAACCAGACTTCTTGAATGTCTTGTTCGCCTTCTTCGTCTTCTGAGTTGTAGGTTGCGTGAGCATCGACTGATCGCATCGAAGGAGTAGCCAAGCGATTATTGTACCCCTTGCTTGAACTGCGCACTCCCGAAGTGTCATGAGGGTTTCTAAATCGCTCAGGAGGAACCAGATTGCCACTTCGGCCTCTGTCTTCCTCATCGTGTTTGTCTTTTTCATCAATATGATCATGATCGCCATGATCATGAACCATTTCCCTTATCTGGTCCAAATGCTTATGACGGTGCTTATAGTACATAGACCTGTCTGGCTTTTCCTGGGAGATCAAATCTTGTCGGAATTTTGCGCGGCGCTCGTCGATTGAAACTGCATGTCGGATGACGCGCGCGCTACTTCGTGCAGTGTATGGGAACCTGCTGCGTTGCATCCATGCATTCTCAAAGGCTGGGACACTGTTGACAGTATCGAAAAGACCAAGAAAGCGGATGGGCTTGACAGGACGGCTAAATGTCTCTCTAAAGGCGCACATGAACTCGAGTTGTTTATGCTTTTCTGACTTTTCGCCAGGCTTCCTGTTTTTCCCCTCTTCTGGAACTCGACATTGCCATTTTTGAAATGTTCTGAAGCTTGGTCAGCAGAATCTCGTCATGCCTGCGAAAACAACTTACTTCCACGCAAATTGGCACATTTCTTCATTACCTGCCTACTAAGGGTTAGAATGATGCGCACTATGCTGCAACAATCATATACTCACAGAAAGTAGACCGACATGATCCAGCATTTCGGCAAGAAAGCGAGCGGTATAGGCGCCTCGCGAGAAACCGAAAAAATAAATATCATCTCCAGGAGTGTAATATCGCATCAAGAACTACAGATCTGTCAGTCAAACAACTCATGGTAATTGAGACGCTAGATTCTAGGGGTTCTGTATAACCCCGTTTGGAAGGACCTTGCTAACATACCTTGTATCCTGCCATAACGTGCATGTCAAAGGACGTTCCTGGTGGTGTTAGATTGTGCAAGACCACCAACAAGGGCAAACATACCGATTGCACTGTCCTTTGCTTTGGCATACCAGGACTGAAATCTTTCCCATCGGCCTGTTCTAGTCATAGAACCATTGGCTTTGGTGATATAAGTGCCAATACCCGGCTGGTAGTAATGAAACTGGTCATCGCCGTTGCGATCAAGCATGCGGTAGATCTTGAGAATATTACTGTCTGAATCTGTGCCAGAGAACTTGTTACCCGTGCCATCAAAGCACAAGACAAACTTCTTGGTTACGTGGCCTTGACGGCGTGGTGTAGCTCCGTAGTCCATTGGATTCTCACTGCGAATCGATGTGGCAAGCTGGGGTACATAATTCTGTGAACGCAGCTGCTCGGTATTCTTGGAAGTCATGTTGGCCAAGTCAAAATGCGAGCGGGAGGGGCTTGCGGGTTGGGGAAGATATCAACCAGGTCTTGGAAAGTGGGGATTTCAACGCATCAGACACGTAAAAAGATATCTACCTGCAGCAGAAGGCCGAGGAACAAAAGTCTGAAATGGGGTTATGCACATTTCTTCTCCCCCACATTAGCTGGCGCGTGGTTTTCTGGCAAGCAAAAGTGTCGATCACCAAGATTTACGCAGCATGCATAATGTCACACCCACCTACGGCTCGATAGGACAGCGCGCTGATGATACGGAGCCGTCTAGGAGCCAGTAAGAGGCCACTGGTAGATTTTAATCAAATCCCGTTCATCACATGCATTCTACCAATATGCAATAGACTAGTAGGGCGAGCTAGTTTGTTTGAGTCTCCACCTGCCGCACAAGGAGACATGAGGCGCAAGTGGCCCGGACGCGAAGGCGAAAATCAACAAAATGCACGGTGAGTACTCGAGACAGACCGCTCCCATGTTTCGTTGCACGTCAGTGCAAAAGAAAAGGAAGCGAAAGATGATTTGAGGTAATATGGTGACAAGGCATTCTGATGGACCAAAAAGTACCTAGTGAAGGAAGAGTATGCAATTGTTATGAACGGCGGGCGTAATGATGGAGTTGCTTTGCTTGGGCGCGGAGAGTCATGTAGTGCCATCAGTCGTGTCGATCGGCGGTGATGTGAGGAGCTGAGGTCAATGGGGTCGCCGACACTGGCTGCTGAAAAGCATGTCCAATTTCATCCACATGCAGTTTAGCGATTACCCTGCGGCCGATCAATTACGGGCCGCTGAGATCCCTACCCCACCCACCTTTGTTCTGTCTCGTCTATCGATCATCGTCTTGCTTGGTCTTGTCCGTTCTTGGTCCGCCGCAATAACCTGAGAAAAATGGTCGCTTCCACAAGAGTGTAGCTATTCGCTAGAACGAGCACCACGCGCGTGCTAATTGCCGAGAATGAGACATGATGAATCACCGTTGCAAAGATTGAGCATTCCAACGGTGTTACACCGAATCTAGTGCTGTTTGCACAAGGATCTAACCGGACATTTTGGGGTACGTAGTTCTTACCCGCCGAGTTTGGCGCACCAGGAGATCCTCCCCAGGACATACCACGCAGCGCCTGTAGCCCGGTCAACATGGCCTTGCATATCCGGGACAGGCCGCAGGCCACGGAAAGGCGGCCCCTAGCATCCTACTCGACAGGGTAGTTTTTGAGGCTTGCTCACGTGCTTCTCCGCCAGCCACCACGACATGATGGCTTCCTGGTACTTACCTCTCCTACTCGCATTACCCAGCTACCCACGAAATCCGCTCTAGGTCCTTTGGAATACGGGTTGTCTGGTTACTTCACCTCTCAACCCCATTTCTCCGCCTGGTTCACGTACCCGAGAGATAGGTGCATCCGTAGGTCCCCTGCAGATTTCTTCTGCTTGACAGCTCATAGTGTCACCAAGATCTGCAGTGAGCTCTACTACCCAACCTATCAATCGTGCATCTTGCGAGTTAATGGTACGCGAGCGACCATTTACAGGTCTGATCGTCATTGTTGATGCGTCCGATCAAGGTGAACGTGCAGTGTTCAGCCGTGGATCAGTGACCGTGCTACGAAATCCCACTAGTGATATCATTCACATGGCCGCAGAGCGCCAATAGGATCAGCGGGGAAGGTGGCTAAGACAGCGCAAAGGTCCAAAACCCATCATACACAATGCCCATTTACGCATAGCTCCAAAAACGCCCACTGACGATATCTGGAACTACTCACCGAGCCGACATGTTGATCACTGCATCATGCCTGTAAGCGATCATCGCCCTGCACCTTGCTTCTTGTCGCTGGACTAAGGGTCTCCGTCGGGAGTACGACGCCTATCAGTGCCCATTGCTCTTTTTGCAAGCTACTTTGCTCATACTTGGAGACTTCCCCGCCTACTATATGCCTTCAGTTTTCCTTTCCTTCCCTCTCACATGCTCATCATAGTCACTATTCATCATGCCAGGTCAATTGTCAACATTGATTGAGAAGATCAGAAAGAAGCCTACGCGCGCCAGCGATGGCAGGTCAGCAGAGGCTTCAAGCGGGGGCGTCAAGGCCAACAACAGGACCAGTGTCATGAGCGACATCACAGGTCTTGGTGTTAAGAATACCAGATTTGCTCTAGAAGCCATCACCACCCTAGCTTCTGGTGAACCTCTAGATGACAAGGACCTGCTCCTTGAGCACGGCGTCGAGATGCTGCAAGGCTTGCCCTTGAACAGCGGTCTCAGCGCAAAAGTTTCCGATGGCTTTATTAGCATGCTATGGAACGACCTGCCACACCCAACTCCCACACATGCTGGACCTTCAGCACGATACCGAAGCCATGATGGCTCAGGGAACAATCCCCATCTACCAAACATGGGCAAGGCGGGGTCGCCGTATGCGCGCAACGTGCCACCTATGAAACCGAAAGGTAAGCATTCATCCAACAGAACAAACTGGCGAAATGCAGCTGACAGCGAAATTCAGGACCCAATCTGCCTGATGTTGAAGATGTGTATGAGGCGCTTCTCAAGCGCAATGGCCCTTTCCGAGAGCATCCCTCTGGTCTCAACCGCCTGTTTTTCTCTTTTGCGACAATTGTCATCCATGAGTGTTTTCAGACCTCGAGAACGGATCCTTGGATCAATGAGACTTCTAGCTATGTCGATCTCAGCACCCTTTACGGCAACACAGGAAAGGAGCAGAAGCGTGTAAGAACATACAAGAACGGATTGATCTTCCCAGATTCCATCGCTTCAGAGCGCATCATGATGATGCCGCCTGGTGTTGTGGCGGTCCTCTTGTTGTTCTCAAGAAACCACAACCATGTCGCAGAATCGCTTCTGGCGGTAAATGAAGATGGCAAGTACAAGCCATGGGATAGCCTCGATGAGGAGGGTAAGAAATGGTAAGCCGATTTACGATTCCTAATCCTAAATCAAACATAACTGAATCTTGTAGGCAAGACGAGGACATTTTCCAGATTACGCGCAACATCAATGTTGGATTCTTCGCGTCAGTTGTGCTCAGAGACTACGTTGCCGCTATTCTCAACACCCCACGAGCTAACTCTGAATGGACCTTGGACCTTGGCAAAGAGATCAAGAGCGGAAATGGACGCCTTGAGCGCGGAACTGGTAGCCATGTCTCTGTCGAATTCGCCGTCTTGTACCACTGGCACGCAGCCCTTAGTGCAGCAGACGACAAGTGGATGGAGGACATCATCAGATCTGTGTACCCTGATCTACGACACATTGACGATGTCACTATTGAGATGTTTCACAAGGTCATGAAGGTCTATGGCCATGATCTCATGAAAAAGCAGCCCAGAGAATGGACGTTCGGAGGCCTTGAGCGAGGCCCCGACGGCAGGTTCAAGAACTCCGACATATCTGAACTGATCAAAGACTGTATCGAGGAGCCTGCCCATGCGTTTGGTGCGCATGGCACGCCCGCCAGTCTAAAGGTTGTTGACCTGATGGGCCAGCTGCAAGCGCGCGAGATGTTCAATGTTTGCACGCTCAATGAGTTCCGTCGCTATCTGAACCTGAAGCCCTACGATACATTTGAAGACTGGTGCTCGGACAAAGAGACTGCCCGCGCTGCAGAGCTCCTGTATGGACACATGGAGAATATGGAGCTATACCCTGGTTTGATGGCCGAGTGCACTAAGCCAGCTATGCCAGGAAGTGGTGTTTGCCCGGGCCAAACCACAGGCAGAGGCATTTTGGACGATGCCGTAGCCCTTGTTCGCGGTGACCGCTTCTTGAGCTACGACTTCAACAGCAACACCCTGACAAATTGGGGTGCTGCTCTTTTGTCCGAGACAACTCCTGGCGCCTATGGTGGTGTTCTCCCCAAACTGATTTTCCAAGCTCTCCCCGGCGGTTTCAAGGGCACATCGAGCTATGCTCTTCTGCCATTTTACACGCCCAAGGCTGCTCAAGGGATCCTAAAGGGTAATGGTGTTCTCGACAAGTATGATACCTCTCGTCCTCCGAGTGGCTACGACATCGTCAGCGTCCAAACCCAAGAAGGCTGCAAAAAGGTCTTCGATGATCGAGAATCTTTTGTTGTCATGTACCAGGCTGCAATCCGCAACTGTACTGCCGGACATGACTTCATGATCGGATGGGATGAGCAAAAGAAGCATGACGAGCGATCCAAGATCCTGCACCAGGTATTCTTCGAAGAGGGCTTTGAGAAGAACATTAATGAGTTCTTTACGACAAACGTGCGAAACCTCATCAAGAAGAACTCGCTCAAGGGTGCAAAGGGTAGGATGAGCATCGACATCGTACGCGACGTGACCAACATTACCCCCATTTTGTGGCTTGCAGAACGTTTTGCACTTCCACTCAAGACTCCGGAACAGCCCCGTGGTTTGTTGTCTATTCACGAAGCTTTCCTGGCATACTTGGTACTCTGTAAGCTGACCCCTACCATAAATGTTGTATCACATTACTGATAGCTGCACAGTCATGTATCAATCCTTCAACATTATGCCCCACAACGAGTGGAAGCTTCGTGCTGGCGCCATGGCAGCTGCAGCGCCCCTTCGCAAAATCTTCGAGACGCACCTGAAAACGCAAACCGGGCGTCTAGAAAGCGTTGTGGACTGGATGGCTAAGGGCTCTGCCTTCGAAGTAGGCCCACACGCTGATCGCATCTACCATGCCTTGGCCGATACCAAGCTCCCAATTGGCGACCTTGTTGGTGATTGCATCGGTATGGGTGCCCCCGTAGCCGGAAATCTGACGCAACAAGCTTCTCTCCTCATTGATTTGTACCTTCAGCCTGAGTACGAGCAGTACAAGAAGAGGATCGTAGAGCTATCCCACATGGACCCCAAGGATTCTGATCGTGAACTTCAGGGTTTCGTCTATGAGGGTATGCGCCATGTTGGTGTCGTACCCGGTCTCCCCCGTGTTGCAACACGCGATGTGACAGTCCAAGATGGCGCCCGCGGCCCTGTCACTGTCAAGAAGGGTCATACAGTGCTCATCGCTACCTCCAAAGCTGCCATGGATCCTATCGCGTTCCCCAACCCCGAAATATTGAACCCTCACCGCCCATTCAAGGAGTACACTCTTCTTGGCCACGGACTTCATTACTGCTTCGGCGCACGCCTCGTCGGCCCCTCACTCGCAGCCACCATGCGTGAGGTCTTCAAGCTACCTAATGTACGTCGTGCACCCGGTAAGCCAGGCCGATTCATCACAACGGAGCACCAACTTGCGGGTATTACCATGCGTCATTACCTCGATGGAACGAGCAAGGAGAGTCCCATTCCGACGTCTCTACGTCTGCATTACGACGGTGAGCATACTGTTGTGAATGGTGTCAACGGACATATGAGCAACGGCCATGCCAATGCTGGTGGAAGGAACGAGTACGGCAACGCATACACGATTGCACCTTAGTCTAGTTAGGTGTCACTGTGTGAGCCGCCATTGAAGCGGGTGGCTTTAATGGACCGTTGAGATATATTCAAGAGGTATCCAATGCTTTTGTGCTGCAGGTGGACCAGGGATTCGAAAAAAATGGTGTATGAAATGACAAAAAAAGTAAAAGGAGAATAACAATTGAGGAAAGGATACTCATCTTAATGAAGGAAAGAAAGCGGGGCTTTGCTAACATAATTTTGTTTTTTCTTGATACCACATGCGACAGTGTTTTTTTAATCATAGTTAATGAGAAAAGTAAAGTGACAGCATTCCATTTTGACACACTCATATGCCGGTACTGATAGTCAGACCAACAACCAGACTTCTCGAAGAACTATGACCGCTCCATAACTCGATGAACTCAAGCAAAACTTCGATACATCCATGAAACCAAAAAAAAAGAGAAACATGACAAGCAATATCGACAAACCTGCCGAACAGAAAAACGAAACAAACAAAAAACATATAACGCAGCGCAACGCAAACAACGAAGAAGAAACTCGAAACGCCTCCTTTCTTCTTCTCAAAACATCCCCCCCCCCCATGTCCTTGCCACTACTGCTCGAGCACTACACCCAAACCAAAACATAAAAAACAATACAAAAAAACAGACATCTCGCACATGGGCAAGAACGAGTTGAAACACGGTACTATCCTATTTCCCAATGCAATTAGCAAACAATAAATAGTACCATGTACCGAGTACCAAGTAAGATCCCAATCCATGAAAGCGAAAACATACTAACAGTATGTTTTGAACTTAAAAATCTATAAACACAAGCGCTATCAATATGATCCCATCAACATTTGTATGCTTCAAGCAATACAATCACACTGCGTGTTGTAACGGTGAATACATTAACACGAACCTTTATCTAGGTTCCTTACGCGACTTGTTCTCTCTTGTGCATAACGAGGATTTAAAATTCGGTAGGTGATATACAATATGATGTTTTCTCGTAATAAATTGTAGAGTAGAATAGTTTATTGGGACAAGGGGGAAAAGAAGGTAATGGCAAGGAAACGGGTTTAGAGTACGATTAAGTAGAAGAAGGTAACTTGCACAATTTCATAATTGACTAAAAAAGCACAAGTCGTAGGAAAAAGATAGATGTATTGAATTGTTCATTGTGTGCTGGATAATAGCAAGACGTACGCGTCGCTCTCGTTGAAATTACCAACAGAGTACACCTTCCGAGTACACCTTCCGAGTACTCAACCAAGCAAGTTACATATGCAAATAGAATTTTAAGTCACTTCACAGAACATTTCACACAAACATTAGAAAAAAATATCTTGCAAGTGTCATAACGCATGCATTGTACAAACTGCTTATGTCGGCAGCCCATGCTAGTCTATCTAACTAATCATCTGGCTCGAAACTGTGCTTTTATGAGATTCCTTTCACCCAAGGTCACTTGGGGGTCCAGGTTCGCATGTCAGGACACGGGGAGATGCAAACCAAAAACGATCTTTTTCGAGCCCCACCGCCGAATTGGCCTTGAAAAGACAGCCACCATGACGGTTACCACAAAGAACCGGGGTATATTCCTTCCGTAAAAAAGGTTGGGTCGTGGCTAAACCTTCATGAACGCCATCTATGCAGCAAACTTTTTCGTCGTCCCGAACAGCCATGCTGCTACTCTTCGCATGTGAAGAGATCGAGAGACAAGAGGACGACGAGAAAGACATTGTCGCCAAGGGATATGACCGGGAAAAGGAATCACTTTTGTCGTAAATAAGGAAATGCTGACTATGGTCATCCGCCTGTGGATGACTCGGAAAGCGAGAATCTATAGCTCCCCAAGCAGCATGCTTGCAGAAAGAGCGAAGGCGTGAAATGTTCGTAATGCATGCCTCTTTGGAAAAGGCGAGAGTCCTGCCGTCTATGCTCGAGCTCGACGGATGGCTGTCGAAGGGTATCGTATGTGAGAAGAGCTCGAAAATAGGCAGAGCCGCAGAAAAACAGTCGCTGTCTATATGCTGATTGGGGTATAAGATTCCAGATTTCCGCATCAATCCGTGATAACCGGAAAAGATCTGCAGAAACAAAAGCCAAAACTGAAGGAAATGAAAGTAAGCCATCCGTAATAGCAACACGAAGACCTAGGACCTCGTGGAGAAGAACCATGCCCCAGGCTGGCTATATCGTGAAGCGGTAGTATGTGAATTTACCACCAAGAGTTTCCGCCAGGGCCAGATGGGTTGCCGTAGCCACCACCACCGTAGCCACCGCCGCCGCCACCGTAGGCAGGGGCTGGAGCAGCATAGCCGCCACCAGGGGCGCCGCCATAACCACCTCCTCCGTAACCTTGAGAGCCGCCCCAACTGCCGCCGTTGCCGCCGCCGAAGCCACCACCACCGCCCATGCGACGAACGTCACGGGTGGCAGCATTGCCACGGCCACGACCGCCTCCACGTCCACCGCGACCGCCGCCAAATCCAGAGCCCTCGCGAGCAATGGACTCAAGGAAACTAGGAACCTCTTGGTTGGCCTCCTTCAGCAGTTCGATGAGATCACGGACGACACCGCGGTTGCCACGGTTGAAGAATGCAGTTGCGATACCAGTGTTTCCAGCACGTCCAGTACGACCAATACGGTGGACGTAGTCGTCAATGTCGGTGGGCAGGTCGTAGTTGACAACGTGCTTGACGTTGGGGATATCCAATCCACGAGCAGCAACAGCAGTCGCGACAAGAAGGGGGCAGCGTCCAGATCGGAACATCTCAAGGGCCTTTTCACGCTCACGCTGTGTGCGGTCACCGTGAATAGATGTGGCAGGGAAACCTTGGTTGATGAGGAAGTCGGACAGTGAGTCGGCCATGCGCTTGGTTTCGACGAAGATCAAACTGAGACCAACGCCGTGGGTATGGAGAATGTCCAAGAGAACGGAGCGCTTGTCAGCGTCCTCGACATACTCGATCTTCTGGGTAATGTTCTCAGAAGTGGAACCAACACGACCGACTGAAAGGAAAATGTAGTCCTTCAAGAAGTCACGAGCGAGCATCTGGATGTCGCGAGGGAAGGTGGCCGAGAACATGAGCGTCTGGCGGCCAGCGGTAGGGGGCATGTCCTCACCCTCAACAATGCGGCGAATCTGAGGCTCGAAACCCATGTCCAACATGCGGTCAGCCTCATCGAGAACAAGATACTTGATGCTAGCAAGCGAAATGCGGCCGCGCTCGATCAAGTCGACCAGACGGCCGGGGGTGGCAACGAGCAAATCACAGCCGCGCTCGATCTGGCGGAGCTGGGAACCAATGTCGGCACCTCCGTACACGACACAGGGGCGAACCCAAGAACGATAGGCAAACTTGCGAGCCTCGTCGAAGATCTGGGAGACCAGCTCACGAGTGGGGGCGAGGACAAGGGATGTGGGGTAAGCCTTGCGTTGACGGCCATAACCGCCCTGTGCTGAAGGAGGAGGGGGAGCGGGTCCGTTTTGGAAGGCCTGAGCGAGAATGGGGAAGAGAAAACCACCAGTCTTTCCAGAACCAGTCTGGGCACAAGCCATGAGATCACGACCGCCCATGACAATGGGAATAGAGTACTTCTGTACTGGGGTGGGAACCTTGTATCCGGAGAGCTCGATGTTGCTCAGCAGGTGGTCATCGAGAGGCGGGTTCGTGAAGCGTGTGACGGGCTCGGGAACTCCCTGACCGGAAGCCTCAACGGGAATATCGTCATACTTCTCGAAGTTGATACCAGTGTGCTGCTTCGATGGATCGTTGGGGACACCGAAGAGGTCACGCTCAAGACGCGGGTTAGGCGGGCCGGGAACGTGCTTGCCATCTTTCCAAGAGCCATCACCAGATCCACGAGCGTTGCCACCACCGCCACCAGACTTTCCATAGCCATTAGATTCGAAGCCGCCACGCTGACCACCACCTCCCCATCCACCACCAGGGGGACCGCGAGGAGTGAAGTTAGGGGCATTGGCCCAGCCGCCACCGCCACCGTTGCCGTTCATAGGAGGACCTTGGCTGTTATCTGTTAGTCAACGTTCACTTGAGGTGTATGGACTTTGTACTGACCCTCCTGGTCCCCAGGCACTGCCACCGAGACCACCGTTGCCACCGCCGTTCATCATAGGCGGGCCATCCATAGGTGCAGGGCCTCCAGGGCCTCCCTGAGGGCGGCCGCGAAGGTGAGGGGGGATGTATGCAGAACGCTCGCCGCTGAAGCCGTTCTGGGGGTTGTGCTGGGAGTCGTTGATGTTGAGACGACCCATGTCGAGTTGTTCAGCCATGATTGCGTTGAGATCGGGGGGCTGATGACGTGTGTTTTCGTGTTTACGTAGTGCGGTTCGATAAGTCGAAGATTACTGTGTAGCAGACTTCGGCTGGCTCGACGGTGAGCGACAGACGAAAAGTAGCAGTTCTAAGTAACGAAGTTGGTAACTCGCAGGCGGGTGCCTGATCTTCGTTCTGTCAGGAAAGAAGGGAACGCCTCTGTCCTGAAAAAACGACAAGTAAAGGAGCGTGAAGGCCAAAAGAAAGGACTTCACACAGAAAATGTGATGGTGAGGTTGTGTAATACACACAGTAGGTTTTGAGAGTGGGTGGTGAGAGAGGAGGGAGATGGCAGCTAAGTTAAAAAAGCGTCAGAGAGAACCCTTTCGTGCTAGACTAGTTCGGGACTAGTTAGTGGGCGTCCCAAGATTCCTCAGCTCTGTGGCGAGTGCGGAGCGGTGAACGTCACAGCTGCTGTCATACCCTGCACCACGCTTGCTTTTCCATGCACAGACGTATACGTAGTGACATATATTTGATGGTCAAAGATAACGGAGGATTTGCCCGGTGGTGTGCTTGTTCAGAGCTTGATATTGCATGGCTGTGACAAAGTCGCCTCTTGAAAACGCATGCTCGCTTGCTTTTGCCACCTGCTGAGTCTCTCACCACACATGAGGATGCCTCGTGCTTGTCTAAGAATCTCGCATTGATAGCAGCTCAGGAACTGAGCATAGCCGGGAATTTGTATGCTCTGCTTCGCAGGAAATATCAGATTGCATCCGTACACATCAAGCCCGTTTTTAGCAGATGAAACTTGAACAGTTTAACTATAATAGGGGGGATCAGACCACTCGACACATTTTGTAGCAGCACGCGAGAGACCACAGCACTGAAGATCATTATTAGACACAGGCGCACTCAAGGCAGCATATTGTAGCATAGTAGATGCCACTCGATACAAGCACAGCCGAATAAACAGATAAATGATTCGTATACCATGGTTATCTACGCCATGCTTTTCTCTTTGGGCCCACCCTTTCTTGACCTCAGGAAAAGAGCGCAAGCCACGACGATAGCCACAATAAAGAAGAGCTTCTGACCTAGGGACAAGCCATCTGTAGTAGAACCAGAAGAGGCCAGCCCCTCGAGTTTAGTCTTGTCAGCAGAAGCTTTCGGAGGCTTTGCAATGCTAGCGACATCATCGCCAACTTTTGACGATGTGACATCGAGGTCGTCGCTAGGATCGGCGGGTTCTGCATCGCCATATAAATCTTGAAAAGGGACGCACAATCAGCAGCTGTCTAACCTAAGGGAGTTGACACAATAGCAAGAAATGCGTACTGATGTCTAGAGTTCCTCGTGAATACCTTCCGCTGGCACCTCGAGCTCGCCGCTCTTGGCAATCTTGACAGTCTTGACAGGCTTATCTCCAGGAGCCTTTTGGACATTCTCGATCTTCTCCACAATGTCGTAACCCTCAAGCACTTGTCCAAAGACGACGTGGCGGCCGTCGAGCCAACTAGTGATGGCGGTAGTGATGAAGAACTGACTTCCGTTTGTGTCCTTGCCCGCGTTCGCCATGCTGAGGAGACCCTTGCGGGTGTGCTTGAGCTTGAAGTTTTCGTCAGGGAACTTTTCGCCGTAAATGGACTTGCCGCCGGTGCCTAGGGTACGTCAGAATGATTTACTTGCTGCTCAGAAATGGAGATCACTTGCCATCGCCCTTGGTGAAATCACCTGTGTTGCTGTCAGTACGCAAGAATCTCTGGAAGAGTACATGAGGGTGTGCACTTACCACCTTGAATCATGAAGTCCTTGATAACGCGGTGGAAAGTAGAGCCCTCATAACCGAAGCCCTTCTCGCCAGTAGCCAAAGCGCTACCGTGTGGATTAGCTTGTGAAGCTGCACAATGTGCTGTGGAACATCGTACCGGAAGTTCTCAGCGGTCTTGGGTACAGTCTTGCCGTAAAGGCCAATGACAATGCGGCCTAGCTTCTCATCGCCATGCTCTATATCAAGGAAAATCTAGTCCATGTGTCAACACGTTTTCTACCAGCACCTGTTGCAGATACACACCTTGTTGGTGATCTTGGGGCTCTTGACAGCCTCAGTAGTCTGGGCGAAGAAGACAAAAGTGATCGAGAGGATCAACAAGAGCGAGATGACAGCTTTCTGGAAGGAAGCCATGGTGCCTGATGAAGGACTCAAAGGCAATCGAGGAATTGGCAAGGGTTATATAGTCTAGGAAACCCCCTGCTAAGATACAGTGAGCGAGGCAGTATTGAAACGTGGTGTTTTAGTGCTGCCCGCACTGTCGCACCTTAACAGTGCCAAGCTCTATGGTGTCCAATTTGGGACTAGTGCAATTGGAGAGTTCGAGATTGGTGCGGGTATGTTGCGAGACACTTCACAACGCAAATTAGTTGTCGGAACGTGCAACGCCATGGTGGGTTTGGAACAATTGCTGAATCGGAATAATGTGCAACTACTAACATGTTTAGGTGTTCATCAACGGCTTCAGCTTCACGGAGGCGACCCTCGTAAAACGCTCTCTCCAGTCGTTCTATGGCATCGGGCCTTCGGTCTCGCAGCGCATCATGGCAAAATTCCATATTCACCCGTGGGCGAAAGTAGGGAGCCTAAAGAATGCCACAGTCATGGATCTCACGGCAGAGCTGGCCAACATGAAGATTGAGAACGACTTGCGGCGACAGGTCCAGGACGACATACGGAGATTAAGAGACATGGGCACATATCGGGGAAGGAGACATGCAATGGGTCTGCCAGTACGCGGTCAAAAGACAAGAACACAGGTATGTGTGGTGTGGAAGATGTTGAAGGACAAGTTTGGGTGGTGGAGGAAGCTGCTAACGCCGACAGATTGCGACTGCACGACGGTTGAACAAGATCGAACGAGGTGGCACTGGAAGGGTGTCTATGTGAAGTGGAAGCAAATCTACACGTGTATTATATTGTACAGTCTGGCAGCACGAAACGGGGTTTACAGACTGCCTAGAAGGAACATCATGATCAAACCGCGACCAAACAACCAAACACTCATGGATGATGTCCTTGGCATACGCCAGACGCCCGCCCTCGGGTGTCATGTTGTATCTGTGGTAATCTTTGTGCAAAGATCTGGGTAATCGCGATCTGCGTATCAATTGCACCCAACTCTCGCACACTTGGAAGGATGCGGAGGTCTCACTTTCAGTATTAAGACCATTTCAATCAACTTCCAGATGAATACTTGTGTACAGCAACGCGACAATGTCAGTCACATGGATACTACATGTTTCCAGAACACAGTGGATTTTCCTCACTAGAGCAATTGTGCTAGGACCATGGGCATGATTTTGTGGTTCAGAAACGCAACTTAGTGGTCTGTTGAGGCAACATGTGTGGCGCGCTTTAACCTCACAGTCCCGATAAGGCATTATTGACAGGTTTCTTGGCACTGACAGTCGGGTGCAAGCATGCAGTATACCGAGATTGCCAGCTCGAATGTATGCATAACCTTCCATTCTGAGACGCGAACCATGGATCTCGGCGCTGCTATAGACAGGAAACGGTCATCGGGCCCAGGGAATGGAAGTATGGGCATTTTGAGCATTGTGTCACAAACCCAGAGTCCGTGCAAACCAGGATGATGACGGTGATGCTGAGGAAATCAATGTTCCCATGCGCAGATGAAGTCGCGCTGACGTTGCCGATGAGATATATTTAGACGTGGGGGAAGAGAGGTTTGTGCTGTTCTGCCTCAGGTTGAGACGTGGATTTGTCGGTGGGCATGGAGTTTTGGCTGAGTTGGTAGTGGTGGTGGTCTGCGGATATCAGACGGAAGAAGCCGCGTCGTGTCATGGGTGAAGGTCTACCATGGATGAATGAGTGCGGCGCGTTGTTTCTTGTCGCACTCTTGTTCACGCACCCCGGGGTGGTACAGGCTCGGTGTTAAGACAGCAGAGAGAAGGAAAACCCCATGGCTCGGCCTGTCTCAGGCCTGGTTGCATGTGCCCCCTGATATAAAGGACGAAAGGGAAGAAGAAAAGAATGCAGGAGGCTACGAAGGAAGCATGTGCATACTTCGCGGTGCAGTGGATGCAGTGCAGGCCGGGCGGTGCTCTGGAGCATTTGGCCAGGACCGCAAGGGGACTAGCGGGAGCGCTATGGGCGGCTCCCTGCAGCATGCTTCGCTTGAGCACAGCGGGGTTTCAGAAGCAGTGCAGCTTCGAACAAAGTCGTACGATTGCTTTTGCTTCCAAGCAACATGTGTTCCAGCAGCTACAAGCAGCAGGCCGATGAGCACGTATGCTGACTGTATCCCGCTGTTATGTAACGCAGCCGTACGGCTGCCGTGTTGCAGAGCGGCACTTGAGCGGCTGCGGACGACACACCTAGGCTGCTCGCTGTCTAGCAGAGCACTCACACACATGCTACTAGGACTACTACAGGTAGCAGAGTCAGGGACACGGCAAGCATCGTGATTACGCCACCCCAAGGCGATGCATACCACGCATATCCACGACTGATCGACGCCCATGCGGGGCTCCATCTCATTTCGGCACACACGAAAAGCTTCTTTGCAGTTTGCTGCCGTCGAACTCAATCCGTGCACCCAACGCACTCTGGCTGCACGCTCGCGCTCGCGCTCAGCCTGGGCCTGGGCTGAGCCTGGGCTGAGCCTGCTCCCTGTGCTGGATGGGTGCCAGTGTGAGCGTGAGCGTCGTGGTGCGTGGGCAAGGCGCCGATTCCATTTCTCAGCACACCCTCCCACGCCCGTCATCCACACAGCCTCGTCCAATGGCAGCCGTCCGCCCAAAGGCCCCCGACTCGCCAGCAAATTGACTGCCGGCACCGGCGACAGTAGACAGCAGACAGCAGACAGCAGACAGCAGACAGCAGACAGCAGACAACAGACCACGCGCACACTTGTCTGTCTGCTTGCGCCCGTCAGTGGCTTCGGGCCTCGTTGATAACGGCCAGGAAGCCACTGGGCGGCCGCCAATCACCACCGCTCATGGCTCTCCCAGCCGCCTACACGGCGAGCACGCCGACCAGGATGCCCACCGGCCCAAGCACTTCTCAAACTTGAGCGGACGCAGCCTCGAGGGCCCTCGGCCTGCTGGTGGAGGCGATCGTGGAGACCAAGCGCCTCTCGCTTCTGCAGGAACCGTGCTAGCTCTCCAAGAAGAGGCGTCCATGTCGGCCGCTCTGTCCAAGGCGCCTATGCTATGGCGCCGAATGGGCGTCGACCTTGCGACGCTCCAAATCTCTTCTGCTGCTCTTCTGTCCCCCAGCTGTTCCTTCTGACTGACACTCGTCTCATGCTGCGCTGGACGCCCAGCTGCTGACGACACTGCTGCGCGCGCCAGCTGTGCACTCACCAGACACCCAACGGCCTCCCGAAACACGACTAATCCCCACTAACAGGCTGTTATACCGTCCCCATCCCAGTCGCTCGGCTAAGCTGGTTTGAGAAGTATGAGGACCAATGCAGACATGCTTCAGGAAAGATCCATGGCGCATCATCTCCCGGAGCACAAACCCTCAATTTACCATTCTGCGTCTTCGCCGTCGCTCGCGAACAGCTTTCGCTCTCTTCGCGACGACTCGACGCCCTCCCACGACGTGCCCGCTGCGGCCACCCACCAACCCCAGAACCCCCGTCGCAAGCCAGTCCCGAGCCCTCTGTCGCCCGCGTCAACCAGCTCCACCCCTACCCCAATTCCCTCCAGAGCACCCTACCAAAATTCGCCCTATTACGACTCTCCACGCTTCGACGAACCGCGCAGCCCCCGCGAGAAGCTTGACGCTTTGTTGGCCGAGGAGGAGCAGCACCATTCCTTGCCCATTCGCCCAACCAAGCCAGCGCATCCGCCTACACCACCCAACGTCCCCACTACCCACATCACCCAGCCCACGAGGCCGTCTGCGTATGCAAAGCTACGGCAAGTCTCGTCTCCCACGCTGTCATCGGCTGGCATCTCCCCGCCAGCATCTCCCGTCATCATGTCTCCACACTCGCGGACAAATCGACCAGACACAGCAACGCCAACGGTGCCTATCCGCAACCCCTCCATAGACTCGGCTGCATCTTCGCTTTCGTCGAGTGCTTCCCAGAACCGCCTTCCTGGCAACCATGCTCCCCGACCATCTCAAGATATAAGCACAGCCAATCCGCCAGACATGGCTGCCCTCATAGCGAGTGCAGGCTCGCCCGAGGCTGCCATGATGGCTTTGTGGAAGGAGAAGCAAAACACCTCCAATCACAATGCACAGCTCTGGCGTTTGGTCGAGAAGCAGCGCGCCATGATTATTGGGCTGCAGAAGGATTTGGAGCGAGCATTAAAGGACAAGGACCGCTACCGCCGAAAGTTCAAAGAGTATGTCGAGCAGGTGCCACCAGGCCCTGGTTCACTGCAAAAGTCAGATACCTTCAACTCTGTTGTAGACCGTGAGCCCAGCGAGTCACCCGTCACCAGTGAGCGGCCCGATGAGTCTGCTAAATCTGGTGATGCCAAAATGGGAGAGTACAAGACTTCGCCATTGACACAAGAGCACCCGGCAGCGCACGTCATACCAGACTCACAACTGGCGACATCGCCTTCCCAATCTACCGCGTCGAATGCAACGTCGAGCGTGAACTCACCCACAGACTACTCTGTGCAACCCCTCAACCTCGCCACTAGAGGTCTCGGTCTTGACAGCGCCGTGCTCCAGCCTGTCGATATCACTCAACCGTCAGTACAGGTTCCGGACCCAGCGACACCCCCACAAAACGCCTCAGATGCAACACTTGTTCCGGAAACCTCAAATCTACAACCTCCTGAGATATCCCTCATTCAAGCCACCCCTGTCATTGGCGGCGACGGATTCGAGGCATCCCCACGAAAGCCTTCACAACCTCTGCGCAAAGCTCCCCCCGCTCCTCTCAATCTCTCCAAACCCGTAACAACTAGCGCGCATCTCCATCAGGCCGTGCATGGTGACGACGTCGATTCCGACTATGACGATACGTTGGAGGTGGATGAGATACCCGTGGTGGAACGGGGAAGGAGAAAGACTCGTGAGGAAGATGACAGGGTGCGGGAGGCCATGTACCTCAAAGACGAAGAGGCTCGAAGCAAGTCGAAAAAGAAGAGCAGTGAGAGCAACGGCACACAGGTGACACCATCTGAAATGGCGGAGAATAATCAGCCTCAGACATTCCCTGTACCTCTTTCTCCACGTCAAATCAACGCTCTACAATCAGGCCTTCCAATCTCTCCCAGACATCCACCCGCGAATTCGCTGAATGCTCTGCTTAGCCCTACCAACTCCGACAGTTCTATGATGGCCAATCGAAGTGTTGCGTCACCCCTCCTCAGCCCTGGCCTCCCGTCCAGCCCGCGTCCCACCGACCGACCTTTAGGATCACCGTTACCGAGGAATCCCAAGTCATCACTGGCATCACCGCCTATGTCACCGAGCCTCCTGAACCATTCAGGATCACGGACTGGCCAGCAACAAGTTCCATTTTCACCAAACACGCCTCAGTCGTACCAATCACCTCCAGTGAACCAGAACCAAAAGAATACGCAGTCAAGCAAAGAATCGTCAGGGGGGCTCTTGGCCGTGCCAGGGGTGCAGACTAGTTCGGACTCAGGTTCAGGCAGTCCTACTTTGAACGACATTCCCGACGCAGAGCATGTCTATCGTGGCCTTGTTTCAGACCAGTACCCAGGGCTTTTGCTTCCTCCCAACGCTCTCCCGTCTATTCAGGTCAAAGTATTTTCATCTAGGCTCCGGCCATCGCGCTTGAGTTTCTTGGCCCCAAAACCTCAGGAGGAGGACCCAGTTTTTATCCTTGCAATCTACGCCCGCTCCGACAACAAACAGTTATGGCGCGTAGAGAAGACTATTGCGACACTTCCCGCCCTGGACTCTCACCTAAGATCGCTATGTGACTTCCAAGGGAAACTCCCAGATCGTGCTCTTTTCGGAGGTCACGCCCCTGCGAAGATTGATGCTCGAAGAGTTGCTCTCAACCAGTACTTTGACTGTGTTCTGGAGGCTCCCACAGACGAGAGGACAGCACGTGTTGTTTGCGAATACCTGTCTGCCGATGTGATTGGTGCACAAGCAGGTGACAGATTAGCCCCGGAACCCACTCCCGGGCCGGCTGTATCTGCTGTCAAGACCCAGCGCAAGGAAGGCTATCTTACGAAACGCGGCAAGAACTTTGGAGGCTGGAAGGCACGTTTCTTTGTGCTGGATGGTTCTGAATTTAGATACTTTGAGAGTGAAGGTGGCGCCCACCTAGGTACCATCAAGTTGCAAAACGCGCAGATTGGGAAACAATCACAACAACAATCCACACAGTCACCACAGCGAAAGGATGATTCTGAGGATAATCAGTATCGACATGCCTTCCTCATTCTGGAGCCAAAGCGGAAAGACTCTTCGAGCCTTGTTCGTCATGTACTGTGTGCTGAAAACGACGAGGAACGAGATGCCTGGGTTGAAGCACTTTTGCAGCATGTTGAGATACAAGAGGAAACTTCACCAACTGAGGTTCGTGCTCCTCCCACCTCGCGTTCTCAGAAGCAGCAAGCCAGCCAAGATTCGACACGTTCACAACGGAGAGAGAGCCCTGATGTAACGGAACAGGACCGTGTACAAGGTCTCAGTTATGAAGATACAGTGGCAGCACAAGCCCCAATCCGCGGGCCCAACCATCGAGAGGCACTGGGAGAGAGGCCTTCGCGAGGGTCGCCCAAAGACACAAGCTTTCTACAAGACAGTTCCGGCCACTATCACTCTATCTCCGGTCCAAGCAATGGAACCCCCATTAAGGACTCTGAGAATTGGGGAACTAGATTGACACCAGCACCCACAGCCGCAAAGGACAAGAAACGCAGTATATTTGGGTTTAGAGGCCGTGGCGGCTCTTCTGATTTGGCACCTGTTCAGGTCAACACCACCCTCCTCCAAGCACCTGTTGAGCAGCGGATACCTCATAACCGCAGCATCTTTGGTGTCCCCCTCATGGAGGCAGTGGACTACACCCAGCCTGAAGGCGTCAATGTTCCTTTACCAGCAGTTGTCTATCGGTGCTTGGAGTACCTTCGAGCCAAGAGGGCAATAAGTGAAGAGGGCATTTTTAGGCTGAGCGGGTCGAATATTGTCATTAAAGGGCTACGCGATCGCTTCAACACTGAAGGTGACATTAAGTTGCTGGATGGACAATACTACGACGTCCATGCTGTTGCTTCGTTGCTGAAGTTGTACTTGCGAGAGTTACCATCGTCCATCCTCACTCGGGAACTGCACTTGGACTTTCTCAAAGTTCTCGGTAAGTCGCTGATGGGTTTTTGTAAAGCATGAGACAAACTAACGCATATTAGACATGGATGAGCGAAGCAAAAAAATTCAAAGCTTCAATGTACTCGTACACAAACTCCCCAGACCCAACTTTGAGTTGCTAAGGCACTTGTCATCGTTCCTCATTGAGATCATCGACAATTCGGCGGTGAACAAGATGACTGTGCGCAACGTCGGCATTGTATTCGCGCCTACACTCAATATCCCGGCACCGTTGATCTCGTTCTTCTTGACCGATTTCCCAGACATCTTCGGCACGGCTCTCGACGAAGCTAGTTCCCCAATTCATGAGATCCGAAACGACACGTCGCACTTGGGTGATGATGCGATTCGGTCTCCACGGCGGCAGATGTTTTCAGAGCTCCCAACGCCTAGCTACAACGACACGAGCTTCCAGCAGCGAATGGACCGACCAGGTCAACACTACCAAGGCAACAGTGCTCCAAACTATCTACCTCCGCAGCCCCCTCAACAACATCAACACCAACACCAGCAGGGGCAGGGACAAGGACAGTACAATGGCTACGACTCTGGCTTTATTCCAATGAGGCCTACCTACGAAGTGCCAGCTTACGAGCAAGCATACCGATCTGGAGAAGGATATGGTAGCCTAAATGGAGCGGTGCAGTCTGGCAATGCTCGAGAGCAACGACAGCGGAAGCGAGAGAGCGGGATGCTGCTTATGAACATGAACATGGGCGGGCCTCGCAAGGGTTCAACTGGGTCTAATCCACCAAATAACCGCGGAAATTACCAATACAATCCTCTAATGGTTCAAGAAGAGACGGCATTTGACTGAGCAAGGCTCTGGCCAAGTAGTGGGACGATGATAGATGATGATGGACTTAGGTTTTTGTCTAATATTTTATATTCTGGTTTGGTTTCTAATACCGGAGAACGGGTTGGGTTCTTTTGTGGTTTATTGCATGGGGTCAGAGGACCAGGGGGTACTAGTCCTCTTACTCGACGGTTTTTTTTGGCGTTTTCTTTTCTTTCACAGCGGTTAGACACATACCACTGGTCAGGAGGTCGAGGTTTTTCTTGTTTTCATTTTTTTCTCAAGTTTCCTTGCTCCATGCAGATGGAGCTGTCTTGTTGTGCAACAAGATAGCTTAAGCTTGGGCGTTGGAGCCGGGCACGTTGTTTTGGTTGGCTTTGGTTGAGATATCCTGGCTATTTTTGTTCTCTGCTCGGTCTTGTAGCGTCGCGTGTAAATGGATTCAAGTTGATGGTTTGGGCATGATAGCGTTTCCTATAGCGAACACATGGCAAGGCTGTGTACACAACAATATGACATTGTCTATTCTGCAATCCATGATTTTGACTACCATTGTTGTTCTTGTTGTTGGATGTCACGACATGATAAACACCGAAAGGGCGTTCATGATGCGATGGCGTACCATGGACGGAGCTGTGGGCCTTAGCGTCAGAGCTCGGGCTCACGATGCGGCTGCCTCGTCGCCGCCATGGCTCTCCGTCCTCGCGATTGACATGCTACCGTCACTGCTGAACCTCCGATATTCCCACATTTCCCTGTCTTCTTTATACATACCGACGACCATCTGAGGAGGCGCAACACGACTTCAGCGCGTCCCAGGGTCGGCTCCATCCCCGTTCATCGCGTCCCGCTACGCATCCAATATAGACTTGAGACAAGCAGACAGAAAGCGCCCTCACTTGGTTCACGCTATCGCGCCTCCGCCATGACTGACACGCCTGCTACTCCTGCGCCATCTGGGCCTCCTACTTCTGCTACAGCCTCGACGCCAGCCACTGCACTGCAACCCCCTCGCATTGAAGAGCCTGACTCTCGCAACAGTTTACGGCACATTCTGGCTGCTGATCCGCAAATGGACGATACTAAGCCTTTACTCTCACAAGGCAACACGCCTGCCCCGGAAGGGAGCGAGGCTGGTGGTGATGCGCCCGAAGCATCCAAGCCCGCTACCGACAACGACCCGGCGCGCCCCTACTATACAGCCACAACAACTACTACTCGTCGCAATGCGAACGGGAGCGTATCGTCCGTCTACAGCGGCAACAAGATCAAGCACCTCAAGAAGGACGATGGCATACCATTATGGCGTAAAGATATTCAGTACGACTTCCTCAAGCTCGTCTTCGAGGACGACAAGCGCGTCTTCACAAAGCAGTCAGACTCGACCAGCGGACATACCTTTGCCGACATCTACCTCGATGCCATGGCCAAGAGCAGCAAATGCAGCAAGATTCTGAAAGATAAGCTGCTTACAGAGCGCCCGGCTGCAATTAACATGGCCATGGTCTGTCTGTTGGTCAATGTCGGGCGCATGAACACAACCTTAAACTGTAAGAAACCAATAATTCCCTCCCTTCAGTCTCGTCTAACATGAGACAGTCTTCCCCGAAATGCGCGCCCAGCTACGAACTTACCACTCGATCCCCTCCCTTCAAGCCCATCAAGACCCCAACGCCTACAAGCAACTGCAAGATGCGCCACGCCTAAAGTCTATCCTCAAGGGTGCTACTGAAGACCAAGAACAACCCAGCACCATTGAGGAAATCATGGCCGCTACCGTTCCACGTACAAATCCCGTAAACCTCATCTTCGTCCTCTCGCAGTACGCGCCCAAAATATCAGAGCTACACTTCTTCCCACCACGCGACTTTTTCGACTTGGTCATGCGTTCCAATTTGAGCAGCAGAAGCAGAGCCACGGCATTTTTGTGGCTCATGTGGTGGTACCTGGAAAGCGACTTCACCAAAGAGGCTGCCGAGGGCAATCCTTTTGGGCCTGGACAACCGGGACCGGCCGATGACCCAACTACGGCCGAGTTTCCTATCAAATGCCCGCCGTTCGAGATTCTGACCCCAGACCAAGAGGCTTTGGAGAATGTCGATACGCCTGACGAGCAGGCGTTTGGTGAAGTCAAGCGAAAGGAGAGAACGGCGATTCTAGCAAGCGATATGGCGCCTGTCGTGACAGGCCCCAAGCGTACCAACAAGAAGGGTGAGTGTCTATGGTTCGTCCTATACAACTCCGACAAGACCTGACTTTGCTGTAGGATTCAACCAGAACCCCGTTTTCTCAATCGCTGCCGACGATGGCACTTCAACCCCTGGGAGGGACCGACAATCGCCGTCACATAGTGAGTTTTACAATGTATCGGGTCGAGGTGATCTCAACCTAACAACTGCAGGCTCTGCACGAGGGCGTGGCAAGCTCGCGAAATCGCTCATCGAACGAGACTACCCCTCAGATACCGACCGTACTCGCTCGGCGTCTCCTCCGAACAGCGTTTACAACACGGCCAAGAAGATGGCAACACCAAATATGCGGATAAACACACTCCTCAACGAAGACGGGCCGGCATCAGCCTCGCCTGCACCCAAGGGCCCTGGCCGGGGTAATTGGTCTCGTAACCGACAATCTGGTATAGGAACCAGCGGCGGCCCAGCTGCCCGCAGCTTCAAAGCCAAACTCGACGCAAACAACTCGCAAGACGGCCAGTCGCCTTCAACCTCCGCCCCAACCTTCAACGGCCCCCACGGCTTCTACCTCCCCCTGAATGGCTCCGACCCCTCGCACAAGCGCACAAGGCCACTAACCCAACACCAACTCGCCGTGGAACAATACCGCCGGCGCCGCGTCGACGTCATCCTCGACCGCGGCATCCGCATCGAGTATAAAGCAGCCGCAAAGCGGCGCCGCAAAGCCAACTCCTTCATCCGCAGCTGGATCCGCTGCAAAGGCATGGCAGACGGCTACGACACCGACGAAGAAACCTACGCCCAATACGGCTCCTCGACCGGCCTTCCCGACCCAGACTACCCTTCCTCCACCGCAGCCACCACCACCGGCGCAGGCGGCGGCACGAAAACCCCGCCCCCCATGCCTTCCGGCCTAGTGCCCCTCGACTTTGGCGGCGAAACAAACGACTTCGGCGAGGAATCTTATTTCCGCGCTAAAATGCTGAGTCGTGCCTTACGCCGCCTTGAGCGCTGGGAAGAAGGCAAGACTGCGCCGAGAGCGCGTAGACCGAAGGGTGAGATGGGGAATGGCGTTTCGACTGCGAGTGCGACTGGGAGACAAGCTGGGCTGGAGAGTGGGGATGATGAGGATGAAGACGAGGCTGAGGCGGAAGATCTGATGGATGTGGATGAGGGGGAGGAGGCGAGTGAGGATGAGACGGAGGATGAGACTATGATTGATGCTACTGTTGTGTCGAGGGGAGCGGGGTTGCCTAGGATGGCTTGATTGTTTCCCTCGGCTTCTTTTTTTCCTTTTGGAAGGTTCTCATGGTATGTATTATATAGAATTTTCTCTTTGTTTTCAGACAAAGCATGGCGCTTGGGTTTGGCCTTTGGAGGGGAATTATGGCAACAAAGTGCTGGATGTATTGGAAACATCAAGTGTGGGATACTGGGACATATGGGCTGCGTAGCACAAACAGTAGTTTACATGGTATGAGAAAGTTAGGGCGACAAAATGATTGTAAATATATTCTTTTAGTATAAATTAGTAAAGCTGAAATCAAGTCATACTTCATATCTTTCTCTAAGACCTTATCTCGTTTGTAGAATATATATTGTTGTTATAATCATAATCATTACACATGACCTCACCTTTACAACCCAGTCAGCCCATCCAGCAGCGCCGTCAACCCACCAACTCCCAACAGCGCCCCTGCTGCAGCCTTCCTCCCCGTATGACTCTTTTTTCCACTGCCGTACTTGCTACCGTCTCCATATCGATCCGTGTACCTGGCACGACTCCTCTCGCGCTCTCTCCTGTTGCGTCGTGGCCGCTCGAGTTCAGATTCCGACGTCGTCAGATCGTCATCGTAGCGTCTGTTTGATGCGGAAGATGGTGGGCCTGGTGGGTAGCCGGGGCCGAGGTTGTTCATGTAAGATGAACGGAGAGGGGAAGCTTGCACTGGGTAGTTGGTGTTGTGGTTTGTATTGTAGGATAAATTCAAGGAGTGGAGGTGTGGCGGATGTGGGGTAGTACTGTTGGGGTAAGGTAGTGGTATATTTTGCGCCGGTGATTGCGGATAGTAAGTTGGAGCACTAGTATTCATCGGCTGAGATGGGTAACTGCTCGGTTGGGTTAGATAATAAGGATGTCGAGGGGACTGAGGTGGTGGCAGGTGATGTTGGCCATACTGCTGACCTGGAGGTATCGGGATTTGTAGATTTGGTGTGCGTGAGTTTACATGCGTTTGTGGTAGCGAAGGGACAAGACCTGGGCCTGGCATGGACACTGAGCGATCCAAAGGCGGCGGTCCTGCAGGTGGAGATGGGAGTGTAGAGTTCAGGGAGCTGGTTGCACGATGAAAAGGCGGATGCGTGTTGCGAGCTACCGGTGTACGGTCTCGGTCGATCGCGTTGCTCTTCTGTGCCATAGGTGATGGTGGTGGCTGCCGGTGGAAGGATGAGGTCCTTGCCTTGGGTTCGGCCGGTGGAGTAGGCGGCGCATTCTTTCGATATATCTCAACTGTCCGTTCTACGAGACGCTTGATTTGGTCAAACTGCAGCGGCCTCTCAATGCAGAAACAAGTCTCAAACTTTGTTCTCCTGCTATTCCTTCTCTCTTTTTGCACTTGAGTGAATGGTAACCGCGCTTCTTGAATAGCTTCTTTGCATACCCAGCTCGCCATTATTTCAGTCCAGCTATTCCGCTCCGAAAATGCAATAGACGGTGCTTGGTCAGTATTTGAACTGACTTGTCTAGCGTCGATGTATCTCCAATAGTACTTTCGTGTGCATAGCTTCCATGGTATCTCAAGATCCACATCCTCTTCTTCCTTAGCTTCCATAGCGGCGGCGGCATCAATTGGGAGGCTTGCTACACTATTCCTTGGTGACTCAGGCGAGAGATTTGTATTGGAAGTGTGGGGCGTATCAGCAGGAGTCGGTGGTGCTTGAGGGTTAAAGTTTTTCTCTGACTTTGGACTGGGTATATTGTTCTCCGTGAACAACGGCTGCATATCTCTCGACCCGTCTGTTTGTCGTTTGCTATCACCCGAGTCCCTGGATCGTCGAATCTGCTCTTCTTCACTATCCGATTCAACTGTAGCTTGCTGAGCCTGCTGTCTCTGCTTCCGTTGTTCAAGTTCCTCATCTTGAAGACGTCTCTCGAATTGAGGCAAACTGGTCCATCGACCGAGCAAGTGTTCGGCATGTGATGCGGATATATTGCACACGGAGAGTAGTCTCTTGGATTCTGTGTGTGCCGACGTCGCGAGGCCATATAACCCCTGATTTTGGTATGGATAGAGCCGGGACAGTTTAGGTGGTTCATCCCGCTCGGCTTTAACCAAACTCTGTGAGCTCTCGTCTTCCATCAACAAACACGCCTTTGACTGTGACGCATTTTCGAAAATCTTAGAGGCGGCAAGAATTGACAATTGTTGTTGGACAATAAGGGTCTCGAGTTGTGTCTTTTCGTTGTCAACAACTTTAGCTGCTTGCTGTGGCGATACTGTAGGACGTAGTCTATTTGATTGTTAGCCAGTGCCGCTCACAAAATTTTGACATGTTCATCGCTGCTGCAGCAAGGAAGCAGCATGTAGTTTTTGATTGAAGAGGTGATCAAGGTAATAAACTCATCTTGGGAGAAGAAATCGAATGACTTACTTTGACCACATGACACTCTGCGCAGTGTACAATGTCTGAAGTAACACAGACAAAGTAGTGCTCAAAGCCTCGAGGTGAGCCACCAGATAAGCCAGCCTTGTCGCCATAGAAGGGTCTGGTAGCGGTCGACTATCTCCTGCATAACGAGCGCTATCCCTTCGGCTACAGTGCTGAGACTGCTCTGTGGATATGGCCGATTCGAGGCTACCCATAACATTCTGTGACTGTTCTATTACATCGTCCAACACATCAAAAGCCTATAAGGTTAGTGTTAGGGTATAGAAACCATTTTTTTTGCAATAAAACCTGATTTATAGAGGGCTGTTTCTGCCCCGTGGTATGATAGTGGATATCGATACGACGAAGTTTTATCAACGACAACTTTGTGAGAAGTTCGGACACCATATGGCCAGCTCCTCGGAACACATTAAAATAGAGCCTATACATACTTCTGGCGATGGTAACCGATCATCCTCCTTAATGATTGTGCCGACTTGCTTGAGAATACTGGCGAATCCATTGATCCTGTTTGCAATCTCCACCAGCTCTTTTGCCGCGCCAGGTGATGCAGCAGCTGTCTTAAACAAGTCCAACGCAAGAGCCGAACTCCTCGAAACCACCGGTAGAATAGCTGCGAGTACTGCCATGCTCGCCAGAATATCGAAGTGCAGTGTGTGTCCAGAGGTCAAAGGGAAAAAAGCGTGGCAATTGAGTGTTGAAGTGGAGCCATGGGCGGCGAGAGTAGCAGGCAAAGTGGTTTGGCATGCATCAACGTGTTCCTAGCTAACCACTATTTCTAGCAGCTTGTGTGAGGTCATAGTGTAGGTCCAATGCAGGGCTCAACTGACCGACGACCAAATCCGGCGAAGATCATGGCCTACTGATTGGTTAAATACCCTGGCGGAAGTATGCATATACGCGAACCGTTGAATTCACGCATCCATTTCCAAAAGGCTCGGCAAAAATTCAGCGCGCGGAACATGCATGTCATGGATACGCAGAGGCTGTGCACTCTCGTCATGGTTTGCGACGAGTACCTTTCAGGTGTCGCTTTGGCCCGCTACTGGAACCGTGACACTCGACGAAGCCGGTGAAGCCGACAAAGCCAACTGTTGCAGTATGCATACATAGGTGTGCATCCAAAATTAGGAGCCCAGAATATGCGCGCATTGTATCTTGAAGCATTACTGTATGTACTCATCAGAGGTACCCAAGAGCGGCGCCAACAGTGTGGCGCAGGACGCCGGGTATGCGGATGAAAATTGGCCACATGATGAGTATTTGAACCTCAAGCTAAAGGCAAGTGTGCACACCAGCACAGGGTGACAATGAGATTGTTGAATCTGCCTCGCGCTCCTTACATGGTGCATTCGTAACGGTCGTGTTCCTGGGGGACCGGTGAAGGTCGCAGTCATGGCTGTTCATGACTATAACTCGGGTGCCTGCAGTCTTTTTACGCAAAAGGTCAGAACATGTGTGCGTGATGTATTTCGTATCGTGCACCCCGTGTAGGATTGCCAATAAGGATAGGTGGCTGGGACGAATGCATGGCTACATGGAGCCGACGGTAGACCGGATGACAGCCGTGTTCATGGAAGAAGATGCGCAGGATGAGTGTCGTACGCCAAGTAAACATTCCGAGTGCTTTAGGAAGCGACTGCCAGCAAAGACACAGTAAATGAACAGCTCGCAAAAAAAATAGAAACTTTTTTCTGAGACATCTTCCTGCGTAACGCATTTAGAATATCCGATACTCTTGTCCATATTTCGTGTGCGCAATTTCCAGCTTTGCGGTATTCTGTTTCAACACACCCTATAGGTACACATATGTCTACATGCAGTATACAAAGGCTCGGTTATGAACCAAAGCCGCCAAAGTCCCATTGCTGCCTACCCTGGCTACTTCCTGGTGATAGTGTTGTGTATTGCTGCACCATGTTCCAGTCAATCCTGTCCCACCACGCCTCGAGGAACTGCCTCTTCCCCCGAACACCGTAGTCCTGCAGCCAGACATGCTCCCAGGTGTTGACGCACAACAGTGGCACAACATCAACGCCGCCCAACGCCTTCTTGGGCCCTTGATTTTGCATGGTCGCCGCAGCCCCGAATGCCCCAACTTTGTTCAGCGCTTGGTACGAGTCTGGGTTGTGCGTGTTCAGGTCGTGCGATTGTCGCCTGTGATGAGCGCCTGACAGTGGTGATCCGGCGAGGTAGGTGGGAAGGATGCGCAGACTGCCAACGGCTAGGTCGTCAGTCTGCACCAGCCAGACGAAACCTGGCCCGAACATGGCCTCGGCGGTTGCAAGGAATGTCTCGCGCAACGTGTCCATGGACGAAAAGTCCTTGTTGATCTGCATCTCAAGGTCCTTGGACGGCCGTGACTGCACCTCCGGGTTTGTGTTGAGGCCGCGGAAGAAGAAGTGGTTGTTGAAGGCCATGCTGGCGACATTGAAGGCATACGCTTTGGTCGGGTCGCGGGCGAATTCTATGACGAGCGACTTTGGTTCTTGGTTCTCGTACCCTTGGCCTACATTTGCGATATCAGTCTCGGATGGCGTCTCGAATCGCAATGGCAGATGGCATACCATCAGTCATGGTGTTCAATTCGTCAATTATGTGTTGCTGGTAGTCGGTATAGGCCGTCTTGAAGCCTTGCGGCGTGAGCAACCGTGGAATTCCCTTTTTCTCGATTTCCACATGGTTGTCCAGCGCAGGAACAGTATATTTGTTGCGGGCGAGTGATGGTATTCTCTATTCAGCGTCAGTCTCCCCCTCCACCACCACTGTCACTGACACCGCCGGGGCCAAACATACCCTCCAAGCCCCAGCCGCAGACTGAATGACACCCGGCCGCCGGGCCAAATATCGTGCAATCATGATATGTGTGGATTAATCGGGCGAGCGATCGAATTGTCGGACCCAAGTCGTTCATCCAAGCTCATCTTTTTCCCCGAGCCTGGCGGGCTTCGCGCTAGCCCCGCCCGGCCAATCACAACGCGCCCTCGTCACGACTGCCCAAAACTTCCAAACCGCAAGCGCCCGCATCCCGTTTCACCCACTCAACTGCTGGCGAACGCAGAGCCACACGACCCTAGGGGCCGCCTGCCATTGCCAACCGTGCTAGTAGGGCTGTACAGCTGTCCTGCCAGCCATACATTCCATGCTGTCCACTCGGCGCCTCGACTGCTCTATTTGCAGAACATGGCTTGACCGCTCACCAGCGTCACATGCGGCTCTTGCGTCGTTGATTTTTCTGGTAAATATATCCAAGGTAAGGCGGGTCAGTCGTTTGTCTGTCCCATATGTTTCGCACATCGCTCTTTTCTCTCTGTTTCTCTACTTGTCGCTCTCATAGTCGCTTTGTTTCGTTTCAAGTCACGTTATCGAGCGTCGCCGGTCCGACCTCTTCACTATAATACTCTCGACTATATTATTCCTATCACCATTACAATGGCTCCAGTCACATCTCCTCCAAGGCTATCACAGATATCCGTCCTATGCCTCTTCATTTTCTTCATCACAACCACACAAGCATCCGCTCTCTTTCTACGCCAAGCAGAGAGATGTGGAGGCAACGCAGAGCTCCAGCAATGTGGAGGTGACTTTCCGTCTTCCTTTTGCTGCCCCAAGTCTTCTACTTGCATGAATCTCAACAGTGGCTCCGTCAAGTCCGTCATTTGCTGTCCAGCTGGCTCGGACTGCTCTTACATCCAACCCACCACCTGCGATGTCGCACAGCTCAATGCTACCCTGCATCCAGAAAACCAGATGCACCTCTCTGAGACTGATGGTATTGAGCTACCAAAGTGCGGCGATAAGTGCTGCTCTCTCGGATATACATGTCAAGGTAACATGTGTGCCAAAGACACCTCCCCTATACCGTCTCCATCCAGCCCCTCTACCGCAACACCTTCACCCTCATCCACTTCCCCTGCCTCTGCATCTCAAACCTCAGATTGCCCGATTTCTACCCCAGTCGAAACAAAATCCTCGTTCGACGGGCGTTCCTTTGCCGCAGGCTTCTTCCCTGGCCTCGTCATCGGTGCCCTGAGCACCCTCGCTCTCCTTTGGTTCATCAAGAAGCGCCGCGAATCGCAATCCAAAGAGCGATACTCTGGTGACTTTGGGCATGTAGCACGCCAAATCAGCGACCCCATCTACGATCCCCAGCTTGCCGCACGTACAGATTTCATGCGGAGGGGAAGTCGCTCAGTAGCCTCTTCTCCAAACTCAGCAGACCGGATCGCGCAGGGCATGAAGGACTCCAACAACACTGTAGTTCATGGGTTCACTCCCAGGATCAAAAGCATGTGGGAGCGCACCCCGAAGCTGAACTTTGGTTTCATGGGTGGTTTGCCTGCAAACCCTGCGCCTCCTGCTGTTCGCGCAGGAAATCCTTATAACGATCCTTACCAAACACCTCCGCCAAAGCCTAAACGCATTCATTCGGCGCGTCGCACGAGCTCGAGGCGTACCAGCGCTATACCGCCTCACGTTCAACCGCAGTACCAACAAGGCCGTACAGGTGCTTTGCGAGTCGATAGTTCTGAAACTATTGACGTGCTGATGCCAGCTGGTACGGGAAGCGGGTACCCCATGAACCACAACAACGATTCGGACTTCTTGCAACCTCCACAAGCTCCTGGTATGAGAGGTGCAAACCGCTACACAGCGGATTCTGCTCATACAACTTTTACCAAGTTGATGGAGCGGGCGGGGTTTGACGAGGAACCAATGCAGGCAGTCAGAGACTGGAAGACTCCTCGAGTCTAACATTAATTCCTCCACTCTCTCATTCTCTCGGCCTTTCTTTTCCCAAAAATCCCTTCTTTTCACGTACATACATTTTTCTCCCGACACTCTTTACTCATTTCCAGCGCCGGCGTTTTTTCCAAAAGAACTTTCCTTTCACACATACCCACATAGAGGGCATCGCTGTTCTTTGCATATTTTCGGTGTTTTGCGTCACCGGGCTTATGAGGCTTTAGTCTTTTCCGTTTGTCATTTTTTATTGTAGTTTAACGTCCTGTCTCAGCCCTAAGGCTATATAAGACGTGCAGGTTTTTAGGCCTACAAGGATCTACATAATTACATTCAATTTGGTGTAGATCAAGGTGAGGCTCGTAGCCTAACGTTCTGTTTGTCATTATTACTGCTTTTTTCTTTTGTTCTATGATACCACTATGAATCTGGCAGGTCCCTTTTATTACGACTCTGAGTTTCGCTAAAAATTGATGACGAGGTTTTATTGAGTAGCGAATATCAACATCTACACTCGCTTTTTTGTTCTTATTCATGCTGTGAAACGTGTACAGTGTTCCTTGTCTTGCACTTGTCTCACTATGCAAGATCGTGATTCAATATCGTAATTGCATCTTGAGATTGTTTTCCAAAGGTGATGTAGATAGTAAACCATACCAAGGCTCTCTAGCCATATCACCGTCAGAAAAGAAGAAAATCATTTCGCTTTCTTCCTTGAACTCAGCACTCCGCCTCCACCACCCCACTACACATCCACCATAACCTCATCCGCACCCGCAACCCTCACCTCCGCAGCCCCCGCCCTCAACTCCCTATCCACCACCCTCTCCACCTCCGTCCTCATCACCTCCTCACCACCACGTCGCCTCTTCTTCCCAAACAAACAATGCCAAAGATCGTGCTCAGGTACCACCTCCCCATCCCCCTTCTTCCTCAACAAATTACTTAAAGACGTATTTTCCAACTCCGCCGAATTCGCCTTATCAAGCGCCTGTTCCCCCAGAACCTCCATACCATCCCCCCTTTCTTTCGCCTTGTCGTTATCCCGCTGAGAAGAAGACATATGCTCCAACCTCCTCTTAACACTAATATCGTAAATCGCCTCCTCCACCGTGCCAGCCACAAGATACATAAACACCGTCGTCCCCCTCATCTGCCCAATCCGATGCACCCGACTAATAGCCTGCAACTCAATCGCCGCGTTGATCAGCGGCTCGCAAAGAAAAACATACGTAGCATTCACCAGCGTCAGCCCTGAAGAATCCGATTTCGCATCGAGCAGCAAGCACTCGACGCTCGGATCCGACTTGAAACGATGTATGCCATCGCGGTCGGCAGTGCTTGTAGCGCTGATTTTCCATTTTTTGAATGCGTCGCGGAGGACGAGGAAGAAGTCGCTGAATTGGGAGAAGAGGATGGATTTTGCGCCTGGGTCGTGGGCGCGAAGCCAGAGAAGGTGGCGAGCGAGCATGTCGATTTTTGTACCGTAGGAGTCGGTGAGCGAGATTGTGCGGATTTGGCGCATGGTTGTGCTGCTGATGGAGGAGTAGATGGAGGGGGAGGAGGGGCTGGAGGAGGGGTTGGAGAGTAAAATTGGGGATGGGGAAGGGAAAGAGGAAGAGGAAGTTGCTTGTGTTGGGGGGTTGAAGCTTGTGGATGTAGTCTCTTCTTGCGCTCTGATCGTAGAAGGCCTGAAGCTAATATCCTTGAAATCGGAGGAGCTAAGTTTTTGCTTGCAGGTGGGACAGCTGCGGTGGGCACGCCACCATTGGTTTATGCATTCTTTGCAGTATTTGTGGCCGCAGGCTGTTAGGAGGCCGATTTCAATGTCTTCTCGGCAGATGATGCATTCGGCGGTGACCTCTTTCTGATTCTCACTTCGGAGGTGCTTCAGGTAAGTGCACTTTGTTTTGAAACCAGCTGCGCTATCCTTCTTCTGTGCTCGCAGGGCTTCCGTCTCGTCGAAAGCGCGGGCATCAAAAGTTGCGTCGAAGTCTTCCTTATACTTGGCAACCGTGTCAGAAATGTGTTGGAATTGTCGGTAGTACTCCAGGCGCTGGTTCATAGTGCCTCGAAACATGTCTTGCTCTTTCTCCAACTCGGTGATGGCCTTCGCTTGATCCGTAGCGATAGCTTGTACCTTCTTGAATTGCTCCTGAAGTATGCTCAGTTCCGAAGCGGCGCGTACGTCACCAGCGTCTGCCTTCCACTGCACGCTGTTAATCAACGACCGGATGCCAGATATTACACCCTTCAAAGATCCAGCTTGCAATATGCCTTTCAGCCTACGCCGCACATTCGCAATTTCAATGACCAGCTCAGGCGCATGTCCACGATCTGCTCCAGGCTCTTTGTTAAGGGCTTGCCTCTCAGCAGTCTTCATTTCATGTTCGATGAGAGCATCCTGAAGACCGTGCACAGCAGCATGACGGTCGGCGACCAGTGTGCGCAGAGCCATGATGTAAACGTAGAGTTCATCCTGAACCTTTAATGACTCATCATACTCCTTGCCAGTGGTCTCTTGATCATCATCATCATCCATCAAACGTGTCAAGAGAATGTCGACAATCTTCGAGCGCCATATTCGTATCTGCTCTGTTTGTGCATTCAAAAAGTCGCTGATGTTGTCTATTGTGTCAAGGATCCTCCGCGCTTCAATGCCACCCAGATCTGGAAGATCACTGATCAAGGCTATCTGATGAAAAGGCTTCTTCGCGTTGATCCTTTCCATCTGCTCCTTGGCCCTGGTCTTTGATTCTTTCAAAAGCTCACGTCGGATCACTTTAGCTGCTTCATAGTAAGTCGTTTCAGATCTGTCCTTTTCGTGCCAGTCTTCTGAGCCCGGTTCTGTTTGTAACGGGTCTTCTTTGATTTGGTGGAATGCTGTAGCAGTAAAGAACTGTGCAGCATGCTCAAGCTCCAAGAATGATCGCAGTGACCTCCGTAGGATGGGAATGCGGCCCATCTTCTCGACGTTTTCCTCGTCATCCTCGTCAATATCGCGAAGACTGGCTGTAGATGTTCGACCCAGCTTTTCTTGCTCTGCCGCCAACTCGGCTCTACATAACGCAATGTATGACTGCGCCTCCAATCGTGCGGCGCTATAGTATGGAAGCGCAGACTTTGCTCTGTTGGCAAAATCTCCAGCATACGCTTGAATATGACCTTGTTTGAGCAGACAAAGAATCATCTCACGGGCTTCGGCTTTCCATTTGCTGTCATTCTGCTCTATCATGATCTCGAGAACTTCATGCACAGTGCGTAAAGCACCATGTCTTGTACCCAATGCTTTCCGGTTCTTGCGTCCCACGTTCGCATGGAGACATGTCTGGCGTAGCCTGACGAGCCACTCTCGCATTCGTTCAATCTGTTCCGCATCCTCTAGTTGACGGCCTTCTTCCAATGGCAAACCCTCGGGTGTGAGCCAGCAAGCATCACACATTTGGCGCATCATCTCATCGTAGTGCTGTTCTTCGATAGTAGTAAACGGAATAGTAATGACAATGCGCTTCTGCGGCGGCAGCTGCAGCTCATCTCGGACCTTGTCTTTAGTATTCCGCACTGTAATCTCATGAAAGATATCCTTGAAGGAAGTCTTGTCGAAATGGCCCCAGACTGCTTTGCTGTCTGCATAAGCATCGCAACGAAGGAATACCAGAAGACCACGCAAATCCTGAACATCCTTGCGCAGAGGAGTCCCAGAGACGGCCCAAGCGTTGCAACGTGGTATTATTCGAGCTACTCTGGCGGCCTGACTAACTCCAGTCTCCACCATTTGAGCTTCATCAAGGCAAACCCTCCACCAAGATATCCCCATGAGCGGACTGCTTCGGCGCTCACGACGTTTAGTGTGCCGAGAACTACGATCCGGAGGAGGAACCGCGTAATGAATTTCTCGAGAGAGAACCTGGTATGTGGTTACAACTACATCATGTTGCATAAGATGGTCAACCGTGGCTGTTGCATGGCGATCTTTGCGTGCTGATGCCGGCGGGAGCCCTGTGTAATGACAGACCTTGAGCTCGGGTGCGTGGACATGCATCTCGCTTATCCACTGCTCCAGAATGGAGGACGGGGCAATGATCAATGTTGCTCCAGAAGGTTTCACATGGGTCCCTGTATATGCGTCGTAGACGTTGCCTTGAGGAATTTCTCGCTTGTGGTGCGACATTAGCGCAATCAGTTCGACTGTCTTGCCCAGACCCATTTCCTCCGCAAGTATCCCGCCTCTCAGTGACCTAAGTGTATCCGCTGTAACCTCAGCTAGATCAGTTATTATAGTGCCCCGGAGCTGGCTCACATAGCATAGTCGCCCTGTCGCATCCTGTTTTGACCTGAACGATGCTGGCGGTGAAGTATTGACAAAAGATTCGAGCGCACCCGAGGGAGAGAATGTGACTCCTTCTCGTCGGAGAAGCCAATCCACTGTCCGTTGCTGAAATGGCAACAGCTTCGTCTCAGTCAATGCCTGCCCAATGCGGGGTGAGACCTTGAGATCCCGCGGTGGTATATGGACCGAGTCGTAGAAATCAGACAGAGTCCATGTGTTGTTATCCTGCGGAACGGCACCTCTCATGTAAGTGGAGAGCAGCTTAAGGGCCTCGTTGGCGTAATGACCGCGAATAGTCTCATCTTCAACTACTGATATGCCTAGCATCCAGCGTATCTCAACTTCCAGCTTGTATGCGACTCGTTCAGATGTGGACCGACGCAGGAGACAGCGACAAAAGGCGGCCCTAGTTCCAGACTTGGATATCTTCCTGTATCGCGTGGTAGCGAGCGTGGCGGCGTTTCGAAGATGCGGTAGTATCGAATCTAGCAGAGAGGCGGGGGCTGTGACGACCATTTTCACTCCCGTGTTCCTGACCTCGTTGAAAAACTCCATATGGAGAGCTGACTGAGAGGGATCTTTTCGAACCTTTTCCAGTGCAAGTGCTATGGGTTCTTGTGACTCGGTCGAAACGTATGTCATGTCTTCGTCCTCGCGCGATGTATCAGGCATGTTCTGCAATTCACGTAAGTCTAGTACCATGGAAACGAAGTATATATACCCACCAAATCCAGAGATATCTTGACCAGAACAACGCTCTTCTCGTCGCTGAACTCTTGTGGTGGTTTTGCGGGGGCAGCAGCGTCATGGCCAAGTTTGCGCCGCTTCGCAGGTGGCTCTTCATCTCTGCACGACTCGGATATAGGAAACAACGAGTGTATGGTACGGATACAACTCAAGGCATCTGGGGCGGGAGATGACGATTTGTCTCCCTTCTTCCGAGCGTTGGCGAACACATAGGAACTTGCACTCAAAACACGCGCGCTTCCCTGGAACGAAGACATCAGAGGTAGAGGTGAACAGGGCGAGGGGTGGCGTAACAGGGACAAGGTGAACGCGGAGGTGTGATTGCATGTCCGCAGATCCTCGACGCGCTAAGATAAGTGATAGACCAGGGCCCCGCCCCACTCAGGCTTCAGATACATGGTGCTTTGCTCCACATATCTATCGTCTTACCTTTACATTCCTTGCACATGTGAGTAATAGATGAGATCTGCTGTCCGTTTGCGGGGTAGCTGAAAAAAAGACCAAAGCTTGCCAAAGGCGAAGACGGAAATTGCGTCATGATATTAGATGTATACAAAGGTAGGTTCGATGAGAATTATTTGTATTTGCGCTGAAAAGCCATACGGCTCAAGAAATCCAAGCAATATCCTTGCACAATAACAATCACTTGAATGAGTCAGGCCGTCTATATAACGTAGCGAAACTTCCTTTCTTGCGCAGCTGGCAATTGTCCTGCTTGCGGCTGGCGGTTCCAGTCATTCCAACCATTCCAACGTGTAACCTCAAAACAGGCGTAAATTCCGTGTTGCCGGCGAGTCACCGGTGGCTAAGGTACTTGAACGGATCGTGATGAAGATATCCGTTAGTACCTTCCACACATCTGACACGCATGTCCTGACTCTACAAGCTGGCCTACCGATCAGGGTTTGTGTCAGCCTTCCTTTGAGAGCTTCAAGGCAGCAGTGATCCGCAATGTGACCGATTTAATGGTGATCCATATTGTGAGGCTTGTTCTGAGGACCGGAGTTGCTGCGTTGGCCATCCTTGTTGATGTGTGTTCCTTGAGAACATTCAATATAAATGGGTGAAGATGCGTGAGTAACCCATTGGCTTGTGTCATGTTTCCAGAAACCCAGCGGTATCCGTCTACTCTATCGACAGCACTTTCTTAATCGGCTCTGCAGCCTCGATAAACTTCTCAACCATCGTATCAAGCTTGGTCAGATCATCCTTGCCCTTTTTGACCTCAGCAATAAGCTTCTGTTTCTGCTTGAGCTTCTCCTGCCGGCGCTCTTCCAGCTTGAGGCGGACTTGGTGTTCGTGCTCGATGCGCGCCGTCATGAGGTCGTGTTCAGTGGATTCCTTGTGTTCGGGGAATTCTTCGAGAAATTCTTCGAGGGGAATAAGGGGTAATTTCATATACTTGTGACTGCGCGCCCGTCAATAATGCGTTCAACCCAACGTGTCACAAGGGAACGTACTCGTAGTTTTCAGCGGCAGAGATCTCCGAGCGCAGCGACTGCTCCTCATACTTCAAGTTGTGCAGACCCAGAATGAGCGCATCGTTGACAGCCCTGTCGTCTGATGTTTTGGCTTTCTCCTCGCGCACCTTGAGTACACTCTGCCTATAAAGAGTCTTGATGACGGACAGCTGCGCGCGGATGTACTTTTCCCTCTTTTCGATCTCGCGCATCACCTTTTTCTCGTTGTCCAGGTCCTCGCGTGATTCCGCCTTTGAGCTTTTGGGGTGAGTGAGCTGGAAGTCTACTAGTTCATTGATGAGCTTCTTGAGATTCTGCACTTCCTGATAGAGACGCGCATTATGCGGCGTCTTTACGAGATCGGCCATGTTGAAAGTGGACAAATCCGCCGGCATGGCCTCACCGGGTTCTGGTAGCGAGACTTGTTGGTCAGTCATGGTGAGTTCCCTAATCGGTGGTCGCCGCGTCGACTTGTGGCCTGTTATTGGACTTGGGAGGCACAGTGAGTTTGCATTGCGCGCCTGTCAACGAGACCGTGCGTCCTTGTTCGATGTGCACGTGATCAGGCGTCACTACCGTGTGTCCCCTGCACAGTGGCGACTTTTCCGCTTTTTCTTCGTAATCCATCTCGATCTCCCCTGACGCCAACATCAACGCTTGTTGTGCATTTCAAGCCTCCAACACGCCACCACTAGCCCCTTGCAGCACTGCAAACGAATGGAACGAACTAGACTGCTCCAGGCAAACATTCACGTTGCCCATCAGGCCATACGGCACTGCATATAGCACGGTTTGACCCATTCAAATTCGAACTTAAACGCCATATCTGCTTTCGCTTATCGATCAAAGGATCTGTCGTGTTCGCATTGCGCCCACGACGCGCCAATCTGGAACGCTGGGAAGCACTGATCATGTGTTCTGTTGGGGCAAGGGCAGAGGCGCATATCCAATTTACTGCCCCAATGCGCATTTTGCTTCTCGCTCCACCAGATGTTTATTCAGAGGGCTAAGGCCATCTGACAGATATTGATTGCAGCCACTTGGGCATTGGTACGATTACTTAGCCTTCCGGCCCATGGCTACGGTACCAACACAAGCCTCGGGCCATAACGCAATAGCCCATGTGGATTAAAGCGCGGGAACAGTCCAGCACACCGGTCTGACATTCCGGTATTATAACGGACATACTATTTACATACTTGTGCTTACTCGAGTGAGGTTCTCTATGCTAATGCGAGTACAAGAACTCAGCCTTGAGCTCTGGCTCCTCTACAATTATTTGACGCTCATTTCCAGCCTCGTGTTGCTGCACCGCTCTTGGCTCCTTGCATACACACCTCCTTGTCCAAGATAGCGCCGGTTTGATCGGCCCAAATACAGGCTCGCTATGTGGACTCGCCTCCTATGTCTTAATTACTATTTCCTTCGGGGGAAAGGACCTCGCACCCGCTACTGACAAACGAAAAATCACAGGTACAGCGCAGGTTTGAACAGCGATAAACGGCCGAGTGCTCAAGAACAGCTTAGGCTCCTATCTTTCCGAAGGTCATCCCTGGCCGTCCAGTAGCATGGCCAAGGCCAGTTCTGAGTGGCGCTCTAGCGTGTGCTTTGGGCAATTGAGACATCCGAGCCTTAGAGGATATCGCGGAGAATTTGCGGGCCTGAAGAATCTAATTTAACTATGTTTTTAGGAAAGACCCTGTCACGTCAAGACCGCAACGTCCATTTTCAAGGCACTGGTAACTATCACTCAAGCAAAGTCGTACCGACGAACTCAGAAATCCTAACTAGTCCTCGGCAAAAGATAGCTACGCACTTGACTACCTAATTATGGACTGCTTGCTTCAGTTTCAAGTTTTGCTCCGCATTGCCGAAACCTTGCCACAGTCTAGCGCCAATTATTTTGCGTGTCGACCAAAGTGTATTGTGACGATGCAAACCCTTAGGTACAAGCTGGCTAGACCTTCAGTCTTTTTGACAGCACTAATGCTAAGGCCCACTTCACAGTAGTAGTCGTGATACTTATTTGAACGTGCCGGACGAATGCTGTGGGCGCGGCAATCAAGTCGTCCCCAGCTGCTCAGCGGCTACAATGACAGATCTTGATCAGTGTGCCGCGCAACCACACCTGACTCGACAGCAAGGGATGGTGAAGCAAATGCCATAGCCATACTGGGCACCCCTACCCGACCATTACGTCGCTGTACTCGGCAAATCACGTATGCGTAGGATTCTTTTATCCGATTACCAGCTAAGCATAATGAAACGGTGCACATTGTGCTGCAGCCTCGGTTTTCTCCGGCTTCGCACTACGTTGGACTGAGCGCATGAACGACACCAGCCACCATGGCAATCGTATTCCTGGGCTATGTCATATGTTTAAATTGCGTTTTCTAGCCCAACGCCGGCGCCCCATTCTTGGGAGATTGAGGGCATGCATACATACACAGCGGCTGGCTGATGGATATCATTACCTCGGGGCTGTGTCGATGACGTCGAAGAATTGCACAAACTGTGGTGATTTGAACAACGAGTAATGCTGAGATGGCCTTGCAGACACCAATCCCCAAGTTGCGTTATCACCTTCTAGTTCAGCACACACATGCAAGTGGTAGCACAAGACGCATGCTAAGCGCAGATCAAGCTCGCGACAGAGATCAGCCCAAAGATGCCCACCTGGCGTTAGGGCCCAGCACCAATACCGAGAAGAACATTGTCCCGACTTGTAATATCAGTACCAGCTAGAACAGCCCTAGAACGGAGTCGACCGGTACTCTAGGACTGTCATACAAGCGCGGTGCTTGGTAGAATGGGGCAGGGTTCGCAAAATCAGAAAATTGTTTCTTCGACCCATCATATCAGTCCCTAGTTTCCCCTCACGAGCGTGCACTTTCACGTGGCACGGCACCTGTCATACCCAGGGCATCCCTGGATGGGTTGGAAACTCGCCCAGCAGATAGTGGGCTTGGGACCGGAGCAGGCGAGGGCTAAACCTTATTCCAGGCCTCTCGAACGTCCACTACAAGTTTCGGAGCTAGAGCAATACGCGATTCGTTAGTATGCGGGTGTTTGACTCGGCGCCCATACAGGCTAGGCAAGCGAATGGGCTGGGTTACCGTAGTACCTGTTGTTGCTTGGAGATGGGCTCGAGTCTGGGCCGCCCAGTGGTGGACTGTAAAGATGCCTCATTGACCCGCCTGTTGGCTTGTGTTCTTCTTTTCCCCAGTCTCGTTCGTTTTTTTTCATCTTCGTTATGGCTCCAGCAAAAGAAACATCGCTTGACCTGTGCAAGCGTGTCAATGTACAGGGCAACACCATTGCGATTCGTATGCTCGAATACCTGAGCACTGCAAAGGTCCCTCTACAAGGCTTCGAGCAACTGTCAAGAGAGTTCATCGAACTTTGTCAGGTATGATTCTACTACTGATCTCTCTTATAATGAAGCTCAAAGCGATGATTAGGTATTATGGTCTATCGAGTCGGGTGTTGCAGAGACCAACAAGACACGCAATGGGCTCCCCGTTGAAATTACCCAGGAGCTGGACAGACGTGTCCGCCAGGTTGGCGAGGAGTTTGCCGTTCTCGCTCAAATGGTCAACAAATGTAAGTTTCAGTGACAAGCTACATGCTGCCTGCCTGGGTTTCTGGCTCAGGTAGACATGAATGTGATGGTGCTAACAAGCATATTACAGTTGTTGACAAGGAAAACCACAAAGGCGGCTTTGGCATGAAATTTCGAATGATGTTTGCCGATACCGATGTTGAGAAAATGCGCCACACACTATTGCGGAGTCGTGACTCGTTGAAAGTCAGCTCTGCCATGTTCCGATGGACAATCGGTGAAGCCAAAGCAGACGCATCGATGGGAATCGGCTACGCAGGACTGATAGCTGCATTGGAGCGTCTCAACCCAAGCAAATCAGCAACCCTCCCTCCTGTACATCCCGCCCCAACCACGAATCTCCCACCGACACCGCCAAAAGCCAGCAGCCATCATGGAGACCGAGACCCACCAATGATGCCTGCTGCCGGTCGCATGGATAGGCCGTCCCTGAACGAACTTCGTCACGACGAAGGTTTCTCCTATCACAGTAACCGTTCGATTTCCCGACAAGATGAGAATGAGCTAGCGTCAGGTATCGTCGAGCTCCACAAGAACTGGCGAGCACCACCAAGTGCCCGCTCGAGCGAATCAACTAGAGATACGATGTACCACCAGAATGGCCGCTATCACGATGATCCGGTTTATGAGGAGGTTGTTTCGTCATACTCGGGTCTTTCGCCCATAGAGGAGAAGCTACGTTCTCTCAGCGTCGGTGAGCGCTACGAAGATCACCACTCCGCAATCAAGGTCGATTCCCTCGTGGCTTCCCAAAACTGGGGTCCACGCCAGAGTGGAGGCTCAAAGAACGTTGGTGGCAAGGCGGCATTGTTCAATGCTGTCGAGCAGAGAAGACACCGGATACTCGAACAGTTGCTTGAAGGCGGCGCCAAAGCAGAACCACACATCGAGTCTGCCATGCTTCGGGTCGCTGTACACAATCAAGATGTAGAGACCCTTGTACTACTTCTGCGATACGGTGCGGATGCCAATGGCTTCGACCGCGAAGGCATTACACCTTTGTTCGCTGCTACCCGTGGCCAGTGCATCGAGTGCGCCAAAGTACTGCTAAAGCATGGTGCTGACCCGAATCTGTCGGCGGGCCCTGACTCCGAGTCACCTTTATCAGCGGCTGCATCTCAGAATTATCTCGACTTCGTCCAGCTGTTCCTCGCTAACGGCGGTGATATCGGGTTTGTCATGGAAAACGGCTCCACCGCGCTCATCTCAGCAATAAACAAGACGACATCACCAAAGTGTATGGAAGTAATGCTAAGCGCAAAAGGTGATCCCGACGCGAAGAATGGAGAGGGTACGACTCCCTTATTCCAGGCCATCCAAGCGAACCGCATAGATTTGATGACGGTACTGCTTGACCACGGCGCGAACCCCAATCTCCCTGGTCCCAAGCACCCTCTATGGCCATCGACCTACAAACCAAAGGCCCTGCAACTTCTGCTCCAGCGTGGTGCCGACCACAAGAAGACGCCTGGTGTCATGGAATTGGCCTCTAGTTTGAAGAAGCTTGAATCCATCAAGATCCTCATGGAAGCTGGCGTGTCACCCAACGTACGGAAAGACAACGTCTACACACCACTTTGCTCGGCCATCCGCGATAACAGCCCCGAGATTGTTACATATCTGCTCGATCACGGCGCAGACCCCAACTTCAATGCGGCAGAATATCCCGCCTTCAAGTGTATCACTCACAAGCGCACACAGTTCCTCCCGCAGCTAGTAGCAGCTGGTGCAGATCTCAATAAACCGAAGGGCATCATCGAGACTGCTGTAAAGTTTGACGATAAAGATGCGATGATCTACCTTCTTGATCATGGTGTCAGCCCCAATGACCGAACACCAGAGGGCTGCACAGCGCTCACTACCGCCATCCGGGAAAACAGGGGTGAGCTCGTCGACATCCTGCTTCAGCGGGGAGCGGATCCCGCAATTCGAGGCGAAGACTGGCCCCTCTGCATGGCCGTCAAACGCCCTGATATCCTCAAGAAGCTTCTTGCCGCGACACCGAACCCCCGTGCCTTCCGCGGTGTAGTAGAAATGGCCGTAGTCGCCAACCAGCTCGAAAGTATCAAGCTCCTCCTTGACGCAGGCGTCAGTGTTGAGGACAAGAACTGCGGTGTCTTCTCCCCTCTTACCACTGCCATTCGCGAGGAGCGCAAGGTCATCGTCCGCTACCTCCTCGACGTTGCTAACGCCGATCCTAATGCTCCAGGCGAGCACCTACCCATTGTCAAAGCCCTCCGCCGCTACAGCGGTGATACGGAGATTATCCAAATGCTACTCACCCGCGGCGCCGATATCAACAAAATGCACCGAGGCTGGAACGCTATCCTACAAGCTGTTGAGAATGGTGATGCTGAAATTCTCAAACTCCTTCTCGACATGGGTGGACCTCCCGATCTACAGGCCCTTGATGAGTCTGGCCGTGCTGTGATCGACATCGTTACAGAGCGCGGTTGGGAAGAGGGTCTCGGACTGCTTTTCCCTAACGCGGGCGGGCGGGCCAAGCAGTAGGTAATTCCCCCCCAGTGCGTCGTCCTCTCCTCGATTGCCTTGCATAACAGATAGGCTAACAACAGCCGCAGTAACAACAGTTTCTCTATCAGCGATTGGAAGTGGATGAGTGCAGAGTTGGAACGAGAGATACACAGTCACAGGTATGATGATTATGATGATGTGGCAGATGATTGCAGTCAAGCCTCAAGTATGCTTTTACATGTATGATTCTTCTATCTTGCGCTTAATATCTTTGCTCTATGTTTGGCTGCTCATCTTTTTCGGACACGATTTTGTTCAAGCGGGATGGGAATTACTGAGGGGATAATTTTCTTGTTGCATCACGGAGTTGGACACATATACCATACGCTCACTGGAGCCAAACCATTTTCTTTGTTCATCTAAGTAATTCTACTTTTTACTTATTCACCGCACCATATCCGCCAACATTACTCATTTTCATTCACAAACATGAGAACCAACCCGTACCTACGTAAAGAATCATCCCGACAATCGGTCCTATAAAACTTGTAATGCAGTGTGTATCGCGCCATAGACCAAAAGTCGCATCTTGTTTGCAACCCACGATTACTCACCCGCCCTGCCGCATCTCACCGCAGCTATACGGGATGCCGTGCCGTGCGCAGAGCGGGCGGGCAAAAAAAGGTAAAAAGGCCCATGGGTCCGAACCAATCCCACCGCGCTGCCCCAACCCAACCCACGATACAAGCAAACACCCCGAACATGGCACACCCCTAGCTTGCACAAAAGCAGATACCCAGACATGGGGGAGTATAGTAGTGGTAACAACTAACCCCCCACTTTTCCCATATCTACCCAAACTCTAAACCTACTATGTACTAAGAGCCCCATTATATGCATGTACCACACACGCAAGCACAACGTCAAAAAAAGGAAGCGCAAACCCACCCGCCTTACCTCTTCCCCCCTGTTAGCAGCACCCGCCCCTCGTATTCAAGGTCAAATATGCCTCGCAGAGCACCCAACCAGTAAATGAACAAACTTCAGAAAAATGTCCCACCCTTTGTAATCTCGCATCAACACACGACTCAGCTCATCGCAGCAGTATTGTCCTTGCAAAACCTGCTTCGTTTTGTGGCGCGCTCATATGCTTCAGCCGCAGCACCCTAGCCCTACCCCCAAACAAAACCCCTCAGGCGCACATGCAGCTGTCCTTCTAACAATCTGGCGCGACGCATGCCCGCACCCGCAAAACCCGCACGTGAGCCCGACTAGCCCCGAACTTTGAATTGGTTAGGGTCAAGGGGGAGGGGGAGGGGAAGGGGGTAAAAGTAAATCGCAAAGATTGTCCTACTAGTCAGCTTCGCATGCATGGTAAAAAGTCGCGACATGCGGAGCGTCGATTGAGCATAAAAGGACGAACGAGGAAAGTGGGTAGGTAGGGGTTGCGTTAATGCATGCGCGTTTGTTAACCTCCGATTTTTCGCCAAAACGGTTTGTTGTTAGGCGTGCTGCTTTGGGTAGCAACCATTACGTGCGTAAGGGCAGGAAAAGGGTTTGATTACTAGATTTGGGGGAGTGTGATTGCTTGTTGATGCTAAATGACTAGTTCCATGCTTTTGCTTCTCTGTGTGTGTGAGTGTTTTGGGTGGGTGGGTGTGTATGTACGAACACGGATGCCGATCGACTAGGAAGAACTGGCGGTAGCGGATAAGAGAGGTTCGGATGAGAGAAGGGAGGGGGAGGCTAAGCTTCAGAAAGATTGAGGGGTAGTGGCTGACCGGGTTTCTGGCTGAGGAATTGGAGGCCTGAAGGTGACAGGGAGGTGTGGAGAAGATGGCGTGTGCAGAGAAGGTTCGGTGCGGACAGGGCTGCGGGAAGGGGGAGTGATCTTGGAGCCGAAAGCTTGTTGGCGAGTGGCGCAGAGATGCAGGTTAGGCCCAAGAGTGCCTTATCTCTCTCTCGTATGGGAACAAGAATACATCAGATGCTAGAGTAGATAGACTTTCAATAATGTAAATTGTAGTAGATATGCTACGTTACATGCTGGTCGTTTGCTCATGATGAGCCCAAAGTCCCTTCCCTCTAAAGAATTACACCACGAAGAAACCAGAAAGGGTATAAACTATTGTCTCGTAAGAATCGAAACGATCGAGAAGTAGTTGGAAATCGTAAGTCGTAGACCAGCGGGGCATATGTCGTGCCACGGATTTTCGTGAATGAAGGGCAACAGAGAACATGAGTTTCCGGGAAACCAGGCCGTTACAAACGTGACATGATGAAGAAAGTGCGTAGAACATTTCGATGCAGAAATGCAACAGATATCGAAACAAGGATGACAGTGCGGAAAAACCTTTGCAATAGCATTACATGCTTGGAAGCCAGAAGGAAAGCAGAAATTGCCCGACGAGGCGTGATGTATACTTTGTCTGGTTCGCAGGCGAGATGCTTACTGCTTGTCTTCTTTGTAGGAAGTCAACTGTTGCGTATTAGCACGAGTTCAAAGTCCTCTCAATCACACCGGAATTACTCACTATTCTCCTTCACTAACTGCACAGTCTGCCTGACAAAGTTTACACTTGATGCATCTCCAAATCCAACCTCCTTCTCCCAATCGAGATCGGCATCACGCATGGGATTACACTTGCGGTTGTACTTCCACCGGAAGATCTGTTGCACAAAATGCATCCTGTTGTCAATCTCACGACACGCTTCATCCGCCATATCTTGTGCATCCCTTTGGTCGAGTCCCTCGGTCTGGGCTTTGGTCAACATAACAAGGTGGATGGTCTTCTGCTGGTCCTCAAGGGCCATACACATGCCCAATACAGCAACGAATGCCGCAAGCCATTTGTCGCATCCTTTGGATGATTTGAGAATTTGTTGTAATTTGTTGAGAACGTTGGCCTGGATGGATCGTTGGAGGCGCGAGAAAAAGTACTTGAGCTGTCGGTTCGTCATGCGCGGCGATGTGAAGTTGTCAACGTAAGAGTTGGGGCCACCATATGAATGCATACGGGATAGTGTTGCGACCTTGGTTTCCTCAGCAATGGTGAGCGTGTGCGACATGATAAAGGTGACAATAATAAGGCGGAAGATTTCGCGAAGGAGCTTAGATTCGTCGTCCGACTTTGGCTTTACGCGCGTCATCAGCTTGAAGAGCTTTTGCTGGAAGTCATTGTCGTCTTCCATCCAGCAGAGCTCGCCAAAAGCGTCGAGGTGATGGTCGACGATGTCGGAAATATACTTGTCGTACTTCTTCTCCTCATTGTGATTGATGTGTACCATGCCTAGGGCTGGACTTCGCTTTTTGACTGGAACTCTTTTCTGGGTCCTTGGGTCAAGCCTGTATTGGATCTGTACTAATAGCTCATCTCCACGGGGAATAAACTCATAAACCTTGACAGGAATCCTGGGCATGCTGTTCTGGCCGCATGTCATGAAAACTGTGAGTTCATCATTGCCCCACTGCTGAATGTATTGGGTGACAAAGCGAGTGAGATTTGAATCTTCATGCATCTGGGTGACAAGTGAGGGCAAGAAGTAGGGCGACAGGTCAATGAGCTTCATACGATTGCATCCAAGACCGCAGTCAGCATTGGGCCGCTGGGATCGCTTGAAGCACCGATCGCAGATGTCTCCAGGACCGCACTTGTCTCTCTGTAACACACAATGCCAACATGCAACAATCTTACGCATGTCGTGCGCTGCTTTGGCGACAGTGGGCTCCAAGTGAGTGCCCAGGGCTCTGCCCCCAGACTTCGCTGCTAGCGCTTTTTGTGCTGTACTCCGGGATGATTCCGGCTCAGGAGACGCATCAAAACTCATTTCGGGCACACCACTATGAACGACATGGTCTACTTTCAGAGTGTGCATTTGTGGTTGCTGCAAATGCCCAAATTGCTGCGTCTGAAACTGATCCACCATCATCCCAGAATCCGAATGCTGGTAGGCTGAATACATGCTGTCAGAACTTCCTGGGCTAGGTGCAGATGGACTGATCTCTGGCTGGAAGGGAGAAGATGGGTGAAAGCCGGTTGATGATGTTGCCGATGTTGCCGATGGTGACGCTGAAAAGGCATTATTGGCAGTAATGTAATCCTCAGTGAAGAGGCTAGAAGAGGCATTGTAGTTGACAAAGTTCTGGTGGTCCGGCGGTGGTGAGGATCTTCTCTGCTGTATGTCTACAGAACCGGGATGGTGTGTGTCGAAGGACCCTCGATGTTGCGTGTCGAAGGAACCCCGATGCTGCGTATCGAAAGAACCCCGATGCTGCATGCCTAGAGAGCCGCGATGCTGTAGTGGCGTCTGTGGGGCTGGATCAAACGATGGAGCGAGGTTCTGTGTTGGTGAGAAGAACATGCTCTCATGGATCGGAATAGTAGGCTCGCTGGGCGAGATGAGAGACGAAGGGTCGGTGTAATGCGCCGCCCAGGAGTCCACATCGACCAAATACTCGGAGTAGTTTACAGGGTCGCTCGCTGGGTCGAAGACAACATGGTCAGACCTGGGTGTCATTGAAGATCTTGAAGGTCCCTGTCCGTTCCAAGGGTCATAGCGGGGTGGCTGGGTGGTGTAGTTCTGGTCGTACATGTTGTTCTGGGAGTGCATCATTGGCATTTGTTGCGCTTGGTGGGCTTGAACGTTATACTGCTGCTGGAATACCTGCGGGTCGGCCATTGTAGCATTGAAAGCTGCTTGGACGGCTATGGGCGCGTCAGCAGAAACATGTAAACTAACCGAAGGACAACGTACCTTGGTCGCTAAAGGTACCGTGAGCAGTAAAGAGCATGCTGGAATCCATGATCGGTAGTCCAGTAGGTGAAGTCTGCGATGCTACAGTATTACCGTTCTGGTGGTAGTAGTTGCGCATGGATTCGGAGTCGAGCATCTCCACCTCGAACGAGTCACCGTCCGGCGTCCTCACAGACGTAGGGGAAGTTGAAGAGCTACCATTGTCCCATAACATGTGCTCTGGATCCTGGAGCAGTTCGGGCTGCTGTGATGGGCCCCGGCTTAAAGGCGGCGGAGTCGCAAGTGGTCCAGGCGAATGCCCGGTATGATTGACCAGAGAGTCGGTTGGTGTCTTGGAGCGCTGTCGCGCATCGTACTGGCCGCTGAGGACAAAGGCATGGGGATCGACGAAAAGAGCTTGTTCTGGATAGGCGTGGTACTGCTGCGAGTATGTCGACATGGCGCGCAAGTGGCCACCTGGGGCCAAACCAGAATGAGGGTCTTCCTAGGGCTTGCGCACCAGACCGCAGACGGGAATCTTTGTGAAAAGGGCCAAAAGGTCGACCCACGGGCCCACGATGATGCTGAAGACGCGGAGCGGAGGCGGACGGCTTGTGCGCGCGCAGAAGAGCGATGCGCAACAAGGAGCACAAACGAGGGCGATCCGACCAGACTGATGACCGCTCACTACGACTCAAGAGATAAGACACAAGAAGAATCTGTCTCGGAGCGGCTGACGGGCAGAAGTTCAGACGGCGACGGCATTCAAGCACATCTTACGCTGCCCCGCGAAGACCGGTGAAGAGCAACCCGGCAAATGCAAGCTATTGGCTTAGCTGCATGCTTATGTGCAACATTTAGATCACACCAAACCGCAACCAACCTTCGCGCCGCCCCGCGCTGCACTGTAAATCACCCATTGTTTGAGCTCATGATATCAATGTGCAAGTGGCTGGGCGCGTTTCTTTTCTTCGGTCTTTGCGTTGCGCTTTTTGCACGTCCTCAAGGCGGATTTTGGAGTCCCGGATCTGGGTTGCAGCCGCCAGCCTGTCTGTCTTAGGTATAGACTCATGCAGTGCACTGCTGGCTGCGCCTTGCTCGCTAAACCGCTCCCAATCAATGGCAGGTGCTGAAACGAATGGCAGGTCAGACAGATGGCAATGGGTGGCAGAGCACCGCCGACTTTTGCTCTAGCGCGGCTCTGCTGTGTTCACCGGTGCAACAAGCTGCCAGCTCACGCTGCAAAAGATTGTCATCCGTCCGGAAACTAGACTTGATTGTTCTACCAGCCATTGTGTCGTACCAGCCTTCGCGGTCCGGGTGATTGTCTCGATGGGACATGAATCTTGTGTATAGAGAAACTTGTGGTACGCCAGCACACACTGAGGGCAAGTGAAGTAGCTGGGCAAGTCCCGCGGCTATCGCGCGTGATGAGTTCCTCGATTAACTTTACGTTCTGTTCGATAAACGGACAGGGGCCTCTGCTGTAGATGTGACGACAGCAGGGAGAATGTGAACGAAGGATCCGTGGTGAGAAACCATGTCGATATGCGTGGGCTTGCTACTCTCGGCCGTGCTTGCTCAAGTAGGCGTGAGGGAATTCGGCAGGACACGACACTATGCCGCATTCGGCACGCAGTATGCCGGGCACCGGCGCAGCCTCCCGTACCACATGCACTCGGCCAAGACAAATACAGTTTCTATCCAACATGGCCAAGATAGCTAGACAACTTCGAGTACCTGAACAACTGTCATGCTTAGCATAAAGAAAGTGATAAGATTTAAGACCTCCACCCAGCATAGACACAGTGTCCGAGGAGAGACCGGAGAAGAAAATAACTGTGAGAGAGAAGAATTCATCACGGACGAGAAGCATATTCAGAAGCAAGAGACTTCTGTAACTGGCCTACATGCGAAAGACACGGATACGTGTGTAGTCATCAGTGGAGCGTACAACGCTGTTAAGGTAACTCATTTTGATAGCTGGAGAGCCTTAACCGCACGACTGCACCAGACAGGACCTGTATATAGAAGCTGACCCCAAAGTAGAGTCAGAACTTAGGTAAACTTTGACTGGTTCTTGAAGAAGCCACGTCAACTCAGAGGCTCGTAGATCTAATAAACCTTAAGTAGGTGTACTTGTGTTGTGATCACTGATGACTTTGCAACGTGTTTCAGACAGAAACTCGCTACTATCTGAAAAAAAAGGTATGTAGTCATAGTCTTGCCCAGAGGAGGTTTTGAAAAGTATCAATTTCCCATTACGACAATTCTTCAGTTACGAATAAATCCGTATCCGATGTTAACTGTACAAAATAGTCCAGTACCCTAATTGGGTATTGTAGTCATAGCTATGAGCTCTAGCTTACAATTCATCTAAGTCAGGGGTTTAATGCGGGTTCAAACGCTTATGTAAATCCCAAAATCGCTTCCGCAACTAAATTTTCCAGCCTCATTTTGAATGATCTATAATCAATTATTGGCACTATTAATTGTGTAAGGTGAATTTGAATATCGTACATGACACCCTTGCACTACAAAAAGGACCGACAATCAGTCAAGCTTACACAATATAGAGAATTCAATATAATGATTGCGGCCCGACTTTCCTCCACGATAAGTAATTGAACTTCAGTCGCCACAGTCATAGTTGTTGATGATAATATGACGCTAAGATTTGGTGAGTGGAAACATGGTTACGGTAGATAGCAGGGAAGACATACGCAGAGAGTGTGATGACACCTGCAGGTGGGTTCAAAGAGACATTTCACCGGGAGGGATGCTCGCCAATCTATTACACATATGTACTCAACATTGTGCTCGAAAGAAGGACACGAAGTTGAGCGTTTCAAAGGGACACGATACTATACCATTTTAGGCTTACCGGATATCTCACCGAGCAATCGCGTGCGCTCAGGCATCTATTACATGCATTTTTATCTAGTAAGATAAGCCAAAACAACCTCAAAAGCTGAGAAAAAAACGCCATGGAGGCTGAGGTGGATTATAGTACATAGCCTCGTCTACCTTGCTAACACTGTCATATCATTAGTTGCTTCGATGAGAGGACTATGTCCCGATTTCGCCTCATCGGACGCCCGACGGAGAACCCTTTGACCGCTAGAATTTTTGCAAGGTTTGACCCAGAAGGTTTGATCTGGCCTCTAACCGTCAAATATAGATGCTGGGCATATACAATGACGAGCAAACTTGGCCTTTAGCTCCACATGCCGATACAATCACACATCGCCAGCGTTTAGAGCTAAGGCATGTGATCTAATTCGCCGGACATCTGAAAAGCATCGTTATCTATCACATTTGTTCGTGTAGATATGAAAACCTGATGAAGAAAAGCTATAAGGCTGGCTTGCCTTCTGCTTCAAGACTTCCTTGGCATGCTCTCTTATCTAACTCGATTCAATCGACTCCTACAATTGCGAATACTCCGTGTCATTGAAAGAACTCCTTTGGGTAACTATCAAGCCGCATTGAGCTTAGTGCTGCCGATCTTAGCGCCCACACCGGGGTCTCGGAGCTAGATTCATGGGCGCTCGGAATAATGGTGCTGGTCAACCCAACATCTGAGACGACAAGTGTGAAAAACACCCCACCGCCATTTCTTTGCCATCCAGAACTTAGATATAGTACTCGATATGCTGCGGAGAAATGGAAAGCCGAGGTACGTGGTCATTCCAACCGTCAACCTACGGTGATGACTGTGGTGCACGCTAGCACTGCACACTGTCCGTGACCAGGCGCAGAGCTTGGAAATGGCTCGGGATGCTAGCTCCCGGCCAGTGATACCGGATGCTAATCAATCACAGGTCATGTGAGCCGTGTCGCACATCAAAGATTAAGTGCGACCATGCAACGCCTACATGCCAGAAGTGCCATGCTCGCGGGATCACGGAGCAAGTAAGTAGATTTCACACTAGGTTGTACAAGTATTCATGATCACATCTCCTTCCTACATCAGGAGAACATTGAAAATTCTTGAATATGCATTCAGTATGGTTGGCAAATCAATACCTCCAATGCACGCGGATATTCCGAAGGTATTCGGGAGGCCTTTTGGGCCGGAATGCGGTCCCTGAATGCTTGCATTACCTAGTGATAAAGCCATACATGTATGGTCACACTAACACTTACAAGTGCTTCTATCACCCTAATCCGATGACCAAGCCGGCCGGAACACCACGAAAAAAACCAGAGTCACGCCGGAGAAAACTAGATGCGCAATCTATAAACGGCCAAGGAAGGCTGGCGTCACTAACACTCAGTCCCCCTACTCTCAGAAACGATGCAGATCCAGGGGCAGTGAGTAGTACATGGCCAACACCACCAGAACCTGCCACCAGAACACCCCAAAATGTGTCTCATCCAGCGAGAAACTTTTTCTTGGGATCAACAAGCTATGCCTCCGTCTTCACGGGTGAGCATCCGTTACCCACGCCCATGGATGGAGAATCCTCGGAGCGACCTATCCCACCCTCTCCAGTGCCTAGTAGAAGCATGGGACATCGCCACTGTCAATTTGCCTTGGGAAATCTGATAGTTTCGTCCCTCTCACCGTTCAATTTCTTCGAAAAGTCTCTAACCTTGTATTTCGAAACACACAAAGCTGCTCCCATCGTTGGGCCGTTGATCCTCTCTGCACTTCCTCAGCTCCGCAAAGATATGGAACTATTAAAGTCTGTTGATAATGATGTGTATTCATTATATGCCGAGATGACCAGGAACACCGCACGGCCCATGAAAGTGCCTGCAGGCATGCGACCAGCCGAGTTTCATACGTTGTTCACTGGACAAAACTTGAGATGGGAGACATTAGGCCTTGTTTTGGTTCTTGCTGGCTCCAAGGCTCAATTTACGGCACCGAACGATCCCATGTTCACACTAGAGGGAGGCGAGGTGATGAGCAAGGATAAGTTTATTGAAGATGTCATGCATGCTACTAACATATGTATCAACATTTGCCAGACACATGGTGCAGTAAACGAGAGTAAGAGGAAATCGAACCAAGACACGGCATTTGGGCTCTGCTAACACTTGCAGTAATGGTATGTCTTGTCTACATCAATATGCTAGTAGTTAGTAGTTATTATGGAGACAATTGTAAGTACAGTACTCTAAAAACGTACCGTGTCTTAGGCACTGACTTCTGAGAAGACCATGGAACATGGCGACGCATGGGCGATAGTGTCAGTGCCCTCTACGCTGCAGGGATACACTGCGAAGCCTCCAGTTCAGAAGGAGATAACTGTGAACCCTTCTTCATGCGGGAGTTTAGGCGAAGGCTGTATGCTGCAATTTACCGCTCAGACAAGACCCTGGCAGTGTTCTACGGGCGACCTCCATTGATGGGTTGGAGATACAGTGACCGCAAGATGCTACTAGACATCAGTGATCAGGCCATAATTTCGGAAGATGCGATTATACTGAGTGCAGAGCTTTCGAAACTTGACAGTGCGGGTTGGAACACTAAAGGATCCCTCAACCCTGCTACATTCGTTCGCCTGAGTTGCCAACTTAGCGTCTTCAAAGAAAGGCTGCTAGAACAAAGTCTTGCTGGAGAGAAAGACAGTGAAGTGGTACGGAACATAGAGTAAGTCGGCCCCTGATTTCTCTTGTACGAGACCTGACAACAAAAGAGCAATTTCGACAGAATGCGCAGAGTGGTGGCACGCACTGCCGGCGTACCTCCGATATGAAACATACAAAGACGATGCTGCCTGGAGCATTCGAGGACCCAGAATAGCTGTACGCCTAATCGCTTGTTACCTGGATTATCTACACTTGGTATTCCAAACGCAACGCCTGCTCCACAAGATAACGCAACAAGCCCTTCCCGCATTGTTGGAAGTATCACTCAAACTCCTTGCAACATCCATTGTATCAACCATGCCCAACAATCGCATCTACGAGACCCGTCGCCACTTTCCTACCTTCGTCCTCTTTTATTGCTTCCCAGCTGCTGGTGTAATAGCTCTGGAGCTACGCCGCTGTACAATCGAGGGCATCCCGCTCCCAAGCACAATCTCGCGTGCAGACGTGATACGGAATCTCTCTATACTAACATCATGTCTCGAATGGATCATTCTACCCGGCGACGGAAACCACAGACTCTGCAGCGAACTCAACAAGATGCTTGCATTGGTGCTAGACGAAGTTCTCAACTATGAACCGCCTACAAACCGCAACCAGGAGAGTGGGAAGGATGCAGAGAATATGATAGCAGGTGCTGGACAGGGGATTCTTGATATGCCAATGATTGAGGGGCTGGAGCCGATACCTACTGAAGCCGAGGACTTTTTGAATTGGTTGGATAATGCTACGTGGAATGGGGCAGTGAATTGATCTGTTATTTGGTTGCAGTTGCCGTTTGTAGGATGAGTGATAACCATATAGGATTTTTAATCAGGTTATCCCACTACATGAATCAGATGTCGATGACAGAATTATGCTTCAACAACCCGTGTAATTACTCAATTTAGAAATACAACCTCCTGTGCGAATCAGACCCTTCTATTATATACAAAGGCATTTACTAAGCCTTCAAAGCATCATGTCCCCAGTTCTTCAAACTCTTATAACTCTTACTCTCAGTATCTTGCTTGGCCTTTTCCTCTTGGGCTAAATGTCTCTTACAATACGCCACCACTTTTCTCATATGATCAGTATCTTCTTGCTAAAGACACAAAAACATCAAGTCAGTCCTGGCATGTAACGCGAGTACTCTGTGGTTGAATTCAGGACTTACGTCGTACTTGCCAGGATCTTTCTGCGGATTCTTGGAAAGGATGGAGACGATGCGTCGGCCCGATTCGTGGCCAACTGTTTCGCCGTTGGATGAGGAGCTGTTGGTCCAACCTGCGCTCTCCGACTCTTGGCTGCTGAGCCACTCGTTGAGTTCGTCGGCAGACATGTTTACGAGTTCGTTGAACTCCCTGGGGTAAAGATGAGCATCAAGCAGTAGGGATAGGCATGCGAATCACGAACTCAATCACGGTGTCGTTGTCTTTGACCATTCTGCGCAGCTGGGTTGAGATAAGGATATTTTTTCAATAGGTATGCATCAAGTTGTTTCGGTGTAATGCTACGTAGGTTACTGCTGTGGTTTCTACACCTTGTCTACAACGGATAATGACGTCATGATATTACCGTTTCTGGTGACGGTTGGACTATCGCACGTGATGCGGCTGCGTGCGGCTCAACCGTGCGGGCCGCTGACAACCACGTCAGTAACGTGCGGACATACTATCACTCTTATATGTAGATATATGCATATGCGCTGTGAATAATGAGGCTGCTAGATAGCTCAACAGCTGGGTAACGTTCCGAGTCATGCTCACCGGCTTGCAAAGCACAGTGCGTTATCTTTGCGCATTTTCAATCCTTCAGCCGCACTAAACCTCAGTAGGCGACAACGGCGAGCCGCATCTTGAGAGCATTCGTTATCTGATATCGCAGCAGGTATATGCAAAACATCTTCTACTCACTCACTCATGAGTATTGAGAATCCCTTCTGCTTAGTTATCTTATTCGACATTCCCAAGAAGTGGCGAGGCATCTCCAGGTCCCCGCATCACCACACCACATCTCCGCAACCCCCTTCTTCTCCTCACCACCGCATCTCCACTGCCCCTCAGAGTTTTATTCACGCATTCCCCACGACTGCGGAACTGCCGAGGATTTCTTTCCTCCTTTTCTCGTGCGATGCGGGCTACTAACAAGCCATTGGAAAATTCTTGGTGGCTTCCTTGAGCCTCAAGTGGACCAACTCCGCCGATCTGAGACCGAAACCTGGCTCATGTTGCATTTTCAATGGGTCACATTCTTGCTAGCCCCAAGTCTGTCTGCATGTGGTCGGAGATTGAAGGGCAAAATAAGCGAATCCATAAACATTGGCCCGGCTCGAGCGGCAGTTGTTGAAGAGGCGGAGAGAAAGTCGGGGGGACGATGGAGTGATGTTGAGGCAGCACAGACGTGTATCGACTTCAAGGCGCCCCCATCCACACCTCCATCGCAAAGTGAAGTATCTTCACCGACGTCCGACCGGCCCCTGGGTGTACACGTCGCTTTGATTTACCACCGTCATGTACGTCACGCAACAATGGCCCTGTCTCTGCGAACCGGTTGTGCGGCATAACGGGCGTCAAGTACGCGACGCGGTGCCATCCGTTGTGAATGCGGGGTGGGCATCATCAGAGGCGCTCGTGAGGCTCACATCTTTCAAGCAGTAGGACACCATATGGGCCGTCCGCGGTCAGATGCTCATAGGGGAACCCGATTCAAATCCTGCGATACTGTGGTAGCGCAACCACGGTCATTGGCCCTCTCCGGAATAGTCGGCGGAGCAGCCTTGGCTGTCGAATCGCGACCAACTTCCCCACATGTCGGTCGCTAGTTCTCCAGCAGCCATGTTGCGTGGACAAGCCCACTACTGCAGTTTCACGAGCTCAGAACGGAATTTGTATGGCTGTTGCGCAACTCGAGCCAAGAACGTAGGGTCCATCCTGCTCGGGGCACCTGTGACGGCGTGGCGGCGATGACGTACAACCCCGGAGTGCATGTCTGGGCGCAAAGCTGGGCGCAACACTGGGCATTACCGCATAGCCAAAGTCGGCAAGGGATTGGCGACGATACTTAAGACCTGGTGGGTTCGCGATGCGTAGAACAAGCAATTTTTCAGATTCTTTCAGCATTATCGCTGAGCTCAATCTACTACCATCATCATGGGTTTGGGCAAAGTGTGAGTTTGAAAATTATATACACAACATGTATGCGCATTGTTCTAACCCATGATAGTTCCGTCAAGGTTCGCGGTGCCGCAGTCGGCACCGAAGCCATCATGCTCGGTGTGATTACATCGATAGGTGGTTTCCTATTCGGTTACGATACTGTATGCTCTGTGATACTTCCTGCCCATAGAAACATTCTCTGATCGTGTATAGGGTCAAATCTCCGGTATTCTTCTGTTCCGCGACTTCATTGATCGCTTCGGACAAGATCAGGGCAATGGTCAGGTTGCGTTTGATCCAACTATTTCGTCTCTGCTCGTCTCTCTCATGTCTATTGGTACCCTTTTCGGCGCACTTGCCGGTGCATATACTGCCGACTTTTTTGGGCGTCGCAAGAACCTTACTGTCGGTGTGATCATCTTCATTGTCGGGAACACTATCCAGGTTACTGCTATGGAAAGCTGGGTCCATATGACTATAGGCCGTATTGTTGCTGGTGTCGGTGTCGGTATCCTGTCCATTGGTGTTCCCATGTATCAGTCCGAAGTCTGTCCCCGTGAAATCCGTGGCCCGGTTGTCGCATCATACCAGCTCATGATCACCGTTGGCATTCTGAGTAAGTGTCGCTTTTTCTCCGTGCATGTGGATGATACTTACATGCTCAATAGTCTCCAACATTATCAACTACGGTGTCCGTGACAACCCAGGTCAGGATAATTCCGCATCCTGGAGAATCGTCATTGGTCTTGGTATCGCCTTCTCCATTCCTCTTGGTTTCGGCGTTCTATTCACCCCTGAGTCGCCTCGATGGCTGGCCGGTAAGGGACGATGGGAAGATGCACGAATCGCTATGGCACGTCTCCGTGGTCTCAAGCATGACCCCAACAACCAGTTGGTCAATGAGGATTTCAAGGAAATGGAGGACTCCATCAACGAGCAAAAGAGCGCCGGTCAGGGTTCTTGGAAGGAATGCTTTGCTCGCTCATCATCTGGTATTCCCCGTGTTGTATACAGAACGCTCCTTGGCTGCGCTCTTCAATTTGCGCAACAGTGGACTGGTGTCAACTACTTTTTCTACGTAGGTCTTAGTGGATACCCACTGGAACGATTTGCGACTAACCAATTTACAGTACGGAGCAACCATATTCCAATCCGCCGGTGTTCAGGATCCCATCCAGGTTCAGCTTATTCTTGGTGCTGTCAATGTAGCCATGACTTTCCCTGGTCTCTACCTTATCGAGCGACTTGGTCGCCGAATCCCATTGATTCTTGGAGGTCTCTGGCAAGCAACTTGGCTTCTCATCTTCGCCGTTATTGGCGTTGTTCTACCTCCAACTGAGAACGAGGTGTCTGGCATCGTTATGATTGTCGCTGCATGCATGTTCATTGCAAGTTTCGCTGCCACCTGGGGACCCTTTATTTGGGTCGTCATTGGCGAGACGTTCCCTCTGCGAACACGTGCTAAGCAAGCATCTTTGGCGACGGCGTTCAACTGGCTTGGTATGTTTTCCTTGTTTTCGCACATTCTGCATTTACTAACAAAACCCACCAGGCAACTTCCTGATCGGTTTCCTTACGCCTTATGCTGATGACGGTATCGGATACGCCTTTGGTTTCGTCTTCTTCGGTTGCAACTTTGTTGCAGCAGCCATCGTCTACTTCTTCCTTTTCGAGACCAAGGGTCTGTCTCTCGAGAATGTCGACATTATGTACTCGGACAACAACCTCTCCGCCAGGACCAGTAAGAAGTGGGTACCTGCCGGATACATTACGCGTGACGAGCGTGACGACGCTTACTGGCAACGCCGCCATAGCGCCGTCGCTGCTAGTGGCGGTGCGCCTGGCAGCGTTACTGAGAAGTATAATGACAAGGACGACAGTTCACCCGAAAGAGGTATGTCGTTGCACCAAGAGCGCGTTAACTAGGCGCGTAGTCTCTTTGATGTATATTAGATAGCACCGATAAAACGGTATTCTTTTTTCTCTGATTCTCCTTGGGCAGAATAATGCTAAGGTACTCGCATCGCATGACTGCTTTTTAGCGCTACATCTTGGCCTAGAGGAGTGTCGTACCACATAACAATACCCTCCAAATCAACAATTCACGTTAAATCAGTTTTAATTTCACATGTATATGAAATGTGACTTTTTCCTTTATCGTAACAAGAGCAAAATATCTCAATAAATGTATAACTGCAGAAGAGGAAAAGCAGAACGACATTACGTTATCGAACCCACCGTTTGTCTGCCAACACAGCCACGCACCCACCCTTGCCAAATTTAGCGTGGCGCAGGGCACACCCGACATACGCGTCAGCCTTTATGACAACGCCCGCTGCCGCCGGTTTGTTTATTTGCATTCCTACCCCACAACTTCTTTTGTTCAGCCACAGAGTTAAAGCAGATCAAACCAAATATAGCAACCGAGCCATCATATATCGCATTTCCTTCCCTCGGTTGCATCTCTGGAATATCTGGCCGTTTGTATACACTCCCAGTTGGGGATCCGTCGCTTGAAGCCCAGCGTAAAGACAGTGTGCCATAAACGTTGGCAAGAAAGAGACGGAAAAGCCGAAAAAAGAGTCATGGCACCGACGCTCCATTTCGAATCTCATATCGTAGAGTTGACGTGGGGAGCAGCTGTTTTATCTTCCTCATCTTTCACTTCTTCGTTTTCACCTCCGACTTCGTCGGAATTGTACGCGCGGCATGCATTTGCGAAGAGAGACCTGTCCGTCAACCACACCCAGGGCGTGACGCTGGGCGTAATAGGAGCGTATGTAGTCGTTATAGCGCTTTTGTGGAATTTACCGTATGTGAGGTGGGTGTTGTGGCCTTTCAAGGTACGTTTATTTCCCTTCTAATCCCCATCCCGTATTCCTTCCCTTCCGCCTTGATGTCTACCTCGTTCCATCCCTTCCAAAGCGAAAAAGAAAAAGACAGACGAAGAGGAACATATGAAATTTTCAATGGGTTTTGTGATAAGGGAAGGAGGGACAGGGAAAGTAAAACGGTTTTACTGATTCGGAATACACCAGATGCTCGTCATCGCCTTCCACGAATTCTCCCACGCAATCACCGCCGTCTGCACTGGTGGCCGCGTCGAATCCATCTCGCTCGACCCCCACGAAGGCGGCGTAACCCACATGCGCGGCGGCAAGCAAATCGTCACGCTGCCCGCTGGCTACCTAGGCTCCTCTCTCATTGGCGCCCTGCTCACCTTTTGCGGCTTCAACATTGTCGCGTCGAAAGTAGCGAGTATCGTGCTAGGCGTGTGCTTTTTGCTGACGCTGTGGTGGGCGCGCAAGGATTGGCTGACGATTTTGACGATTTTGGGGAGTGTGGGGTTGTTGGTTGGGTTTTGGTTTATTGAGCATGGGGAGGCGTTGAGATTTTTGGTTGTATGTTTGCCCCTGCCTTCCCTTTTCTCTCCGTGTTATGTGATGCTAATATTTTCGCACAGCTTTTCATTGGCGTCATGTCGTCGCTGTATAGTGTCTGGGATATCTGCGATGATCTTATCCTGCGCAAGGTAAATTCCTCCGACGCTAGTGTTTTTGCGAAGCGTTATGGAGGCTCCTCGCAGTGCTGGGGCATCATTTGGTCGATCGTCTCGCTGCTGTTTATGGTTGGGGGTATTTTAGCTGGTTTGGCGGCGTTTAAGCAGAGTTTTGAGCAGCAGCAGAAGGATAGCCAGGGGTTTATTCCTACGATGCGGTAAATGAAGGGGTCATACATGGTGCATGCTATAATGCTGTTTGAAAAATATGGATTCATGATATTGGTTGATGAAATAGATTCGTATATAAATCTTCCTCTGGGGTTAGAATATCCCGCAGCGCAGAATCATGAACATCGTTCAAGTACCAACAACTCAATCCCACCTTCTAGTGAAGAATGAGCTAGCCTGGAATTACACTCCAGAAGTGCCTTCGTCTACTGTAAATGTTTAATACAAAAATACAGCATTGCTGGGTTTGCTTCTGGGCAATTGGTCCTTAGCGTTAGAAGCTGCAACGACGATGCACCCTTGCTCTACCATTAAGCACTACAATCGTCTCTTCGGAGGATTTGAATGATTCTCTATCATGTAATATGAGACTAAACGAATTTTGATAAAGTGCAACCTCTATTTACATATACTGCGGATTTTTATATAGCAAGTTTTGTACGCTTAGCAGTCTGCATTGTCTCTTAGAAACCAAAATAGCCTGACAAAAAGTGCTCCTACCACAACAGTGCAACTCCTTAATAAGACGAACATCACGCACTGCTTAGCTACAAAAATTAAGGAAATAAACAACTGTTGGAATCAATTAGGACTCGAACGAGTCCTACTAACAAGAGACACTGATTGGTTGACACGAGCAGTGGCAGGGACGTCGTTGTCCCCGCTGCTTACTGACTCGTGCGTCTGCGTCCGCGCGCGCCAGCGCTGTAAGTATGGGACACGATAGCAGATACAGACAATCAGTCCGCTTCCTCATTATAGTATTGCAGCTGCAAGATAATCCACTCCGTGATACCTTTATTGTGCCAACAATAATAATATACTAAGTAACGCTTCTAGCACTTCCGTAGATTTTATAACGCTGCTTATAGTAGCTTTTACTGTAATTTTAGCTGATGTTGGACGTAGTTTTTATCCGGCTATTTTAGTTTCCCAAGAGATTGTTCACCCTTGCGATGCTAGTAAGACTGCTTGAGCTGTGGCGCAGGCCGGCCATCATAGCCCACCCTGATGCTTAGCAAAGCGAGGCAGTGTACTCTTTTCCCTATGTGTGAACATACACGTACTCCACATCTATCAACGTTGACGGCGGCATGAGAGAGCGCAAACAATTGATCTAACAGCTTGTCAGGCTGTCGCGTTTCTATGCTGCCTAGCCTGATGCGACCACGGACCGAAGCACCTCCGTCGCAACATGCGACTGCTCGAGATACAACATGAGCAGCACGATCGCGTTCACAGAGGACTTGATGGGCGCCGGCAACGTGCCCGCCTACGTTATACTCTCTCACACCTCGCTGTCTGGTCAAGAGGTCACCTTCGACGAGTTTACTAGAGGTCTTGGACGTGACAAGGCTGGCTTCGACAAGATCCGCTTCTGCGCACAACAGGCTCAGCAGGATGGCCTGCGGTACTTCTGAGTGGATACTTGCTGCATCGGCAAGGCGGATCATGTCGAGCTTCAGCATGCGATCAACTCCATGTTTCGCTGGTACTAGGAAGCGACTCGATGCTATGTTCATCTAACAGATGTGCTTAGCGCTGAGCCAGCGACTGACCATGTACCCAGCATACCTGTTGGGGAAGAAGAGTTTAGGCAAAGCTGCTGGTTTACTCGAGACTGGACGCTCCAAGAGCAGCTTGCCCCCCGTGTTGCAAATTTCTACTCTAGAGATTGGACGCATCTATGCGACCGATATAAAACCTAAAACAACTCATCCCCGAGATCACAAACATCCCGGCCCTGCCCTTACAGGAGCCCCGTTAGATACCTTCAGCGTAGAGGAGCGCATATCTTAGTCGAACCAGCGTCAGACTACGCGTGAAGAAGACAAGGCGTAGTCGTTGCTGGGTATCTTTGACGTCTTCACATTCCTCAACTATGGCGAAGGTGAGACCAACGCTTTCAAAAGGCCAGGAAAAGCGATTGTAGAACACTCGCAAGAATCGTTCCAGCCACAGGCGTTAGTGGGGAGTCTTGGAGGGAGCATCGCCACATATACACCTGGTACGTACAAAGGCAGCCGGATAAGTATCTTGTTGTGTGTCTGATCGGTTTGCGCTGATCTGCCAGCTGTCCACAAACCCTCCTACTACATACCTTTCTTCAAGAACCGGTACTTCGTCGGAAGGAGAGACGGGTGAAGACAACGTAAAAGAGTTAGTGAAAGAGCATCTAAGTGCAGATCAGGCAGGACCGTGGCTACTTGTGCTCGCCAATGTAGATGATCACGACACCTTGTATGACACCGAGCATGCTGCAGGCATCATCGACTATCTACCGGAGAGCGAGAAGGGCATGACCGTGTTCACTACACGAGTGCAAGAGCTAGCCGTGCCGTTGACGCGAGGTGACGTTCTGGAACTGGGGTCTATAAGCATACCAGATGCCCTGAACTTCTTAAACAAGTCTTTAATTAGAAAGAACCTCACTGAGGAATGCGAAGAGCTATTAGACGAGTTGGCGTACCTCCCTTTGGTCATCGCCCAGGCTGCCGCGTACCTGAATATGAACAGAACAATTATTACAAGATACCATCAGTCTGATGAGTAAATAGTTCCGCGACCAAAACACGCTACAAGGGCTCGGCGAACGCAGTGGCCTCGACATAGGTAGTATCGTCCATTCAACTTCGAGAGCGCGATGTAGTGGCAGTAGATCTGCTAGTATTCATGTCGTGTATTGAGTGGAAGGCAATACCACAGTCACTGTTGCCGAAGGTGCAGTCACAAGAGCGATTAGAAGAAGCTATTGGCACGCTCTGCGGGTACTCGTTTGTATCAAGGCGGGAAGGCAACAACACTCATGAGGTCTATGGAGGGCAAGAATGGTACGACTTGCATCAACTTCTACATCTGGCTACCAAAATTTGGGTAGACAAAGTGCAGTAGTGCTGCAGGTGTGAGCTAGCAAGCTATGGTGCATGTTGCCGAGGTTTTCCCGAGCGATGGCTTTGCCAATCAGGCCGTATGGAGAGCATGTGTGCCTCACGCACTACGACTACTTGACATAAAAACATCTAATGATGCTCAAAGCAGAGCCGCGCTAAGTTATTGGGCGGGACGATGCCTACTTTTCGACGGTAGAGCTCCAGAGGCAATGAGGTTGCTGGAGAAGTGCTCGTGGTGCAGAGAAATGCTAGATGAGAACGATCCAAACCGATTGGCAGCGCAGCATGCGCTTGGTGTTTCCTACTGGGAGAATGGACAGATTAAGGATGCTGTAAGACTACTAGAACACGTAGTTAAAGTACAGGACGCTACACTCGCAGAGACTCACCCCCCATCCGCTGGCGACAGAGGGCTGGTTATGCCATATAACTTCTCATCAAGAATAAATTCCATTCCTTCCCTTCCGACATTCCTGTCTTGAGTAGTTTTGGCAGTGTTTCTTGATGTAACGCTTCACCATGCCTCAGGAAGCCAGGCGCTTCAAAAACTATATCCCAAGAATGGGGTTCTAGGGACACGTACATAAGCATAATGATTGCAACTTGACAAAAGATCCATACATATTGTAAACGTATCTCAAAAAATCAGTCTCAAAGGCTACAGAAGTTACTCTATTCAACCGCAACCGGCCTGAGGACCCTAACTTGCATTATCTAAAAGGATTTCTGACAGACATATATATCTAAACTATGTGGAATTTGTAGTAGTTACATCCTCGCAACCGGTATTTCGTAGGAGTATCGCTGGGACTATTTTCTGATATTATAATTTTACAAAGATATATCCCTGTGCTTGTCTGAGATTTATACAGCGATGGATTAAAGAATTAGTATTGCTTGAAGATATTCCATGGTTCTGCGCTGTGCCATGTTCTACTACCCACGGTGGAGGGGAGGTTAACCTTTTTCTCCTTGTGTACAACACACCTTTCCAAGGTAAAAAAAAACTCATAATTTTAATCGCTGAAATTAAAATAAAAAATCCGCTTTCAGATTTGACATCAGACTACTACTATCGAAGAAAACAGTTACTGACCAAGTAAAACAATACTAAACTTGGTGTCCAGCGAGAGAAAAGAAAAAGTGTCATAATCGTAATCATGGGCATCCCCGACTCGGATACCCACTTCTACTGTCCTGGTACATGCGCCGCGTTCCTAATATCCTTTGTCTCAATCCTGCCTACCGCAGGATACATGTCATGTCTATCAATATAACTCTGCGCCGTCTTCACATTCTGCAACCCTTCATTCCTACTCTCACCCCCCTCGCTCTTCGCAGTCTCAACTTGCACAAGCATGTTTTTGTCAAACTCCCCGTTTACTCCTTCTCTAACTGGGAAAACCTTGACTTCACCCGCATCTTCAGCAATGGGCGGGATACCGTTGTGCTGCTCGAGCGTCAAGGTTTGCATGCGGGAATCCAGGTCGCTGGCGGGTAGCTGGGGCGACTGCGGTATTGCGCCGACGGATTTTGAGCGGACAGCTTGGAGTGGGCTCATGGAGTCGGAGGTGGGATCTTGGGTTTCGACTGCGGAGAGGGAGTGCTGCGGGTCTACGGTTGGGACGCTGTTTGAGCGCTGTTTTTTCAGTGCGGGTTGTTGAAGGGGTTGCTTGGTACTCTTGTTCCAGGACTTGAATTTGAAGGCTGAGAGCCAGCTAGGGCGTTTTTCTTTGCCGGCATTGGGGTTGATGGCGCGCTCAGCGGCGAGCTGGATGTGGGATTTTGCTTCAGCTTTGCGAGTGCCGGGCAGGAGTACTTTTGGGGCTACTGACGCAGGAGCTGGAGCAGGCCGTGTTTCCTGGTCTGATTTGCGGTGGACTGATTTTTCTGTGGTTGGTTCTGCAATACCGAGTCCTGCACGGTGTTGGGCGAGACTGGTTTCTTTGAGTTCTTGACTTATGTAGTGCAGTGCTTTGTCGATGATATCAATATACTCGGGATAGTCGGCTTCACATGCCTCACGAATCAGGCGGAGCTTCTCCCAGTCCTGTCTTACTGTCGGACCGGTCAGATCAGGGTGCCAGCCCATGCTTTTGAGATCAGATCGAATTCCACGATCGACTTGCTCTTTTACGCCCATGAGATCAATTAGAGCATCAACCTCTGTGCGCACTGTCTTGACATATTCGTTGAAGCGCGCAGTGTCCTTGACTTGCCAATGCGATGTCGTCATACTCAGATTCCGCTTGAGACTAGACCGAGCACCAGTTTGGTTAAGAAGATCTTTAAGCAAGCCATACTTTTCACGGAAACCCTCGAGCCGATTGCTGTCTAGAGCGGGGTACTCAGCCTTGGAAAAAGTCTTTGGGCTTTTCAGGCCGTACATGCTCATCAGCTCGTCTCGTGACATGTTGCTTGGTCGGCCCGCGATCTCGTGAAGCGCCCTTCGAATCTTGGCGTTGATGACCTCTTCATCGAGCCTGGGATCACGCACACCAAAGTTAACGGGCAGAGTTGGGTCTGGATTTGTGATGCCAGGATGGCTTGGAATCATATGTCGCGCAATTGTCGCAGGCGGCGCAGAAATACCCACGGCGTCTCCAAAGATGAGTAGTCTGCCCTGCTGGATGCCGAGCTTGGCAAGCGCCACCTTTTGCGCGTGGTCGTGGTCTTTTGTCGGGTGGATGCGATTGAATGCCTCGACACAGGTGCTGAATTGCGAGGCCAGAGAGAAGACGTCGGTCAGCATCTGGGCCTTTGTCTTGGTCCCGGGCGGTTCTGTCGATTCGACATAGTCTGTTGTGGGCTTGGTGGACATGGTGGTTGTGGACTGTCTTGCTTCGAGGGGAGGAATGAAATGGCAGTGGCAGAGAAGGAGAAAAACGACCAGATTAAAGAGATCTTGGACGAGAGCCTAGACGCTAACTGGCTACGTCAAGGAGCAGCGGCAAGATACATCCATCGTAATACATGGCAAGATGCAAACCAAATATTCACCGCATGTGCGCATGACGTGTGAGCATTTGTCCAGTGTCGAGGTGTGGCGCAGCGGCGTGCACAAGGGAGCGGGGCTTGCTGGATCGGCAGGCCGTTTATCCTGACTTGGCTTTGCTTGCCCGCCCCCATTCGTGAACTTGGCCTACACCTACAGCATTCAAGCATCGGCACACTCAATGCCAGGCCTCTTGCTGCATTGTGTCTGTGGCTGTGGCACAATGCATGCCGAGAACCAGCTCTCAGAAAAAACCCTCACGGCTGGCGATCCACGTCGCGCAAAGCGCGCAGAGAAATTTTCTTGGTAAACTTTGCAGCCATGGCGACAATGTCTGCTAGCCTGTTTTGAGTATATGCACATACCTAGCACCTTGCCATCTCAACACGGGGCAAAACGTAAACTAGCTACAGGCTCAGGCTGAATGTCGGCCAATCCCCTGGCCTACGCACTTTGCCTGCTTCGTAGGCAGGTGTCTTGGCGAGCATGTGGCTCCTACAGCTACGATGCTGCTCGTCAGGCTTGTTGAATGGAAAGAGTAGGACATTTATCAGAAACAGAGCAGGGAATTCCCTCATTCATACCATGTATTTCATGAAAGGACAATGCAACAATGTTTTCTCCACAACAAATCCCCCCCATCACTCAGCTCTCCTCATTGTTGACCACCTCTCCTCGTTGTTGACCACCATCCTCGATACAACCACCATGTACGCTATTCCGCTGGCATGCACTGCAACCATCAGCCTTCACCCAACCTGCCGTACTCACCCATCTACTTACAAACCTGGGTCTTCCCTATTCACTGTTAGCATCCATTCACCCCAACACCATCATCTCACAATGCTTACAATGAGACAACCCTATTACCCCATCACCTTGTTAGCCCCCATACCGTCTCTTAATTTCAAACCATGCACTTACAAGATCGAAACACCCACAATTGAGAGAACAACATCTCTTGTCGTCATCGCACGGCTCGCCGTCCTGTTTCCCCCAAACACAACTTATCAGCAGGGATTCTCTTCTCTACTTGAATCGACTCGCCTCGGCTTGGAAACGAGGGGCAATTGGAAAGACAGGCCAAGGACGTACAGGAATGCATATTTGGACTGTGGGTTCGTAATAGTTGGGGAACGTATTGGGGAGGTCGTTCACCGGATGCTGTTCGAAGGGGCCCTTGTGTTTGGGGCGGGCGAGGGCGAGGGCGATGAGGGTGGTTAGAATGAGAATGATGCAATGCATGTTTGGTGGTGATGCAAAGATTGGGAGTGAGGTTGAAGGGGGTAGAAACAGAGATTATAAGTAGGGGAGGAAAGATAAGTTTGTTGGGCGAGGAAAGAGAAGGTCGTTGCAGATACAGCGTACATGTATGTCAAGAGTAATTGCGATGCGTGCCGGAACCGTTGGATGGGTAGATTTGCGGGTAGAGAGGTACAGACTCAGAGTGTCTTACTCCAGTGTGCTTACTTCTTGCCAGTCCCACACAGGATACCTAGGACTGGAGAATATAAGTCGATTTACCATTCAATTCATAGGTCCTAGGAATTTTGGACATGTAGGTAAAATCTCCCGATCCTCTGCTTGCATGTAGAACTTGTGGAGCAAGTATCTCCCCTAAAGCGTCAAGATCACTAGCTCCAAGTCGATACCAGAATATCTCGGTAGATGACAGCAAAGCTACGTACAACTGCCGACCATCCCCGATCCTGCCCTTCGTATCCCCCACGGTTTAAGCACTGTGATCCGCCTTCGGACGCTTTTGGCGTGTGACTTTGCATCGCGGGATTCGATGTGATTGCGCAATCCACCAATCGATACCCGACTCTTGTAACGTTGGTTTCGCCATTGGTGCGCCGACTCGGGCTACGTATGTATGGGTGTGGCGCGGGTTTCGCGGGAAGCGCCGTACCGTACATGTGGGCTGGGGCGGATCCCTGTAGACATGGATGCTACGTATGTACATTACATCAGAGACTTAGCACTTGGCTTTCTGCAATGGGGTGTGGTGTGTGTTTGGTAATTTATGCGGTGTGTCAATTCTTTCTGTTGGATATTGACTTGTATTATCCGGGTATATGTAGTGCTAGTGCTGGCGGGGCATCTTGGATGCTCCGCCCCGTATTAAGCATTTCGAAACTGTGTATTGATTTTGCGATATCATTAGACGTAATACATTTGTTATGAAGGAAATAGGCGGCGACACGTTTCGAATTAGACGTGGTAATAGGGACTTTTCCCTTCAGGCTTGTCCTCGCTAACGCTCCGTGCAGTGTTTGTGTCGCATATCGTCGTCTCCGTCTTTGACTTTTGTAGTTTATTGCGCTCGATGCTGAATTCGTTTGTGACGACAATGTCGCTATTCTGGCGGTTCAATGCACCAGGTCTGCTGGGGGGAAGTACGTCATCCTCGATAATATTACATTCGCTATCGCGCTGCGTTTCGTTTCTCGAGTAGGACACGGTACTCCTATGGCTTGTTCCGGGATGGTGATTACTTTGCCAGATCATTGGGTATGACAGACGCTTCGTGTTGGCTTTGGAAGCTCCGTGCGAGCCGAATAGGGGTCCGAATAAGCGTACGAATGGAGCGCGGAGCATTGGAAGACAGGCGCAAACAATACCGGCGTTCGCTTCGATGACGGACCATATTGTCGCGGGAATGGGGCCCCAGGTTGGATCTGGATTGCTTGCGGATGCTGCAATAGTCGTAGCGCGATAGATGGACGCAAAGGTTACGCTTCGTACTGTCAGCAACTCGTCTTAAGCAGATCTTCCCCAACACATACAATCCACCGGTGCCAAACACCAATGCTACACCCAGTTTCTCAGTTGTGCCCATGGAGAGTTTTAGAATCTGTCGGAATGGCATGGCAAGAAGTACAAAATCGGTGATGATTTGGACGGTTGCGTAGGAGATCCACCAGGGTTGATTGTGGAAACACTTGGCTCCTTCTATGCTGTGATCCCAGAAAGCGGCAATCGGTGTGCACTGGAAGATTGTAGCCAGGGTAAAAGCAATCCCTGTAGTGACTATCCATATATCTAAGTGAATTTAGCAGGCAATTTCGCACTATGGTGATACAGAAACTTACTCATGACATGGCACGCGATGCGGAAAGATGTCGTAATGATGGCGAAGATGCGATAGTACAGGCATACAACGGACATTTTATTGAACAGGAGAACCACTTTGTAAACAACTATGCCAGTTAGTAGAGATCCCAAGGAACATAACAACGCCTTGCCTTAATGGCGTTTTTGTCATAGAAATGAAGAGGCGCTGATGGGTCTACTCACTATTTGCCCCATAGAACCATTTGCGAGCCGTCATCCGAGATTCCGCAGGTAGTGTCTTCCAAGGCCTCCCATAGCCATACACAACCGCTGAACAAGATTAGCGTTTAATCTCCATAGAGGCCGATGAGTCTACCTTGACACTCAGTCACCGTTAACAGGATCGAGGAAAACAAGGCTGCGATAATCAAATAGTCGTCCATTCCTAGCCCGCTTTTCTTGATAAACCGCTGAACAATGCGTGCGCCGACAAAGAAACCAGCCAGCACGACAGCCAGCACACTGGTGAGCCAGAGACCCCATCCGCGCTCAACTGGGCCTTGGGAGCCCAGGCCGACGTTGGGAGCCATGCAGAATGAAGATGTATACAAAGTGTCAAGAGTTGTTTACAGGAACCAAAGTCCCACGGATAGCTGGACGTGGCAGCATAACTAGCTATGTTGGAGCAAGGTTGCACCCCAAGGAGCCCATGATTTGGCAGTTTACAGGTACATACGCTATATGCAGGGTAAAGGACGTGAGCCGTGTGCCAGAGATACAAACTGGCTCGCCTTGTGGGGGTCAGGTCAGGGAGACCACGAGGGCAAATGTTCCACTGCTACCGTGCCCTACGATTGGATCTGGAATTCCCAATTTTTGGGACGGCCAAAAATGGGCTCGGCAGTTGTCCAGGCGCAGTCAAGATTTTCCTTGCTAGGGTGAACACATTGTCCTTTGGACTGCGTGGACAAGGTGATGATCGGCGCGGTGTCATTCACGGAAGAGGTATGGGCTACTTAACAGGGTGTCTTGGGTCAAATGGAGATCGGCGATAAGTACTTGTTCCGCTGATGATGGCAGAACACTGGCATTACCAAACACATTCCTCGTATCCGTTGCACTGGAACATGGTGAAAACGTTTTGCAAGGACATGGACACGAGAATCCCCATGAAAAGGATGCGCATAATTAGCGACTGGAAACTTGTTACAAGGCGATTAAGGCAGGTCATAAATATGACCAGGTTCCGTGCGGCTGGAAAGGACGACAGGGTGTTTTCGGGACTAGCGCCCCCACGTGAAATGGTCAATGGACGCAACCGAGATGAACCTTCACCCGCAGTCGCCATGTCAAAAACGACGTCGATGCTTTGCCGTGGCTGAGCCCTACCGCGCACTCAATGCTCATCATTTGGCAAGCCGAGTAATTCCCATTCTACCTCGGTTGAAATCCGTGTCTACTCCCCACATCATTCGTCCGGCGTATAATGGATGCGGTTGACGGCAACCAAGCGACATGGGCTACCAGCTAGCCAGCCTGCTCCCGTAGCACAGCGGCGAACCATTGTGTGGGATTTGTTCCGTTATAAGCCCGCTGCCCACCCTTTGTCGCCAGTCCAGCCACTCAAATCTTCACCGGGGCTGCCGTGGTTTCGCGTTGACAAAGATGCAGCACCTACTCCTTACGGCTGCAGCTGTAGCCTCATTTTTTGGCTCGGCTGTTTCTGCGCCAACAAGCAGATTTTGTGTTGAGACGTCGAGTGGCGTTGTAGTCGGTCACCCAGCGTCGAATAAGACTCACGTGACTGAGTTTCTGGGAATTCGCTATGCTGAGGCGCCTGTAGGTGAGCTGCGATTTGCAGCGCCTAAGAAATATCAAGCGCCGCCAGGGTCCGTGTTCGAGGCATTGGAGTGGGTGGGTATTGTCGATGTTACATTTCTAGAAACGTGCTAACAGATGTAGTCAGCGTATGTTTCTACGGTACCACACAAAAAACGCGTCTAACAATGTTTTAGTGATTGTCCCGCTGTCAAGCCGCCCGTGTCGTCGTTTCCAAACTTTACACAACCATCTGGCTTACGTGTGTGGAAGAACTTTGCCGCGCAGAATAACAACTCTGTGTCCGAAGATTGCCTGAAGCTTAATGTTTGGACGTCGAGTGCCGACAAAGCTCACGCAAAAAAGCCAGTGCTGGTATTCCTCCATGGCGGGCGTACGTTACTTTGTGCAGAGTCAAAAACTTGCATTAACACTGCTTAGGCTTTCAGATTCCTGGCCCCCACAGCCCCTTCTATAACGGCCAGTACCTTGCCGATGCCGAAGACGTTGTGGTAGTGACATTCAAGTAAGACCAATCGACTCTACACGCATATATGTACTGACCATATCAGCTATCGCCTGGGTATCTTTGGCTTTGCTGGTGCTCCTGGTATCGAGAAGAATGCCGCCCTTCGCGACCACCGCGCCGCTGTAGAATGGGTGCGTGACAACATCAAGGGCTTTGGGGGTGATCCCTCACGCATCGTCATCTTCGGACAAAGTGCCGGTGGTGCTGCGGTCGATTACTGGGCATATGCCTGGAAAAAGGATCCCATTGTCTCCGGTCTTATCCCCATGTCTGGAACATCACTCAGCTTCATCCCAAACACGGTCGAGTACTCGCAGTCTATCTGGTACAATGTTTCCCGCACGCTTGGTTGCGGTGGTGCTAGCGACGATTCTATTTCAGTCGTAGCTTGCGTCCGTTCAGCAAACGTGTCGGCTATTCTCGCAGCATCAGCAAGAGTTCCTGGTCTTCCCAGTGTCGGCTTGACGCAGGCAACTTTCCATCCGACTGTTGATAACCAAACAGTCTTTGCGGATTATCAGCAACTCTCTGAAGCCGGTTCTTTTGCGAAGATTCCGCTCCTACTAGGCAACGCCGACCACGAAGACGGATGGTACCGCATTTCCGGCTGGGCAGCCAAAGTAAACTTCACCAACGCCCAATGGAACTTATTCACTGAACGTAGCTTCACTTGCCCGGCTTCTCTATCAGCTGCATATCGCGCCCACCACAACGTCCCTACATGGCGATACAGGTACCACGGTGACTGGGACAATCTCCGTCTTTTCAACGGCAGCGCAGGTCTTGGGCCTCAAGGTAGCGCAGCCTACCACGGATCTGATCTCGGACTTGTCTTTGGCACTGCCCAGGATATCTCTGGTCTTCCCAACAGCCGTACTGAAAACAAGTACAGGGACTACATCCAAGGTGCATGGGCTGCATTTGCTCGAGACTCACAGCGTGGATTGACAAAGTATGGGTGGCCGAAATACAAGCCAGGTATGTTTCCTGACTACGCGGATGATAGAACATATGCTCATATTCATAGGAACCGCTACATTGGTAGAATTGGCCTACAACAACAGCGTCGAGCCCAAATTTGTCAGTCCTTCAATTTACGATGCAGCGTGTCCAGCGAAGAACGACCCGCTGCCTGGACGAGGCGCGTTTTAAGCATCGTTATAATCTATAGTATATTAATCAAATTACATTAATGAACGACTGGCGAGATTTGTCTCCCACGCTGGTGCTATTGAAAGTTACTCTTTCACTGGCTGCTGAGATTTGTCCCCCGTGCTAGTGTTAGTGAAAGTTACTCTTTCATTTTGGTTTAGCGCGTAATTTATGGACGCGACAACATCGCGACGCCGCGCGTCTTTGCGATAGATTGATAATCTTTAAAGTATGCGGGTGCTGACTCTTTCTTCTTGTTCACAACAGCATGGATCATATCGTACCTCCTCCAGATTTGCTATACAGCACCTATGAAGAAGCTTTTGATGCCCTCAAGGCGCATGGCATGCAACATGGCTATGGCTTTGTGCTTAAGCGCAGCAACCCTCATAACTCTAGGGTTAAATTCCGATACTACTACCACTGCAACCGCTTTAGGCTAGAGGTCCAGAATATGCATCACAATCACCCTCGGTCAATTAATCCTACTGCCCACAATGTCTATCGTAAGCGTATTGTTATTATTGTTATTCCATTATAGTCTATGCAGCTCATGGCTATGTAAGACTTTGGCCAAAGGCCGTTCTATAAGGTAACGTCCGTCCCTGTAGGTCGAACATCCCTCCGCAACGAACCACCAACATTGTTCAAGCACCTTATGCCCAAGCTGCAGAGACTCTTAGATTTAAGTACATATTTATATGCTCTTTAGATCTATCTCTATCTATTGCAAGCCTCAAGTAGTAAGATTATAGGCTTGCATGTTGCATTCTTTACTATTGTGTGTTTGCCATCAAAGCTGTTTTATTCTGACACCCCTGCTCTATCACAGACGACACTATTAAATGATAACTTGGGGTCTTCTTAAAGTACTGAACTGGCCAAATAATATAGTCATGGTTTTGCAACGCGTGCAGCCTTTGTCTGGGTGTGCTCCGAATTATTCCAATCTACTGCAACTCTCCTTCGCTTTTCGCAAGGACTTCGCGTGCTGACATACTAAGTTTTAAAAAGTTAGCGGCCTACAATGTACACCTACCCTATACTAAGACGGCTCAAGCTGTGGGGCAGAGCTTAAGAGGCTTCGTCTAGCCACCGCTTAAGCGCGCGGTTGCTTGCTGCCTATTCTTAGAAGTCAGTTAAGTATCAACTGTTTGAGGATCCTGTTACACGTATAACGAGCGTTGTATAGCTGTCACAATCTTAACAAGTATAGAGGAATAAGGGTCTAGAGAGGCCCTCTATCTATCTACTGTTACTTGCCTAAGTCACCTGACAAAGCCAGACCCTTCCTGAACCAGTTCCTATGCCTACTTGGGTCCCACTCACAGCCGAACTTGACGGTCGATACTCAGAGGGTATCCACAATATGTTGCTAATAGAGCACATAACCCAGTTGAGATCTGGACTTATACTAGCCTTTTGGTACTGTGGTTTTAATGCTGTAACGTCGATGTGGTCTGTGACCTGGGAACCAGAGATGGTGATAGTACCTATGTTTGTATGGAGCAAAGTACCAGTAGAATCGAAAGATAAATGCATAAGATTTGTACCGACATTAAGGGTACGTAGGCATATCCCGCTGTTCGCGTCCCAGATCTTGACAGTCCTGTCCAAAGATGCTGACGCTAGCCGGGTCGAGTCGTGCGAGAAGACCACTAAATCAAGAAGACCGATATGGCCCTCGAGCGTATGCACACACGTCCTACTGTTCGCGTCCCAGATCTTGATAGTGCCATCCCAAGACGCTGACGCTAGCCGGGTCGAGTCGTGCGAGAAGGCCACCGAGGTAACATGACTGCTATGGCCCTTGAGCGTGTGCACACATGTCCCGCTGCTCGCGTCCCAGATCTTGACAGTCCTGTCCTCTGATCCTGATGCTAGCCGGGTCGAGTCGTGCGAGAAGCCCACCGAGCAAACCTCACTGCTATGGCCCTTGAGCGTAAGCACACACGTCCCACTGCTCACATCCCAGATCTTGATAGTCCTGTCCTCTGATCCTGACGCTAGCCGGGTCGAGTCGTGCGAGAAGGCTACCGAGTTAACATAACTGCTGTGGCTCTCGAACACGTGCATATACGCCCCGCTGCTCGCGTCCCAGATCTTGATAGTCTTATCGTGTGACGCTGACGCTAGCCGGGTCGAGTCGTGCGAGAAGTCCACCGAGCAAACCTCACTGCTATGGCCCTTGAACGTGTGCACACACATCCCGCTGCCCGCGTCCCATATCTTAACAGTCCTGTCCAAAGACGCTGACGCTAGCCGGGTTGAGTCGTGCGAGAAGGCCGCCAAGATAACTGAATGTCTGTGGCCCTCGAGCGTGTGCACACACCTCCCGCTGCTCGCGTCCCAGATCTTAACAGTACTATCACTAGAAGCCGAGGCTAGCTGGGTTGAGTCGTGCGAGAAGGCCACCGACCTAACCCAACTGCTATGGCCCTCGAACGTGTGCACACATGTCCCGCTGCTCGCGTCCCAGATCTTGATAGTCATGTCATCTGACGCTGACGCTAGCCGGGTCGAGTCGTGCGAGAAGCCCACTGAGTTAACATAACTGTTATGGCCCTCGAGCGTGTGCACACATGTCCCGCTGCTCACATCCCAGATCCTGACAGTGCCATCCCAAGACGCTGACGCTAGCCAGGTCGAGTCGTGCGAGAAGCCCACTGACTCAACGTAATCGCTATGGCCCTCCAGCGTCTGCAGGCAGGCACTCCAGCCGTTGCTCATAGCTGGCTTGACCACTACTTCCTTTGGCTCTTCGCGCTGAAACAGCCTTCTTATTATACTGTCTGCTGGACTGAATAGCAAAGCAGATGCGTATGTTTGTAAAGGATAGTTCTCGATCACCTCCTTATGGTACGTAATAAACCGTCGTGCGTCGTAAACAATGTGATTTAATGCTTCCATGTCTCCGAGCTCCTAGCCACGTTAGTAATTGTACCGTGAAGGCCGTCTATGCGTAGTCATCTTAGCTGTACCTGGACTAGATGCCAGAGCTTTGCCATCGACACCACCCCTCTGGCCATGCTTCTGCACAAGCTGAGTGCTTCTAGCCAGTAGATGTATCTCTGCCTAAGGAACGCGTCTATAGCCCTAGTATTTCCTTGATTAGTAGTACTACATGCTGGTATCATATGTTTTGAGTCGCAGAAGTGGTCAACCCAGTACACACATGAATAACGCGACACGGCTAGAGGATCAGGAAGAGGTGGCTTGACGTCCTCTATAAAATATCCAGGCGCTTCAAGGTTATATATATCTCTGCGTAGTGTTTTCTGTAGAATAGCAAGTGATTTTGCAAAAATATCTTGATGTACACATTCTATGCCGTCTTGAAAGACCTCGTTCGACGATTGTGTGACGAGAAAGTCTTTCGCTGACTGATGCACAAAGTAGACGGTGTCATCGCGCAACGTGAGAAACGATCCGCAGAGACCAATGATCTCCCGCACAGACTCTAGGTCATCAACAAAGTCTGCAAGCTGTTCAGTAAGCATAACTAGCTCAGCGACTGTGACAGGTCGATATAGGACAGTAGTCACTGCTAGCACCCGCAGACATCTTCGAGCGCTACAAGACTTGCGTATCTGATCTAGCATCTGCCTGTAAAGAGAGTCTAAACTAGGGGGGAACTGGTATAGCTTTTCGAGCACGTCAGACTTCGGCGTCTTTTCAAGGTCTTGGCATACTAACGCAACCCATAGGAAGGTGTCGTTCGCGTTCGAGATCAAGTGCTGGAGCACTGCGTTTTGCACCACTAGCGTGTAGTGTTTCTTTTGTGCCAGTTGGTACACTTTCTGCTGGATAAAGGCCTCTACTGCTGCGGCTACTGACTCGGCATTCAGCTCAAGGCTGAGCCTCATTTTGTGTTCAGCACGCTGCAGCTCTTCCTCAATAGCCGGCCAGTTGCGACTAGACACGATCCACTTGACGCGAGAGGACGCAGACGACTGCTTCGCGATAAAGCTGAGCAACTTTGGTAAATCTGTCACGCATTCGTCGAGCGCGTCAACAATTAGGTATGTTGTGCCTAGGCTTGCATCTTGCAGCGCGTCAGCGAAGATCTCTGTCAGGGCGACCCAGGCATTTGTATCCTCGAACAAGCCTTTGCCTGCGTAGTCGTGCTTCTTGCGGATGTGCGACCCAAGCGACGGCTGCTGGCGCACAAGCATGTACAGCAAGCCTCGCAGCACAGCTGTGGCACTGTTGATGCGCGAGTCGGTCGCTTGGCAGAAGAAGTACGATAGAAGGGCAGACTGAGGTATTGAAGTGTACAGTTCGTCGATGATGCCACACAGCAGCATTGTCTTGCCCTTGCCAGGATCGCCTTTCACCCAGAGCAGTCGGCTTTGTTGGTCCTCATGCCACTGCCTGAACGTGGTGTTGTCGAGGATCCAACGGTAGGAGTCTGCTAGCAGTCCACCATTAGTATCTTCGATGCGCCTCTTGTCATCGCGCGGGTCTGTTTGGCGTATGTCTTGGATGCATTGTTCTAGCTTGTACATCTCGCGCTTCAGACGGTTGAAAGCGCCGGCCTCGCCCTCGCCATATACCGGCGCTAGCTCAACATCAAGGATGCCTTGCAGGCAATATGCTCTGTCCTCGTCGCGCCCAGTTGTCCGGCCTTCTGCCCACCTCAACCGCTCGTTGACGCTGAATCGAGAAAGTGGGGTCCCGTTAAGCACTTCGGACGGAATACTCGTTATCTCGCGGATTATCGCATGTAACGATGTCTTGCTACCAAGGCTCTCTCCTTCTTGCGAGAAGAACTCGACGATAGCAGGAGCGAGAAGCTCTTGAAGTGTCCAGCCACGCGTAAACCACCGGCTTGACCTGAAAGCGGGCTCCCAACTAAGCCCAGTAGCTCTGTCGCAAGCTTTCCTTTTCCTTTTTAGCACATCTGATAGGTAGACATAGCATCGGGCTGCGTTGCGGTACCAACGAAACATGGACTGAATAGCCTGGGATAGCTCAGCCTTGTTCGATTTATTAATGCAACATGTGTCGATCCAGAAGTATTGTAGATTATCTTGCCGTACTTGTTCTCTGCAGAAGAGGATCTTCTTATAGCCTGACTTCCTCCTGCCATCGCCTGTTTCAAGGTCTACGAAGGTCACCTCGTCCTTATCTGCTCCCCAGGTGTGTGAAAGTATCGCGTAGGGAGGTATGGCGTCATCGTCGAAGCTGTGGAATCTGAGCTCTCCGCTTTCGCTGTACTGCAAGAGCCGCATAGGTTCGTGTGGATGTATAATATGTATAGCATGTATATGCGATAAGAACAGGACTTGAAAGGCTGAACGTAGTAGCCTGATCGTGTGCTTTCCTGCTACCGATGGATGGTCAACATACAGAGAGAATGACGAGCAGGTGCATTGGTCCAGATACCAACAGAACCATGTGATACGTCAAGATGTCGCGAGCTGAGGCTGCCGGCATTTGTTATAGGTATTTTTGGCTTGGTAGTGAAGCCTGGAAGAAGCCCCAGGTGGGGTGAGGCGTGGTTCCATGCATGCGCCGTGCACTACTCGCAAGGCTGAAACCCGTCTGCATCCAAAGTTACAGAGCTTTGCGCCACAGCTCGAGCCGCCTTGGTATAGCGCAAGTGTATGATGCAGGCCGCTAAGTGTACGAAACCTGCTATGTCAGCACGCTAAGCCCTAGTGCCTGGAGTGAACGAGAGTCGCATTGAGCCGGAGAACATCGGAAGGCATGCAAACAGAAGCTTCGCATGTTCTACGAGCCGAGACATGTTCTTTGGCTTATCCTGTATTATAAGGATGTATAGAGGAATGGAGCGACAGTGCTGGGTGTGAAAGAGCAGGGGTGTGTTATTGTTGCCGCTTCAACGCAGATACGAAAGATTCATGTACAGCCCTTAGGTTGGTGTGGTTTCGCTATTCAAGGCCTGTGATAGATAGAGGTAGATCTAAAGAGCATATAAATATGTACTTAAATCTGAGAATCTCTGCAGCTTCAGCGTAAGGTGCTTGAACAATGTTGGTGGTTCGTTGCGGAGGGATGTTCGACCCACAGGGACGGACGTTAACGGTCATCCAGGGCATCAATGCGACAGGGTGGGCCACTCCACCCTTCATTATCCTCAAGGCGCGCCACCACTTCTCAAGCTGGTATAAAGATGGCGATTTACCTCAGAACTGGGTTATTGGGGTCTCTGAGAATGACTAGACGACCAATGAGCTTGGTCTACAGTGGTTGCAGCACTTTAATGAACATACAAAGAATTATCGACGCCTTGTCGTGGTAGGTACAACAACGAGGTCAATATCCCAACCCTATGAACAATGACTATTGATATTCTATCAATTTCGGGAATGTCTGACGAGCCTGAGCGTGTGTTCAGCGGGGGAAGACGAACGACCACCGATTTCCGGGGATCTTTAAAGACGTCTTCAATTGAAATGCTAGAATGCATCAAGACATAGAGGAGGTTAAGTTAAGTTGCTATACCACTATTGGATACTAATAGTATATACTATCAGTATCAGTATAAGCATTAAATTGTCAGTATCGTAACGTATGGACATCTAACCGTATAGTATGATATTGTCTAAGCCAAATACTAATAGTATACGTACTATTGTCAGAAGTAAGGCTTTAGTTGAGGCCCATGCATAAGGCCAAGGAAACAAAAGAAAAGAATAAAGCCACAAAAAGGCGACACCTCAGGAGATAGCAAGAATGAACACCTTTTCATGACCCCATGATTGAAGACCCATCAAATCTGACAACTATTTGCACTATTGGGAGCCCTGATCGGGTCCAGCTTCTGCAGCGAGTGCAGGACCTATGATTACGTGTATATTTTTATCTATATCTGCGCCTGCCCCAATATTTACTACTTCGTCTCCTCGCTTATCACTGCCTGTTTCTATGGCAGTCTCTGTTACGGTAGCCTCGCCTCCCGCCTGGCGTGCCCCTTCATTGCAAGAGTTTCTTACAGATACCGAGAGTCGACGGGCACAACCAGTTCTATATCAATGCAGCGATATGTTTGCAACAAATAATTTTTTGGTAGAAACGGGGCAGGAAGGCGATCCAGTAGAGCTAGTTGAAGCGCGGAACATGGCTCTCGCTACGGAAGGGCTTTTCGCTACTTGTACCCCGACCATGGCCTGGAACTATCACTTTGGAGATATGGAGTCTTTCTACACTGAGAGTTTTGCGCAAGTTGACGCTCAGAATGCAGTAACTGAACCTCAGAACGCACCTTCGCTGCGGCCTAAGCGTGCTGCAGTAATGGCCGCTTCAGATGCTTGGAAATGTCTTGGTCCACGCAAGAAACGTCGATGTTAGTAGAAGATAGCATGATTAAATGTAGTTATTATCTAGTGTCAACTTCTTTTTATGTCTAGACACTAATGCGGACTAGTTACTGTAATTTATTTAAAGTTTTCCAGGTTATGGCTAGCGTGGGGAACAAACCTCAAAGGGGGGACAAATCTCGCCAGCCTTAATGAACCCCTGACATCTTCTCATCGTACCCAATCCTCTCACGACGACTTTTCACCACAACTTGCACTTTCTCTCGTATTTATACTATGCGATATCAATATATCGCCAAGAAAATCAATATCAAAACGCCGTTCCATACTGAGATAGTTACACAGCAGCAAGCACTACCTCGTGTAAGTGGCTTGCGCACTGACGAGTTCACACGTGGTGGCGTCCGTTTACCCCAGTTCCTCGGGGCCCTTGCATCCCGTTCCTACGATGACCACCCTCCTCAGCAAAAACGTATCACGTAATTGCAAACCTCTGTTTAGCGGAACGGGTAACTAAGCGTGTATGAATTCAGATATTTCAAAGACTTAGCAATTTGTAAACCTAGACGATTAAGCCAAGTTCAAGGGTATATTACCCAAAAGCAACCAGGACTAGAATCCTTCCCCCGCACACGTGGACTAGTCCGTTGCGGGCGAATACTGCATGCGCTCATCGGAGGAATGAAATCCTGACGGGAGCGCAGGTACAAAAAGGCTTTGAGAGGCCCCCCGCGCGTAGTTGGCAGGTGCAGTAGTACCCGCGTTACACTACAAATCTCACAGAGACACATGAATACGATTGACCACGATGAATTTGAGCAGCACATGGAAATTCAATCCCATTGCGACCTCATGGCCTGCAAATATCCTCCCAAACCTAGCCTTCTGGACTGCAACCAATGGATCATGGGAATACCAAATCCAGCTGTCCTGGCCACTAAATTGGACAAGTCGCGAGGAAACCTCCGTGGTGGAAACAATGTACGCCACATCACCCATCCCCAATCCACCCCTCTCTTAGTTTATTCAATAGACTCACAAGCATGGCTACACAGGTACATTTTAGACGGCAACGCGCTGGGCCTTACCGCAACCGAATCGCTGCGTCGACGTCGCCCCGTCGAGTTCAACATGCCGGATTGCATCGTGGTTAGCATCGGGTATCTCGAGACGCTCCCGGACTCACCGTATAGTAGCCAGCGCAGCTACGATTTCCAACCTCCCGTGTGCAAGGGGTGCCCCACACCAGCAGTCCCAGGGGCGCCTTCGAATGCAGATAGTTTTATTGAGTTCATCGATACAGCGCTGCGACCTTGGATCCGTGGCAGTGCATTCCCGAAAGCGGAGTTTGATCGCGATGCGGTGTATGGGCACTCATTCGGGGGGTTGTTTGTACTGTATGCACTTACTGTTCGACCGGATTTGTTTGATACGTTTTTGAGTGCGTCGCCTGCACTAACCTTCAATGATGGGTATGTGTTTAATTATACGGAGTTTTTGGCACCGCTGGTGGCGCCGTCTGCGAACACGACGAATGGGACGAAGCCAGCGTTCCAGATTAGCTATGGAGCGCTGGAGCAGGATCCCGTGCAGAGACGAATAGAGACGAATGAGGAATTTGAATTTAGAAAGGGCATCCTTGTGGCGCAGCAGATGACGACTTTATCTCGAAAACTGTATAGTGTGCTAGAAGGGAGTCCCGCATTGAGGGATATCAGTCTTCGTGAGTACCCGTTTAGCGACCATGCTGCTGTTGGTGGGGCGGCATTGGCAGACGGGGTTGATTATTTCTTGGACTGGTGTTCGGCAAAGTATTGTTAGGGGTCATTGGGGGCTAGGGAGGAGGGGAAGTGCCGTGCGATCTAAATGTGGTTGAGGGTGCGATTGGCAGCGATATGCATAATCGGCCCACTTGTTTTGGACGGCGTAGGTGTGCTCATTAAACACGGCATGTCAGAAGGTTTGGCGTGGGTTGGTGTGTAGCTTACATACACCTCATCTGACATGTCAACCTTGGTTGGATGTTGATCCCCACACGTAGTTCATACAGTACGGTGAGATGGGTGTTGATATGCCGTGATTGTTGAAGACGTATCATTAGACGAATGGCCAACGAGACGTAGATCAGTCAGTAGACACTCAGCACATGTGAATGGCAGCCTTGATAAGCTCACTTTGGCCAAGACTGCGGTACGGCTGATTGCTGGTGGAGAGGTGCATCCCGCATATCCGGCAAAGCGTCCGAGACCCTTTTGCTGTTCATCCACCGATGTACCTTGTCGTGTCCTCGGTCCCCCTGTCAAGTGTACCATGACGTTTGCATGATGACAAGAGCACTATGGCAGCCTACAATGCTACCTTCTGACTCGCTGCGTGTCTCTGGATGTGCAGATGGGCGTGTGTAGGTGTACTGCCAGCTCAACTACACGTTCCGCGTCAAGCGATGACAACATCTACGATTAGGATGAATGCAGTATCTTTTGCATCCAAACTCTGTCAAATGGGTACCTGGCCGGGCTAGTTGCCCGTTTGGAAGGGTGATAAATATGTCCCTGACCGCCTGGGTCGACATCGTGGGGTGATTTAGTATGGGGCCGTGTGAGATGGCGGCCAATTCACGAGTAGCAAGTGGTCGAAAGGATTGACCCCACCTTGAGTGATTTAAAGGGGATGATGGTGCACGTCTTTGGCACAGCAACGGAGAGATTCAGGTTGGGATAGGGCGTGGCAGAGGTGGATTTCATTCCACCGCTCATTGCGCCCAAGGTGGATGAGACGATGCGGGCAGAGACCGGCGGGCAGCGCCATTGGGTGGCGCTGGTGGGGGCGTGGGACCCGCCGGGCGTAAGAGGCTCAACGGATGTTTGAGCAGCGCAGAAAAAGATTTCGCCTAGCACTTCCCGGCCCACTCTACGTCATCTTGAGGGAAGAGAAGATGAATCCCCCCAGGTACCATGAATCCATATCAAAACCACTCGGGCGCCTACAGGCAAGCAACACGCACGCGTATCTCCCCGCTGGACGGCTTCTTCCATCACCATCATCAACAGCCATAGATATAGACATTGACATAGACATTCACCTATACACACACACCACCGCCATCATGCAGCGTACACACACCACTGAGAGCATGCGAGTGCCATTCTCCAACATCTCCACCCTCAACATGAACAAGGCCCCACGTCCAGGCATTGAACGCGCTCCCACATCCACCAACCTTACCCGTCCGCTACCCATCCAACGCCTCGAGGGTAAGGTCGTCATGATCACGGGCGGCGGCGGCAAAGTCGGTGTCGAATCTGCTGGCCGTCTGCTCATCGAAGGTTGCAACGTCGCCCTCATCGACATTAAACAAACAGCCCTCGAGGCCGCCGTGCCCGTCCTCAAAGCCGCCATTCCCACCGGCGTACCCATTGAATCGCGTCTCCTCACCATTGTCGCCGATGCCACCAAGGAAGCCGATGTGGAAGCCTGCGCCAAGAAGGTCGTTCAGCGTTTCAGCAAGCTCGATGCTGCTCTGTTGAACTGCTGCCAGCGTGGTGCCTCAAAGAGCATTTTTGACGTTACCGAAGACGACTTTGATCGTATCATGACTATCAACGCCAAGTCTGGTATGTCCTTTCATATCTTTCTTAACAATTCATGTTGCAAAAAGAAACTAACGCCTCTTTCAGCTTTCCTCGGCGTCAAATACGCCGCAACAGCCATGCAAACCACCTCTGGCAGCGGCTCTATCATCATCCGCTCCTCCATCGCCGGTCTACGCGGCTTCCCCAACCTCATCTCCTACAGCGCCTCCAAATTCGCTCTCCGCGGCATCGCACTCACCGCCGCAGAGGAACTTGGTCCCCTCGGTATCCGCGTTAATACTATCCACACGAGCATTATTGAGACGCCGGGTTATAAAGATGGGTGGAGTAAGGAGAAGTTGGCGGAATTGAAGGAGGAGACGGCGCTGGATCGGTTTAGCAGCCCCGACGATGTAGCGAGTGTGGTAGCATTTTTGGTTAGTGAGGACAGCAAGTTTATGACGGGCGGGCATTTGAAGATTGATGGTGGTTGCGTTGCTGTCTAAGAGGGAGATGTGCAGGTAGTGGGGTTTCACGACATGACTGAAGTGGGGACGAGATGAATGATTTTGCATGAATGGAGTTTGGGATTAGGCCCACTGCGACTTTTTTTGGTTTCTCTATATGCATTCTGGTAGCATGGTTTTTTGTATATATCAAACGTGCTGGTTTGGATTGGCGGTTGTTGTTAGGTCTTGGGTTACATGGGAGGGATGGATAGAGGTGATGCAAGTATAGAATGAATCTTGACCACATGTAGGTCAAGTAGCTGGATTAGTATCTATTTTACCAATACGGCTGGTCTTGCCGGTGCTGCCTGCTTCGGCTTGTGCCATTGTGAGCTAGATGTAGGGTTTGCAGTAAGTTTCATCAAGAAGAAGATGCAACGTACGATATGTGTCTAGAGAAGATAGCCAACGGAGCTTGGATTACTGTACGATAAAATATCAGACCAACTCGATGGTGCATGTTAGTCCTCCATTATTGTACCTGTTGTAATGATGCTCAGGGCAGTCGAAAGGATGCCCTCGGTGGGAAGACGATTGTATTCGCTGACAGCATATACCTGAAATGTGGTGATGGCAACACTGTCGAAGAAGTTCAACAAGGAGATGACAAGCAGAGTGACCCGGCTTAAGACTATGCCCTTCTTGGAGAAGATATGGAACATGATCACTTCCAAAGTGGCAGTCTCGCCTCATTAAGGCGTTCATGGATGGTTAGGTGTTTCTTATCCGCTTCAGCCATGGTGGTAGTGGTAGTGGTGTCTTCCACGCCAGTGCAAGACACAATCGATGGGTGATGCGCTCTATGAGCGATGGGCTTGCTAGATCACCAGGCGAAGACAGCTGCGGGCAGAGGTAGTAGGAATCGACCACGTAGACAATACATATGGGGATTCCGTTATTAGTCAGTGGCTTCAAGTCGGCCTCTGAGTAGGATGTATAGAGGGGCTGTTGACCTTGGGACATAGATTAGCGACGCCCGCCACACCCTAGGGTTCCTCTCTTCCCTATACTAAATAGGAGACTATTACGGTCAGCTACAAATTATAAAGATACAGCTGAAATACGATCATGCTACTAACGCTGGGAATAGGGATTGTATAGTCATCACATAGAATACTTATCAGTCAATCATTAACCGTCCCGAACCCATTCGAGATTTGCCCCTCAATCTCGCAGCACCGCCATTACTAGCAGGATAGGGCATGTATATCCACGACTCTAATCGACCTGGCAATACCATGTAGAGTACGCACGAGTTCGTAGCACTGAGACCTATGACCCTAAGCTTTGGCCACACCTTCGCACTATTCCTAATCGGGTCCGCAGGTGCGCCTACGGGTCGTGCTCCAAGCCGCCGTCAAGACTCCAACGCTAAGCCTGAGGCGACATTTGGGCGCGATGCTGGTGGTACTCCGTTCAAGGGAGTAATACGTACTCGAGTGAACAGCGCTGTCGTGCATGCTGAATCCAACTTTTTGGAATTGCATGTTTGGAGTACCTTATGTCCTTTGGTTCCGATGGAGGGTTGACATTTGGCCCTGGAATATTAAGGGACATATTTAGCCAGACACTGTTGCTGAAAAGACATCCTTGGGGACTTGATATTCTGCGTCTAAGGCCATACGAAAGAACTGAATTTTCGCATCTTAGAAGTGTCATTCATGTACTGGAATGATTTATTTTCTCGATTGGTACTTAGGTGGTGGTTGTTATACTGTATATATTAAACGTCACTATCAGATTACTCGACAGTGATAAAAGCTTCATATGCATATGTAAATTGGGCATCTATACGACTTCTTCAACATGACACAAACCAATCTATTCATCTACCCCATAACCAATATGTCATGCTTACTTGCACGTTCCATAATTTCTTTGACTACATATAAAATTAGCCTCATATATATATATCTAAAAAGGTAAATATAAATACTTACCACCCAGTTTTGCAATGTCCATCCGTAGTACCGCAAAAGCCCCCAGAAGAACAACACTGCCCGTTGAATGGACCGCCAGCACACGTGTACTCGCCTTTTGTCGATCCGCACTCGCCATTCAGCGTCAGCACATTAGATGTCATGCACGCGCTGGAAAAGAATTTTTGGCTAGTCGAGAGTTAGCGAGCTCGTTTCGACTTGAAGAGACGTGAAGAAGCGAAGAAGAAGGGAAAGGAGCAAAGGGAGGAGAGGGAAGTCAACGTACCAGCCTTGTGCACAGTGATTCACAGAAGAACCACAGTACCCGCCGCTACTACAGCAATTTCCAAATGCGCTGCCCGAGCATTTCAATCCTTTGCTACCGCTGCAGGTTCCCTCTGTTGATATGTCAGTTGGGGTTGATGGTTTGGCGGAGGTTGTAGTGGCGGCGGAGCAGTCGCCGAATGGAGATTGGCAGCCACTGCCGCAGTGGTTGGATGTGCTTCCTATAGCAAGGGGATCATGCCAGTGTGATGGTCTATTGGAAAGATGGAACAGGGGAGGAGGTTCGTACCGCAGTATCCGGAGCTGCTATAGCAGTTTCCGAAGCCACTGTTCTTACATTTGTATTGTTTTGATCCGCCTGTCCACACCATCAGTCCGAAGTCCTAGAAAAGGGGGGCTTAGGGGAATTGATACGTACCGCAAATGCCGTCGGGAGAGATATCAGTGGATGTACATGTTCCAAAGGTAGACTGGCAGCCAGCTGTGCAGTGCGCGCTGGTAGAGCCACAGTACCCGGATGAGGAGCAGCAGTCCCCGAAGCCGGAGCCTTTGCACTGGTACTTGTTTGTGCCGCCGCATGTGCCGTCGGGACTTAGTGAGGTGGTTGTGCATGTGCCGAAAGAAGATTGGCATCCGGCGCTACCTGAGACTATGGGTTAATCTGGCGTTGTGGGGGTGTTGGGGGCTGGGACTTACAATGGGCGCTTGACGAGCCGCAATAGCCCGATGATGAGCAGCAGTCGCCAAAGCCTGAGCCTTTGCACTTGTACTTGTTTGTACCGCCACCTAGGAGGGGACGAAGATGTCAGTGGGTATTCTACAGGTTGCTTTTCGATGTGGACTTACATGTGCCGTCAGGCGAGATGTCGGTACTTGTGCATGTGCCGAACGCTGACTGGCATCCTGCTTTGCCTAATTGATATTAGTAACTTCCTATTATTTTAATTCTACAGAGATGCTTACAGTGGCCTGTAGTTGTTCCACAGTATCCCGAAGACGAACAACAGTCTCCAAACGTAGAACCTTTGCACACGAATTTATTTGTTCCACTGTACACATCAGTCATTATCCCAGTCATTTCACAACATTGAATAGAACGAACCCGCAAGTGCCATCAGAACTGATGGATCCCGGTGTTGGTGTTGCCGCCGGCGCTTTTGTCAACGTGGATGGCGTTCCTGACTCCGTCCAGATTGGAATGATCATGGTACAATTTCCACTCTGGCACTTGTTCACACCGCAGAAATCTTCCCCAGTGCCGCAATTGCCAGACAGAGAGCAACAGTTGCCCCACTTGCCATCGCATTTGAGGTTCTTGTTCTGCGTGCCGCATTTACCATCCATGCTGTATTCTGAGGGGAAGCCGAGACAGGCTCCTGAGTAGCATGTACCTGGGAGGCACGAGTCCCTGTTGATGGGTGAGTCATGCTAGTACTCTAAATGGATTTGGTGGAAGAGGGAAGTTGTTTACATGTTACCGCATTTCCAAGTCTCGCCATTGCATCATGCCAGGTCAAGCTCAATGCACGAGGCGTTACCGTTTGTTGGACCACACAACCCGTCAGTTGCTACTGCCTGTTGGATAACTATCCAGATACACTTGTTAGCATTCTCTCTTTTCTCGGAAATGATAACATTGATTCATACACCCGTCAACACAGTATTCAGTATTGGGCTTGATGTTCGAACCAGCGATTGACATGGTCAGGCAACCCAAGTTGCCCGACCAGGCCCAGCCCAGCCCAAGTGCCCCATGGGCGCCCATGGGGCATTTGGGCACGGCCAAGCTTTTGACATTAGTATTACTAATCTATGTATAAATGGTTGGTCTTGCTACTAGTATAAAACGCTTGTTCTGAAGTGCAATATCAACTCACTTATATAATGAGGGATAAGATCTTCTACTATATTACTACATTTCTACGATAACAGAACTTCGAACAAACAACGTGCGTGCGTAACACGGTACTAATCTACTCGCTACTGCCATCATACCACATACTATCTGACAACTGTTCGAGTAGCGGAGACTCGACGCTAAACAACGCTGCCTCAGAGCCGCGATACTCATCGTGCTGGTGCTTTCCAACATCAATTAGACCGCTATTANGCAAGCTACTACTAGATAGACTCTTCTAGAATCTATTCTAGCTAATATATATAGTAGTAGGATAGCAAGTAGATAGAAGACAGAGCACTTCACACAAGATCAATTCACACTACCAACGATCAATCAATTAGTGTTTCTTCCCTAGCACATATCTTCTCTCTCTAGAATCTCTCAATCAAGCTGGCTCTGAGTCTACTACGGACAAGTAGAAGGCAGAGACCTCTACCTCTGAGTCGATAGTAGAACAAGCAGCACCCTACACTTTGACAGAAGGGTACTAGGTTATCATCCGTCTCGAGCTCACTATTGAGATACAGAGTGAGCTCGTCTCCAACAGGCCGGGGTATTCTTAAACGACGGCCTTCTTTCAACAAGTCGTCGATATTATTGAGCTTGACTTTCTTGATTGGTGGTTGATTAGGATCTGACGAGCTAGGTATATGTCGCCCTTGGGATAACTGAGATGGGTTTGACGACGTCGTATATACTTGCACTGGTGTCGTAGCGCGAGGTCGATAGTCTCGTTCCCACATAGATCGGACCTTATGGAGTTGCGCATCTACCTCGGATTCTTTCCAGTTCAACTTTAAATACTCAAGCTTCCCACGAGGATCAAAGAGTAGAGCTGCAGTATATACTGGTGAATCGTCTAGCTTCGTATAATACTCGTTAGCCTTAGCCCAGGCGTGTTCGATTGCTGTCCAAAACGCTACTTCAGTAGAGCTCTGTGCGTACGTGTTCTTCAACGTCTCTAGTTGAGTGAGAATTAATTGAATAGAGTCGTATACGTAGGCAATACCATTCATAGTATGCTCACTTGGGCGGTTCTCCATACGCTTTGTGAACAGTTTAAGTGGTTCTAGCATATCTAGAATCTCATTGACAATAGCCCAGTCGTCGGCACAAAGGCGGCTTGTAAATATAGCATTAGTAATTCGATTCTCAACTTCGTTATTGGACGACGCAACTCGAGCTAAGCGCAACGCTGCTGCGTGTTCATGGTCAAGAAAATCGTCTAACGATACGCGAAGCTTTCGAGCTCGATGGAGCATGTCGCGAGTTGAGTTCCACCTATATTACATTATTAGCTTACTCTTAATAAGTAATAATTGATAGTAAGATAGTAATTCTTACCGTGTTGAGTTGTCTAGCTTAAGTCTCAACGCTTCAAACTGACGCTCGGATCTCTCGTCTGATTGTGCCCAAACCCGCTGCTGAGCTTCTTCAAATCTCTTGACACGTCCTGGAGACTTATTAACCCACCGAACAATTTGAGCTATCATCCCAATTGGCCCCTGAGCACGCCAGAGCTTTGTTTGCTCAGCCACGCTAGCTACGTTAGCAACCTCTCCTTGAAATTTGCTATAGTCATTGCCATATAGAAGTTCTTGCGCAATAAGGTTCAGTATATGGCCAACACACCGCAACCGCCGCTCCTTCGGTTCAAAGTGGTACCGCCTGCCTAGCTCAGCTATACAAGTGTCGTTGCTTGATGCGTTATCAAGAACAATAAAGCCTAGCTTGTCTTGGAAGCCGTAATCCTCAATTACAGGTATAACAGTGCGAGCAATTGATAACCCATCATGGCGGTCACTCATCTCCGTAAGAGCGATAAGAGCTGTACAGCAATGACCTCGGCGATCAACCCAGTTAGCAGTGATACCGTTGATTGCTTTACGTCTGCTAGAAGTCCAGAGATCAAAGGCAAGGTGTATAGAGCTAATTGCTGACTTCATGTTCTCTCGGATCTCTTGTTTGTGGATAGGAAATTCCTGGGTGATCCACCGGCTCACTGTACGTGGGTTGGGTACAACGTCAACTTTTAACAACGGGTGAGCTGTTTGTACGACCTTCTTAAAGTAAGGGCTATTAATTTTCTCGAATGGGACGTTATCGTATACAATCCAACGAAAGATGTCTTTACGGAGAATGTCTGGATCGCTAGCCTCGGTGAGACGGTCGTGAGTTGATTGCTGCTTTAGATCGCCGTGGTCAAATGTTGCTATTGAGTAGTCTTGATGAAGTTGGCTCACAGCGTCGGTGACATGCTCCTTGTACGTCTTGTAGTGAATGTCTTTAAAGTGCTTAATTACTCCTTTTGATCCACCCTGCGTACGCACAGGCTCTTCAAGAGTTGGTCTAGCAAGGTGACAAGCCTTGCACAAGAAACACTCTGTTCTCTCGACCTTCCTAGTCTTCGTATTCACTCTTGGTCCGATTAATGGTACTCCATAACGCCACCACCAAGCACTTGTTCGTTTGTGTCGCTCTAATAACTCAAACCCCTGAAGAGGGCGGGCACCAGCATTCCAATCGATCCACTTATAATCGAACGGCATAGATATAACGGGAGCCGGCTCAGCTAAGGCGACAACAGTGTCCTCATAGGTCTCTTGAAATTGAGTAGGTACCTCTAGCTGGCTTGATTGGAGGGTAGAAAGGGTAGATCCGTCATCTTCATAGATACTAAACGTTCGATCAAAAGGGCCTTGAACAGGTGGTTCTGGGTCAAATTGCGTGCCAGGAAAGTCGCGCTGGCTCGCAAACTGAAAGTTAAAAGTCATATTAATAGTGTAGAATAGTTTCTTGATATAGAAGTAGAGCAGAGATATAGAGTATTGTAGGTAAGAGATGAGATGAGGTGAGACTTCTAATATCGCTGTGGATTGACTGGTAACCTTACATTACACAGCGTCATAAGCTTAACTATATTAGTACTAGCGCTACCTAAAATGGCTAGAGCAGTCCTGCCCATGGGCCCCATGGGCGCCCATGGGATTCAGACCATGGGGATGGGCGCCCGACCATGTCATTTACTGCATATTGCTAACACCAAGCGCTGGCTAGCCAATAGAGTCCATTCAACAATAAGTATTATCCTAGGTACTTAGTTAAGCCCTACTAACTACAGAATATACATTTAATCTAGTATTAACGTAGCCTACCACCGAATGGCGCACACCCCCGGAATGGCGCACTTTGCAACAACCCAATCTTTGCACTTGAATATCTCAATACCACACCAAGCAATAAAGACGTAAAATAGCTAGAATTAGTTCTTAGAGCCTACTGCATCTTTCTTGGATGTGCGCTGGTTGCGTCCTGCCTCACCTCACGTCTTGCAGCGAGAAATACGCTTGCTGCTACCACCTGCTTGCATCTCCTCCGCCTCAGCCTCAGCCTCAGCCTCAGCGTCTATCTGTCGTATAATTTTCTCTGCATCTGCCTGCGATAAGGTTCCACCTTCCTGGATCCGCTTCTTCTTACGCTCAGATGCAGCGTTGTTAGCTGCCTCAAGCTTAGCTACTCGAGCTTTGTCACGTCTCTCAGAGACTTGAGCCAGACCTTCTGGGTCTGTCGATATTGCCATCAGCACAACGCGATAGGGATCAAATATATCCTAGAGGTGACAAAATCAACCTCAGCGGCAATTGCCCACCTTCAGCTAAATCGCCCTGGGCACAGCTTTGATCGTGCTGGCAAGAAGGCTGGGCTTATTCTACCAGCGGGCCAAAGGTCTCTACAGTTTATCAATCAGCAAGGTCTCGTCGTTCAGCAAAGTATAGCTAATACGATTGGCAACTTCGACGTATAGGCCTTTAGATACGCTGCAGTCCGCTGGGTTATCGAGAATAACCACCCACTTGGTGGGTTTGAAACACCAGCTTTCAAACAGATGATCGCATACGCAAACTCAGAGGCAGCAGCAGCCCTATGGGTAAGTCACCAAAGTGTATCGGCTTACGTCCTACACCTGTATCACTGCCTCCAGCCACTAGTTACTGCGTCGCTATCACAAGCGACTAGCAGAATACATATCAGCTTTGATGGATGGACTGCTAGAGATGGCAAGCGAGGCTTCTTTGGAGTTGTAGCTCATTTTGCTGATGCCTCTGGCACGATCAGGGATCTCCCGATTGCCCTCCCACAGCTCGCGGGCGCCCATACTGGTGATCGGATTGGAGAGGTCGTAGCTACGACTCTCCGGAATTTTAATATAGGCGGTGCCCAGCTTGGCTGCTTTATACTCGACAACGCTTTTGCTAACGATCGAGCTATCCACTGCCTCTTCCGCGAGTTCGAATTTAACGCCTTACACCGTCGTCTCCGCTGTGCTCCTCATACACTCAATCTTGTTGGCCAGACAGTTATACAAAGTTTTGATTTGGACGCCTGCAACAATAGTAGCGACGCGTACGCAGAAGAGAATCAGTATCTACGCGAGTGGCGTTCAGATGGGCCTCTAGGTGTGCTAGCAGATATAATTAATTATATTCGCACACCACAGCAATACGATCGTTTTCAAGAAGCGCAACGTCAGGTTTATAGCCTCCCACATCTCGCTCGCAATAGAAGCCTCCAGCTAGTTAGGCCTATTGTCACACGCTGGAATAGCTACTACGATACCTTTGTTCGGGCAATAGAACTAAAAGAGGCTATTGACTCCTACGCCAGTGCTCATATCGAGAACTATAACCGCGATCGGGCGTACGCCTCAAGTAGAGGCAATAGGGTACCAGACGTACCTAGCTGGATGATGACCAATGGGCTTACTGCGGCTGACTGGGCAGTAGTTACTGAGTATATCCAAGTGCTGCGGCCACTAAAGGATGCCACAACCTTGCTTGAAGGCCGCGGTAAAGCTGGCCGTTTTGGTGCTTTGTACTGTTGGAAGATGGATACATTGGCTAACTATGATAGTGCGGGAGAGGGAGTATGTATAACTGAATATTCGGTGGCTGGGCACGGCCACCCATGAAGGTCGCCCTGCACGACCTTCGCCCCCACTATTCTCTAACATGTACGAGGTTTTGCCTACTTACGAAGTTATTCTTGGTGTCTTTGGGTCAATTGCTGAAGCTTATAATGAAGTAGATTATAACGCCAGTAACGCCCCTGAAGACCACCTCGCGATCAACGTCTGCGCAGCTTGGAAGAAGCTCAATGATTACTACGATAAGCTTGACGAGTCGCCGTACTACTACGCTGCTACATGCCTCCACCCATACTACAAAACATACTTTCAGAAAAGCTGGCGCGAGAAGCCTGAGTGGATTGACAAGGGCGAGGCAGGATTGAAGCAGCTTTGGGCAGCTTCTAGGCCATATACAGCACCTACAGCGCAGCCAAAAGCGCTTATAGCAAACTCGATCAGCGCTTATATCGCTGGAGTTGTAAACCCAGCAACTACAGCTACAGGTAGTAGAGCAGCTATAGATCAACTTGATCTTTGGCGCCGCGACGAATTGGCATGGTCAGAAGAGCAAAACAACAGTGGAGCTGTAGTAAAGTACTGGCTAGGGCTACGCTCAAAATATCCAGAACTCTCTAGATTCGCGATAAACCTCATGACTATACCAGCCAGTAGCTGCGACTGCGAGCGCCTATTTAGTGAGGTGGGCGGTCTATTGGAGCCGCGGAGGCGTAATATCGGCGCAAACTTGTTGGCAGCATTACAATGTGTCAAAAGCTGGCAAGCTGCTGGGTATACTTCAGCCGGCGAGGCAGCTGTTGATCAGATGTCCGACGATAGTATCAACTCGATATATCATGTCCACGACTGGGCGCAGCCAGAGGCAGAGGACGACACTGTATAGCTATTACATGTAGCTGACAAATATTTAACAAGCGGTGAGATCTCAATATCGTAACTACCTTTACCTACAAAAACCTCAACACGATACATACTATATAATTGAGTCTACAATCAACTCTACTAGGCCTGGCAAGCTTAGTAGAGGTGTATAGTAGCCAAGTGATTAGACAGCTGTATTATGGTCCAGCCTACTTCTATTGGAGTAAGCCGGACCATGAGACATGCTGTCTAATTACTTTTTGCTCTATGTTCGAATCCTACTAGTGCTACGAAATATTGAGCTTACATTTTCATATCAGCGCGTGTTGTAGTAGCTGTAAGACTCAACACCAGAAATTATCGATATAGCGACTTTTTTGGCCTCATTTATGTGATAGGCTAGAGCCTAGTTGGTGTGTTGTACCTCGATGGAATCTCGGCCTGCTCCTAAAATCCGGATGCCACCTAGAGCTCCGAGTCTCGCCGAGACTCGGTGCGCTCTGACCGACAACCGGAGCGACTAGGTCTTATCGACTCGATTGTGCAGGGGCAGCTAGCACTGTATATAGATAGCTACGTAGCTCAGAAGCTCAGTTCTCTATCGAATACAATCTTGTTACCAGGCATCGGCAACCTTTGCGCAGCCTCTCACAATTTACTCAATTAGGTAATAATAGATCAAAAACGAATCAATTCAATCAAAACCTCAATCAAAAATCAAAATATCAGCGTCCAAATCAATCAAATCAAAAGCTTGGAGCTAATCCTTCAATCAAGATCAATCTGACTCTTCAGATTGATTGATTTGATTGTTAGCAAGTCTGCCAACAGAGAAGGATAGCCCTAACCCTGTATAACGTCCGTCTGTGTGCCGAAAATAATCAATCAGATCGTAACGGCTAGACAGAAGTCTATGATCCTTGCGATCCGATTGGTTATTTTTGGCACACAGGGTTTTTCGGCACATAGGGAAGGACATTAGTCAGTGTCACTCCACCGCAAACGTTTGTCCCTCTGCGACAGATATTAGATGAGTCAGCGTTAAGTATAACGTGTTCCACCAGTAAGCGGCCCACCCCAGTAAGTGGCCCACCTCACCAAACTTAACCTGACATTCTGCGCAATTGATCCATAATAATAAGATAAAAGAAGATAAAACTTAAAAAATATAATTTATTATTTAGCGCTACACTGAGTTCTTTTGTGACCTTGAACGTGGCACTTTGTGCACGTCGGCGGCGCGCGCTGACGTCGCTGACTGCTCTCACCCTGTTCAGCCTCTATCACCCTGTCTCTGGCTAGCCTCCATCAACACTTTTTCTGCCTCTGCAGCAATCTGCTGAGCCTGCTGTACCTGGAGCGCTCCACTAGAAGTAATATGTTGACGCTGTTGGTCTTGCTTTTGTCGTTGACGCTGATTTTATTCACGTAGCTTCTTATTCCCCTCTGCAAGTATCGTCGCCGATTGCATCGCAAGCTGAGCGCTTTTTTTCGCGAATGGCTGGGCTGGCCGTATTTTTTTATCGGTGATACTGTCTGGGGGCCTCTGGTTGGCTGGGGGGTGGCCGCAGTCGCTCTTGGGAGATACCGGCTACCTGCTGGCTTTTAAGCTCTGTCTACTGTTAATTGTGGTGTTTTTGTCTTGTGTGCCTGCGCTTTGTATTTCGTTTCTATAGCTGTTGGGTGGTGGAGACGGCGTCTGGGTAATAGTTAGCGATGACAGGACGCGGATCTGGACAAAGAGCGACACCCTGTCGCCCTGGAAAGGGCCGTGCGATATTCTGCTGGCGTAAATATGTCAGGGCCGGCTTCGTGCACCGTAGGGCTGTGGAAGGAAAGTTTGTTTGTCGCAGATGGTAGACGCCGTTTGGGCGGCGAGCCCTCGCCTCGCGTTCCGTACGCGCGCTTTCAGTGGAGGAGTAGCAGCTTCTCTTAGACTGGGGAGGGAGGTGCGGATGTTATTGAGGCGCCAGTACAGGGATGATAATTGTTTATGTGGCGCGAGTACTGGTCGAACTCGTTTCGTGGGCGTGCTGGCTGATTGGCCGGTCTAGATAAGCAGCGATCGAACGCCCCGGCTGTACGGGTGGCTGTATGGCTTGGGCCGAAATTGCTTCACCAACTCTAACACCAAGCTCGGGGTTCTGTCGTCCAGGGGCCATATCTAGGACGGTGATAGTCCAGTCTAGTGGGAGGCCATTGTACCAGTTGCTCTGGTGGGCCTTACCAGATAGGATTACGAAAGGTGGAAAACACCAGCCTGAGGCGCAGATACACTCGATCCCTGTCACCCACTCGGCGATTGCCTGGCTGGGCGACGACTGCTCTGCCGACTCTATCAGCGCTAGTGACTACTTTTGACGTTGCAGCGACGCCATTGCGAATCCAGTCTCATCAAAGCTGTAGATATTCCTGGGTCAAGGACGGCGTACGTCTGGCGCGTCTCCTTTACTAGCTTAAACCACGCTGCGATTATAGCAGGATCTTCGTATTGGGCGCGCTGGCTATTAAGCCTTCTATTCCACTTTGTCTGAAGCTCATGCTGGCCTTGGATAAAGCGCGACTCCCATTTCTTGCCAATAGGTGGTGGAGGTGGATCTTGGCCGCGCGCGCGAGTAGAGCGTCGCATTTCGTCGCACGTCAATATATGGGGTGAAAGCCTCGTCGATCTGGCTCTAGGTCATTGGAACAAGGACTGCCCTTCAATAGCCTGATAGCTTGTGGCAGACGGAGTTCTGGGTCTACTGATCGCCGGCTGAGGTACACTCGGGAGGGTCGTCGGCGTCGTTCGTGGGGCGTCGTATAGCATGGCAGCCTGACGCTGGCTTGTTACACGTTTCTCTTGAAGCGCACGAGATGCTAGAAGTACTCTAGCTTCACGAGAGGTCTGTATAGAGCGTTGTTGTCGCGGCATTGTGGTGGTTGTGTGGAGAATCGTGTCAGGTTTGGTGGGGTGGGCCACTTACTGGGGTGGGCCGCTTACTGGTGGAACACGTTAGTTAACTAACTAATCACAGTATACTTGGTGGTAGCTTCTTGAGCACACAGGGCGTTGTAGCATTGGGATTAGGGTTCGGCTTCACCGTTAATATAGTAATATCCGACATAGTCGCCAATAGTGTTTCTAAAGGACTCTTTGAGTACTAGCACTTATCTTGCTGACGTCCGTCTAATCGTGCTACAAATTATGCCAGTGGAATTACAGTCTCTTTGGGAATTACAGTGTTACATCTAGAGTTGCTAACAATCAAGTTGATCGGCAGATTGATTCGCGAACGTGCCAGAGGCAGGGACGTGTATGGCGTCACGGAGCGTGATGTGGCACGTTCGTGAATCAATCTGCCGGTCAACTTGATTGTTAGCAACTCTGGTTACATCGAGCATTACCTTAGCATAGCACCCTCTTGAGTCAAGTCCATTATGAGAACTACATGACTTAGTACGGCCCAGGAATAGAGAAGCATAGCCGAACCCTGTGTAATAATGGACGTTGGTCGTCTTACGTTAGTCTATGTCCTCGTATTATTATAATTTCGGACAAATATGGAGCTTATTTACCTAACTAGTTGTTACACGGGTTTGGGCTATACGTACCTAGTCTCGATCCGGGTTAGGGCGAGACTTATGGGAGCGGTAGTCTGTGCGATTATTTGGCTATTGCCGTGGAAAAGAATTATAGAATTTAACCGAAAGAGTAAACAATCAATTCTATACGTAAATAGAATAACTAGTAACAATCTGTATAGGAGAGAGTACTTTGCTGATTTGACCACAACGAGTGTAATAATAAAATCCGACCCATTCTTATACCCATTACTTTCCAGTCCTGCCATCCCGTCCATCCCAACTTCATGTGTCTTGGCGGGATGTCCTGTCTTGGCGGGATGGCATATCACGTGACCTCAAGCACCGCAATGATCGTTACCTTCTGACGTGGGCGTGGTCGGCCTTCAACCTCGTCATCCCTCGTCAAGGAGAGAATCCTTCTTGTTACTTGTAACACCGGCACGTAGGGACGGAAATTAATAATCACGTAATAGTCATGAAGTTGGTGGGGTCTCGGCACATTGAGCGGTTCGCCTGTCCCAGACATTGCTATCAATAACCTCTATAATAATAGATCCCTGTTACATAGTGTCCTATCTAGTGTCAAGTATCATGAATAGGTGTTTTTTAAACTGCTTCCTTAGGCCTTTTCACTATCTACTCTTATTCAAGGACTCAGTAGAGTTGGACATTTCTTCACCCGAATTTGCGTATTATGCGCATGTTCCTAATAGGGTTAAGTGCCCCACTTAAAACAGCGCGCAATGTTGCCGGCGCTACTTGTTTAAACTTTACCTCTTCATCTGCAGATTGGATTTATGGCACTTTAATCTATTAGATTACTCTATAAGACTATGTCTCAGCTTTAGCTTATGTCATGCTTAGCTTTGATAAGCACTAATTGGCATACATGGGCATATCGTTTTAGATCGTTTTTTGGAAAACAGGTTAAGCAGAATTTAGCATACCAAACTTTGTTGTTACCAATCAGAGGAAATCTTGTTATTGACGGCCTCTGTTTAATTGGCTGAAAATATCTCTGGTACGCTAAATTCTGCTTAACCTGTTTTCCAAAAAACGATCTAAAACGATATGCCCATGTATGCCAGACTTGCTATCAGTCAGTTGGATCGGCAGACTGAAAATCTAATAGGGCTAGTTTTCATCCGGGATTTCCTATTTAGGTTTTCAGTCTGTCGATCCAACTGACTGATAACAAGTCTGATGTATGCTGACTGGCACTTATGTGGAGGAAGCGCTGTGCATTTATAAATTGACCTATTTAAATCTTTACTATATATTACCCTTCAGACACTTCGCTAACAGCCATCGTGCAATTCTACTTTGAACCACCTACTCTTCTTCCCTAGCAACTTTGTTGTTTTACTTGATTGAATATCACATATCTCTCTGGAATATGAATTGTAATCTAGATTCACTCTTAAAGCGAACACGTTAGTCTACATACTAACTTTTGTCATGATAGTCTCTACTCTATTCTTCACGCTAAGCACCTTATCCTTGATAGCTGCCTATAACCCTAGGCACGTTGAGGGTCTAAAGCGCGTTGAGGCTTTTAAGCGCTCATCGCCGCTCCAGAGCGTCAATATTCAGAAGAGATGGAATTGTGGTAGATGTTTCTTTGCCGCCTGTCCTGCTGATCATGAATGTTGCCATTGTAGCTATTGCCAGGCACTTAGCGGTAGGGATCCCGAAGTATATATGTTAGTTGTGTTTGCTAATTGTCACAAATGCTTGTGAAGAGGGCGGAGGCGGCAACTGATTATGATAATTCTAAGGCTTTAGTCTACCTAGGAATTCTTCTGAGGGTATAACTATATTACAAGCAACAAGAATTCTCTTCTTGACAAAGGATGAAGGGTTGTATCACTGTCACGGTAACCACCGGGTTGCCATAACACCTGGATTCTGCTGCTGATTGGCTGAGTGCTACCGAGGTACTACACGTACGCTAGCCACCCATGATATATATTCTGTTGACGAATTTCTGTTCTGATTCCTTACGCAACGTCTTGAGTCTTCACAGATAGTGTACGTAGCAATTCACCAACGCTTCCCAAAGCTTTTGGATTCGTGCTCCTAGCATCTTGTGACACTGCGGCTTCTACAGCGCAGAAAGAAACCAGCTAAAAAAGACTCTAGACCAAAAAGTACTCAAACTCCCACTTCTACTCCATACTACGAGCGGTATAGAAGCTACTTTGGCTTTCATTACTAGCACGAGGATAGGAACAAGAAAGTGGCACCTCGGCCAAGAAGGATAGAAAGAAAAACAAGAGAAACAACAACAAAAGAAGAAAAATAAAAAAGAAGAATTTGATTTGATTTTATTAGCGCTATTTCCTTTCCCCTAAGAGAGCCCGCTGGACGGTAGCCTAGCTGCCCTACATCTCTCCCTGTTATCAAACTGCTCTTTAGCACCAGGCGTCTAGAAAGCTAGCAATAGCTTAGCTAGTCAAAGGCCGAAGCACCACAGTCACGCAATACAGCACAAAGTACCAAATTGTAACTAGTTAGATAGAACAGCCTTTGGCCAAAGTCTTACATAGCCAACGGCTGATACAAGACTATAATGGAATAATAATTAGGTCACGTTTGCCCCGCAATAGGGTGGGTGGACACGCCGTGCGCACGGACACGTCATGCGCGCGCGGCCTCACCAAAACTACCTCAAAAACGAGGCTGTAGAGCCACACCGAAAGGATATTATCACGATATTTTTAAGTGGTGAGAATAATAGGCTTTGATATATATATAGCTATAGAAATTGAGTTGGAGTTCTAATTACACGGCCGCGACGCGAGGTTGGAGGTGAGCCTGCAGCACCTTCCTGAGGCTCCTCACCACCTTTAGGCCTCGCGATAGGCCTCTTTTTTCGAATAGCCTTCGTAGGATCCTTAAATCTCCTCCTCTTACCCTTTTGAGAAGTTTTAATGGCTTTTTCAAGTTGTTTTGCAGCCTTGCGAGCCGCGATCCTTGAGGCCTTTTCAATAGCCTTCTTCTTTTCTCTTTGCCTTAGTAGGCTCACTGTAGCCTCGCCTGACGCCTCTGTTCCTTCTCCCTCACCTTCACCTGCCTTGCCTCATCACGTTGCCTTGCTGTTTCGGCCTTTTGGAGTTGTAGCTGCTCCTCATCCTCTTCCTGGAGTCGTAGGCGATCGCGCGCCTCCTTCACCTTCCTTGGAGACCAGAATACAGCTCCACCCTGATATTCTTCAGCCCCCTGCAGAGGCAGAGGCTTCCCTCGCTTCCTTCGTAGTCTCTCGTTAGTTAGAGCCTCTTGTAGGTCCTTAACCTCATGCTCAAGGAGCGTTTTTGAGGCTGAGATTTGGTGGAAGGCTTGGCTGAGCTTTTGAGCTCGCCTGTCTCCTCGATCCTTCACTACCTCACGCAGTAGGCGTTCAGTTTTCCTCCAATTAGAGAAACTTAGCACAGAGGACCCACTATCGCTTGATAGAATAAGGTTATCATTAAAGCGTTGCAGTATAACCTCAGGATCTAAGGGCGAGAGGCCTGTAGCCTCAAAGGCTTTTTTGATCGTTGTTTCCTTAAAGGAGGCCTGCCAGGCTTGGTAGAAGAGGAGTATGGAATCCCTCTTACTCATAGATACGAGGCCTTGGCTCCTATCCACAAAGGCAGAAACCACGTTTGAGTACGCTGTTGAGAGAGGCTTAAACATGCAGACGTCAAGAGGCTGTAACGTATGGTTTGAGTGAGGAGGAAATACTGCGAGGAGGATCTTATTTTGATCACAGTAGCTAATAAAATCCATTGTAAGGTGAGATCTATGGCCATCAAAAGCCAGTAATCGATAGGAGGATCGAGCCTTTGCCTTTGTACTGCGATCGAACACCTGTTGAAGCCACGCGAGGCCTATCTCATTATTTGTCCATCCAGAGGATGATGAGGATATTCGAATCTGATGCGTCTCCTCCTCAAGGGCCTGTATCCAGAAGTCCTGTATTGATCCTGAGGCTGATTGATATATAAGGGCAGGCTCGAGGTAAGATCCATCAGCGCAAACACAGGCTAGCAGCGTTATCCACTCGCGCGAGCCATCCTGTATATTACTCCTTCTCCTTCCAGCCTTGTGTAAGGGTGCGATGGATTAACCATAAGTGCAAGGTAAACGATGATGAATTCGATAAAGAGCTGTCTAGCTCTTTGTGCGGTCGTTTATCTACCCATTCGGAGGAAAGTCATGCCAAGCGTCTGAGCGCTGCTTAGGCGGTGAGCAGGATCCGAGATTCCATCACGTGCGCTATCAAGGAGCTACCCAAAGGCCGTCCAGTCTATCCCGGCTAGCTATCACGAAGGCTACAGGCCAAGTACTACCAATGAAGGCTTCAGCCTCTTACACCTTGTACAAAGGCTTACTGAAGATCCTCTTTGAACGCCCTACTCCATCAAGGGAGAAGCCCCTCTCGTCCATATTTTTCAATTTAATCGTGTAGGAGGCTGAAATAGAGCCTATACTTCTTTCTTGAATCAGCCTTGTGTCGATTATTATCAAGGCTGATCGTCCACTTTGACAGGAGGCGATCCGGATAGCGATGCACAAAGCGATCAACCCACTTAAGGCTTACCTCCTTCTTAGCAATCTGCGAGGCAAAGTTCTGCATCATAGCTCGAGTAGGAGGTAGGCCTCTTCTTTTAAGGCTATCAATATAGGTTATAAGAGCCTGCTCTCGGTGGGGGTAGAGAATTTGATTGTTTTGATAGCCTATTGTACGCGAGGTAGTGCAACCTTGGTGTCTTCGGGCGAGCGTAGATCGAACAACACCATACTTTTTTTAGCAACTTCAGTATACTTAAAAGGCTTTTCAGGCTCCAAGGCCTCGATAGCTGCAAGCGTAGCCTCAATATCACTCATGGCAGTAGAGATATTAGGTGATGAAGGAGAGGCGGTTGTGAGGCCACGCGCGCATGACGTGTCCGTGCGCACGACATATCCACCCACCCTACACATTGTAACATACAGTGTTCATAGAGCCTCGCAGGAACCAGGCAGCACTTTAAATTGATTTATTATATTAAATCCCAACGTTTTCAAAGTGTAAAACGTGCTGCAGAGATACATAGCGTCCCCCGAACAACAATTCGACGGCGACGCGCTGAAACGCGCCCCCGACGCGACTGCGAAGCGAACTCAAAGCGCCTGAATAAGCTAGAAGAGGAGGCTATACTTAAGCGTATTCTTGAGGAGTCTGCGCGAGGATTTGCGCCTACAAAGGCTGACGTTCGAGCAATGGCTGATAAACTATTGCATGAGCGGGAGAGCAACCCTACTGGTAAGAACTGGGTTGACAACTTTGTCAAGCGGACTCCTGAGCTCCGTACGCGCTGGAGCCGTCCTTATGATCACCAGCGAGCCGCCTGCGATGACCCAGCGGCTATCTAGCAATGGTTCGATCTAGTCGAGGCGACAAAGCAGAAGTGGGGTATTGTGGACGACGATATCTACAACTTTGACGAAACTGGCTTTATGGTGGGCAAGATTTTACCACATTTAGTTATCACAGGCTCAGAAGGATACGGCAAAAAGAAGCGGATACAGCCAGGCAACCGTGAGTGGGTTACTGTGATCCAAGGCGTGGGCGCGTCGCGTCGCCGGCTACTCTTCAAGAGGCTCTAGACGAATCAAACAAGCGTAAGAGCCGCAAGCGTCGATACGTACGGACAGAAGAGACTCTTACTGTAGGCGAGGTACAAGAAGTATTTGCTAAATAGGCGGGTAGTAGTTGTAGTGATGGTGAGAGTGCGTCGAAGAGGGTGCGACGAGAGAGGTGGTGCGGGCGTCGCAAGCAGACTGGACATAACGCTCGTACCTGCGCAGTTGAGATAGATAGTCCAAGTAATATTAGCGGTTCTGATAATTAATTTGGTATATCGCGATAGTTTATTGACTGTGATAAAAGTGCGTGATAAGGTGTCGATGTCGACGCGCTGGTGGGGAGGTGGCCACTCGCTTGGGGTAGCCGCTCGCTTGTGAACCACGTTATGTATAGTTGTTAACTATATGGTTACTAGCTCTCTACCCTATACAACTCTATTGCACATGTCATTGCTCTTGGCACAGCGCCTCTTGACTGACTCCTTACGTGCTGTGGCTCGGCTGAAATCGTTACTCTTGCGGCCTTGCAAAGACTGTGCTACTACGCTCCAATACAATCGCAATCTGATTGTCTACACTTATGTGGAGACATACATTGACTTTACACCCCATAATCGCATATTTGGTACACCCCAGTATGGCAATCCTAAAGCAATTAAAATCTAGAGAAAGTAGAAGGAAGGCTGATAGTCTTACCCTGCCTGAATTGCAGGAATGACCTCTTGGGGATAAACCCGCCTCGTGGGAGATATCTAATTAACGTCGGTTAAAGCTCGCCTGAACGTAGGGAATTGAGAAAATAATTATAAATAGGTGTTGGAAAACGTAGGTGGGCTTCATATTGGCGATTGGGCGAGGGGAAATAGGCCTAGGGAGTTGACTAGAGTCTTGTGTGAACTAGTTTAACTGTGTAGGGCTGCGCTCTAAATAGTAATCTGTAAGCAATTGAGTGTGCGTGAAGTATTGTGTATTCTGATGTGTATGATGATAAGAGCAAGTTTAAATACAGCGTTGTTAGTCAGTAAGTAACCGCGTGACTATACATGGTACTTCTGGGCTTACACGTTACATGTAAACGCAGTGATACCTACAGCATCTAGTTGACAATGATAACCAAGTTCCGCTCACCGTTCACAATGTTCTTATTCGAGTCGGCTTTCTCACCTCACATATATTGTTCACAACACAATAGAGACAACAACACCACAACAGTGCTCAATCGACTCACTTTGGAAATTCAGGGAATTATCCTCACCCTCACACTCAGCCTCCTTCATCATGAAAATTTTACGGCCACAATATTTTTGAGGATGCAGAACCCTCAACATTAGAACTACTCTCAACTCCACCAAGCTATCTGCTATATATCTTCATACAACCTTGGACTTGGCTACTCAATTGATTTAAGCCTCTACCTTGCAAGCTACAAACTTCAACAAAAATCTCCAACAATGTCTGACACCAACTCCTTCCCACAATTTCCACCAGCAATCACACTCGAAGCCGTGCAAGCAGCAACAACATCCTACCCGGCCCCCTACTTCATCTCGCACATCCTCAAACTAAGCAGCTACCTAATCGACATCACTAACACCAGCACTCTCTTCGGAAAACTCGCCAACGACCCCTACACTCCCAACCTCAGCACTCTCTATATCCGCCTGCAAAACGGCCAACTCCCTCCCAGTCGACTACCGTCAAACTTCCAGACTCCCCAACACACTCAATCTCAAACCCACCTTCGCACAGAAAAACCAGCTCACGAACGCCCCTTGGCCGACTTCGAGGATCTATACTACGCCACTCTCTCTTTAATACAAGAACACCACCACCTCCTCACCATCCGCCTCCAAAGCGGCTTCAACACACCTTCTCAGCTCGCCTGCCCCGGCGGTCCTACCTTATCCTCCTTACAAGAGAGTCTAACGGTATACTGGGCCTTCTTCAACGACGCCGCATGCGCCAAGGCGCTCGATGATGCGGTGCGGGAAGCTCGAGTCAGGGCTATTCGCGAGGAGATTGTGAGACAGGTTGAAGTGGATGAGTTGGATATACAGGATGCGAGGGGTCAGTTAGCGGGGTTGTATGGGGAAGATGTATATGCTGGGGTTGAGGGGATGTGGTTTGTGAGGGATTGGGCGCCGGCAATTGTGGGGGTGTATCTGGAGGGGAAGTATCGGGGGTTGTTGGATGCAGAGAGGGTGGAGGTGGAGGCACAGCGAAAGAGTGGAAAGAAAGGATCAGAAAGGGAAGTTGGAAGTGGATGTCTGGAGACCCAAAGTGAGATGGACGTGGACGCGAACTGGTCACCCGAGCAGAACCACGTCGACATTGCATCTCACGATACGGACTTGCATACCGAACCCGAGACATCTCAGGATCAGTACTCAGCTCACCATACCCACCTCGACCACATCGCCACACACCACCAAGAGCATTCCGCAGCCATCCAAATGGAACAAGCCCCCGCGTACCCCACCGACCTCGACATCATGCTCGAGTGGCAAGTCCGAAATCAGCGCGTGGCAGAATACACAAACTACTTGCGTGCCCGCGCGAGCCAGGATGCGCAGCAGGTTGTTAAGGGGACGAGGGGAACAGGGGGTGAGAGTTATAGTTGAAAGGGGGGGTTGGGTTCGGACATGGATCCGGATTGTAACAATGTCAATCCCTGCGTGCCGGGACACCTGGCGTAACGGGACACCTTTTCTCCCGGGCGCCCAGCATGCTCGCACAATACAGACAAGTCGACCAGTTCAGCGTGCATCTATTCTCCAGCTCTCGTTCTTCTGCTATATTCCTCTCCGGCGCCAAAAAACGTACTACCTACTATACTGTGGTTGCTTTTGCTAGTTCTGCTAATCAACCCTCTTTGAGAACCACCCTGCTCATCTGTAGCAGCGCAAATTTATAAAAAGTTTGGCGGGTTACAAAGCTAGCTAAGAGGGTAAAGATCTGGGCTCCATCCTTAAAATATTAGTTTTAGGTATAGAGCGTGCAGTGTGGCAGTTTTTCCGCGCGGACAGTACGATCATTAGGACGCAACTCACTATCCATGCGTATTAAGCGAGTTTTCAGATGTCTGCAGCCCTTGCCGCACAATGTGGCTGAGTATCTGGCTGATGATCTGGCTGAGGATCGTGGCGTTGAGAGTAATGCTTGGGATTACTGTTATTCCCGGCGCTGCAAGTAATTATTGCAGCTTTAGCTGCATATTACAATCAGTCCCAGAGGGGGTCTTCGTGCAAGAAGAAACGCGATTTGATTGGCTCTAAGAAGCCCTGCGCTGATTGGCCTCACCCATGCCAAGATGTTAGAAGTTTCTGTATTTGGATAGCGTCTGATCGTGTAACGAACGTCATCAAGTTTCGCAGCTAAGGCAGCTGCCGCACCATCCCATCCATCCCATCATCCCACCCATCACAAACACCACAAACACCATGACGGCAACTAGTACCACAAAAACTTAAATCAAATGCAGGGCTCCGCAGGAGCGGCCGGAGGCATCAGCCCCTAAGCAGTGGGTTTTCAAAGTAAAAAACTCCGTCATCATCACCGCGCTTACTAACTTACTTCAGAGCAATTGTTAAACCTCTGTTCCTGAAACTAGCTCGCGACCGTTAACCTATCGCATCCGCTTAGATATGCTAAACTGCTTGAGGGGACAGTTGCGCAGCGCTGCAAGCGGAATGCCGGTGATGCTGTGCAGTAGTTGGTCAAGAGAGGTTTTGTCGCCTATGCACTGCCCTTCGCACAAGAAGAACTCCACAGATTCTGACGCTATCAGCTCCTGCAGCGTCCATCCGCGAGTGAACCACTTGCTCCACCGAAGCGATACATTCCAGTCCCTGTACAAAGTAGACCCTGTCGAGGTCGAGGTCGAGGTCGAGGTCAACGCTGACACACTTGACAAGAAAACGTAGCATTGTACCGCATTCTTGTACCACTGGAACATCGAGTTGATTGCCTTAGGGCGCTCGCTGTTATCTCATCTATTGATGCAGCATGTGTCGATCCAGAAGTACCTCAGCCCGTCCTGAGATATATGTTCGGCGCAGAACCGTAGCTTTCGGTAGCCCTCTTCTTTCTCTTTGTAGTTTCCACTCAATACGTCTTCAATAAGGATCTCAGAGTCAATCCATCGGTGCGATAGAATAGCGCAGGGTGGGATTAGCTTGCCGCGAAAATCTGTCAAGATCAGTTTGCCTAGCGCATCGACATGGAGAAGCCGCATGGCGCTTGTAGTTCAGATTGTAGTCTAAGGAAGTAGAGGGGTCAACAGCTTTTATAACAAATTAGTAATAAACTAATAAGAGTAGAATATTAGCAAGAGTGAATGACACGTTTGCGACAATGTAGAGGAGACAGCCTAGTGAGGCAGTGCATGCAACCAGGCTGAAGGTGCTGCTGGCTATATTAAGCACCCAGCGTCCTGCCATGCCTCGTCTCACTACCTGCGCTAAAGCAGTATTCGCTTTATAAAATCATGTTAGATGATTGCACATGTATATAAGATGCTAGTAAATATAGCTAATCTATAAAGGCTATTGTTGTAGCGTCTCGCCTGGCTCTGCGCGATGGGAGCGGGCGCGATTGAGGAAATAGAAAACGGCTGCCTACGCGGCCCGGGAATAAGAGCTATCTAAGGTCAGGCGATGAGTGGAAGCCGCAGCTCTCAGCCACAGCGCGCAACCCCTCGCAGATATCTCATCACACTACTACTGCCAAATGTTGCTGAAATCGCACGTTCCGGTTCAACGCGTTTTGACGATCTTATCGCCAGCGCAGAGAAACTGCTGGCATGCGCATTCCCCGCCTTAAATTAAGCTTTCGAAGCTGCAGTCTTAAATGCTGCTATCTTAGTTTCTCCCTTAGCCCACCGAGCTCTCTGTAGATGTTGGTGGTCGCGAACAAACAAGGGGGTATCAGAGGACAGGCGATGGACGGCACTGACAAAACGAGCGACAGCATGGTCAACAACGCGCTCTTCTGCATCGGAGGCTGATGTGCTAGGAGTACAAGAGCTGTAGAATATATGCGCATTACATTTGTTTTAATACAAGCGCGCTAGGAATATTCCGAGCTTCTGGAATAAAAAGTGTTCCATCACACCGTGCGTCCCGGCACGTAGGGACGGACGTTAGGTAATTTAGATTCCATGATTTGGAGGATGTAAGGCAGGGATGGGGAATGAGCTGGGTTGTGAGGAATGAGGTGATTGAGGCAGGAACAAAAGTGGATTGTTGGCGCTTTGTAGGATCAGGGATGGGGGGATGGGGAGGCCTGGGTGGTTAGGAGCAGGTAGTTGACAGGATTCTGGACTACATGATGGAGTAATGGACTTCTTTTTTCTATATGCATGATTGTGTGTGAGTCTTTTGTACGATATCATCATCATCATCGTCAAGTGGCGACACTCCCTTTCGCAAGTGAAAGGTAGCGTTTGTCCCTTTACCGCACTTCTTGTTCTTTGTTTTCTTATTGCTTGAAGATGAGTATCGAAGCTGACATTGGAATGAAAATAACTAAATTGGGCTAGTGTGTAATTGGAAGAAATCTAGTACTCCCATTACAATAAACCTCCTCATTCGTCTCAGAAAAAAATCCATGAAAAATCCAAAAGAAGTAACCAAACTACATCATTAAACTCCATACTATGACGAAACAGGAGCAGTAGACTGACTCCTCACCTCAAGTTTCTTCGGCTTCTTCTTAGGCTTAGGCTCCTCGCTCACCTTATCCTTCTCCGCCTCCTTCACACCCCCTTTCCCTTCCTCTTTCTTCCCCTCCACCTCAGAACCCCCCTTATCCTCCCCTTCCTTAACCTCCTCCACCATAAAATTACTCGCCATACACCTCCCCCCATTCTGCTTCCCCACATCCATCGGGCACGCGCTAAACACCACGACAATATCCCGCTCAGCCCTGAACCGTACATAGCACCTCTTCTTCCCCTGCGGCTCCTCAACACTAAGCGTGATACCCTTTGCGCCCGCGCCATCATCATGGATATCACCCTCAGCATGCAGCGGCGCGTTCATAAAAAGGTGGAGCGGCGTCGGCGCAATATTAACCGTGATATCGGCGCCAACTGCTTTCGCGCCTTTGAGGCCAGACGTCTCGTTTATTTCTTTGAGGGCGAGGACGAGGTTCTCGGCGCAACTGCCGTGTTCGGCGGGCTTGTCGATGCCGAGCGCGGCGTACTGGTTAGCGTCACAGGCGGCGGTTAGGGTGTCGTGGGCGCCGGGGGAGGTGTCTTCGATGAGGGTTAGGATGGGGTTGCGGAGGTTGGTCAGCAGCTCATCGTTGACTTCTGGGACGAGTTTGTGCGAGGCGGTGCGGGTGTGAGGGAGGGAGAGATATTCCATGGGGGGTTGGGATGAGTTGGAGGGGTGCATGGAGGCGTAGGCTGAGTAGGCGGCGTAGACGGAGGATGCGTAGCCTGAGCCGGTGGCAGCTATGGAGAGTTAGTATGTTTTTGTGGTATTTTACAGTCCTGATAACATACCAGCCATTGTTCCCGCGCCCACAGGTGTCTTGGAAAAGTCGTACAGTTGCTCTGCATAACTCTTGTTTGGATCTCGGTAGTGACTTGACTTGAATGCACTTATGACAGATTTGGAGTCTGGGACTTCCACGTTGGGCACATAGCTTGAGAAACTTTTGCCTGTGGGCAGGTATGAAGACCATTTCTTAGTATTCTCCTCGTTCTGTTTCTTCACTTGCTCAGCACTGGGCTTTTGTTCCACCTCTTGCTTGTTCGCTGCACCTTTGTTGCGATAGGGAATCGAAGGGAGGTAAGACGCCCAAGTGCGTTTAGCAGGTTGCTTAGATGGCGACTCGGTCGATTCTGTAGTCTTCTCATTCTCGGGGGTATCTGGCGCTTTTTCGGACGGAGTTTGAGTGTCTTGAGTTATTCTACTGGTGGTATCCTCACTTGACTGTGACTCCTTGACCTCCTTATCTTCTTTTTCTATCTCTTCCTCCTGCTTTTCGCCCTCTTCAACCACTTTTTTTATCTCCTCTGCCTCCTTCTTAACTTCCTCGTCATTCAACTCTTCGCCTTCTCCCTCTTCAGGCGGCGGGCCCAACGTAAAAGCCCACATACTAACTACCTGTTTTCCATACGTATTAATGACCTTGATCGTCCTCCCTCTGGGCACAAAAGTCGCAGCCCCATGGCGCGCAGGTATAGTCTGAAGTTCACCCGACATATCTTCGGCAGTCGTAAAATTGTGTCCGTCTGCGCTTTCTCTCTTCTTCTTTCGCTGCTTCTCCACCACCGACAATACAGAAACAAGCGCGATTTCAGTGAGCGCGCGACGAGAAGGGACCTGGGGCGCCGTCTTGACAATTTGTATGAGCTGGCAGCAAGCCAGCAAGAAACAGGATGCAGATAGAGTGGCAACGGTCGTTACTGTATCTTGCTTTGTCTTGTGTAGATTTTAACGGCATATAGTAGACGGACTAGAGCCTCTACCATTTCATTGGAACGGTGACGTAAGTGGTCGCACATCATCATGGCTGCAGCCCACGATTCGCTGTCGGGTGGCTTGACTGACATGGGACCCCTTGCACTAAATCCCGCGCACTCGTCTTATCAGAATGCAGATGACGCAGTAGACGAACCCTGTTTTTGGCCAGGATGTAGACCACTGAAGCCTGTTCAGAAATGCTCTGTATGTAAGCGCGCGCTAGTACGAGTTAGAACCGATCGAGCCTAGGCATCAGATCAATCAGATCAATGCTAGCTGGACCATCTCCCTAACCAAATGTACGGTAGAAAGAATTGTATGTCGGACGTTAGATCCATGTAGTTTCTAATGAGTATCTTTAGTGGAATCTTAATCAAAATTCAAATTCAATGTACCTTGAGCAATAGCACTCACAGCACAGCTCTTTACCAGACTTGCTATCAGTCAGTTGGATCGGCAGACTGAAAACCTAATAGGGCTAGTTTTCATCCGGGATTTCCTATTTAGGTTTTCAGTCTGTCGATCCAACTGACTGATAACAAGTCTGGGTATGCCCGTCTCAGTCTTCATCCATTCGCTTGTATAGTCGTTGAAGCTTATCTTTGTGCGCCTGTCTGTCAATAATAATAGTAATCATAATAAGAATAATAACATAAACATACATTTTCTATAATCTTTTTGTTCGTTTGTTTCCTTTCTTGCCCAGCCAAGAGCCCGCTGGAAGATAGCCTAGCTATCTAACATCTCTTCCTGTTTACCAAACTGCTCTTTAGCACCAGGCGTCTGCTAGACGCCTAGCCACAAATAGAAAAAAGCCGAAACACCGCAATAGTACCACACAAAGAAAAACAAACCCCCACATGTGAATAACGATGTTACACGGGGTCGGGCTATACTTCTCTACTCGGGTCGGTACTAAGGCCGATGAGCTTTACGCTAGTGTTCCGCGAGGTTTTGTCTGGCGATTCAGTGGAGTTGGCGTGTTTGTAGAAAAGGTAACAAAGGGTTGACAAACTCTAATCTATTCAATAGACTAACAAGTATCAATCTGTGTAGTAGAGTAACTAGTAAGAAAGTACAATTTGAGTTGACCACAATCAGAGTAAATAATGAAATCCATCCACCCTTATATCCTCATTGCTTCCAGTCCTACCATCCCTTCCATCCCATCTTGGCGGGATGGTTGTGATGGCGCTGCCATCCCTTCATGCACTGCCATCCCAGATGGCTAGCCTTGGCGGGATGGCACATCACGTGACTCTGAGCCCCGCGATGATCCATTACCTTTTGACGTGGACCTTTGTGGCACCATAACCAACCGTGCCCCTTCATTCTATCGCCCTGCATCAAGGAGAGCATCCTTCCTGCTACCTTTGTAACAAACGAGATAGAACGGCCTACGGCCAAAGTCTTATATAGCCCCGAGCTGCATATAGACTCTAATGGAATAATAATAAAATGTGATTGTATTGATCTGCTCTCGCCCCCTATTCTCGACCTGCCTTATCGCTATTTATAGGTGGTGGTTGTGGACGTCAAGATCAGGTTCGCTAAGTGTTGAATGGACTCTATTGGCTAGCCAGCACTTGGTGTTAGCAAGATGTCTAATTCAATACAGCTAGTTGCACGGTGTACACAGCGTGCGGCTGAGTGGGGGTGACAAGTAACTATGGTTCATTGTTACCTCTGTTCTACGGAGGTGCCTTTCAAAAGTCCTTGCCTGACCTGACGAGTAGGGGTTTGTAGCGCCAACCAAACTAGGAAACGTCTCCGAACTAATGTGACTCTTGCTTTTGACCTCATACTTTGTATCTCTGCAATATTCTAAACTCTTAATACTATGGCTCCTTACGAGAACTCTACCAGTGCTATAGTCGTTTGTCTTAAAGCTACTGGAAAATCAAGCAAAAGAGGTTTCTGCTATCTCTGGGATCCGACACTGACGGTGAACTCCATATACGCTCGACCAATTGAACGGGGTTTAGAACCATTCGAGCGGCCAATGAAGCTTCTAGATAGACACTTTGAGGATGCCCCTCGATCTGGCCGGCCATCTAAGCAAGCTACAGTCTCACAAAAGGTGGTTGATACCGTACGCACTGGTCGATATGAGCGAGAGAAGTCATGTGCTGACATTGCTGGCGCTCTCAGCCTGGAAGGGTTCGATATCTCAGCATCAACAGTATGGCAGGTACTCAAGAAAGCAGGCTTCAAGAGACCAAGCCAACGAGGAAGCCTGGATTGATGAAGAAGAGGATGGAGGAACGCTATAAGTGGTGCTGCAATCATAAGGGCTGGACGCTAGAGGATTGGAAGAAGGCGATCTGGTCAGATGAAACATTTATTGTTCTTAACAATAGGCGTGTGGGATATCGAGTTTGGAGAAAAGTAGATGAAGCCTTTGTAGACAGCTGCATTCGCGAGCGATAGAAAGGCTACTCTGAGTTCATGTTCTGGAGCTGCTTCTCGTACGATAAGAAAGGGCCTTGTCACTGCTGGCTATCTGAAACGAAGCAAGAGAAAGAGACTACTGCTCGTCGAATTGAAGAGCTTAATAAAGAGCTTGAGCCTATCTTAAAGGAGCAATGGGAGCTCGAAAATAGCATGCGCCGTCTTGACCTACGCAATAAGCCTGGCCGGCAACCTCAATGGAGGTGGAACAAGAAGACTGGGAAGCTTAATAGAAGCAGCGGCTTAGGCATCAATTTATATAGATATTAAACGACTATCTTAATCCCAAAGCTATTCCCATTTACAAAGAAGTGTATAGCTGAACGGCCTAAGACAGTTATACAAGAAGATAAGGCGCCTGCTCACGACCATCACGCTCAACACTATATGTGTAGCCTCTATAGTCTTGAGATGCTATTCCGGTGTGGCAACTATCCTAATCTTAATACTATTGAGCCTTGCTGGCCATAGGTGAAAAGAGCTACGAAGAAAGGAGCGTCAAAGAGTAGAGCAGAGGGAGTTCGAGCGTGGGAGCAGTGCTGGAGAGACGTGCCTCAAGAGCATATACACGCCTGGATTGAGAGAATTCCAGGTCACATTGAATAGATTATCAAGCTTAAAGGCGGCAACGAGTATAAGGAGGGTAGGCGGCTTAGAAAGCAAGAGCAGGGGTTGCCAGATGATTATCCATATTGGGAATAGCCTCAAAACCCCTGCTCGCCAAGTCAGGCAAGGACTTTTGAAAGGCACCTCCGTACGTTCAAAGGAAAAAGGGTTGATCTACTCCTGGGTCCGTGCACAGGTATCCATGGGGAACCGGAGTCATGCGATCACTCCCTCAATGTCTAATTTAGGTTCGGACACTAAGGGTCATTTTGGTTTCCCTGATAGACTTCCGGTGTCTACGTACTGGTGTAGTAATAGAGTTCCCTGAACGTTCTTCGGTTGAAGTTCAACGAATCCAGGTACTTACATGTGACAGGAAGATTGGATGGCATTCCATTGCTGTGATTGCTGGCACTAACGTTCACTTTGGATCGCAGAGATGTAAATTTAACAGTATCTACTGGAAATGGCCAAGCAAGACGTGTACTGTCCATGATAAGATATAGATATTCTACCCTCTTGTCGTTCCTAGTAAGCTCAGCCCTTTATCATCTAGCCTAACTACAGACCAAACAATCCTAGCACAGTGTTTTTCTATTACTTCTAGATTTCCACAGATAGCTGCTTATGGATAAGCTAATTATTTCACCAATACATCTGACTTTGAAATTTCTATTCGCACGACCAGGCCATGTCACGTAGTTAGTATTGGGCAGGGAAACAGTCACATTTGCTGATAGTAAAGCTGGAGTAAATTATAATCATCTCAAAGCTCTCTGTTTTACTGTCTGAAGTGGCATGCTTAAATGTGGCGCATTGCAAATAACCATGCATTTAGCGAACATGACTGGACGCCACACAGTGGGAGACCATGTCGTATTACAGCAGGCGCACGCTGTTTACGTCAGGCTGTACCGTACAACCCCGCCTTGAGCGCTTACATCTTCGGCATTTTGTGCGATTCCTAGCATTTGTAAACAACTCGAACAACCCGACAACTGTGATAGTGGCGAAGATGAGCGAAACATCCAGCTCGTGCTCATTTGAGGAGTACGTATATCAACGCAACCCATGCGACTAGCTTGCTGACATCCGATTCCTGGAGAATGATCTAATCTGAGCTCTTCATATTCAATGTCGGCAAAGGTGACGGGAAGAAAAGTATTGCAGTGCATTCCAAAGCCGTCGCCACAAAGTCTGTGTATTTTTGGGCGCTTATGAACAATGGCATGGCAGAGTCGTGTACAAGAACAGTGGAGTGCACCGACGTTGAACCTGAAGACTTTGCCCGTTTTGTCGAATATGCATATCGCTATGACTATACTACCCCGTCGTGGGTGTATGAAAAAACGCATATGGTAGATAAGGCGCTGCCTGTCCAAAAGGCGGTGATTAAAGTTGAAGAACCAAAGCCTACAACAATATATGAGCTTGGCTCTATTTCAACAGGCCCACTTCGCCAGCCTTCTTCGATATCTTGGCTTGGTCAATCATCATTAGAAACCACATGGGATAGGGGCACCGATAAGATGAGTAAGAAGAAAAAATCTAAATCTGAATGCGTAGATTTACTACACGTTGGTTTCGACAAGCGCAGTTACCTTACCTCAAGCGAACCCAAGACAGCCATGCTCGCGGCTTTCGAGCCCCGGTGCAACACCGCGCCCGATCAGGATTTTGCACCAGTCTTCCTAGCACACGCACGGCTATACACGTTTGCTTGTATGCGTGGAGTCGACCCGCTCAAACGCTTGACACTTCACAAGCTCCACCAGACGCTACTCGGCTTCCAGCTTTATAAGCGACGCGCAAATGATATTGTTGAGCTCGCAAGATATGCATACAAGCAGGGCGAGGACAGAAAGGATGACGGCACAAAGGACGCGTTGAGACAGCTAGTGGTCGAGTACATTGTACGCGAGGTGACGACTTTCGGGAACCATCCAAGCTTTCTGGGCTTGCTGCACGAAGGTGGGGAGTTTGTCGTCGACTTTTGGAGTCTGGTGTACAAAGAGGAGCTTTGAGACGTGGAGCCAGCAACGGGAAAATTCACCCCAACAACCTCAGGCCGTCACCACCGCGACAAGGCGCGAGAAGTAATTGTCCAAAAGACCCCAGCTTCTCGATGGACTTGTCATGTGAGCAATTCACTGACATGTCGACATAATAAATCAACTCTTGTCCTTGGCTCTGCATGCTCTCACCCTAATATAGCGCTTTGTCTTCTTCTTGACTCCATCTTCCCAAATCCTTTGTCAGCGGCATACCAGCTAAAACATGGACTTGACTAGTGAGCCCGCCACATGTGAAAACACTCCATGAACATCGCGTAAGCACAGCCATGAACAAGGTGCGTCGTAGCGACTCAGTGAAGACCCAGCGCGAGCGCTCATCCGTAAAAGACGGCGTGTCATAACAAGAGCGATGAAAAAGACTTGTAGTCCATCTTTCAAGCAGCACATTGTGCTTGACAGCCTGCTCTTGCGCGCCCAAAATGGGATAAAAAAGACGTATAATCTGATAAATGATGAGCGCCTGTACAGCCGCTAGATGCTGCATCAACGATCAAGTTGGCGCTTCTTTTATCAAGGCAGCGATCTTAGTATTGATACTATTGACTAGGATGCTACCAGTGTAGCTTGCGTTCTGGGCCATGTAGAGGGCAGATATCGCAGCGAAATCTTGATATGCCACGGGTTGATCGTGATCGGCCAACAGATTGCGATGCAAGAAATGCGTTGTACCCGGACATGCCATGCTTGTACCAACGAGCACAGCCCTTTGATGATAAAGGTACTCTGCCGCTCGTTGAGCAGCACAGGTACGACTACTGTTGGTAGCAAAGTTCTGAATCGAGGCTGACGCACCGTCAGCGAATTGTCATGTCCCATCCACACTTCTGGACTTGACGAAGACGAGCCATCGTCGGATTCGCTCGACTCGCCGTCTAGCACTAATAATATCCACGGATCGCGAGCAGCCTGGCCAAGTTCCTGACTGTCGTTGACACGGGGGCTACCAAAGTTGTAGTCCGGCTCCACGCTTGTGGCCGGATTAGCTGCAGCGGTAGCGGAAGCGATAGTTGCAGGCTGGCTGGTGTCGCGTGGTGGTGGTGTGTCAGTGTGTCTGATAACAATCTCAGTGTCGCGGACCGAAACAGGCGTTTTACGTGTATTGGGATATGCGCAGTCGAGGCCCTTGACAAAACAGCGTTTGTAAAAGGGGTAGCCCTGGTCGCAGCGCCGCTTGGCCTTTACGCAGGCCGCGCAACACGTTTTACGTGTTGAGGAGATGTAGCCTAGCATTTAGGTTTAGAGCGGAGTGTGCACGTTCGGGGCGGGTGCGGAGATTGTTCTTTTGCGCTGGAGCGATGGTGGTCGATGTGCAAAGAAAATATCATGGGAGGGGTAAAAGCAAACAGCATGTCGATCGTCCGTGGTGTTTTGTTGATGAGTGATAGTGAGGGCGCAAGGCATCCAGCCTTAGTCAGCTGGATGGAGAGTTGGTGAGTCCATCCTGTAGGATGGGACGAATGCTGAATAATGGGGTAACGTGACTTGTCTCCCGTACCGACATACTACTTGTGGTGTGGAAGGAAAGCACATGGTTCCTTCCCTGAGCACATGGACGGGCATGGCTCTACATAACCTCTTTGACAAATGACCACAGTGTGCCCTCCCAAACTCCTCGACCGTTAGTCAGCGGCTCGGAGTATCTTAACTTCGCTTGGCTCTGACGTTGTCTTGTTAGGCCCGATGAAGCCGTCTCTATGTAGTAAAACAATTAGTCGCAGACACTCGCGACGCCGCCAAGCGTGAGCGGCACATCGAAGGCGTAAGAACCCACCTGCTGAATTTAGCCTCTGGGCCCATAAATCCGCCCGATACAGTCTAGACCGAGCGTCAGTAGCCTTCTCAGCCAAGCTCGCGCTCAAGGCGCCTTAATTTACCGTCCAACCAACCGCTCTGCCCCCTCACGCACACACCACACCACCATGTCCAACCTGAGATGCAAAGATGGGACAGACAGAGCGGGGAAACGGGCGCGCCGGGAACCACAGTCAGGGCGCGGCAATCGAACAAGCGCAAATAGTGGCTACGCGAGCACCGGAGCGCCGTCAGAGCTGGCGCGACACCTGGTCTAAGTGTCGTCCTATTGGTCTTGTGATTGGATGCTGATGTCATTCACGCTTGGCCCGTGCCGACTTTCACATGAAAGAAAGGCGTGTTGCAGCTTTTGCATTGGCACGCACGCAACACGGACAACGGCCCCACGCACGCACATGCAAAGTCCCACGGTGCGCTTCACTTGGCCTAGAAGCTTGCGTAACCAGGGAGCAAGTCGTCAAGTTCCGCTCAAACTCCAACCCACTTGCCTCATCGGCCAAGTAAAAGGAGCAGGCAAAAAAACTACCGTCGTCATCCCTTGCTATTGTTTCTATCTCCCGACGCGGAAAAAAACAATTCAACCTTGTCGTTACTTTGTCTCGGCCTGAGCGACGGTACTTGCCTTGTCCGACTCCTGTGCTGTGCTGTGGTATCCAACTGATATTCATTGCCGCTACCCGCTCTCCTCAGCCGGGCTATCCCATCATCTTCCATCCACCCCCTCACCCGCTCACCTGACATCCTCGACTCCGCTTCCCAAACACCACATCCCACTTCACACGGCCACACATTACTACTACACCATACTGCTCGCGTGTTCAGCCACACTAGTCGACCGACCTCCTTCAGCAATGGACGGCATAGAGGCCATGGGTGCACGACGTGCCATGTCGCTTATGTTCACCGTCCCTGAACGCTTCATCAGCTTTGCTCACATGGACCAAAAGACCTTTTTCGAATTATCAGACTGGATCTTGGCCAATGTCGCGTCTCAAATCACGCCGGAAATCAGCGTCGAGGAGTCGCTCTTCGTCTTCTTGGACATTGTCGCGCAGGGAAACAGCTTCAGCGAAGTGGCGTATGGATGGGACCATGACGTCGAGCTGACCCAAGGGTACGTTGCACGCCTTGCCTTGCTCTACCAACATCCACCCTTACTGACTGTCTGCTTATGTAGTATCTTCCTAAACGTCCTCAATGCCCTGACCGTGCTGCGCGAACGCCGAGAAATTGCCGATTCGTGTCCGCCCTTCACCCAGACCCGTAAGCGATGGGAAGTCGCCCGACGATGGAACCAGAAGCGATCACGACCAAACCCCAGTGGCGTAGTCAGGATAGGCTACGATGAAATGTGCCGAGATGGCCTCGAGGTCGACCAGGAGTGCTTGAAAGAGGCACTGGTTGCACTCAACAACTTCATCCATGAAAACGCGGACTACGACGAATCATGAACACCATCCTTCTTTCGTTATTCTTCTCTTGTTGTACTTTTCCTGTCTTGTTTCTTTTGTCTCCTGCATCTCGTCCGGTGTTGGTTTGGCTTCTGGGTAACGACTTGGGCAGCGCATAGCGTCGGATGGAAGGGTTCAATCCGGTGTTCAGATGGGCTGCGTTTTCTTTTCCTTTGTTGTCTCCATTCATATGTACACATATGTACACTCTTCTCTTTCGTAGGTCAGGGAACCACGATCGCTGTCGGCCTGGGTGCTGCCGTCCAAATTGAATCTTTACTCCCACACACATCCCCCCTCTTGGGAATGTCTCATCCATCTCTTCTCCAATGCACGCTTCTACCCCAACGCCACCGCACCCACGGTCCCCTTCGCCAACACCCCCAACCTCCCCTTCTTAATTCCCAAACTCTGCTCAATCCTCTCGTACGGCTCCCCCTTCTCCCTCCTCATCAACGCCAACGTAATCACCCCAGCATCCACATACCGCCTCCCCTGGAACCCCCTCCTCCCAACCTCTCTCAGCTCCTCCTCCGCCACCTCAGCAATCTGCTGCCGTGCCTCAAGCACACGTAGCACAGGGTTATTCCGCGCATCAGGAAACGCCGACTGCGGCACCCCTTGCATCATCATGTCCGACGGCAGATTAGGCGAGGCATTGCGGCGGGGATCGAATTGCGAGGCCGACGACGGCGAAAAGTGCGGATTCGGTTGTACGGCGCCGAGGCTATTCAGGCGGGAGGCGAAGGCTGGGTCGCGCGCATCTTGTAGGACGGCTGTTGGATGGGGAGTGAGAGAGTTAGTTTGGTAGGTTTCAAAGGAGGGGGGAATAGGATTCATCGTATCCTTTTTATCAATGGAGGGATTGCCGTACCTTCTGTCTTTTCGCTCGTAGCCTGCGGCGGAGGATATACATGGGGTCCAGTCGCTGTATTCTGTGTGGGAGCCGCAGAGGCTGTAGTCGTAGTATTTATCGGTGGTCTTGAGGGGTATTTACGAGCTGCGGAGCCGGCAGCGGCTTTTGCGCCTTTAGATGCTGAAGCACCCATTGTGTTTATCTTTGGGGCCCTGTGGGTTATTTTTTGTTGGGAATGAGGGGTAGATTGCGTGTGGGGATATTTGCGGCTATTTGATAGGAGTGAGTGAGAAGGTATGGGTGGTGATAACGACTGAGCGGGCGTGATAACAGGCATGCATTTGTTGGGGCAACTTTGTCAAAGCTTGGGCCAGGCGTCATGACGATGATGTATGAGAAATTCCATGTGCCAAGTCTGGGGTGTCGAATCAAAGGGGCGTTCACTGATTGGATAATCGTTTGTATACAATCGAAGAGACTCTCAATGTGAGATGTTTTTTAATTGAATCTGCTAACATAGGAACTTTTTACATGATACTGTTCTACCATACGAAAGATGATTCAGATCTATGGTAGCTGGCCATCCGCACGGTAATGTCCTGCAACTAGGAACGCCAATTCAAGCGCCTGCTTCTCGTTTAACCTAGGATCGCAGTAAGTTGTGTAATTCAGGCTCAGATCCTCATCTACAAGACCCTCACTTCCTCCTGTGCACTCTGTAACAGCATCGCCAGTAAGCTCAAGGTGCATGCCACCCAGGAAGGAGCCATGCTGTTTATGAATCTTGAGAGCCGACGACAGCTCAGAGAAGATGCTGTTGAAAGAGCGGGTTTTGATGCCAGTCGGGGTACTGCGAGTGTTGCTACAGGGTGATTAGTCAATATAGAATATACGATGCATAAACACAACTTACCCGTGCATTGGGTCGCACTGCCAGACAACAACATGTCCACTGTTCTTCACAGCCTCGATATGCGCACCCAGCATCAACTCAACCTTGTCTGCACCGTAGCGGGTGATTAGAGTAATCTTGCCAATCTCTTTGTTGGGGTTGACGATATTGAGCAGCTCCACTAGCTCATCGTTCTTCATCGACGGCCCGACCTTGATACCAATAGGGTTTTCGATGCCTCGGAAGTACTCTACGTGACCACCGTTAATCTGGCGTGTTCGGTCTCCGATCCAGATGAAGTGCGCAGAGGTGTTGTACCAGCCCTTGCCATCATTTGAGGGCCGAGAAGGCGTGTAGCCAGCTGGATGTTTTAGTCGTCTCGTCAAGCTCTGTTCGTATTCCAGTACAAGTCCTTCGTGGCTGGTGAAGAGGTCTACTGTTTGTAGCTGGCCAGAAGTATCCGCGCCAATAGTCTTCATGAAACGAAGCGAGTCGGATATGCTGTTTACAATTTGCGAGTACTTTGACTGTAGTTCTTCGTCCCTGACATGGCCAAGTTCCCAATCCAATGGGTTGTGCAAGTCAGCGATGCCGCTTGCAAGCTGTGCACGGATGTAATTCAGTGTCGTCGCAGAGTGGAAGTAGGCGCTGACCAACCTCTCTGGGTCCACTCTCCTAGCCTCTGGATCGTAACCGTTGAGAATGTCGCCTCGGAAACTGGGGATCTCCTTGCCATCCAGCATCTCGGTAGGGCTTGATCTGGGCTTCGCATACTGTCCCGCGATACGGCCAATGCGAATGACGGGCTTGTTTGAACCCCAAATCAAGACCAAGCTCATCTGCAAAAGAAGTTTGATCTTGGCGTCGATTGGGTTGTCGGCGCAGTAAGAGAACAACTCGGCGCAGTCGCCTCCCTGGAGTAAGAACGATTTGCCGAGAGCGGCATCACGCAGACTGGCCTTGAGCCTAGCAATCTCTGTTGGTGTGACAATGGGTGGTAGACTTGATAGCTTCGTCAAAACAGAAGTCACCGCTGCCTGATCCTCATATGTGACAACCTGCTTGATAGGCTTTGATCTCCACGCTACATATTGTTAGCATATGTACTTGAAGGGTAGTATTCGCTCTCACAATCCGGTGACCATCCCTCAGACCCGCCATTCGTCGTTGATCCTTGGGTTGAAATGTCCATGACTTTTAGCTGAGTTGGCGTCTACTGTCAACTGTAATATTGTAGATCTAACTGCGGAGTGAATAAACTTTGCAAATCCCGCTCGTAGTCTACAACGTACGTACTACCTTGCAGCAAACTACCACGTGCAGTGACTGGAGGGAAGTCAGTTCAAACCACGTTTAATGTTTTGAGTCACTTTGGTTACAGCGTTAACATAACAAAGCTCGGCAAGGGTGTCCATCCCTACCCAGACCGCGGGACACCTGAACAAAGGCGTGCAAAGTCGCGCATGACTCAAGAAAACCAAAAATCTACTACAGAAACGCAGGCCAACAAATGCCATCAATGGGGACAGTAAACTTACCTTGCAGTCTGAAGAAGAAGGGACAGGCTTTTTTTCAAGATCAGCGCGATGCAAAACGTTGAGTTTTCTGTCCTTCGAACGGAGTAACGTACAAATCCAGTCCATATTCCATGTGCGCAATAAGCCCCCCATCACCCATCCAATCACCACCCCCAAATTTTCCGATTGGCTAGCACACCCAGAAACACCCAGCAATTTACCCCACAACCCTTGTCACCGTCCACCCTCTCCAATTAACTTCCATACCTACCATACACCTACCCTCACATCAAACCACTCACGCCCACGTAACCCCCAATCGCAATGGCAGAACCCCAACCCCCCACCGTCCACGAAGGTGCCTCGACCCCCGCCCTCGATGACACGCCCTCCACCCCTTCGAATGACGCGAAAAAAGAAGTCGACGGCAAAGCCCTCGATAAGGCGATGAAAGGGCTTAGTGTAAAGGATAAGGCGGAGGAGGAAAAGAAGAAGAATGTCAAGATTGAAGCGGGGGATGTGGCAGTTTTGGTACGTTGGGTTTCCTTATACATACACGTATGGGATTAGAGGGGGAAGGAAGGAAGGGGAGGCAAAAAGAGGAAGATCCATACACTGGTACTGTGGATAGTTGGGCTGACAGGAATTCCGGAATAGGTATCCGAGTTGGAAGTTACAAAAGCGAAAGCGACGGAGTTGCTACGGGCGAATGAGGGGGATGTGGTGAAGGCTTTAGTTGCTTTTGTTACTGCGGCGCCTTGAAGGGTATGGTTGAGAAGGTTAGCGAAGCGATACATAACGGCAATTGGGCTGGATTTGGGGTTGCTAGAGGATACGGCGCGAAGATGCGCTTCCACAGGAAAGAGGGTAACGCTAGCATGGCTGCGTGACTTGCTGTTGTGAAGGGAACCTGATAAAAGGTACGTGCGTGGATGTTTGCAGGAAGTCAGGACATATGTGCGGGATTCGTATGTCCATGTCAAGGGCAGAGGAAGATGACTCCATACACTACATGCGTCAACCGCATGATTTACGTCTCCTAGCTAAGCAAATCGACATATGAAGGAAGCTGGGTATCATATATAATATATTTACCAAATTTATAAAAGCCTGCCTTGAATCGTGTTTCCTTTTATCCCTCTGCTTTTCCGCTCCTCGTTATACTGATAAAGGCATCTCACTCGTCATCACTATTGAGAACAACGGGTCTCTTCCTCTTTCTACCAGCATCTGTTCGCGCTCTGCCCAAGTTCCCACTCCTTTTCTCAATGGCCATCACCGGCGCAACATCAGACTCTCTCTTCTGCGGTCTGCTTAGCCTCCGGCACCCCGCAGCACTGCTATGCTGTGCAGACCTGCACACGTCTTCATCTCCGTTTTCCTGACTATCACCGGTAGTGAACTCTTCATCTTCGTCCGTGTCCTCTAAGTACTGGCTTGTCGTCGTCTCTTGTGATGTACCAGCTACAGAAATTTCGCCATCACTCAATTCAACGTCGAGGCCAGTGTCAGAGCCGGTAGACTCGTTTCTGCTGAGACTGTCTCGCAGCTTCGACGCTTTCTTCACACCGGGCGTACCAGTGGCCGTTTTGCGTGCTCGGAATGGCCCTGATAAAGACTTTGCAATCGCCAATCTGGCTTCTTCCTCCAGCATCGCCGCCCTCTTAGCCGCTTTTGCGGCTCTAGCCTTTGCAGCAGCTGCCAGTATACGTGATCGGTCGCGCTCCACAACTGGTTGGCTGATTTTACTGCCTGCATTCACTCTCTTCACCTTTTGCTTGGTCTCTTTAATCGCAACAACTTTGCCGTTTGGTTGCTTGAATTGTGCTGTCTTCTCTTTCGGATAATTATAATTGAAGTACAATTCTGTACCCGCCTTGATGTTGGTCGTGGCAAAGAGTGCTATGCGAAAGACAGTGTTGCAGAGGAGATTCCTCGGCGCACAGTTGGTATATTTGTCGTCGGCGTTGTTAATAAAGCGAAGCTTGTTGCCCATATATGTGGCGTCCACTTCTTGTTCTACGCGCCGATTAGGACTATATCAACAAGACGCAATGCGAGAACTTACTCGAGTTCAGACGAAATAGATACATCGTCTTTTGATAGTCATAGATGGTGAGTCTGCGGTTGCCTTCATTGACTGAGATGGCTTCGCCAGTGTACTCGCCAATATACTCTCCTTTCTCGATATCCTCGCCCATATACAGCCCAAACCCGTGTACTTCTGAGTGTCCAAGCAACGTCTTTCGAGGAACGCCCCGCTGGATTGCCACATTGAAACAGTTGCGGGCCACCACATCTTCGTTGTATCGGTTGACAGGATCGAGGATCTCAGTTGCGCCACAGGACCCGCAGAGTTCTGCATCACACTCTCTGTTGAATTTGACACAGAGGCATTTGTCTGAATCACAAACCCGCTTTCCTGGAATGACCAAACAGCCGCAACCAGGGAACCGCCGATTACATGATTGGGAGCACTTGCAAGTCTTCTCACAGGTGATACCCTCCCTGTAGCACCGGCATCTTGCATCCTCGCAGCTACCTTCGTGATTGCATGGGAAGAACGGTTTACGTTTCTCCCAGTGCTGTACAAGGTCCCGTTGCAACCACCAGTGTGCATTGAATTTTCCTGGTGGTGGTTTCGCGCCTCTAGACGCAATCATTTCTGATTCGGGATACGCGTTGAATGCGTCAGGATTTGCTGGTAGTTTGTAATTGATCACCTTCTCAATGTCTGAATCGTCGTCAAAATGCGCAGGCAAAGGATCCGAGTCTTCATCGAGCGTGCTTCCTGAGCCACGACGGCTACTTTGAAACTCGTCATCGTCCTCGTCGGACTCAGTCATCCACGAATCTTCCGGAACTTGCCTTAACTCGCCATGGAGGAGGCAATTGTGCCTGGGAATGTCGTCAATATGTCAATACAGCACATCATAGATTTGCACTTACTGGTGACATACCCTGCACCAAATCTGTCTATACGAAGATTGGACAGGGTTTTTTCCGCTTAAAGTCTTCCTCATAATATTGTTCTGGACAATGTCAGACTGTTGGGCCAGATACCAGATGCTGAATTCGCATTCCTGTAGCACAGCAGCGCAAGCTATGGCCGCTAGCCTCAGCGTCATTGCAGAAGGTCTCTCGAGCTGTGCGACAAAGTCCTGCCATTTCTCATCGTCACGGTCGAACAAGGTTGTTTCCTTGAGCTCCTCGTCTCGCTCAAATTCCTCAATGCTATACTGCGATCTTTCAAGTATTATGGATGAGAAACTGTCGCTTCCAGACATGCCAGTATTGATCTGCTTGATGACATTATCGGGTGCTAGCAACCAGTACAGGACTTCGTTCCAAGTCACACCAATCTCACTCAGGAAAGCTTCGATTGCAGTTTTGTAGAACCGACACTGCTCTTTCCGGAGATCAATTGGTCCCTTCTCGTCGTGTGTTAATTCGTATATAAACGGAAGCTCGTCCAAAAGAGCCCGCCGGCTTTCGTAATCTTCGTCTTCAAAGTACGGTGTCGCGAGCAGCTTTGACTCATTGTCAGCTAGAAAATTGTTTCTCAAGCTAACGTATTCCTTGAAAGGAGGTATGACGACAGCTTCCGACCGGAACTTTGTTGTATGTGCCGATAATCCGGACCGAAATACTGTATCTTTCGGTTTGGCTTTGACGAAAATCTCTTGTGCTATATCAGGGAGACCTTTAGAAGCCCAGCTTCGATCAAACGGCATTTGTATGACAGGTATATCTGCAAAGGGAGAAGTGTTTTGAATGAATTCCTCCGGCAAAGTAGGCTGGGTGAGAAACTTCTGTTTGCGACGGGCGCGAAGGTCTCTTTCTTGACATGTCCTCTGATGGCGCAGCTTAATCCAAGTTAACTGCGCGTGTGCTTCGTTCCGCTCAGCAATATGCCGTTTCAGGCATTCGTCTATTGCTGACCGCGTTGCAGCGAGGTCATGCACGTGACTTGACCAAGCGCTATTGATATTAGAAGTCACATCCTTCACAGGTAGGATGGCTTCGCGGAAAGACACTTCGACTGGTGTTATATTTGCCGTGCTGGATTCTGTCTCACTGGATGTCCGTAGCAGCGCTGCAGGATTATATCCATGGTACTCTTGGATTTTGGGATGATCGCGAGGAATAGACTCAACTCTTTCTTGAGGTCCCAAAGATAGTGGATCCAGTGTGGTATCGCGGCCTTTTGGCCTTTCCGTTAGACTAACTTCAAGATTCGAAACGGTGTTATTCTGAGATAGGGGCCCTTGGAAAGGTGCGGGGCTCACGGCTTGAGGTTCTGCATTGTTCAACTCTCTGTGAACTTGAACTTCATCTTGCAATGCGTATGGCGATTTGTGATAATCTGTCGATTTGTGACTGTTTGTTGATTTGTGACTGCTTGTCGAATGTTGCGGCGCTCTGATCTGGACATAGTTTTTTTGCCTCACTGACTTGATCGCTTTCTGTTTCGGCTGAACCAAGGTGACACTACCGGAGAAATCAGACATACGGGCTTTTGCAGCCATAGGAAACGGTGATTCGAGTTTGTTGGCATGCGCTGCCGCGGTTGCGCGCTCAGAGGTGTTTACGCGACGGCAAGTGGCCCGTTCGCGCTGGTGGTCGGCGAGATCCCCGATTGGTTGCAACAATGAAGGTACTGTGTCATTTGTTGCCACAGGTTTCTGCAACGGGTATGGGTAGTGTGCTTTGTCTTCAGTAGATACGGAGAATCCAGTATCGCGATCCAGTATTACACCGATGGGAATAGCTGGTACGGACCTGACTGGAGACGTCTGCGATAGGAAGCTACTGGATTGTGTAATCTCTAGTGGAGGGCGTGAGGTTGACAGCTGTGGGATGACCGTATCCTTGTACCGTTCAGGACGCTGAGCTGACGATAGACACACGCCCAGAATTGATTGATTTAGTAGCTCCGCGCCTGTAAATTGTTGCATCACTCTGGGGTGGACTGGTTCGTCTTCATCGGTCAGCAGATCGATGATAGTGATGGGTTTGACTGATGGCGGCCGTTTCAGTGATGGTTCCGTAATACTGCTTTGTTCAAATTGTTGATGGCCCTTTAGCAGCTGGTTGAAAGATTGTTTCACCCTTGCCCTTTGTGCGACGGCTTGTTCCCAGGCAGTTTGATGCTCCATCTCTTCAATATCACCTTGTTCTAGCGTCTGCGTATTGAACCGTTTTACAGGTGGTACAGGTACAGGCAAATGCAGGTATCTGGAATTTTCATCATCATCATTGTCCTCAAAAGTGATAGGCGCGTCCAGAGAATCGCCGCGTGCCATTGTGGTGAGCCGAGTCTGGGTGAAGGAGAATCCACGCTCAAATCAGTGCAAGCGAAGAGCGGTGAGACCGAAGGATTGCAAGAGACATGGCCACCCGAGAGGAGCCATCAAAGTCCCCAGCTCAACATGTTACTGTGAGCATAGTCAGGTCGTAATGTTTGTTTGACCCGGCATCGTCCGTCGCGCTAATCTGTACGGAAGTCACGTCGTCACGTGGCTTACACAATCCCTGCAATTACGCCATCTCGGTCCCTTCAATCAAAGGCACTAATATGAGCGCAGTCGAGTATTCAGTCAATCACGGTTAGAGACCAAAAAATGTAGATTATGTGTGTTTCATTAACGAGGGGCTCCTTACAGATGCCTGACTCAAAGATAAACTAGAAAGTGATGATTGGATCATCTGAGTTACAAAAAAGCCCAGTCCGCTTCAAGAATATCCGATTTCGAGCATCTTCTGCTACTCTGCGAATAGTGACCCATTCTTACTCCTGTACGAATGCAGTCCAGTATATTTATTTCAGAGTGATTACTCACAAACCATGTCACGCAGCATTGAAGAAAATCCGCGCAAAAGGAAATCGAAAGCTGCCACAAATCCCTGCCAACAGTCTACCGCAATTACAAAACAGTATCACCATTGCTTCGTCACCTAAAATCTATCCCAGGAAGTTTTGCTGTTGCTGCTGTCCCGGCCGTGGAAAGACACTTGTTGTTGGTACTTGGTCAAGATTGATCCCTCCTAATGTCCCTTGACTCCCTGCATTCTGCCAGCCCTGACCTGTCTGCTGATTGACAAAGGCGCTTTGTCGGAAAGGATTGGTGCTGCCCGTTGCGTGCACAGTGAGTCCACCCTGTGGAGAGAGGGTGCTTTGTGGCGATGGTTGCCGTGCGAATGGATTCGTGCCAGTGGGTGTCGGCTGTAGAGGCTGGGGTTGTTGTTGTGGCTGCTGTTGCAGAGCAAACGGTGATTCTTGAACGGAAGGCATGGAAAAGGGCGGAGAGTTGATCGGCGACTGCGACTGTGCCGAAAGTCCAGTGTTGTGTTTTGCAAACGGATTCGTTGACGCGCGGTTGAGTGAGCTGGCACTAGTCGGGCTACTGGGTAGCATCGATTGGCGGAATGGATTTGTTGAGGTTTGCTGAGGCTGCAGAGGCTGAAGTGGCTCAGTAATAGTAGGAACTTGCATCTGCTGTGGTTGCTGCTGTTGTGAGAAATCAGGCATGCTGTTCTGTGGTATTGATGGCATAGTATTCTGTGTGCTGAAAGGTTGTGGCGAGTAGCCGCCAAAGCCTGCGCCGGTAAACTGGGCCTGGAGTTGGGGCGCTTGGGGCTGTTGGCCTACCTGGAAGGGATTCGTGCCCTGACCATTTTGCATTGGGAAAGGCTGTAGTTGTTGAGGGAAGCCCATGTTCGCTGTCTGTTGTGGAACCTGGAAGCCTGTCTGTTGGGGATACTGCTGCATCATCGGCTGTGTAGCCATGGTTTGTTGGTTGTCCTCGAGTGACTCAAACAGATCAATCAAAGGTGCGTTTGCAGAGGGCTTGGTCGGAGCAGCTGCTGGCTGCTGGCTAGTAGTATTGCTAGAGGCCGACTTTGAGTCCGTAGGCTTGCTCGCCCCATTGGACTTGCCCCCATTCTTCTTCGCCTCCTTCTCGGCAATGTACTGTCGTCGATTGATCTCAAAATCCTTATCAGCCAGGTACTCTTCCAATGATGCAGCCAGACTGGTCGGGGCGTGCTTGATTCGTGGAATCTCCAATCGTGTTGAGTGTTCATGCGATCTTGCGAGGCTAAGGTACTGAACAACGGCTTCGGTTTGCTTGACGAAAGTGCGGTAGACTGCGAGAGCGCGTGTTGCATCGGGTTTTGATAGTTCGAAGTAGTGTTCTAGCTCGTTAGTACGGCGAAACTCGAGTATTCACGCTCAACCCACCGAGAATATTGATAGTGCCTTCGTTCATGACGTGGAAGAGCACTAATAAGTCCATTGTGAGCAGTCGGAAGGCAGTCAGTGTGATTTCGTTTTCGGGCTCGTCATCGAATGGCTGTTGGGGTCAGAGTCAGCGCGGGTGCGAATGTTGCTGATAAGGGGCATCCTCATACCTGGCACTTGAGCAGCGCTCTGATCTGGTCCTGCACGCTCTCTGCTTCACGTAGGAGGCCCTTCTCTATGGTAAGGCGCTTGAGGCGGCCCTCACCGCCACGCACGTAGTCGACCTTGGTGGAGCCATATTCGATGGCGCGGCGGAGCAGGTACTCGGAATAGGTGCGGATATTGTGTCCCTGGGTCTGCACTGTTGGACGCAACGTCAGCGGTCGACTCCTGTCAACTAGCACAAGCCAAAGTTTATCCGCCTGTCACCCTAATAAGGCCGGCCAGCGGATTCGCTGTTCGAGCACTGTGGCGTACATGTCTCGAGACGTACCCTCTGTGAAGTGATTGATGGCCAGTTTCCGGTGGGGATTCTGGGCAAGGAACTTGAGTGTAACCTCGGGCTCGCCCTCCCTTATCATCAAATGGACAATGATGAGGCTCTTGAAGACAATGGTCCATGTCGAGTCGCGCAGACGGTTGGTGAGGGCGCGGAAGATCTCAGCGACACCTGCTTCCCCGGCGTGTGTCGCGACGAGGATGTGTTCGACATACTTCGATTTCGGTGCTGCGAGCTGGCGGGTGTGTTAGTCCGTGGCAATGGCGATAGTAGTGGTAATGAGCCGGCTGCAACTTGTTGCAGAGGCAGCGCATACTTGCCTTGATCTTGGTGCCGCCCTTGACGCTCTTCTCAAAGGAGCTGGCCATGGATTGCTAGGGATACTGCCGCGCCGGGCAGATGGGTGCCCGACTGGGCCGCTGGCAAGACGCTCCGGCGATCGTCCGGGTCCAGATAAAGATGGTCGCGTTGCACTGTCGCAATGGCTCTGCTGATCCTAGGGCAGCATTACGGCGCGGGGGCAAGACGGAAGTGATATGGGCTGGACGGGAGGGACGTGGGCTATGAATAGAGGAGAGGGCGAGGTGAGGCTTGTAGGTCGCAGCACTGCGGTCGATGGCCGTTATTAGAGCTGGCCGGGGTGGAGGAGCGAGGCAGGGCGCATGGTGGAGCTTGCTCAGGTCCCTTGGGCGATGACGCTCCCTGTCCCTTCTTGGTTGCGCCCACAGCCCTCAGGGTCCCGCCTGTCCTCCCCTCCCCCTCCAAACACCAAACGAAACTTTTTCTCGACACACCGCATAAACACAGCCGGACAGCCACAACGCAAAATGTCTGCTTCACCGCCCCCAGAGGAACGCGAAAAGGCCGACGCCAATGCCTGCGCAAAGGAGCAGGCTGAGCAGGCCGCCTTGCCCTACAAATGGGACCAGACCATCAAGGACCTTGACATCACCATCACCATTGACGCCAAGTACAAAGGCAAGGACCTCGACATCAACATTGGCCGCAACTCCATCAAGGCCGGCATCAAGGGCGAGACACCCATTCTGCATGGCGACTTCCCCCACCCCATCCGCGTCGACGACTCCACCTGGACACTAGCCTCGACCGGCTCTGCAAAAGAAATCTCTATCCATCTCGACAAGGTCAACCAGCTCGAGTGGTGGCCCCATGTTGTCACCACTGCCCCCAAGATCGACACCTCCAAGATCCAGCCTGAAAACAGCAAGCTGGGCGACCTCGACGGAGAGACGCGGGGCATGGTCGAGAAGATGATGTACGACCAGAGGCAAAAGGAACAGGGCAAGCCCACCAGCGACGAACAGAAAAAGGCCGATATCTTGAAGAAGTTCCAGGAGCAGCATCCCGAGATGGACTTTTCAAATGCCAAAATCGGCTGATGAGAGACATGGTGATGGGCACTCCAGCCACGTGACGATGAATACGCTCATGGATGCGATGATGAGCCAGCGGAGGAACCACAAGGCCACACCAGGAGTCGCACGTGTAGAAGGCATTTAGCGATCGGCGATGTCCGGGCTGCTGGCAAGGATATGCTGACACGAACAGATTAAAATGCACTATACGAGATTGGACAGCTGTAAACACCGTTTCATTGAGCATCCGATCCTAGTCGATTATGTGAGATAGAATTCAAATTCTAGGATGATTACGAAAAAGGGTCTTTTTGAAATTGTATTCTCAGTGCAATACTATTGGCCCCTAGTTAAGCATGCAATGCTGGAAAGCGCAAACTATAAAACGCCGTGCGCCAGACAACTGGGGGGTATTATGCCATCAAGCTCAGGGATCAAACTAAGCCACTCAAGATGACAGGAAGCAAGAAACAGAAATGTAAAACGATAGTCCAAGACCGCTTGACTAATCACCTCCTGAAGCCAATTTACAGTGAAAGAAAAAAATGCTGAAAAGATGGGAGCCGTGACGTGCTGGCACACCACAACGAAGAGCGTCCCGCTGCTAGCATTGCCAAAATGCTGCAACGACATAGAGGAACTCAACCGCATCATCTCGATATTTGTTTGCCACATCGATCATCATCTTTCACGTGATCGTTTTTCGGCGACTTGATCTGGTGTGCCTGCATGTCGTGCCCGAAGATATCGCTCATCTCAACATCTACAGCCGACTCCCGTGTCGCCTGCGAACTCATCGTCATCTCTTTGACACTCACCTCTCTCCACGGTTGATATTGCACATACCTGCCTGTGATCTTTTCAACTACCATGCTCCACGCACGCTTGCACTCTGCTCTTGTAGTGAAGATATAGATAATTGCGTTCCAGGCACCTTGAAGCGGCAGGACCGTTGCTGAAAGACTATTCAGAGCAAAACTTGGCCGGTCTTTGTGCGTGAATTGGTACATGCGGTTTATACTGCTGGGCAGCCACACAAAGAATAACGCCAAGAACATGAGGAAGGCAACGTGGAAGTATGTCATTGCTGGAGCATGGCCCTCTACTGTTCTTTTATCTGCAACATGGGGGTTTGATATCGCTGTTGGGGGTACGTCCAGGGGTTCTGGAGGTGGGCTTGTGGCGATTATCATTGCTCTGTAGCTGCTTCGTGATAGTGGGTTGTGGTGGAAGTTAAGTTGCGCTTCCACGTCTTCGAGTCGCAATCTGGAAATCCGGGTCGGAGAAGCATCGTAGAGTGGGCTTGAACCCAGCTCGTCGGGCCTACGGATGCTGGAAAGTCTCTGCGTACTTGAGAAGGAGTTGATCGAAATGCAATCTGGGTCCGGAGAGGCACTCCTGGACATATCATCTTGCTGCTGGATATCGCACTCAATCTGCGTCGTCACAACAATGTTGTTCCTTCCCGGGAAGACATCTCCGGCGCTTTCTCTTTCGTCGCTCGCATCCCGTACTGTTACAAATTGATTCGAGTCCCGAGAAAAAAACCGCAATTCGACTTGCTTCTCCCAAATCCGGTACCCCGTCGCACTGTAAATGGTGATAGCCGCCAAAATCGTGACCCTTCACAGCTTCTGTCAGCAACGTACAAGCAAGCATCTGAGAAAGGACAGGAACTAACCACGCGGGAACATAGAAGACTGCTATGCGCATCCACTCGACATCAACAGCTATCCAGCACCACAGCGTCGCAGAACCTATAACAGGTTGGCCAGTTCGGCTCAGCACGACATAAGCTATAACCGGTATACACGGAATACCGTAGCTAAAAGCAAAATACCATTTTTCCAAATGGCGCAGCTGCTGCGCATTATAGCCGTAAAAGAATACGAGGAAGACGTTTGTGGCCATGCAAAGAGCCCAGAAGGAATCGGCGACCATAAACCAATGAATGAGAAGGCCTTGGAATTCACACAGGCCAGATGCAGGTTCACCCGGTGCTGGTAACACCAAGCTCGACATTAGTGTTGCGACATTTGTGAGAATATTGCCTAGCGTGGCGAAGAAGACAAGGCGGTTGATTGCCGGTAGGGCGAGTCAGTCCATCGTATCAGAAAGACTTGTCGCTCGACTCACGTTTTCGGAAAAAGGGGAAAGCGATGAATGTGCTGACAATGATACTGGATCCCACGACTGAGAGTATTGATGCTATCCGTATGGCGACTACGAGAGCGAGGGCTTTGTTGTGTGGGAGCTCGGCGGCCATGTCTGAGGGATGGAAAAGAGGGCGTGCATGAAAAGCCTTGGTGAAGGTGGTGGTGGTATTTCGAAACACTTGTTATACTATCCATTCAACAGTGCGAAATGGGCGACTGATCCACCACAAAGACAGTGACGAGTCTCTCAAAATTGCGAATGACACGAAAGTATGGCACAGGAGCCTACCCGCTGCGCAAAGGCTTAGATCTCGTTTCCCGAAGGGATGACTATGAGCATTGCAAGTGTACTGCCAAGCTACCCTGGACAAAGGTGGGATTCAAAAATGCGTCCACTTAGATTCTTCAAAAGAAAGAAAACGTTTTGAGACATGGAGCGCATACTTCAATTCTACCAGAGTTGCAGTGGCTCTTTACAGTAAACGGTATCGTGCTACGAAGATGGCTTAGCAACGAGGATACAGGATTCGCCCCCTCCCCTTCTCTCGCATGAGCACGTCGGACAAGTGACCTGGAAAAGAGTTTTTGAGGAAAGTAGGAAATGCAAAGACGGAAACAATCAGCCTGATTTCGGGTAATGGCGTGCTGACGAGTGGAATGAGAGAGGCAATACTGGCTTGACGGCTCGAGGTATGCTCTACTGTCCCCGTATCACGAAGGACCGCATTGACTCGATTGGCTGTTTTCAGCACCATTTGCATTGACACACAAAAGACATACATACTGCCACGATAGTATATACTACTATGTGCAATGAATCTCGCCCATCCACCTAGAACGCGCAAAAAAATCAACCCACATAGTAATGGCAACCATACTCTAGTATCCGCAATCGTCAACCCCAGCTCCTCTCTATCTCCAAACGCTCTTACTCCCTCAGGCAACATGGCGCTGCACCATTTCTTGAGACTGAGCTCACCTCACCAATTAATCCATCTACACATCAAAAATACCAAAGCAGTCCAGCCATCGCCAAGACCGAACCTATCACGCCCTCCCCGCAACTCCTACCTTCAACGCCAATTGGCTGGGCCGCTCCTCTATCCATCCGTGACTTAGGCAAAGCACTGCGCCACAATTTATCGAAAAAAAATGGTAAGAATGCCCTTGCAGCGTCATGGCTTACCCGACTGTGTCAGATGATGTTTTTATGTCTCAGAGGGAGAAAGGAGGGATGGAAACGCCACAATGGTACCTGCTCGCATTTAGGAGATGATAGGGGGGAAATGGGGTAGGGGGTACTACGAACTGTACTCTTTTCGAGCTAAGGACCCCAGCCAAACGGTGACATTGTAGCACCAGCGTCTACTAGTTAGCACGGCAGAAATACGCTGAAATAATTCGTTGTGCCCGGGTACAAGTGCGATTTGATACTTGTCGGGGTGGGCTATGCCAATTTAGCAATACCCGGTTCCTAGGTCACACAGTACGTGTATGGAGCTGCATGCGTACAACGTTGCTGGTACTTTCGTGTGGTGTGGCGGTGCTGAAGGTAGGTATGCGGGTTGAGACTGGCCTATTACGAAGGATATCACCGGCGAGTAACACGCTTTGAGTGAAGATGGTTGGAGATAACAAGGGAAAGTGGTGCAATACTTTTTTTGGGGCGCTATTGAGTAACTAGGAATATCCCTTTGAGTGGTTTGAGTGGTTTGCGTAAAAGAGCCTGGGCAGTTTGAAGACTGGAGTATCGGGGTTCTTGGGATGGATTACTTTGGTACTGATGACCACAGTAAATGTTCGATACAATTGTGGCGAGGGCGTGGCAACGGCGAAGGTGCTGAACTCAATCGACCCTTGCATACTTAACACATTCCCTGAATAGTTAATGCATGGCAAGGGCTTACGCTTTCGGGATAGGCGTGGTATTTGGTGTGTACGTGCGAATCGTGGGACCATGACAGTCAATGGAAGACGTTCAGCAACTGTTAATGGCGTCGAAAGTTACACTTCACGTAGTTCATGATGGAGACAGCTAACGTTGTAAGAAACAGTGAACACCACGCATATGGTTCCTCGGCTGATTCCGCTGCCTTCAATATATCCCAAACCTTCAGAACACACATCTCTACGTAGCAGTCACTGCCGCATCCGTGGTCTTCCCTACCTCACTCTTCACAGGCTCAGCTTCCCTCCTCTGCTTCCCAGAAATCAAATACACACTCGCCCTCACCTCCAAAAGTGGATCGTCACTCGGCTCCAGGCCCTCAACCCTCGGAATAGGATCAAAAATCACATTCCTCTGCTTCTCCAAACTTTCATCCTCCCCTAGCGTCTTCTCAATCGTAATCTTACCTAGTTCAACCACCTTCCTTTCTTCCGGCCAAATCTGCGTCGCATCATCCGTCACATCGCCCTCCTCCGCAATCTGCGCAAGGAGCTTAAACTCAATCGGAGCTTTCTCAAGACGCGGGGTTAACTCGTCGAAAAGGTAGGTATAGGACTTGCTCTTGAGCGCTTCGACATCGACATGCTGCTCGCCCGCAACAGGTACAACGCGATATCGCAGCGTGGTAACTTTATCTTGCTTGACAAACCTGAACGCATTTACCCCAAAGAACTTTTCCGTAGCAAAACTCTCGGGACTGGGCTTCGGATCCTGTAAGAATCGCGCGGTTTCTGGGTGGCGAGCCAGAAACTCGGGGACAGCTTCGGTGGCATTGCTGCTTGTTGCTGCTTTGAGGAATTCGAGGAATTCGGCGCCAGTGCGTGTGGGGAAGTATTTTGTGGAATGGGCGATTATGTCTGTGTGCTGTCGTTTGCCATTTTGCTCGGGGAGGTGGAATCGGATTGCAATTCCGCGCGGGTTGGCGTTGGCATCTGTGTCGGGGATTTTGGGGAAGCCGGTTGAGGAGGAGAAGCGGACGGTGATTAGTGTGGATGCAGCGTTGAAATGCGGAGCTGAAGTCAGCTCGGCGACGGAGGAGGTAGGTGTAAAAGTTCCCGTAAGGAGATGGCCTTTTGCATGGGCTGGGTTGGGAGTGGGTGTTAGTGATTTGGAAGGGTTATGCAAGGGGAGAATGACGAACCTGGTCGAAAGCTCTGTGCTGCATCGCCAGCCATACCGCGAAGCGTGCTCACGAGACCATTGCTAGTCTCTAGCACCTGGGTATCGGTTGAAAGTGGCATACTAGAATATCTTGAAATTTGAATCTATCGATCAACCCGGTGTAAGTTGAGGGACTGCGTTTCTGTAAGTAAGAGTTAATTGCCATTCACTGCGATCCATCTTGTAAGACTATATACACAGCGCATCTCTCTCAAAAGCTACCACTATTTGTTACCAACAAAATAGAACGCTCCCAGATTCGATGACTCATAAACATGTTCAACATGTCGTCTTTTCGATCCAGCGTACACAAACTACAACCCGGGTCCGCTAGTCTAATGCGTGTAGTTTCATTGGCTAGTAAGGTCCTACAGGAGTGCTGACTGCATGCTTACTTGCAGCCCCATGTGGCTGTAGCATGAGTATTTACAAATACGTCTTGATTGCTTGTTGTATTCGTGATAGAATGGTGTTTACTAAGTTGGCTTAATCATCTGCTAGTCCGCTGTGGGGCTAGTATGAGGCGCATTTGGTTTCCTCTGGCCATTTGTACGTCAGTGGCGTATGCATCGTTGATTATTCTCCTTGGTTCTGTCTTGAATTGCGCTATATGTTGGCTGAAGGCATATATGCATGTTGGCAAGGGCACCTAGTGTTGTCTTGGTGCCTTTGCTACTTTTGAGACGTTCATTTATCCCGCTGCTCTCAGAACTGTATCATACCATCCCATGATTTCATTATTATTGTTTGTAACTACAAAACGATTGTTGCAGAGATTTTGGAGAAACATGAATAATGGAGTTCAGCGGTTATCAATATACTATAGCTAAGAAGCTCAGCCCAGCAACCCGGATTAACACCGCATGCTTCTCTAACCTCAATCTACTATACCTCCCAAAAAGCTTGGTCACCAGTTTGTCTCCACGCATGACGCTTGAGATAAATGTCACTGCAGAACGTAGAGCGATGTATTACAGATTGTTTCATGTCATAGTGCCATAACCACGCTCTTAAGGCATGTAATACGATGATTACCAAGGCACTACTACTTTATAACACAGCAAAGGTAACGGTGGCAGTCACAGGTTCTCTGAGAATTTTTCCATGCTGATTGAAACAACAGATCGCCACCATCACACTACTCTGATATCAGCCATATCTCACGGTGTATGCTGTTTAAATAAGCTGTCATCTAGACCTACCTCCTGTACGCGAATTTTTTGGCATGCGTCAATATCGTCAGGACAGCAATCTCCAGGAGGATCCTGTATTCTCTATTTTAGCATATATAGCCTATGACAGAGCACGTCAATAGATATACTTACCCCCTTACTAGGATCTGCAGGCTTACAAATGGGATTGGGTATACCAAGGGTGACAGGTACAAAACCTGCAAAGAGTAATATAATAGGGACAACGTTGAGAACCTGGTACCGCATAGTAGTGGCTAGTCGTAAGATTTTTATGGGTATGCACGAGAAGAATCCAAAGACCTGTAATTGGACAAATACTCAAAAAGCTCCTCATGGGCCCAGATGAAAGGTTATATACTTGGGCTTATATCCTTTGCCCCCACGGGCCGGAATCTACGATCCCGGTGGACCCAGTAACTTGGTCTCGGGTATTTTGACGAAAGTATTGTGGTGTGGTATCACATAATCAGACCGCGGATATATATTGGCAATTCTCTTCGAAATAGATAGACTATCATCTTCACTCAACACAATACAGCGATTGGATTTCAGCTCTATTCTACCAGCTCGATTGCGGGTCGCCCCTTGATCTTTTGAGCTTGACCTTACATCGTGCCATAGTATACAACACCGAAAGCGGTTAGTCGGTGTGCTTCGCATGTTATTAGAAAACGGCTGGCAGTTCTAGATTGCAAAAGTAAACGCACATGTCTATAATTCATTTGAAGAACCAAGAGTGGGTTTGCAGCTGCCTTTCTTGTAGAATGCAAGGACATGAGATTCATTGTTCAAGACATCACGATGCTGACGAACATACAAGACAGGGGGCGGGTGTTCCCCACAAGGATGACACGTTATGATTTGTAGTTTATTCGAATATGTTTACAATTCAAAGTGATCTGACTAAGGTGGCCCGTCACTCCAACCCACACAGTGTACTTGGATAGCACTCCTGTTTTTATCATAGGCTGCCTACGTACTGGGAAGTTCACCTTTCTGAAAGCTCAATGGGTTGCTGGCTAAAAACATCATGTACGACGTCTCTGAATATACCGTCTCAATATGGAATAACCTTTAGAATTTAGAGTGTAAAAATTACTGCTGGCAGGTCCGCCGGGGAGTCGCCCATGCTGATTGGAGCGCCCCGTCATACTATCTTGGTATTAGTCTCACTCTATAGTAAGTAAACCCAAGATGAACCATAACTAGAACTTACTCTACCACCAGTGCCCACCTCACATGTCTACACATGCAGCTGTGTCTGCCGCATCGCAGTTTCCAGGGGTCTATTAGTTGTTCTATATCAGCAGCCCAATCTGCCACATATACCACTCCAAAACTGGTGTCCCTAAATGTTAAATAACATATTGATCAGATGCTCACAATTGGTATTTTTTTCACACAGAGTTTTACATGTCAGGATGTTATCTGAATTCTTATTCTATAGTCCCTATTAGCTCTTACTCTCGATTTCCCATGTACCGAGATAAGCAACGATTGGAAGAGTTTCAAAGCGTGAGCCTGCGAAAAGAAAAAACCATTACCTGCAAACTTCACTCTCGTATTATAAAACATGTGTTTTCTAGAGTTCTCTTGATCTATTCATACCCAATTAAAGTTGAACCAACCCTTCACACCTCCCTCTCTGGATATATAAAACCTAAATAACTTACTAGAAACTATCATAAGAAACCCTAAATCGGCACTAAAAAAACACACAATTCCACCTTCACCCCACAACCTCATTCCTCTCCACCATCGCGCCATCCATCCCCGCCTTTCTCGGCACAAGTATACTCCTCAGGATACAAAGTTTCCCATTCTCGGGGCAAATCTTCTCTCGATTCAACTGCTTATCCGCAGGCCCCGTCGGACCCCCCGAAAACTTTGCTTGGCCGAAAAGCTTAAACTGTCTCTTGTCGCTCTCAGGATATTCCTGGTCGCCCCATCTGCCCTTGAAATTCAGCCACGCTGTCGGCGCTTGACCGTCATACGCTTCAAATCTGTTGGTGCTGGGCGTAAACTTGTAGTACCAGGCACTAAGCAGCGGGTCCCATAAGGTGCCTCTATTGGTGTAGTCTTCGAGGACGCCGCCGGGGAGATTAAGGTTTGGAATCGTGTGGTCATGGGTGCCGCCCATGGCGTAGTTTGCGTGCGAACCTTTGGAGGAGTAGGCGATGGGGCGGATACCGGCGGCGTCGCGTTCGACGGCGGAGTAGCGGAAGGCTTGACCGTTGGCATGCTGGGAGAACCAGATTGCGGTGGGTTGGCCGTTGGAGAAGCGGACCATGGTGTGTTCCCAGTCGCCGACGTGGTTGCCTGTGTGGTGTGTGTCAGTACTTTAATTATTCACTAGTGGCTACGGTGGACTTGGGGAGAGAAAAGGTGCGACTTACCAAAGTTTAGTTGCTTCCATCCTAGTACCTCTCCACCGTAATTGTAGGCGTAGAAGTACATGTAAAAGGCATCTACATTTCCATTTCCCTTGTCGTTGACGATGATGGCTGCTGTTGTTGCGCCCTCAGTTTTACCACTCGCGTTAGGTTTTGTACCCTTGATCCATGTAGGATCTGTAGTAACATCGTCATTGGAAGTGAGCCAAACATTATTGCCCATTTGATCCAGATTTGAGGTCCTTAGGGGTTTCGAAGGGCCAGGGACTTCATTGAAGTCTACGCGAGGGGTAGAATGGTCGAGGAACGCTTGGAGGTCGGTAGGGTTGTATTTCTCCTCCGAGTGAAGGTATACGATTGGAGCTGTATGACATTAGAAGACTTTCTTTCCTTGGAGAAAGGGGAAGACAACTCACCATATTTCAAGACATAGTCAGGTACACCACTTGGAGCCTGTCTTTTTTCTTGTGAGAGAGGCGCTCCATTCACCAAGGACGCAGTGACTGTCACAACGGCAATGAGCGATATCAAACCCATCATGTCTGTGTTTCTAATGGGCGAAAGAAGAAAACCAGGCCTGTATTAAGCGTCATCGTGACGGCTATCTTATATGATATCTGCAGCTCTTGCACACAAGACCCATTCAGCTGAGTGAACTCCTTTAGCCTGTCCTTGCAGTGCCTTGCATAGATGTACTGTCCCCCTACTCTTGCTTCCACACACACCTTTACATGCGAGTTCCACCCATCTATGTATGCATACACCCTCGCTGTATTCCTATTCGCCGACTCCGTCCAGATGAGCATCTTGGCCCTACCAATAAGCCAAAGACGCAATCACACGTGGAGACCTGAGCAAAGCAAACGGTAGATAATCGGTTCCTATCCTACTCGTGGTGGCAGGCGGATGTGGCGTGCATGGTTGGCCGCCATGTGCTCGGGCCCTAATGCAAGGCTGGTGGCTGGATGTGGCGATCTGAGCGCAGGGATGCAGCGATTATGATAGGGCAAAGGCGCAGCCGATGGATTAATGAAGCACGAAAAGCATGTCCTCATTAGGAGCTGGCAATTTCTGAGCTGAAATGTAGCCAAGAAACTCGCTGTGAGTTGCCTTTTTGCGCATGAGAATCGCCGACGTCTGTTGCGCTTGGGAAAAGAAAGAAAGGGGTGTCTGCAGCAGTTGTGTCTGCTGACTCTATGCCGCTCACGAGCGAAACGAGGATCCTGAGATGTGGAGTAAACAGGAGTGCTGATAGCCGAACGGTGTGACCTTCCCAAATGGGATGGCGAACATGAGTAGAACTCTGCCTTGTGATGCCCCTGAACAGTCGTTCTGCGCACATGCACTATCCCATGCTCACACATCACACTGCAGCAAGGATTTACCGAGAGCGAATCACTTTACACGTGGGGGGAAGCAGTGTTCAAGAAAGGTCTGATAGTTAAGACACAACGCGAAGCTACAAGTTTTTCCGTAGTTCTTGAAACTATCTCCTGCTGTGGAATATATGGTACAGTCAGCTACTAGAATACAAAAGTCCGTGCATACTTGCGATCCATCTCTTCGTACTCTTCCTTCAGCATCTTACTCCTCAGTTTGTTCAGCCTGAGTGTGACGCCTTCCTCCTCGCCTTCCAGTTTCTCCACTTCCTCATCTAGCGTTTTAGTCCCTTTGACTTTCCACATCAAACTTGCCAAACCTCCATTCTTTGCCTTGTCTCGCTTCTCCCTAGCTTCGGCAGCAAGATAAGTCATGATCTTTCCCCACGATTCTAGGCCAACCTCCTCGCACTGTTCACATTTCTTGCGGAGATCATCGTTAGTACGTATAGCGTCTAGAGATTGCGCAATCTTGGAGGTTGAGACTCCGTCGCGGACCCAAGAAAGACCCTGCTGGCGCTGGGTAGAAGATGACCCTGCAGTTGCAAAGAGTATTTCACCAATGTAGTTCTTAAGCGCAGCTTCCTCACAACGGTCACTTTCTTTGCGCAGAAGAGGTTCATCTCTTGAGGGCGGAACCGGGGGGTAATCTGGCTCACGGAGAAGACTGACTAATGTGCCCACCAAACTTGAATCTTTTTGTGGTGCAATCGTGGGTATACGGGCCTCGTCTGCGCTGATACGAGCCCGGAGTATAGATACAAAGATTGGTAATGCGGATGCGATTCTTCTTTGCTCAGCGAAGAATATAGCCAGATTTGTAGCAGCGTAGACAATGTTAGGAGTGATTGAGTTCTTTGGTGCAGTGGAAGATAGGATACCAGTCTCTCGATCAATGACCGCAGAAGGCTCTGAGGTTGGGAGGCCAGAGATAGCAATGTCTAGTGCCCATCTGTACATCTCCTCAGCAGAGTCTGGCAGCTTTCGGAAGCTAAGCCAGTCAGCATATCCCAAGGCAGCAGACAGTCTCTGATATGTAGTAAATCCCTTGGATGTGATGATCTTGAGGTAGAAGGACTCGGGTGCTTCAGCAGCAGGCACACGATGCTCTTCGTCCGGTACTTCTGGCATTCCAGGAAGCACAGCCTTCGGTCGCGTGTTTGTGGCTGATGGAACGAATTCTGGTGCCCAGATATTCCTTCTCCACTTGTCTGTGACCCATCCATCCAGTCGCTCTGCGGCACTGGCCATGCCCATGAGCACCTCATAGTAGCCTTGCCGCCATTCGTCGCTTTTTGCCGATATATCAAAGCCTGCCTTGCCTACTCCTAGGAACAATATTCCTCCCTCTTCTTGTTCCACAAGACCAGCTCCGTCCTTGTCTGGGTTCTCAAGCCGATTCAGCGCATATTCCAGCTCTGAGTAGACTCGGGCCCAATTCGGAAAACCTTCTTCTTCGTTATTTTCTGGAACCTGCCACCACTTTCCTCTCCTAAATCTGAACCGTGTGATCAAACTCCATTCATGTGGCGACGGAAACGCCCGCTCTTGTTGTTCGCTCAGTATGCCCAAACTTGCGATACTGAAGCATGACGTAAGGAGGAAGATGAGTATGCTGTATCGCACACTCAATTTCGCAGTCTCTTTGATGAACTTCTTGTGATTTGCGCTGATGGAAAATAGACGCTGGAGCTGGCCGTTGGAGAGGTGCTGGCCGGAGGGGTATAGGAACGGGAGTTGTGGCCGCGCAGAGCCCTGGTGGGCAACGAGGAATTGGCGGGGGTGCCTGTAGGAGAACTGGCGTGGACAAGGGGGGTTAGGCGTGTGGTTTCTCGGGGGCTTCAAAGCGCCCCGTGGCAGCTTTGCCAGATGCGCCGGCGGCCGCATTGTTGTTTACAATTGCTTTGCCTTTTCTTGAGATGTTGTTTGCGGCCATCCGTGGTTCACGCGCCAAGACGGCCCTCGCGCTCACCGCTCGGCAGAAAAAGTTCAAGGTCTCGGAATTTCGTTTCGCGACGCTACAGCATTTCTCCAACATCTTTGCGCCGCCATCATGTCTAAGTCCAAGGTTGACAGCGTCGAGAAAAAGCGCAAGCGCGATACCGAGTTAGCAGAGGATGCACCCAAGAAGTCCAAGAAGTCCAAGAAGGTCGAAGATTCCTTGGATGCGCCTGTAGTTGAAGCTGTAGAGGTGAAGAAGGAAAAAAAGGAAAAGAAAGATAAAAAGGACAAAAAACCGAAGGACAAGGACAATTTAGAAGCACCCGCCACCGAAGATGCTGTAGAAGACGCAAAGAAGGACAAGAAGGAGAAGAAATCCAAAAAGTCCAAAAACTCCAAGGATGTCGACGCCTCCGAAGATGCCCCTGCAGAGGAGGCTGCCCTTATCGATGAGATGAAGAAGTCCGAGAACTTTATCAGCGTCAACGACGAGGAGCCAATGCCCGACGCGACTGATGCGCCGGTCAAGAAGGATAAGAAGAAGGATAAGAAGGAAAAAAAAGACGAGTTGAAAAAGTCAAAGAAGAGCAAGGATGCTGTCAATACGGAGGACACGCATATGGAAGACGTTACCGAAGAGCAGAATGGCACAGTGGAGCCCGCCCCGGTAGAGGCAAATGGTGCAGACACCGAGTCCAAGGCCGCAAAGAAGGAGAAGAAGAAGGACAAGAAGGAAAAGAAGGAAAAGAAGGAAAAGAAAGAGAAGAAAGAGGAGAAAGAGGAGAAGGCAAAGAAGCCTGAGGATGCAGAAACCAATGGCGAAGCTGCCGTCGAAACCAACGGAGAAGCGCCAGCTGGAACCAACGGTGGAGCTACCACAGAAGACGCAGAAGTCACCGAGGAAGTAAACCCTGAGGAGGCAGAGGAAGCCAAGGCTGCAGTCGAAGCCAACCAAGGTCGCTTCATCGTGTTTGTTGGTATGTGTAGTCATGTACCCACGCTGCCAGCTCCCCGTTGACAAACAATTGCCAGGCAACCTCCCCTACTCTGCAACAAAGGAGCAAATCGAGAAGCATTTTGAGAAGATTAAGCCCAGCGAGATTCGTCTCCGTACATACAAGGGTAGCGACAAGTTTATGGGTACATGCTTTGTTGAGTTTGACCGATTTGACCGCATGGTGACGTGCTTGAAGAAGTACCACCATTCCGTCTTTCCTGACCCCAAGAAGAAGGAGGGTAGGAAGATCAATGTCGAACTAAGGTATGCTAATCCTGCACCCTACATCATTTCTATTCTGTCAGTGCAAAAGCTAACAAGATAAACAGTGCTGGAGGCGGCGGCAACAGCGAAGCCCGCAGATCCAAAATCGCAGCCAAGAACGAGAAGCTCCACGACGAGCGCGCCCGCGACCGCGTCAGGAAGACCGAACTTGAAATGAAACAAAGCGAACGTAAGCAGAAGAAGGAGGCTAAGTCTGGAAAGAAGGGCGCAGATGTTGGTGCCGAGCAGGAGACTGAGGCGCTGGAGAAGCCATCTGAAGCTGAGACTTTTGGTATGAACCCAGCTCGTTTGGCTATGATGCAGGGCCCCCAGCGGCCAATCCACAGGTCGAGGTATTAGACTTTGGAGTCACATTGGATAGTTTAGAGAGTGACTATGAGAAGCAGTATGTGGTTGACGATTTAAAAAGAAGGAGAATATGCTTCTTGATACATAGCATTTGCTTGCATACTAACACTTTAGATAGATGGAGGGTAATGAATGAAAAGGTTGCGGTAGACGATTTAACCAATTGAAATGCCTTGTTATTTTGAAGTCATGAACCTGATTCCCATAGCCAGGTACATATGCATCAGGGACCGATGAACGTGCTGCAGGGATCTTAAGCATGTCTGCGCACAGACCAAAGGGTCCACCAACCGCGGCCCCATCGCAACTTTTTTGTGACGCCCTCCAGCAGACTCTTCGCGCCATTGCTCTGGCCTCCCCGCATTCCTTTCGAAAAGCAAATCATATCGATATTCCTCTTTCCACGACGTCAATCGTTCAATCATCGACCAAGCTTGAACCCACTCATCCAACCCCACAGCCCACCTCGGGAGTCCGCAACGCAACTCGGAAATGCACCGCTAAACCTACACCACCCACCCACTCTTCCACATCGCACCGCCATACTACCCAATGGAAACCCTGAAAAACCTCCCAATCTTCCGAAGCATGGCACGCTCACCCACCGCACCGACTCCACCCCCTCCCCCTCCCGCAGCGCCCTCACCCCCTCCACAACCCCCAACCGAACCCACCACGTACCAACGACCCCCCCTAACCTCCCCCCGCTCTCTCCACCAACTCTCCATCTACCTCCTCGGCAGCACCTGCCTCCTCCTATCCACAACTCTAACCCGGCGCGCCATCCACCGGCGCCACATCCGTCTCACGCCCTCCTTCTACGCCCCCAACACCAATCCGCACGAGTACTTCAGCCCCTTCGCCGACGCGTGCCAGGCGTTCAACCTCGCCACCATGAACTGTGTCAGTGTGGGCATTATGGCGCTGGGGGGTGTGATGTGGGTGGGTGATATTTCGAATTTGGAAGAGGCGAGGAGGGTGTTGAGGGGGAGGCTGGGGTATCAAAGGATTTATGAGAGGGAGGAGAATGTGCCGAATTCGATTTCGGAGATGATTGCGCAGGCGGGGGAGGTGAGAGTGAGGGAGGAGGAAGAAAGTGGGGATCAGGGGAAGAAACGATAGCGGTGGTGGTGTGGTGGGTGTATGAGTATGTGTAGGATATTTTGTGTATGATAATGATTATGAGTTTGGGTTTTTTTGGGGTTGGTGATTAGATGGGGAATTTGGATATTCTGTGAGCAGAATTCGGAGATAAACAACTATATCACGATATTACGATGATGCAAGAACGACGACTTAACTCTTTAGATATACGACAAGATGCATAGCTCATATTTCTGGATCGCCATTCCAACTCGTGAGGTGATTCACGCCCATACAGACACTGCGGACATATACTCCATGTGGAGAAAAATGCTAATTGTCGTTTCGAATACCCTCGACTACACTAAAAGCGCTACTGCTTCGCAGAAAGAGAGCTCAAATGAAGAATACAAAGAAGTATCCAGCACCTTTCCTTTTCCATGACCAGGTGGTCCATCGCTGCGTCCGCCTAGACTTCCCTGATCGCTACTTCCACGGCCCCGACCACGGCCCAGTCCTCCATGCCCCCCACGCGTCGAATCCGGGTAAACAAGGTTTGGAGAGCCTTCAGAAGGATTGCTGGGGTCAGCAGCACCTCTACCACAACTGGATGCAGAAAGAGGGGGTGCTTGACTTGAGCCACCCCTCGTACTTGTACTGCTACTGCTGCCCCTACCACGGCCCTGAGTAGCTAATCTCGTGTTGGAGCTTGGTGGGCATGAGAGAGTTCCCATCACAGGGCCGGGTGGAGGGTTGGGGAAAGACTGTGGTGGACTAGAAGCAGCTGAACTGCTAGGCATCATCGCATGCGAATAATAAAACGGGTTTGCATTTGGCGGACCACCTGGGCCAAGGTAGTGATCAGGAAGCCCTTGAATGGTCAGATGCTGTGGTACAAACGATGGGGGATGAACTGGGTGTATCAGCATTGGAGCTTGTATATCTGGACGACGTGGCAGACTTGGTTCTGACTCTGTAGGCGGCATAATGGGATTAATGATACGCGTAGTTCCGTACTTGAATAACTCGAGTTGCAGTTCCTGCATCATGGTGCATACGCCCCACATCGGTGTTTGCAGAGAACGCGGTATCGGGAGTAGCTTAGCATGTTTAGACAAGAACTTTTCTTCTGAGATGCTTCGACGTGGTTGTTCAGCTACCAGAGGTCGTTTTACTTCGTCAGTGGCCCACTCTTCTACCCTCTTAAGGATTTCATTGCCGCGTTGCGTGAAATGGTAAACAGCCACGTCCTTCCAAAGCTTGGGCATCTTCCTCAGTCACCAAAGTAGTGCGACTTCTACCGTCTTCTTCCGAACCTTTCCGTTGTATCTCTCTGATAGACCACTCGCAGCATCTCGGGTATACCCACCTTCTCGGCCTGGCTCGTTGTACCACGGCTCGTCGCACAGGATCATTGCTTGGATGGAGATGAGCACCAGAAGCAGCGTTGACTTTTCGGCGTTCCAAGGCTCTCCTACCCATGTTCCGAGTAAGGAGAGACAAACCTTTCCATCGGAGTAGAGGTTTGGGTTTAAGGATATTGTGCCCTCTGCTATACCCTTGAAGTTGACGAGAGGAGGATGTAACGGGAAGGTGTGGCCATAGAAGAAATCGAACTCGAAGATTCCATTTTCATATGGCGTTCCGATAGGCCCAATGATGATGCATTTCAAGATATCAGGTCTGTTTTCGCAGTACCGAACAAAAATTCCAGGCGGCAAGCCAGTCTGTAATAGGGTTATCTCGGTGATCAACCGCTTGAATCGTCCAGGAACAGATAATGCCAGCTTCTCCGCTGACCAGGCATATTTGTGTGTTGGTAATATGAGCTTTTCATCAACACCCTGGATAATGAAGTCCTCGGGAATAGCTGTAACGTCACTCTTTTGTTTGTCGCTTGCGCGCGATGCCGCATCTGTCTGGATCAGCTCTGTAAGAGCTGACACTTGATGGCAAATCAATACCATCGCCCGGCCATCGCCGGTTGCGAAGTCGGCTTCATTCTTCTTTACATTCTGGAGCACCAAAGAGCTCTGAATGGAAAGGTTGCGAAAGCATCTTGCAAGAGCTGGGGCCGTTTCCTTTTGCTCGGGAACTGTAGCGCAGAAGGATAGCGTAAGGAGGTCGACAGTTTCAGGATACGTGGAACGAGCATCAAACAGAGCTCTGCGAGTACTGGGATGCGAGCCAAGTGTAGTAAGAAATCTGAACAAACTCTCGTAAAGATCCTTACGTTTCGTGATATCGGCCAGTGAATCGTTCCGTAATAGTCCTGCACAATAATGGACGATCCTGCCACCTGTGAGCATCTCAAGAACTGCAACAGGCGGATCGCGGCCGAAGCAACTATGTCGCTCTAGTGGTAGGAGAAGGTCTGTCAAGAAACCTAGCATCAGACTGGCGAACTCGTCTTCGCCAGCCTCCACTTTCCTCGCATTTGATACGCCAACTTCCTCCTTTCTTGTAGGTGAGGGGTGATTTGCCTGACTCTGAGAGTGGCCAGGTTCTGAGTGATGATCAGCTATCTGGAAATAGCCAGATTTTTCCAGTCCCTTCAGCCAATTCTCGTAGTACTCTAGGCTCGGAATTTCTTCGGGGGGCTCTAAATGCCAAGATTCCTCGAAGGCGGAGTATGTGTTACCATGCGGATGTGCGAGAGTGCCCTCATACCCTATGCCACTGCCATATGTCATTTTCTTGACTGCCTTTCCATGAAGGAAACGCTTGGATTTTCGATCAAAATTCGCTGACCTCACAGTCCTGTACATTTTTCTAGACCCTGAAAGATGTTGATCGAAACCGCAAAGCAGCATCCATATGAGATATAACTGGCCAGCAACGCAACACCAGATAACGTTTTGTCCTTTTTGAAGAATACTGATTTTAGAAAGTTCAGAGTAGGATTATGGGGTACAGGCGATGCACGAATTCAATACACAAGTGCTGCATTTGACTGTACATAACAAAGTATCAACTATCCCGTCCATCCAGTTTTAAAACATAGTGCAGATATCAAGGTCTAATAAGAAGAACAGCTCCTTATACACGAAACACCAGAAGTTCTTGATATGAAGGGCAAATTCCGTAAAGTTTCTCAGAGTGACACATCCAGATGCTATCTCTTGTGCGTAGGTCGCTACTCTAGCATTGTTTGTTTCCGTTTCCGAGGCACACTGCTTTTTCGATTCACTTGATGCGCTCACTGTGAACAGAGAAGCGGGTGAGTTATATTTTTTCTGCGACTTGTCATGCTCCTGGTCTGCTTGCTTCTGCATATCGGGCTCTTTGTCGATGATTTTGTTGTGTCCGTACGGGTGATTCGCGGCAGGTAATGCACCCGCACCCTCCAGCTCGGCGTTAACTTTATTAGACATTGTCCTGTCTAAGACATGTTCGGAATCATATCCCAGTTTGTCGCTGTCATGCTGATCCATTATATGTAGTCTATGTTGACAGCGTTGATGATACAACGTGTCTATAGCAGTGCAGACTGCGCGTTGGGGTCAGTTGTAAGCTGGAGTCAGTAGTAGAGCGAGAGTGTGGTAAGCAGCGAGTCAACACCAGAGTACGTTGAGTGAGCATAAGTAATGAGTAGTTTGTAGATGATGTTGCATAGGCCAATCCAGATTCACTTGCTGCTGGCGTTTCGGTTGGCAAGGGCCGGGAATTGCACCATGTAGCGGGCGGTGAAGTGAAGTGAGAGTAGACAGGTGGCCCTTGGCTATCAAGGGCAGAACAGACGAATGATAGAGGCTGTAGCTAAAGTGGGAAGGGGCTCCCAACCGCGGACAAGCGCAGTTGTACCTATCCAATGGCAGAGTCACACAAGCGGCAGAACTACCACCCTGATAACTAGGCTGACCATGTGACGTCGATGCCCAATAGCAAGTGTGGAAACTGCGGGTCACTATTAGTGACACTCCTCCAGCCATGACTTGGAGGATGCACTGACAGAGATGCTTGTATAGTGTGGCGACTTGAACACACGTAGGCCAAACCTGCTTCATTCTAGCAGTGACTGGGTAAATGTCGTTGCTTTGGTATTACTTGCAAATAGGACATAAATGATGAAGAAGGCACAGATGGATCAAAAAACTGGTATCAACTACGTGGCGTCTACGCAGCCAAATTTTAGGAAATACAACATACGTGCATGGTATCGTCAACTTTGGTGTCGCATACCACCGACTCCCTTGAAGCAAACTGAGGATCCTTCTGACGTACTGGCTTACTGAGCGGTTACAGCATAACTAATCCAATACCACCCATATGGTCCTTGCTCGCCTGATTCCTCGAGTCGATACCGCCAGGAATCGGCGCAGCACGGTAATTGTAAAAGTAGTAGTGTAATGACCCGTCTCCAGCACCGAAGCGTTGCTCTTCCAGGAAGAGTGGGTTATCGAGTAGTGTGAGGGCGTTGAAGACGTCGAAATCAGCCTATCTCTGTTAGCTGACCATCCAAATCGTACAAAATCAGTCTGCTTACCTTCTTTGCCAGGATGAGCGCATCCTTCATCAGCAAGTTCAACCGTTGCTTCAACTTTGCATTGTCCTTCTCAAACGCAACCTCAGTACCATAGTAGAAGAGGTACGCCGCCTTGATGGTGTCGTGCTTCTTGTTTCCAATGACGGTACTCTCAAGATTGTAGAAGGAGAAGTAGTCTGTAATCTTGTGAGTGTTGGGGTCCTCGACGACGTAACTCCACACGACCTGCTCCTTGGGTTTCTCTTTTGGAGCCATCCAATGCTCGAACTCGGTTTTATCGAACACTTGCGCCATATCCATGCGCTCAAGATATCGCTGAAGGAGACTAAGAGTTGCATCAACATCTTTAGCCTCCATTTCGCGAAGTCCGGGGGTAGAGGTGGTGTCCGGCAACTTGTACCGGATAATCTGGCGTTGTTTGGTGCTACCGTGAGGCAGGGGAGAAAATCCAACATCATACAGCTTTTCCCAGTTGATGGCGCGATGGAAATATCTGGCGGTTGAAACGGGGGTAGGCAATAGGGATCCAACAGTGTATACAGCCTGGAATGTACCTTCAACGTAGCAGCGGCGGGTGATCTCTTTGATGAGCACGGGCGCTAACCGCTTCGAGCGGAGCTTCTTGTGGACGCAGAGGAAGTTGACTTCAGAGCAGTTGAGAACCTTGTCGCGTACCCGCATCTGTATCGGGATGCCGGAGATGAATGCAACCAGCTTGCCCGAGGCGGTTGCGCGAACACCAACGTGCCATTCCTTTTTCCAACCGGGTGCCTTTAGAGCCCTGTGGCTGTTAGCTTAAGGCTCCTTTTTACTATTGCAATATTCTTACCAATTCAAGAACGACGGCGAGTATTTGAAGCGAAAAGTCGCATCCTTGTCCTCAACGTAGTGGTTGGTGAGCAGCTCATATACTTCTTCCAGCTGCTTCTCTTGTTCTAAATCCATAGTCACCCATTCAAAACCGGGATACATGGGGCTTGGGCTCTTGTCCACTTTTTCAATGTCAATTTCCTTGATTGGCCCGTCCTTGATCTTATCCTTGTTTGCCATTTCGTCAAAGCTGGGAACGGGCTGTGTCTTCCAAAACGCGTGACTGGCCATGTCTTTTTGGCTGCCTTGTGGTGCCAGCCCTGTGAGCATCTCGTTGAGGTTGAGCGTTTGGAGCAACTTTTGCAGGTCCTCCTTATTGTTCACTTTGCCCTGGAGTTCATTCGCAAGCGCAGGGTTGTTTGCGAGCAGCATGTTCATAGCTTCCTTGGGCAGAATTCCTCCAGCGGGCGCGTTCAAATCCGTGACCTCACCCGCCTTCCCCTTGCCGCTGAGCGCATCCTTTATCTTGTTCTTCTTGCTATTTTTCTTCTTTCTAGTTGCACCCTCGGCCCCTTCCGCTGTTCCAGTCTCCTCATCGCCGCTTTCGTTTGCAGACTCGGCCTCTGCTTGTTTGCTCGATTCGGCGACTGCTTCGGCGGCTATTTTGGTGTCGGCTTCGGGATCGGACACCTTGGAAGCTTCCTGAGGCATGTTTGGAGAATTGGGGAGGTTGTGAGGATGCAGCGGTAGTAGGTGTGGCGTGGAAGGGGGTATGGCTGTTGTCGTGTCAATTGGTAGCTCAGGAACAGGCAATTGGCGGCATTGCGTAGGTGGGGCATGGCGGGGTACGTAGAACAGCCCTGCCCTGATCGCCAACGCCATTGTTGGCACCTGCTTTGAACACTTACCAAGTCGAATTACTCGACCGTAACAATATGCAGGCCATCTCATTTGCAGACTTTCGCTATGTCGACACGCACGTGACCATTGTGAAAACCTTGGTGCTGCCTTTACTCCATACTAAACAGCCAGACAATAAACATGATGTTTCTCTTCTTCATGCATCCATCGTGTGAAACTTGGAATATATGCAGGCAAAAAAGCTTTGATTTAGAATTCTTTCTCTACTTCTAGTATACATGTGCTGATATGACTCCGTTGTCAATCTATGCCTCCACCAGAAAGAGCAAACTAAAATCAGGAAGAGCAGGCTGAAATCAAGAAGAGCAAGTCGCAATCAGAAAGAACACCCCGAAAAAACAAGACAACCGATACAAACATACCCATAAGAAGGAAGAAGAGAGTAGTGAAAAAGCCCAAGCTCCGGCGCGCACATGACCCATTCTCGAGTCCACTCATCATAAGAAAGCATCCACCACACATACCACTATCCCAAAGATCGCCGTGCTCTATTTATGTCATATCTTCTGTCCTTACTGAACGGAGCTATTCACCCAGGCGAACCCAGGTTTCAGCCGATTAGGAGCCACAAACGGGGACTATACCTGCTGCATCAGACTAGAAAGACGTCATCTAAGCAAAGTTCTTGTGCACTGGACAATCCCTCTACCTAGCCACATCCTCGCGCGCCGGCATTTTGTAGGAAGCAAAAGCCACTTACCCCTTGAACGATAGAGGTTCAAATTTTATATCAGTGACATATTTGGAGAGCTTCATGCGGGGGGAAGATGTGTCCTTGGGTTCTGCCGGTGTGGATTTAGGTTCCGGCGTAGCGTGAGCATTTTCGCTACATCCCCACGACTTCAGCCGGCGCTGAGCAGCAAAGTCTTCAATTTACGGTCCAAACAAGCTCTCAGGGTCTTTGAGAGGTCGAGGTTGCTTGGCGGAAATGTCGAAGGGATTCTTAGATACTTTGTAAAGCGGCATGCTCAAGCCAGGGATTGCCCCAGAAAAGACATAGTGGTCTTTGAGGAAAGGGTCGAAGCCGTTGGGGACTTTGCTGGGGAGACGGTTTCGGCGCTGCATAATGGTGAACATGCGGTGAGGCTCGCGTTCAATGTCCTTTACGAGTTTTTCCAGGTTGACGCGGTACTCTTTGCCCAGATTGTACTCTCTCCGAAATGTGGTCTCCTTATAGCCGATGTAGAGACTAATCTTCTTGTAGGGGACTGGAGTGAACTTGATGAAGCTGATTTGGTACAAATGATCGGCATTGAGCACATTAGGCTGCGTTCCATTGGTATTATTATAGTGTGCGTTTAGCATACTGTAGAGCAAGAAGCGGAAATAGTTATTATCATGGACAAGTTCCATAAGAGTACTTCGATAGCCAACGCACTTGTTGCCAAGCTCAAGTCTATTGGGAGAGTCTTGAGGTCTGAAGTCGGGTTTGGACTGACTTTGTGCTTGAGCAAGACGCGCTTCCGTTGCCTTGAGTCTCGATAGTAAATCAGCAGTCTGCCTCGAGGTGAATGAAGCTGTTTGAACATGGGCTTGCCCTTCTTCAGATCGATGCCGTATATTTTCAAAGCGAAGAAGACAGCGCAATGCTTGCACATCGTTTGAATGAGTAGCTTCGCGATCTGGACATACCCAAAAGGCATTCTGAAAAACTTGTTAATATTATTGAGAACTCTGAAGATGCATCCCAGAAATTACTTATAGCAGTTCATCCAGGCGGCCCACGTTACTTTATTTTCGTCGAGGCCAAAGATGACTTGTACAGTGACATAAAAGACTTCCATGGTGCGAGGCCAAATCCACTCCAAGTAGCGAATTCGAAACTTAATTAATGGATCTAAAAGATTCCAAGCGAATGATATCAAACTAGTCGCCATGAAGACGCCTATGATCAGGTCCAGAGTGAAGTAGTGTGGAATCGCGAGCGAGGAGAGCAGGTAGGCGCATTCTTCCAGCACCGATGAAGCGCTGGACGATTGACCATAAGTGAGTGATCCAGTCGAATGCGGGTAGTCGTAGGAGCCGAGCGTAGGACGACTAGCTGGAAGCACAAAAGTGGAAGTGGTGACTGGAAGCGCTTGGTCGATAGCGGTAGCGGGGACTGAGTTGGCCATTTAGTCAGTATCATTACTAGTGGTATGAAGACGATCAGGTGCAACTTAAACAAGGCCAGTATCATCTTGACTGGCCACATGTTTGGTGAGATTAGTGTGAAATTGTATCGAATTTGTCAGTGCGAAATTGTTGTGTAGTTATATCAAATCAATCCATGCGATATTGGCGTGGAGTTGTATAGATATCTGCCAGTGACCAACACCTGTCTTTCACACCTATATACCCCACGGAGACACTAGATTAGATCGGCTCCAAAAACCTTTCCGTGGTTGCCTGGCGAAATCGAAGATTCTGGGTTGGGTGAGTGAATGAGATATGCGGCGTGGAAGTCATTTCGGCGGGCGAGAGTAAAAGTGAAAGGGGAAAGGGACGAATGAGAGCATGCGAGCTTACCAAATATGTAGTAGGATGAAACCAATGACGACGGGACAGCATCTTCAAGAGTTGTATTGATGCCTGGTCTGCATGTCAATTCGAGGATGAAGAGTTGTATGTATGCTTATGTGTTTGTTTTGGAACAAGATGGCTGAGTTTTGGCGTTAGCTGACTATGATTTCTTGGCCATCTCCCTGTCTCATAGCTTCACACTCCAAAAACAAGCGCTGCGCAGAGACTTTTATTCTTTGTACAACTTTTCCAGTTGGAGCTTGTATTCAATGCAGTATGCTAGTTAAAAAAATCCTTCCTATGCTACTAGATAAGACTGCTTTTTGCAACTTCATCTTAGGGTATATCCAGTGGTACAAAAACATTAGATCCAGTCCAAGGGTCATGACAAATGTCCACAGGACGGGTATATTGGGAAACGTTTTTAAGGACAGTAGATGAAGAAAAATGGCCAGTTGTGTGCTGCCGTCGGCGCACTGGCTTAGATGTTGTTACACGGGATTTGACAAAAATGAAAATAGTGGTTCGGTTTGTATGGTGGATTAGAAACGCAAAAAAGGGTATCGCTTAGCAGATAACACAAAACGGTGCGAATGAGCAGACATTGAGTCACAATGCTCAAGAGGTGGATGAGGAGGGGGGTTTCGCCTGTATCGTAGTTCCATTTCCAAACTTGATGGTGAAATCCACCAAGTTCAGTTCGAAAGGGCCGACATCGACGGTTCCAGATTTAGTATTGCCGTTGCGATTGTCGGTGAGTAGGGTCTGTATGGATTCTTGTGCATTGGCAGCAACGTCTAGACTACGACTTTCCTGAAACGCAAATAGAACAGCGATACGGCCAAGGTCAAGTGCATCGACATTGCTAGAGATGGGCTGCGTGATCAAAGCATTCGTGCCACCCGAGTTCTGGTTGCCAGAAGCTCCGTTTTGCCTGCTCTGGCCGACTGTCTGGCGCTTGACTTGCTGGCCTGGGATTTGCGCAGGACGGGGGCGATGAAGAGCTGACAGTGTCCGTGAAGGATGGAATGTTGTCCGCAAATCCATGGAGTGCAGGTGCTGTGGTACAGATCGAGAAGCCAGGCCGTTAAATGTTATCAAGGCGTTCTCAGCTGCGCAGCTTAGAGAAAGAGTTGAGAACAGTGACAGGATAAGAGTTGCATTTAGGGGCACGTTGAAATTAGTCGGGGCTTCTTCCATCAAGCGCGGAATACCGGAGCCCATGGTAGCGTTGTTCGCCGTACCCGCAATACTGGTGGTTGTGCATCCAGTGGCATCGTCGTTGGTGCACGTGCGTCCTGTAAAGCCGTTGGTGCAGATACAGCTGCATGACATATCCGCGTTGAGTATTGCAACACCTTCGTTTTGACAGGTGATGACACCAGAACATTGACTGTCTCCTGAGCCGGCTGTCGGAGCTGGAACGGCCGCGCCATTTGTAGTGCTCGCACCACTGTTACCATTGTTGCTTCCTGTGTTATCTTGGGCAGCGCTGCTACCAGCCGCCCTGTTCTGGTTGGGGATGACGACCAAGACAACCGGGATGACAATTGCTGCAGCGATGATGAAAAGCAAAACTATGAGAAGTGTGATAAATGTCCATAGTGGCATGCCACAACATCTTCGGCGTTTCTGCGGTTTCTCGCTTTTAGCATCGTTGTTTACGAAGACGCGGTCTGAGTTTCTGACCGAAGGCCAATCAGAGTTGCCGCCATTGCTGGCGTTTGGAGTAGCCCAACCCGATCGAACTGGGGTTTCCTGGCCGGGTGGAGGGAATGCTGCAAGCATTTCAGATAGACCAGACTGTCGCCCATTGTTCTTTTCGGGGGCGCCACTTTCCCAAAAGTCCATGCCAAGTCGACTAGCTGTACGTCCACGGTCGAGATTAGATGCAAGTCGTGTCGCTCTCCGAATCAGATCCGGCAAACTTGTTAGACTACCACGCGCCTCAGCGTCACGAACAGCATCCATGTCGAGTCTCAGAGGCCGTCGTGTGTCAGCGCGGTCCCCCAGTGCGATTGGGTGTAATTCTTGTTGAAGCGGCGACGAGGTTCCCCCCGCTGCGGACTTCATTCTGAACGTTTGTAGCGTGCTTATAGATTCTGACGAAGTCGACCTGCTCAAAGGTGACCTAGCCCTTCCAGGAGAAGAGCCATCTCTTGATGAAAACGCTGCTGCCCCTAGTCCCATTGCAGCAATTCCGGAAGCATCCGTCCTTGTTTTATTCATACCATTCTTCTTGTCACCAGAAGCCTCCACAGATCTGATGGTCATGAGCGATGGCTTGGTTCGCCTACCCAAACTGGCTTGTCGCACGAGACCTGGTGACGGCTGGACAAGGCCCCTTTGGTCATCATGCTCGCTGGCGGAAAGGGTGTCTATGTTGCTATCGATTGTTCCTTCTTCGTCGGAAAAGGGGTCGTCGTCTGGGTAGAAGGCATCTCCATTGCTCGGAAATACATTGCTCGATGCAAAAGAACCTCGTTGTGACTGAATTGCTGTAGAATGGGACTCTGACTCCTCGACGATGGGTGACACATAAGACATTTGTGTGTAGTATGATGAAGGTCCTCTTCGCGCAGAGGGTGGCGGGCCTATACTTGGAAATCGTCGGGCTTGTTGTATGTTTGGCATGGGCGGCTGGGGTACGGGGAAATCGGGTATGGATCCGATCGAAGAATCTGACGCAATAGATGACGTGGTAATTGGACGCGAAGAAGATTGAAATGAGCCCGGTGACAGGTTGTCATTGCGTTGTGAGAAGCCCGGGGAAAGCGGAGAGGCCGTGTCTGGTGACAATTGCTGGATTGGAAAGTCTTCGGACAGTGGGCGAGGGTCTTGTCGTGGTGCCCGGAGCCTTTTGGGCGAACGTGGCGGAATGTCAGGAGCGGGATCTACTCTCTCTGTTCTGCTGCTAGGAAGGGGCCATTGTGGTGACGGAGAGCTCGACTCTATCTCATTTCTGCTGTCTGGCACAATCCTTATTGGGGATGGCCCAGCCTTTTCCTGAGAATATTGCGAGACGAGTTGGTTGGGTCGGCGGGGGAGACCGATGATCTTTGAAGTGTCTGGGAGCTGTGTCCTCTTTTGCGCGGCCTGCATTCTTTCCCGAGCTGCCCGTACTGAGCCCGGCTTCGAATCTCCATCTCTTTCTGGGTCCGTCGCACGGTATGCTCCGGCGCCCAGCCTCGGGTCGTAACTCATGAATTGAACGTGGAAATGCTGACGGCAGGTGTGTCAATCGACACTGGTCTGCTGTGGATGGACGATGCGCAACGCAAGGCTCCCAGGTCTAGATAGAAATGAATGAAAGTAGGTCAAGGTGATAACGGTAATCCGGACGAGCCGTCGAGTTGTGAAAGGAGTTGATTACAGGTATGGCTGCGCGACCACTGAGGCATATGCAACTGCGGCAGGACGGCCAATGGCCAGTGCGAACATGTAAGACGCACAGTAGTCAGTTAGAATACTTGCTGTTTGAATAATGGTCCAGGCAAGTTCGCGAAATAGTCCGGTAAGATGGTGGATGAAGGTGACAGCTGGGAACGAGAACGAACGATCCGAGACAGTGGAAGGTCGCGAATCCTTGCCCAGCAGATAGCCGGTTACCAGAAGGCTTGGTGAGACAAAGTCTTTAGGATTGGCACGATGGAAGAATGCACTGTATCAGACATTGACAAGCCTAGAGAGATGCAAGTCAGAAGAGGTTACTCGCATGAGAAATGATACCCAAGCAGGCCTGCCAGGGCGGCGCAAACAAGAAAGTCGACGACAATGCAGAGTACAACAGGGCTGCTATGAACAGCGAGTCCATGCATTCCAGGCTTCGCAAGCCTAATACGAACACGGCGGAAGCCCAGGCAGGCAGGCACAAGACGATGTGACGTTGTCCGTTGCAGGCGCGTGGCGCTGATCCCAACCAGGTTTCAAGAGGAAAAAATCCATGTACGTACCGTGAGAGGTGGTCGGACGAGCGCAGTCCACAGTCTAGGCAATGGGGATGCGAAGATGGTATTCTTGTTGACTGGTCATGGGGTGGGCGCGCGAGAGTGGTGGTGGTAGTGGGTAGGCCGTTAGGCTAATATAAGAAGCATGCATATAGGTTGTATGTACAGGTGGTAAATGCGGAAGCTAAGCTTCGCAACGGCACGAAAGGGAAAAAAAGAAAAAAAGGCAAAATCAATGGGATTCACAGGGAGATGGCTATGGGCCGGGTAGTTGAATGAGCGTCGAGCTCGCGGAAATGGACGGAGAGTGAGGACCGGGGTGAATGGAAAAGGTGAGGGTGGGTAAGAAGGGACGAGGCAGTCAAGGCAGCGACGGTGTGTCTGCGACTACAAAGACTTTGGCAGCGGAGGGGGGTGGGAAAGCAGCCAGGGCTGAGGGTGGGACAGGCAAGGTTGGCATGGTTCAGAGTTTGGGCGCACTGACTAGAAGAAGTGTGGTGCAGGAAGCGAAGACGCCACTGCATCCGCGGTCGGCTCAGGGGTCTCGGAGTCGTCACTGGCGACGAGGTGCAGCATGGTGCGACAGGCACGAGCGCACACTCCCGTCCAGGGAATGAGGTGGCGAGGGTCCCCGAGGATGGGCCATTGAAGATGACGATGGGCCAGAGATTATAATAATGATAGCAGGCCCAGACAGCCCGCAGGCGTAAGCCGCGAGATGGCGCTAAGCCTTTACTGCGTAGTAGTTCTGGCCCACGAGGCTGGCACAGGGCCGTGGCCGTATTTTGGGCTCTTGGTGACTGGCGGGTGTTTTGTTGTTGTGTCTTGTTGTTGTTTTTGTTGTTGTTGTTGTTGCTATTGTTGTGGTGGTGATTGTGGTGATGGTGGTGATGGTGGTGGTGGTGATGGTGGTTGGGGACCCTGTACCTGCAGAGTACGCGTATAGTATAGACAACTGCCGCAATGGCGCGTCCACTAATAGCATTGTCTAACCATCCAGCCAACCAAGCCCAAGAATCGGTCTTGACAATCATCTCCAGCCAAGACGGCCCTTTTGGGCCCTATTGCCTCGGAAGGCGCTGTTTTGGTGCCAACCGATGCGGCCGCTGCAGGTGTCACGAAGTGTCGCTGCAAGCCTTCTGATCGTGCGAACGCTGCGTTAATATTAGGTCGCTAGTAGCGGTGGCGTGCTCGGCGCACATGTTAGTTGACAGGCCGGATGATTCAAGGAGCCATTGCACTGGGGGAGCAGCCAAGAGCAAGACTGGGCATGTTGTCATATTGTCTGCGGGCTGCAATCAATGCGAGGTTCATGGCATACTACGTGGTATATGGCACGTATCGAATGCACGGTGCTTAGTCCCCGCCCGTTCTGGCTCGCCTTATTGACATGCAAGCGGGTGCACGTGACGCGGCAAAGACATTGTCTCCATCTACTATCACTACAGTACGCGGCAACGCAAAGCAAACAAGACAAGACAAAAGAAATGATGACGCTATTGATTCCGGCGTCGCTAACAAGCAGCCACGCCCGTCTTTGCCGTGGCTCCTTGCACCGTGTGCCCAAGTAGTACGACGTCATCCATCACCATCACTATCACAACCCAACCCCCAGCAGTGTCATGGCAGTCAAATGCGCATGGCCTACCACTCGCCAGTGCTGCATTGTGAAGAATGCCATGTATGCGCCTGTCCCCCAGCACTAGTAGCAGCAGGAGCAACAACAAAATTAGCAACAACAACAACAACAGGCCTGGCCATAGTGTCCTGTAAGCAGGCACGACGGGCAGTGGCACCATGCAGCACCTTTGATCAACCATCATGCCGCGTCCCACGGCTCATGTCGAGCCTGAGTCATCCCTCATGTAACCGAACCCCCACGAGACGTTTACCGTTGGCAGGGAAAAAGAAATTCCACGAGTGCTGTTGCTGACTACTAGCTCATCATCCACCATGGCCTCATCGTCCCGAGTTCGTCATAGAACCTCTACCCACCGGCTTTACCTCCTCTGCCAGCCTCTTTAACTTTACCACAGGCCATTGCAGTAGTAGACGCAGTCGGTCTCACCGGCACCGACAGAGATAACATCAGCACACCTGTAACACCCGACGACCGCTTCAAAACTCGGCCCTTGCGAAACAATAGCGCGGAATCCTCTCTCGATGCAGCAGCAGCTGCTTCACCGAATCGCGCATATGCACATCCGTGCTCGCACCACGACTCCGCAAATTACCCAAATATCCTTCCCAATACACTACCTCTCAAGCCAGCAGAGTCACGCCTTGGGCCTGTCTCGCCCTTGGGGCTAGCCAATGTCCGCATTCGTCGTTCTCACCACGGCTCACTACTGCTTCAGTCTCCCGCGCGTGCTGGCCACGCTGCCCGCATGAGGCAGCCTTTTGAAGATGCTAGCCGTGAACAGCAAACACTGCAGCCAGCACATTTGCCAAACATTTTAGCAAAAGCATCGTCGCCGCTAGCTCGACGTGGCCACGTGCACAGCCATTCGCAGCAAGCCACCTCCCCCGTTCGCCGACTAGAGTCTCTATGCATGTCAACGACGCTATTACCAGGCCTTCAACCAGGTTTCACAAAAACATCGGAACAGAGTTCTGAGTCCTGGTCCAACGATTCCGGCTACCTGATTCCAGGCTCGCGTGGTAAACCCAATCCAAAGCCTGCCCGCGCCTTTGTACTTGATGACCGCATCTCCAAGTGGCTCACTGGCGTTTCAACGCCAAACGGCCATGAACCTTGTGCCAAGCTTCCCCAACGAAATACTTATCCCAGGTCGCAATTCTGTCAGCGCTCGTCCTCGAATTTCAGTGAAACGGCTTCGAGAAGCGGTAAAGAGACGCTAGAAGCACCTTCAGCAAACACCGTTACCATACGCGATGTCTTCCATATTCGCACAGAGTCTACTATCCGCCCCGCAACACCACTTCGCTCGCGTCCCCGTGCTGCTAACCATCAAGCCTCGTCCTCTGATCCTAATATCCAGCTCAGCCCTCTAAGCCCAAACGTCTGCATCGAGCGCGGTCCATCGCGCTACCACTCTTCCCGCAACTTACACAGTGCTGCCTCTCCCACCAAATCTCTCTGCGTGTCCTTCAAGGAAAATGCCGCTCCGACTACTTCTCACCACGCACGTGGCAGTAGCGGCGGTGCCCAGGAATCCCCTTGCAAAATCGGCATCGGAACACGATTCCAGCACCCAAATCATACTCTCCATACAAGCCGGGGAATACGGACACGACATGTGGATCCGCAAAGCTCCGTCTGACAAACGCATCACCATCTCAAAGAAGCGCGAGGAAAATGGGGATACACAGACGCTCGGTAAGCAAAAAGCATGAAAGAGAGGTAATACAAAATAGTACTTGTGTAATCATATTATCATTACTATAACACCAGCGGTTCCCCGTACATATTCAGATAAATAAGCATCTTGCATTAGTTGCAGGGGGAAGGAGGAGTGTGGCAAATTCAATCCAATGAAATTATTAGGGCAAAAAAAAAGGGTGGAGAGAGGATTAGTGCATTGTTTTTGCCCTTGTTCACATCATATATTACTTTTGTTTCCCCCAAACAAAACGTAAATAAAGTAAATATATAGTAAAAACTCGGGCCCTTAAAGCTTTAAAAAAAGATGACATCCTTATTCATGCCTTTTGTTTCCCTGTTCAAATCATCAATCACGGACAATTCTGCAAATCTGGATCTTGGCTTTACCCGCCCGCAAAACGAGGGCTTCCCAGTCGACCAAATAGTGATTCGGGTTGACCTCCTTGCCGGGTTCGATAGTGGCCCATTTGAGCGCAGTGGGGTTATCGACGGAGCCCGAGTTGGGCACGATGACGTACGCGCCTTTTTTGGCAATGAGCCGACTGGCTTCTGAGCGCGACGAGGCGAGCCCTGCGGCGTAGAGGATGTGAGGGAAGGATCCTGGTGCGAGCATGGACAGAGGTATGGTGACGATGTGATTGTTTGAGGGCTTTGGGGGCGGAGATGTTGCTCCGGCGGGCGTTGTAGCCTGGGCTGGGGAGCTGGTAGTCGCGTAGGCTTGCTTGTATTCTAAGAGCTCTTGTTCTTTCTTGCTGAGTGGTGCCTCGGCGCCCGACGACGATGATGGTGACGCATCGGTACCCTTGCTGCTGGAAATGGCAGTTCGGAGGGAGAGGAGGGAGAAGGTATTTGTGCCTTGGCCGAAGGCGTCCTTGTGAGCTGCCTCAGCTTTCTTTGCTGCGGCTGCGCCGTGGGCTAGCTCGACGATTTCACGTGCGAGGATGTGCTGGGCCAGGCGCTTTGACGGGTCTTGGGATTGCTGTGACATGAGCAACTTGATAGAGTCGAGGGAGAGGAAGGTGAAGAGTTTGAGGTAGCGCTCTACGTCGGCATCTGCGGTGCGCATAAAGTACTGTGGTGCGAGTTAGTTGAGGAGGCCATTTGGTGTCAAAGTAACAGATGTAAGTACCTGGTAGAGGTCAAATGAGTTCAGCATCTGGCCATCCAGCCAGACAGCATTGCCAGCACTCTTCCCAAACTTCTCGCCAGAAGCAGTTGTAAGTAGCGGCGTTGTGAGCCCATACGTTGCTACGCGTGGATCCTCTTCTGCCGCTCCTTCATCCATGCCATATATCTTGCGCATATGGCTGACAGCACCCATGCCCGCAATAATGTTGCCATACTGATCAGAGCCACCGATTTGAAGCTGAACACCCTGGTTCTTATACATGCTCCACCAGTCGTAGGCTTGGAAGAGGGGGTAACTGAATTCGGATATAGCCATACCTTCGCCGCTTTCCATTCGGAGCTTGACTCTGGTGCATGCGTGAGAAAGCAAGTCTGTACGACAGTCGGCTGGAACTTACGAATCGCGACTGAGCATAGCGCCCAGGCGCATGCCAGAGCCCAAGTCCCTCATCAGTTCCACTGCGCTGAGCTTTTCAAGCCATTTGCGGTTGTTGAGAATATCTTGCTTCCGGCTCGTCATCTGCGAGAACTGGTGCTTGATGCCCAGGCACTTGACATTGGTCCACAGCTTCTCAAGCTGTCGCTGTATGCTCTCCACGTTCATGGATTGCACGTTCTCCGCCTGGCGCGAGCGTGCTGTCGTTCTGCCAGAAGGATCTCCAATCTGAACAGTACCTCCACCCAACTAACCCATGATTAAAAGCCATTGTGCGTGACGGATCGCGGGGAGCTCACCAAGCTCACGGTGTAGTAGCCATGCAGGTACATCCAGTACAGCGCCATCAGAGGGAGAAGATGACCGACATGCAGAGAGGGTGCCGTCGGGTCTACGCCAACATATACACCAATGCGCTTTTCTGTGAGCAGCCAATTGAGCTCCTTGCGTCCACTGTAAATTCTCAGTATAGTCCTGCCATGGCTGTCTTCTCCTTGCCATGCTTACCCAGCAACATCCTTGACGAATCCTCGCTCTTCAAGCACGCTCAGCATGCTCTGCTGTATTCCCGCTCGCACCCTGCCCGCTTTCTCTTCCCATTGTGCCTGTCTGGCTGCTGGGTCTGATTCCTCGTCTGCCCACCTCTTTGCTGGTCGCTCACCGCGCGCCAAAGTAGACTGCTGCCGTATGCATTGTCGACACACGAGGAACCGTGGTCTGGACAGTTGTCTCCAGGATGACATGGCTGCCAATTGCACCGCATCGTACCTGGCCCCAGGTCAAAAATGTTCCGGCCTGCCAAGCGGGAGCGAGCTCGACACCGATTGGCTGAAGCTCAGAGCTCCCTGCAGCTTCCCCGACATCTCCGCATCCGCATCCCATCCACATCCGCACACGTCACATGCACTGCCCTTACGCATGATGCTACTGCTACAGTTAGTGCCTACATGTGCACCATTTATCTCCTAGCTGCAACCTCAATCAAGCATCAATTCACCCTCATTACCTCCATCTCTAGTCGTTTTGCCTGATCGTGTCTTCCTGTTCTACCAACCCTACACTAAGCACGGCTTACTCTTGCACCTCACCTTGAGCTTTGCTTGTCCAGTGTAACGAAACCCCCTGTTTTGCCACCATGTATGCCTCACTTACCTGCCATCCGCCGTTGGGTCAGACAACGACCATCGCTTCAGATAGAGACTCCGTGAGTTCAAGGCTGCTCTGGGTGCTAGGCTTGGTTCTAACGTCCTGTCAGGTTAAGTTCACAGTAGTCATTGAGAGCTCTGTTGGCTCAGAAAAGAGCTGGGAAGTTGCTCTATGGCACAATTTCCATGCCTCTGATCAATGGACCAGCTCTAAGTTTGAGCCCAACCTTGAGCCAACTGTGGTATGAGCGGTTGTAGCACTACATATGTGTTGAGAAAGCTGATAGTCTCAAGACGGCGGTCAGCCCACACCGAACCGATTTAAAACGTCAGTGCTTTACATTTGAACTCACGGGCCACCCGAAGCACGGTTCTTCAGTATCGTACACGGTTACCTTCAGATCAGGAAAGGTATGTTCTAAAAAGGTTATTGTCATTTACTCGTCACCTGACCGCCATTGCTTGTTGCATATTAAAAAAACGAATGAACTTTATTGCCTCCTCAAGGACTCAATTGACAATTGCAGGACGAGCCATGGAAATGGGCAAATGAGCACTTCTCAACTTCCGATGGCCATCTCATCTATCAATCACCAGAACCATTGGATGATAATTTGACATGGTATCTTGAAAATCTTCCGCCATTTTTCGCAATCTCAAAGGAGCAAAGTGACACACCTAATACTCAGTTATGGGATATTTTCTACCCAATCGGAGCAGCCTCTGGAAAAACAGCCGGTCAATCACGCGAAAAACTGGGCAAGCCTACGAACCTCTCTCGGTGGTTTGCGGCAATTCGCCTGTGGGCTCCGTGGATTGCACCTAGACAAGGCAAGGATCGCTTCCAGCCTGACAAAGAGGCCATCTTGGCTGCATTTGAGCGACATGACGGGTCACACTTGGTGATTTTAGCAATCAGTGGAGTTGGGGATGTTCTCACTACGCTCAATCACGATGGGGTTGGAAATATCGTAATGAATTCCACAAACGATGCTGACAAGGATGGAACCGTTCGCCTTGCTGCTGCGGTTGGCAAGAGTGTGGAAGATGCAATCGCTGCCTCAATGTACTATGCACGCAGGCTCGTAATGGCCTACGAAGAATCTACTGGGCATATCGATGAGGAGACGAAGGCTCTGGTCGACGAATTTAAGCCCCAGTGGCTAGAGAACTGGTACGATGGATTGTCATACTGTACCTGGAATGGGCTGGGCCAGAAACTCACGGAGGATAAAATCTTCGATGCTTTGGAATCTCTACGCGAGAACGAGATAAATATCAGCAACCTTATCATCGACGACAACTGGCAATCACTAAACACGGAAGGTGGCGATCAGTTCGACAATGCATGGATGGAGTTTGAAGCCAACAAGAATGGCTTCCCCCGCGGTCTCAAGGCTACAGTGGGCCATATCCGAGACAAGTACAAGCACATCAAACACGTCGCAGTCTGGCATGCCATTTTCGGCTACTGGGGTGGTGTAGCTCCCGAAGGACGTATTGCAAAGGAGTATAAGACGACAACTGTCAAACTCAAAGACGGAGTCTCAGGTGGTGAGATCATGGTAGTTGCCGAAGAGGACGTCGACCGGTTTTACAAAGACTTTTACCAGTTCTTATCTTCTTGCGGAGTTGACTCTGTAAAGACAGACGCACAGTTCTTCCTCGACGAACTCCAAGACGCAGACGACCGACAAAAATTGGTCAAATCCTTCCAAGACGCCTGGTCCATCGCTCAGCTCCGCTACTTCTCGGCACGAGCAATATCCTGCATGTCCCAAGCACCCCCCCTAATATTCCACTCTCAGCTCCCCTCGAACAAACCGCGCATGCTCCTTCGCAACTCGGACGACTTCTTCCCCGAAGTCCCTGCCAGCCACCCCTGGCACATCTTCTGCAACGCCCACAACTCTCTCTTGACCCAATACCTCAATATCCTCCCAGACTGGGACATGTTCCAAACCAGCCACGACTACGCCGCCTTCCACGCCGCCGGCCGCTGCGTCAGCGGCGGCCCCATCTACATCACCGACGTTCCCGGCCACCACGATATACACCTCATCTCCCAAATGACAGGCAATACTCCGCGCGGCGACACCGTCATCCTGCGGCCCCACACCGTCGGCAAAAGTACATCCGCCTACAACGCCTATGATGACCCGGTCCTCCTCAAAGTCAGCACATACGTCGGTAGAGCACACACGGGTGTCTCTATCCTCGGCATCTTCAATTGCACCCCCAAACCTGTATCTGAAATCATTGCCCTCGACGCTTTTCCCGGCGCGGAAAAGGGGACGTACGTGATCCGCTCGCATACGGATGGCCAGGTCAGCAAGCCGACTAGTGTAGCTACCAACGCAGCGTTTGTGCATCTTGACGTCGCAGTACGGGGCTGGGAGATTTTATCTGCGTTCCCGCTGCAATCGTTTACGCTGGAGCGCGGCGAGGGCCTCGGTGCGAGCGGTCCTAAACACATCAACGTGGCAAATCTAGGTGTGCTAGGTAAAATGACGGGGGCCGCCGCGATTATCAACTCGGATTCATACATTGAGCGGAGTTCAGGGCGTTTGAGGGTTTGGACGAGCTTAAAGGTTTTGGGCAAGTTTGGTAAGTCCCCCGTCTACGTATCTTTTTTTTCGGTAATGTGGATTGCTGACAGTCGTGTATAGGGTTGTATGTTTCGGATCTCCCGAGTCGATCGATTGAGAATGATTTTTTTGCTGTGCTGTTTGGACGCCCGATTCCGCTGCATTGTGTAAGTGTGAGTAAAGGATGCGAGAATGTGCTTGAGATTGATACGGTGAGGGCGTGGAAGGAGACGGATTCAAAGGCGGGGTGGAGCAATGAGGTTGTTGTTGAGGTTTTTATTCGATGATTGAAATGACTTGGAAATACGGGGAAAAGATGCATTCTGAGTTTTGCGGGGGGGTTTTCTTACATAGCATCATGAAGCCGTTGTCTAAACTGTGTGAGCTGTGTATCGGTTCAAACTTGATATCCTCATCATGATTGCAACACATCATCATTCCGGCGCCTACTCATTTCCTCAACAGATGTATAATGTTCAAGGCAATAAAACTTTCAGGTATCTCGACCAAACGTAAAATACATAAGCAAGCATAAACGCTACCATCCGACGCCGAAGAAACAGGATCGCTCATTGGGAGAACAAACAAGGCCAAGCCAGACATGAACAGTTTATGCACTTTTTTTTTCTCTTTTCTTCGTCAGACTGTTCCATACCAGCAGTGTCATTAACAAGACGGCGTTTCGTAACGTCTCTCCTTGCTCATATGTCACATAATTGACCTTCATTCCTGCATCACCAGTTTATCTTTCTCTCTCATGGATTTCCGACTTGAAGCACGCATCATAACTTGACGCCCCAGATACCGCGTCCACCAGCAACACCGACCCATTCGCCGCCTTGTCCAGTCAGTGCGCTCTGAGGAGCCCAGCTGAGGTTGCCGACTTCATAGTCGCATCGCCAGCTAGCGTACGGTCCCTTTTGGCCGACCGGCGCATTCTGCTGGTTTGCAGCGCCATTTGCCGGGTGCGAGTTTGCAGGTGGAGGTGGAGGCTGTGTTGAAGCATGTTCACCGCTGATTGTAGCACCATTGTTTGCGTGTAGCAGATCCCATATCAAGACGAGCGAGTCGTCGGCACCTGACGCGAGCATTCCTCTTCGAGAGGGGTTCCATTCTATACTGTTGACAGCTGCAGAGTGACCGCGAAGCTCGAGCAGAGCTTGGCCGGGTTGTCTAACATCGAGGATACGGATGAGGTTGGAGTCGGCGGCAAAGGTAGCAAGGAGATGTGAGTCGTGTGGGGAAGCGGCGAGTCGGAGCAGCGGTGGAGCATACGACATGGTCTGCTGTGCTTTGGTCGGAGACATGCGGCCAGTTGGCGAGCCTGTGTAGAGTTAGTTATTCGTGTGCGAAGGAAAAAAAAGTGTACCAACCCTTGTCTCTATCTGCTCCCTTGTCGGAAGGCTCGTAAATGATTGTGCTGTGTTCGAGGCTGCGCAGATCGAACATGCGCACACTTCCATCAGCACCACAGCTCACAAAGACATCGACACTGCCTGCGCAGAAGCGAACGTCAAAGACCTCTTTGTCGTGGGCAATCAATTGTGTCTTTGCTGTAAGAGAGGGTATATCCCAAATTGTGCAGGTTGTGTCTATGCTGGAGGTGATGATGAGCTTTGGCGACATGGTGTTCCAGTCAAGGGACGTTAGCGGGGCGGTATGCTCTGGTGTCTTGGAATTGGAGAGGAGCGCAAGTGGTGTAAGCTTAGGAAGCTGAGGCTCTCGTGTATTCACAGATGATGAGCGTGTGATGGTGTTGCTCGTGGTGTTTCCAGAGGCTTGAGGTAGCGACCACAGGCGCAGGTGGTCGCCAGACGTTGCGAGGAGGTCTGTCGACTGTTTTTGTGACGAGGGCGGCTCCCACAGCATGCGTGTGACTGGGAAAGAGCATGTGGCTTCGGCAATGGCGTTGTATTCAAGGCCAAAAGGGGTTGCGCCAGGGGCGGAGACATCTTGGGGCGCTATCTGAGTGTCGAGGATGCGGATCTAAACGGCGCATTAGTTGAGACCTCATCGTTCCCAAATGACTGCTTACAAAGTTGTGGTTGTCTTCTAGGTAACTGCCCACGGCCATCTTGCCGGCGCTGTTGCTCCCCGATACATTCCACTTGCACCAATCGAAGGCGTATATGCTCCAGGGGGCGAGGTAGTTGCTGTTGGAAGGCACCTTGTTCATATCGCCGAGGGTCGAGTTGCTGTGGCCCGCATTCTCAGGCTCCATATTCGAGTTTGCACGTGGTCTAATATCCGCGAGGCCGAGGGGGGATTGGGATGCGGCGCCCGAAGGGGTCGTAGGATAGTACTTTTGCGCGGGTGTGCCGGCGGCGTACTTGGGCTGCTGTTGCTGCTGCTGCTCGGGGGTATTAGAAAAAGGAATGTATTTCTGGTCGGGGCCCAGGCCAGCTGGGCTGGAGCGCGAGTACGAGTGCGACGAGTGGGGGGAGTGCTGGGACTGGCTGATTGTGTTTGAGCGCGTGGGTAGTGTGTACTGCTGAGCGTTTGTGGCTATCTGCGTCTGGGAAGGCCCAACGGGGGCAGTGTAGGAAGTGGCAGGGCCGGGTCGCTGCTGCTGCTGTTGCGGCTGCTGTGACGGTTGTGGCTGCTGTGGCTGCTGTGGCTGCTGCTGCTGTTGCTGCGACGCCGCACCGCTTGCAGGCTGAAGACTGCCGGGCACTGTGGGAGAGGCATACTGGCTGTTTTGTGGGGTGCTATGGTCAAGGTTGATGTTGGGCGCCGACCGATAGGTGTCGGGCGGGTTGTACATTTGCTGACCCGACGTCGCTGGGGGAGGCACTGAGGCATGTTGGCCTACTGCCGCCGACACATGGTGCTCTTCGGGGGCGCGCCCTCCCATGCTGGGCACCTTATGTCGCGGCGTGTCGAAGCTCGAGTTTGCAGCTGGCGGTGCCGTGGATGCCATGTACGCCTCACCCGGTGCTTGGGCATTGCCACTGCTTCCTGGCAGAAAGGCATCGGTGCCCGCCCGTGTGGTGCCCTGTGTTGCTGCACGCAGATTGCCTCCAGGCGCTCCTATGCCTGCGGATGGGGGAGATGGTTATCAGCTGGTGTTCACGCAAAGTGCCCCCGGAAGCCTACATACTCCCAAGCGCCGAAGCGGCGGCATAGATGCCCTGCGCCGGGTCGAGGGGCGCATTCTGGTGGTGGTGTCCGAAGGGCATGGCGCCTGCAATTCCTACCGCGCTGGCTCACCAAGAGAGAAAAGAAAAACAAAGTGACGGGCAACAGTTGCGGCGTGGAGTCGTCTGGGAAAGCGACATGTGCGGTTGGCGTATGTACAGTCCCTGGGCGGCCCTGTCTCGGCAAATGTTCCCCACCACCCCTCCAACCAACCCTCCCCCCTTCACGCCCAGGGCGGGAAAGAGGACGGGCATTGCATTAGAGCCCCCGCAATCCATGCTCCCTCTGCTCGCAAGACGTGTTGCATTCAACTCTGTCTCTGTTCCTATCACCTCTTTGGTTCGTCTGGTGATTGCTCGTCATTTTGTAACCATGCCACCCTCACGCAAGCCAGTCTACCGTGCCCTGTTGTTGCTGCCGCCTGCACCAGCTCCGTCATCGTATGCAACACTCAAGGCTGCATACAACGCCCCAATATGCACCGTTCTGAAAGAGCTGGCAGCTTCACAGTCTAAATCACAGGGGCATACCCTCTTGGAAATTGCTTTGCCATGCCCGCATCTGTATGGACATCTTGATGCGCCGCGGGGACCTTATTACGCCATCACGCAGCAGCTAGTCGCTGACCTCTACAAACTCATTTGCATCACGACAAGCAGGCACGCTATCGATACCGAGGATGAGGAAGGCATTGACGCCCGCATTGTGCTGGTGGCATACCCAAGAGACGGTCACCTGACCGGGCTCCTGCCGGATGCTACTCCAGAGCAGGAACTCCAAGGTCCAGTCGTCGACATGCATGCACTAGCTCGCAGCCCTCGGCCATGGCACATAGTCTATTCAGTCGAGAGTGAACAAGGCGAGCAAGTGCTGAAAGCCTTTACATCTCTAGCCAAGTCGCAATGTGCCGTGAACAAAGTCCGAGGCGGACTAGTGAGTGTAGACGCTTCGTCGCCAGAGTCGTCTCTTCAACAGGCCAGTGCAGCCACGAACCACATCTCAGTAGCTGTTGGAGGAACTTTTGATCATCTCCATATTGGCCACAAGCTGCTGCTGACCATGTTCGCATTCATGCTGGGGAGACGGCAGTCGTCTACATTAGAGTTGAAGCCCAGTGTGCTTACCGTTGGAATCACCGGCGATGCCCTACTACAGAAGAAAAAGTATGCAGACCAGCTTGAGAGCTGGAAGCAACGCCAGGAATCTGTACACGAGTTTCTTTCACACCTTGTCTACTTTGGATCTCCAGATGACGAGCGGATTCATACCGAGGAACTGAATGAGCCTGGACCAAATGGCCATGCTGTGCACGTCAGCTATCCCTTTGGGCTTACTATCAAATATGTCGAGATATGGGATCCCTTTGGCCCGACCATCACCGACAAAGACATTACCGCCCTGGTGCTCTCGCTCGAAACGAGGAGCGGGGGTGCGGCAGTCAACGAAAAGCGCAAGGAGCAGGGCTGGGAGGCGCTCGATGTGTTTGAGGTTTCGGTTCTCGATGCCAGCGAAGAAGACAACGTGGACGAATCTTTCGAGAGCAAGCTGAGCAGTACGGAGATCCGGCGCAAACGCAGCGAACGCGCTCGGGTCTAGAGCACAGGGGGTGAGGTGTAGACGAGGCGAATATAACCAGGCGGAAATGACGGATAAAGGCAGGGCGAGTTGAGGCGGTATGTGGGCTGATGTAAGTCGATGGGCGGGTGGACAGGGTGGAAAAAAAGACAAGTCGCCGTCTGGGTTGAGTGCTTGTGTGACGATGCACCAGGGCCGGGTGCGGTGGATGAGGCGACACGACGACACAAGATGCAAATGACGTTGTGGAGGGGGGCACATATAGGACTTGGATACGAGCACCACGTTTGCTGTCAGACGGACAGAGGCACGCGGGCGTCATCTTGTACGCGTTGAGGCGGGCGGGCGAGGCCACTGCAGGCGGTGCGGGGGGTTTGATAGTAGCTAGCACTAGCATTGGCATTGGCATTGGCGTCGGGCATGGGGGGCGACGGCAGGAATGATATATGCAATCGAGAGAGGCAGTCCGAGGCAGTCTGTGACAGTCAGCCAGCCAGGCCGGCGTGCCCTGTGGTTTGCGGTGCGTGGGCCGGGCGATTCCAAGAGCACGGCCGTGGTATCGTGGTGATGACGCTCTGCGGGTCGGGTGATTAGCGTCACAAGCGCTCGAGACGCATGCTGTGCTGGCAACGCATCCATGGCGACAGCGGACAGCGGAATGGGCCTGTGGACATGGCTCCGGGCATGCTGTGGTGGGGTGGATGTGCAGAGTTAGAGGGGGATATGCGCCCCACCGGGCTCGGGCGGTGGTGGTGCAGGAGGTGCAGGCAGGCGGTGGGCAGACAACGAATCCGCGAGAGTCGAGGCGGGAGGAGCCACGGTCCCGTCACTCGACGGGTGCTTATGGCGGGCGGCCGCGTCGAGGTGAGGTCATGTGAGCGCTAGGCGGTTTGCAGGCTAAGGCGCCCCGTGCCATTGGGGCTTTTGCAGGCAGCGCGCAGGGGAGTGGCCGCTGTGGCCGCGGTGCGTGTCCACTCGTCGTCCTCAACTCCAGCGACGCTTAGCTGACTACTAGCGAAGAAGGTCATGCATTCCCATCCCCGGCCCTGCCCCTCTGCCCTCTGGCTGTTCCTCGCCTCGCTTGTCTCGTCTCACAGAACATCGCCGCCGGATAACACCACGCTGTCAGTTGACAAGCCTGGCCCGCGACAGCCCTCCATCCGCCTCCCGTCGGCTGTCCAACTCCTGTCCCGATCCGGCCCGAGCCCTCGCTCTGTCTCTGTCTCTGTCTCTGTTTCTGTGTCTCTTTTTTTTCCCTCTCTCTCTGCTCCTGCTCCTGCTCCTGCTCCCACACTATATCCCTCGTGCCCTGCGCTCCTGCCCGCCCGAGCAACCCCCGCCATAGCAATCCTTTCTGCCACTGCCGTCATGAATAATCCCACATAAAATGGGTATCCTTGATCTTGCCGACGAGCTTCTTCGCATCATTCTCGAATATGTCGCCTCGGAACCCGAAAAGCCCATTAGTCTCGAACGCCGCGCCTATCTCTCGCAGGAGAGCTTCAAGCTGCCTCTGCCTCCAGACCACGACCAGGCCCAGACCATCGCCGCCTTTCGCCTGACCTGCACAAAGTTTTCCGACCTCGGCGTCATCCATCAGTTCTCACGTGTCACCACCCGTTTCTCCAAAAGAGGCCTTGACCGGCTCGAGAAGATTGCCAGCCAGCCGCACATTGCTCGCCGTGTCAAGAAATTCAGTTACATGGTCCCGTTCTTCTACGACGAAGGTCCGACTAACCCTTTTTCTTCAACCCGCAAATTCCACATATCTAGCCAACACTAACTCGGCTGTAGGACGGGAGCGGTTACAAGAACTTCTCCATACACAGCCCAACAGCTTCGCCCTCTTTGACGTTCGTCACTTCCAAACAAAGGCAAACGAGCAAAGAGAAATTGTCCGCACGGGAGAAGATGCCCGTATTCTCCACATAGCACTTCGCCAATTCACTTCACTTCAGCACATCCAGATTCTGCGTGTGCAGGACCAAGAAGAGGGGAAGCTTATTAATTACATGCGGAGCCATGAGCTAAACGACCTAGTCCCGCGGTGGCCTCCGGCCTGCCTGCACAGCGCAAAGACAATAGGTCAGGCCCTTCTCAAGTCAGGATCTCCATGCTCAAGAATCTCATCGCCCATGCTTAGTCCACAGAGTGTGTCGAGTGCTGTTGAGAATCCACCATCCACACTAGGCATCCTTGCCAGTCGCCTGACTTGCTTAGAACTACACTTTGATGATAGCACCGACCTTGATGTGCGCATGCGAGACCTCTCTTCTCTATCCAAGGCCCTATTCACTGCAGCCAAGAATATAGAGGCGTTACATATTGGCTTTCCATCGTACAGGCCACTCTCCATCCAACTAGAGGAACTTTTCCATAACGTCAAGTGGGACAAGTTACAGGCTTTTGGCATACAAGCATGGCGACTAAATGCAGAAGAAATTATTGGATTTGCACAGAGACACCGAGAGACATTGCGTGGATTGCGGCTCCGAGACGTACTTCTAAGGCAAGGAAGTAGATGGAATGATGTCCTGCCTTGCCTACGGGACGACCTCCCAAGGCTCGACTGGGTCAGCTTAAGGCGAATTGATTACGAGCAACATTTTGATGAGCAGTGGGTGTTGGGGGCCGAAGTACCAGACGATCCTCTTGTTGGAAGCGACAGTAGTGACGAGAGCGAGGACTGGGAATATGATGGGGAACAAGAGGAGCCATTCGACAACCACAGCGTTAATGGACACGATCACGACGACAGCTCGATAGCTGGCACAGAATCGGATACAGAAACTGACGAGCCGGAACCGGAGCAGGGCGGAACTCTCCACTTCCCACCCATGCCAGATACCCCAGCCTCGGTCACCTGGTGCAATTGCAACGGTCATATGGACAGTGTAGACGCGTTAGGAGACGATGGTATCATGGTCACCAACCAGCAACGCAAGTTCTGGGAGAAGTGGGTCGTCAGGAAGATCTGCACCGAGCAGCACGGCCATAAATAAGCGAGCCCTTGTGCACTTCCACGAGGCGTCGTCGTTTTTGTTGGCGGGCAGCGTTCCGGCATAAGATGGCGTCCTCTTATCGAACCGTTCAAGGACCGTCTGTGCGTGGACTTCGCATATACATGTTCGCAGCAGCCAAAGCACCGCGCTCGGGCGCTTATGCAATATCCAGCAACCGTCCACTACATTCACTCCCAAAAAAGCAAACGCGACCACATTGTGTCGTCAATCCAGGAACCCCGCTTTTACGATTCAGTATGGAAATCAGCTTCTTTCGCATGCTCTCGGAGTATCACAGGCAACCTTTACTGTTCACTTCTTTCACTGTTGCGTACGCATACCGGGTGCACGCCTACTTTGATTACGGCATTCCAATCACCGAGGAAAAAAATCTCGTTTTTTGTTTTTGCGAACTCAACGGCCTTTGCAAAGACGGGCTACCCCACTTGTGCCCTCGTCATCCTATCTAATGCCCCGAAAAGTCTTATGATCACAATCTTCACACATCCAACTCAACTTTTCCCCTTGGTTTTTCCGAATCACTCCTTTTACAGATAACGAATGTCACGTAGCGTGGGAGGGTAATATCGTTTCCTTTTCTTTATCCATTATACACACGTTTGGTTTATTGTAGACGTCCAACTTTTCTCACCCACGCCTATAGTATATTACCTATGCCCGGTGTATAGTTTCATTCTGGAGCCCAGTATATCACTTTAGGCTAGATGAATGATACTACTCAAAACTTTCTGCTATTTGCTTCATGATGAGTTGCCCTTATTGAGAAGTCATTGACTCTTAGTATTACTGATGGAGCACGTTTTTGGAACGAGATGGTGAGGATGCACGCATAGTCTGGACTGATAGAGTTACAGGAAATCACGTGTGAATTGCTAGGTAAGAGCAGAGAGCATTTGCCTCGTAAACTTCTTCACTTACCATCTCGGCAGCGATGAGTAGGCACCTGCACCTGCAGCACTTGCCCTTGCAGCACTCGTCGCCTCGCAGATATCACGACACGTACGCACAAGCCTTGTTCACTTCACCAGACGATAAACGCGCTCGTCGTACGTCAGATGGCGTTTCGCGTTTACTTAAGGCTTGGTATGCTAGTATACTATCATATTAGCAGTATGCAGCACCAAAAGTCTTCATCTTCAAACTTGAACAGCAATTCAATAAAAGTACATTTTGAGCAACCTTGCCATGAACTTCACATGTGGCGGGAGGTTGATGCCGGAGTAATGATATGGGAGCCCACCTCGGAAACCGTCATCACTCAAACAGTGGAAGAGCAGCCTCAGCATGGGCAGTCATACACCGCTACAGACAAAGATTTACAAGGCAAGAGATAATAAATTACTAATCATTTTCTCCTTCGATACAAGTCCTAACAATCCACAAGGGTCTTTGGCTAGCAATTGCGACCATGCCCAACGAGACCTGACCCTTTCTCCATTTGAGGATGTTTTCGGTCCGTCACTTGACAGTATTGAGCCCTGTAAAGGAATTTTGATATTTGAATTTTCAGGCTCTTTGCCTTCAGAAAGAGAGGGTTCGACGCAAGCATCGCATTGTTCTTCTTCTGCCTCTTCCTGGTTACATGAAGAAAACGTTTGTACACCCAGAACAAGCGGCATTGATCTTTCCAAGAGTCAAACAAGCTCCTCAAGTTGCGCGTCCGATAGTACCGAGTTACAGTCCACACCTTGCCCTCGCCGTATGGCACCAAAACAAAACTGACCGCCATTTTCTACATCCTGGTGGCACCCGCCGCTCCAATTCAAGTAATCCTGAGAGAGGCTCCCTACCAGTACATCAGAAACTCACATTCAAAATGAGACGCTCTAGCGACCGCGTTACATCTGCATCACCTTTAAAAGAATTAAACAATCTGCAATCATTGGCAGCTATCCGAAGGATTGAAAGGGCCCTACCACACCTGTGGGATGAGGAGGAACGGGAGCTATTGACTATTCTATATAGGTGGTACGACAATGCCGACCCCACTACCATTCCCCAAGTCTTCAATCAAATTACCGGCCTTGAAATTCGCCTGTCAGTCGTACGATACCAATTCGAGAGCCACGTATTCCTGTATGGCGGACGCGTCTTTCCTGAATGCGCCCGTATAATGGCTACTCCATTCTATGATCCTGTCGGGCAGTACAATGCTATTCGTGGGATTATAGAAAAAACTGCCGCAGACTCGGTTATTGATTTACGGCGTAGAGAAACAGAAATTGTGTTCGATTCTGGTGCCGCGCGGTGGGCGAAGTCCCCAAGGACCAGAAGAACGTATAGGTCCCTGGTTCGCCGCGCTGCGCAAAAGGAGATAGAAAAGGGTTGAACTTCTCAATTGACTCAAATTGTTGTAGTGCCGTCAAATCAGCAAGAAACACTGATACCAGAATGCCTACTTGGGCATGTAGTATTGTCCATGGACAACCAAGACGAGGAAAAGTGGTCTGACGTTGAAGACCCGAGTCGCCGTACAGCTTTAGTGGAACGATTGTGGTACTCTATAGAGCCTGTCAAGCGCAAAGTTACCTTTCACGTCTGGGATAAGAACAGTCGAACTACACTCAGTAAAGAAGATGAGTTTTTTTCAGCCAGGCTTTTACCATCTGGTGCGGTGAACATCCTCCGCCATTCACTCCAGACGGTGATGTCAGGGATGCACTGAAGCTGTTAACCAACTTGTGTATTATTGTTCCATTATAGTCCTGTATTAGCCGTTGGCTAAACCAACTTGTGTAAGCAACTAGAAGAAACGAAAGGTTCCTAGAATCTAGAATGACCATGAAGTTACAGATTTGTGCTTGAAGGGCGGGGCGTCTACTTTTGTTTCCTTGTCTACGAGCTTACTACAGGCTTTGGTCAAAGCAAGCATCACGGATAACCCATGGATAGCAATCGGTGAGTGAGAAGCTTTATTTGGAGAAATTTAGGATTGACTATCTAACACGATGACAGTGGCGTTGGACCATCCCTCACTTACAACTCCAAACAAGACATTAGCAGCAGCAGACGTCCTTCGAATGCTCAAGTCAGAAGGTCAAGCATGGTGGGCTCGCTACAAAGGTCACGCGGATAAATCGTCAGTCTACCTACTGCCCTATTTACCTTATAAACAGCTCGTAGAACGCATGGTATGGGCCTCGGTACCCGCCGCAGCAATCCTATATCACTTCCCCATCGCCAACCTCCACATCCTAGCACACAGGGAATCTGTCTGCTCTCAGCTCTTAAACCTATCCGCATTTCAATCCTATAGACGTACACGCCACGTTTCTTATCGCATGCGCGAACAGCGCAATACCATCATTACACATACCATACGAGCGGTGGCAACCATCGCGCGGGCTTTTGGCATGCATTGTGAATGCGTTAGTCCCATCCATATCCAAGGTTTCATCACCGCTTTGGTCGATTCGTTTCAACTCAGTTACGACGAGACGGGAGATGCCCACACGAGTAACATCACACATAACTTTCCAGTGACGCTTCGATCACGTGTTCACCGCTTTGAAGACGTTGCTCTCGCGTTTCTCGAGGGCGCTAGGCAGGGAAACAATACCATTGCGTATTACGCGCGTCGTCTGTCGTAGTCAGATCAAGATGTAGAGTGAATAGCTTTTTGTTAATTGTCTCATCACTCGCTTTTTCTTTGTTTGCCAACGCGATTCGGGAGTAGGGGTTCTCCCACAGATATGTCAAGTTGATATAAACATAAAGTTTGTGCAGTTTTGTTTTCTTCGGGGCAGCCAAAAGGAGGATATAGCGGCGTTTGTAGTGAGGTTTTTTTTATGGGGTTTCGCCGGGATGAGGGTAACAAAGTACTCCAGCTGCTTGCTGCCCATACACCCCAATGTAAGAAAGATGCGCTCGGATATTCACACGTACGTCCAGCTTCAAGAGACATCGAACAGGCATATGGTATATTATCCCACACTCCCTACCGCATCATCTTAGAAGCCATAAGCATACCAAAACTACACATCAAAACAGCACTACATAACATCTGACAACAAATTCGAATTCCTCATAACGCAAATTAACTACCATCCTCATCCTGTCCCCTATCCCCTCTGCGTCTCACTCGCTACTTCCTCGTCACAACCACACCCACCACACTCACCCCCACTCATCTCCCCCAAATCACTGTCGCAGTAGGCTGTTCCACCCCCACACTATTAACCTGACTCGGGATCGAAGGCGGAGGAAATTCATCATCATCATCATCATCATCGGGAGGTAGTTCAGAGTTGTCTTGGCGTTTGTCCCAGATGACAGTTGCGGTGGGGGGTTGGATACCGAGGCTGTTTGGTGGGGAAGGGAGGGTGGGCGGGGGGAAGTCCAGGTCTTCTTCTTCCTCTTCTTCTGGGTCTTCAGGGAAAGGGTCTTCTGGGACCTCTGGGAAGGGATCCTCAGGGTCTTCGGGAAAGAGGGCAGAAGTAGTTGCTAGGGGGCGTTTTCCCCAGCTTATGCTGAAGCCGGGGGGGCCGAGGGTGATTTCGGGGGGAGCATAGGAGGTGGGTTCTGGGGTTGGGGTTGGTGTGGGTGTGGGTGTAGGAGTGGCTTTTGAAGTGAATGTTGGGGTAGGTGTAGGTGTAGCTTTTGAAGTAGATGGAACCGTGGACTTAGATGTAGCCTTAGAAGTCGCCTTAGACGTAGGCTTCTTAGTCGAGGTAGGTTTTGGCTTCTTTGTAGATGTAGGCTTAGCATTGCGTTGCTCTATGGCCCAACTTACGCTATACTGGGGTGGCGATGAGCTGGTCTGTACTTCCTTCGTCGATGTCGGCTTTCGGGTTGACGACGGCCTGGGCCAAGTCGTGGATTTGAAAGTCGTTGGTTTTGGTGGCCACGGGTTCCAAGAAGGATATCCTGGCTTTCTGGTCGAAGAAATCTTCCTGGATGAAGTGAACTTGCTGGCAGGCACTGAGGAAAAAGAAGAAGAAGAAGTCTGTTTGGAAATGCTGGAGCTTGTTGAGACAGACGGTGATGATGTGATGGATGGGTGCTCTGGAGTTGGGTTAGGTGTAGGTGTAGGCACAGGAGTGGGCGCCGAGGAGGCACCCGGGCCTTCTCCATCCCAGCTAATGCTATAGGATGGATTTTCAATACTGAATTGGTCGCTCGGTTTTAGTGAGGGGTATTCAGGTCCGGGTGTCGGTTCAGGCTCACTAGTCTCCCAGCTAATCCAGAATGACGGTTTTCCAACACTGATTTGGTCCGTTGGCTTGGGAGGAGGGTATACAGGCTCTTCAGGGGCAGGAGTAGGCTCGGGACCGCTTGTTTCCCAGCTAATCCAGCCAGATGGTGTTCCGAGACTAATTTCATCGGTCAGCTTTGGTGGATTGACAGGCTCATAGGGGTCTTCAGTGGGTTCCGGATTGCCAGTGTCCCATGAGATGCTTTGCTGGGGTGGAGTTATTTCTAGTTGACGCTCTTGAAAGCTAGCAGGTGCAGCACGGATACTAAAACACGTCGGTATTTGTAGATAGATGCAAGCAGAATAACAAACCTGATTGCAAGGCCAAGTAGCACTAGCACACTATTGCGTGCAGGAGCCATGTTTGGTCGAAGACGTATGGTGCAAGATCAAATTTTATAATTCTGTGGTGTAATTCTGATCTTTCATTGCGACTGTGTGGCAAAGTTATAGACGTTTCTCCAGTCACTGATTCTGGTCAATCTAGAAGAATATGCAACGATACAGTGCCAAGATGAAAGATACGAGACCACGCGCCATGAGTCCTTTGTGAACTTCGGTTGAATCTATGTGACACCACAAGCCTCTGCATTAGCGAGGCTTGATAGTCGATGTTCTGGACTCTAAGTTGTACTTCGATCTCGCAGCGCAATATACAGTGATAACCGCCGGGTCCACCTGCAGTGTCACTTGAAAGAAACCTAATTTTAGACATACACTGTCCAGTAGCGTGTGTTGAATTTACAAAATGTGGAAGGTGTCGGCAAAATTAAAGTGCGTCTTGTCTGGCTATATCGCTGGGTATTTTGCGTGATTGTGCCATGGTTGCAAACAGCCGAGAAGGCAGGGTTTCCCTCGTGAGGACTTTGCATAATACATGAACCAACTTTAACAATCATGTCGCTCGACCAATGAAACTATCTCACTTGCATGAACTCGGTCCAGAATCAATATTACCAGAACCCCTTGCTTGTATCTGATGTGACCAAGACATGGTCATACAGCCCCTATTAGGAATATCGCAGACTGGTAATGAACTATCACAGCCCATACCTCGGTGTATGTATGCTGGTAACTGTGCGGCATGCCGGGAGGGAGTGTAAAGACCGCAACAGCCGTCGAACTGAAAGCGCTTCTGGCAATCGGATTGTTCTCGTAATCACGAGACACCAAATCATGACAGCGACACTGACCCTACTTGCAGACAAACTGACTATTGAACAGTTGCTTATTTCCACTATGGAATACCCGGGAAGGCGGATATTGGTGGTGTAGTCCCGGGAGCCAAGGAACGAAGAGAGCACTGTTGCATGTAGGACGTGCTTGGCCGTCACCCGTCTTCTGGAGGATCTAGAAGTTTGTCGAGTGGCCATTTTCGTATGGCGCGAATACTTAGTGGATTGACGTATCCCGCTTCGAACATCTCAAGTCCGGCCCATCCAATCATGGCAGCATTGTCGGTGCAAAATTTGGGAGGAGGAAAGTAGAGCTCAACATCTGGAAATCCGTGAGCACAAAGGGTACACGCAAGTCTGATAATAGGTTAGCTTGATCTATTTTGACAGCCGAATAACAGCAGGCACGATTCCTGGGAATTGAGAGTACGTACATGTGTCGAAGAAGGGAGTTTGCAGCGACGCCTCCAGCCATGACGACGGCAGGCTTTGACGTTGTGATATCTCGCTGGGATTGCAGGCTTAGCACCACCCGCGAAGCTAGGTGCTCGAAAGCTGCGCGCATAGTTTCTCTAGCCAGATCCATTCTCTCTTCGATTTCAATCTTGGTAACTGCTCGCTCAACCTTGTTAAATTTGCTTGTAGTAGGATCCATGCCGTATCGTACGATGCGCTCGACCATTGTAGTGATGCCGGAAAAGCTCATCTCAAGGCTATTAATCTTGACACCCCCACCGGATTTAGTCAGTGGCTTGTTGAGAGCCCAACCCCATTTAGTAGTGTTTCTCCGCATTGCATCTTCGTGATTTGTCGGGACTATATACCACTTATACTGATGACCATGCGTACTCAGATAACTTTGAGCGGAGTGTATGGACTGCACAGACGGTGATATCACAGTTGTTTGACCTTCCAGACCTGAATTAGGAAATGCAAATGCTTCAAGGAGTGCTCCATACATGGTGCTCTTGGTTGTTTGTAGTAATTCTGCAGGCAGGACGACACGAGCAATCTTGTCCAAGCATTCTCCAATGGCAATGTCATTCGTGGACCCCAATACACGATGATGTGTCAAAGAAGCAGAGTGGATGAGTAACGTGTGGCCACCAGATGCCAGCACTGACAAGAACGGAAACTTGGGCGCAGGCTCAGGCAATGGATGGGCATATGATTCAAGAGCGCTCATCATTCGTGGCGTGAGAGCATGTGCTTGCATGTGGTGAACGCCGATGAGAGGTTTCTGGGGTAGGTGTCAGTGGCAGGTTCATGGGGAGACCAGCGTGCAGTACCTGCCATGCTACAGCAAGGCCCTTTGCGGTATCGAGGCCCGTGAACAGGTTGCTACGCATACCAGGTCCGCGCGTAACGGAAATGAAGTCAGGTAGTCTTCTTGTTGCAATGTCTACTTGGCCTGACTGCGTCGACTCTGCATTCGGAAGAACACGCTCATTGCGCATTGGGAGATGGCGCATGGCTTCATGCACAAGTGTCGCAAGACTCTCTTGGTGAGATTGAAGCGATACCAGGGGGTGCACACCTTGGTATACTGAGTTGTTGGACGTGACTTTATTGTGGAAATGCAGTTTTGCTGTCACGTGGCCATGGTGGTTTCCTTTTTCGACTATAGCCACCGAAGTATCATCGCATGATGTCTCAATGGCAAGGGTCATAAGGCATCTTTGCAATGGCCATTGGCGTAGGCGACGAGTTGTTGAGCGGATGGCGGCCTGGAGCCCAGGGGAGCGAGGCCGCATTAGCTCTGCGGTGTGGGCGAGTGTGGAGTGGTACGGGTACGGGTACTGGTGCAGGTGCAGCAATGGTGGTGGCGAGTAGCGAGCGAGGAGGATTTCTGTGCATGAACGTCGGAAGGGTTCCGGGGCCCAGGGCCCAGGCATCGGCAGGCCCTGTGACGTAAATCCCCGAAGCTTCCAGCCTCACATGCCGCTCTCAACACCCTGAGTTCATTCATCTAATGTGACATGTTCCTTTGTATTCTGCGATGAGATATACGTCTCGTTACTCCTTATCCCATGGCTGACATCGACAAGAAGACAGACGGCCCGGAGCCATACTCGGCCGCCGGCTTCGACTTTACTCTCTTGCCCGACTACGATAACGACTTTGTCGAAGAAGACCATTTTATTGAATTCGCCAAAGCGCTTGCTGCGCCGGAGAATTCGCCATCGACCGAGGACCTCACTTCGCCTCCGCCCGAACGTGCCTTCATCACCGCCCAAAATGATTGGCGCCCCGTCCACCAGCGCGTCAAGCGGCGCAAGAAGACAAAGGCCCCTCCACGTCGCGGCAAGGACGAGACACGCGAGGGCTTCGTCTACATACTACTCAAGTGGCCGTTGCTGATCGTGGTGCTCGGATGGCTGCTCTTCCTGAGTATCGGCTACGTCTTCACGCGTTTGTACATTTATCTATACGAGCACTGGGTCACATGGCGCGGAACACGCCAGAGGCTGCGTCAATGCCTACAGGATGCGAGATCGTACGAGGAATGGATACAGGGCGCAAAAGAAATAGACACGTACCTTGGCAACGATGCGTGGAAGGAGAAGGCCGAATACGCTTACTATGACAGCAAGACCATCGCAAGGGTACACCAGCAGATGGTCAAGCTGCGGGAAAAGGCCGAGGCTGAAGAAAATAGTGCTTCAGGCTCCAAACATACCACAGGCCCTCACACAGCTGTCGAGGACCTTCGTGCGCTGCTGGAGGGTAAGGATATACTCCTGTATACGGGAACAACCGGCTGACGTTTTACGCAGCCTCCATGAAAAATAATTTTGTTGGATTTGAGAACCCTCGGTTGTACAGCGAAACATACTACGGAACTAAAACTCTTGTCCAAAACTTTATCGACGAAGCCGAAGCTTCCCTTTCATTCCTCTTGCGAACCACGCAGCTCGACGCTGACAACAAGCGTGCCCTCTTCAAGCACTTGGGTAGTAACTTTGGTCGCACTGCCCTATGTCTGTCCGGAGGAGCCACATTTGCTTACTACCACTTTGGTGTGGCTAAAGCTCTAATGGACGCTGAGCTACTACCTGAAGTCATCACTGGCACTTCAGGTGGTGCCCTTGTTGCTGCGCTGCTGTGCACAAGGACCAATGAAGAACTTAAGAGTTTGCTTGTGCCAGCGCTTGCCCACCGCATTACAGCCTGTCATGAAGGAATCCTTACATGGTCAAAGAGATGGTGGAAGACTGGCGCCAGGTTCGACAGTGTGGATTGGGCCAGGAGGTGTGCTTGGATGACACATGGCAGCTTGACGTTCAGAGAAGCATACCAAAGAACTGGCCGCATACTCAATGTCTCCTGCGTGCCAGCTGATCCACACTCACCAACCATTCTAGCAAACTACATCACCGCCCCTGACTGTGTCATTTGGTCGGCAGTTTTGGCTTCGGCTGCTGTTCCTGGAATTCTCAACCCAGTCGTACTCATGAAGAAGAACAAGGATGGAAGTCTTTCGCCCTTCTCTTTCGGCCACAAGTGGAAAGATGGCAGTCTAAGGTAAGTCATTGAATCAGCATAATTGTCACTTTCTAACGACGACTCACGCGGTCTATAGGACGGACATACCACTTAAGGCACTAAATCTTCATTTCAATGTGCGCTTCTCAATCGTTAGCCAGGTCAATCCGCACATTAATATCTTTTTCTTTTCATCCCGTGGATCGGTCGGTCAACCTGTCACTCATCGACGCGGGCGCGGTTGGAGAGGTGGCTTTCTCGGTTCAGCTACAGAACAGGTACGTAAAGAACACCCCGTCACTCAACCGTCTCTCCCCTTGAATACTACAAAACCTCTACCTAGTGCTCCTCTAACCATATTTGTAGTATCTCAAACTTGACCTCTATAAATGGCTCAAGGTCCTTCGTCACCTCGAACTATTACCAAGGCCCCTTGGCCAGGATTGGAGCGAGCTCTGGCTGCAACGTTTTAGCGGAACCATCACCATTTGGCCCAAGTCCATCCCTTCTGACTTCATTCATATCTTATCTGACCCTACCCCACAAAGACTAGCACGCATGATTCATGTAGGCCAGCAATCTGCGTTTCCAAAACTAAAGTTCATTGCGAACCGAGCCAAGCTGGAACGCGCCATTCAAGAGGGCAAGCGCAGGTACAGACCTCGTGGCGTACGCGATGAAGAAGTAATCAACACCCTCAGTGAAGAGGATCTCCGCAGCTTGCTCAAGCGAACACATAGCGACGGACCTACCGGAGATGCTCTATACCCTGCATCTGGTTCAGAGTCTTCTTCATCTGCAGGGCTTTCAAGACCTGGATCGCCAATAGATCTTCCTCTAGGCTTTAATTTCACCAGAAAGAAGAAGGGAAAGCTAGATAAGATCACAACAAACGTAGAGAAGCAAGCCGATGTCCCAGACAGCCCTTCGTTGTCCAAGCGGCTAAGTGGCTGGTGGTCAGCCATCTCTCCACAAGCTTCCCCACGACCTGACCTCGCGCAACCTACAGCTGCTCAAAGCAGATCGCGTGCTGCGCCATATAGCCACGACCGTCCTAATTCCATGTTCGAGTTTCGACCTCCGGGTGGGTTGGGTGATTTCGCGACAGGGAGAAAACAGAGTAGAGTCTTTGATGACTCTGATAATGACGATATGGCCCAGAGCTTTTCTCAGTATAAACATCAGCATAAAGGCAGTGATTTTCATGATGTGGATGCAGGAATAGGAGATGGAGAGAATCATGGCGACGCAGACTTTGGCGATGACGAAGAAGAAAGAAAGGATTCGCAAACCGTTGGTGTTGGCCTTGGGCTTGAGTAGTAAGCAATATAGAGCATTTTCACATGTATAATAGCTGAGCTTAACTGTAGAAATTGTAATTTTGAGAGACTAATAATCCTGCAAACAAGAAGACTAAAAGACGTCTGAAGAAGTTCCAGACCAAACACGTGAAGGTCGCGTGGGAACATGGGCCAGGCTTGGCATGTCGTCATTGACGACGCGCCTTGAACGCGCGATCACCAGGCAGCAAGCACCCAGTCAAAACTCACCTCGAATAATACAGGCACACACTTTACCTGTCGAAATTGATGGCTCACGCTCATAGAAGAGCGCAATGGGTGTTACTGGCCTCTGGACCGTTTTGCAGCCCTGCGCGCGGCCGATTAAGATTGAGACGCTGAACAAGAAACGACTGGCTGTTGATGCGTCCATTTGGATCTACCAGTTCCTCAAAGCCGTGCGCGACAAGGAAGGAAATGCGTTGCGGAACAGCCATATCGTCGGCTTCTTCCGCCGAGTATGCAAACTACTTTTCATCGGCATAAAGCCTGTGTTCGTCTTTGACGGGGGCGCCCCGGCCCTGAAGAGACAGACTATTCGCCACCGTAAGTCGCGCCGCGAGGGCAGACGAGACGATGCACTCAAGACAGCCGGGAAGTTGTTGGCAATACAGATGCAGAGGGCTGCGGAGGAAGAGGATAGGAAGAGGAAGGAAGCTACCAAACATCCACGGGAAACCCAGCAAGACGAGGAGATACCCGAAAACTTGGTCTATGCAGACGAACTACTCCAAACGCCCCAGGAACGGACTCAGAACCGCACATTCAAAAGAAAGGACCAGTATCATTTGCCAGACCTGGGCAAGTCCATGTCGGAAATGGGCGCTGCGAATGACCCTAGAGTCATGTCTTTGGAGGAACTGGAAGAATATGCGCGGCAATTTGATAGAGGCGAAGATATTAATGTTTACGATTTCTCCAAGATCGACTTTGACGGCCACTTTTTCCAAAGTTTGCCTCCCGCCGATCGCTATAATATCCTGAATGCAGCCAGGCTGCGAAGTCGGCTCAGGATGGGTCACTCGAAGGAACAACTCGATGCAATGTTTCCTGACAGAATGGCATTCTCCAAGTTCCAGATTGAGCGTGTACGCGAACGTAATGACCTTACACAGCGCTTGATGAATCTTAACGGCATGAACGACGATTCCTTTGGTAGTGGTGGTTTCAATCGCGTTGCTGGCGAGAGAGACAGGGAATATGTTCTTGTCAAGAATGACGGAGTGGAGGGTGGTTGGGCCCTTGGCGTGGTCTTGAACAAGGAAGCCGGGAAAGCTCACAAACCAATCGAGGTGGAACAGCCACAGCCCCCAGCTAAAGATGACGAGGAATGGGAAGATGACGAAGATTTTGAGGATGTGCCCATCGAGGGCTTGAATCGGCTTCCTAAACCTAAAGCAGGATTGAGTGTCCAGGAAAAAGAAGGTCGCGAGTTCATTGCAAATGAGTTGGCAACAAGGCGTCGACAGCTTTACAGGTCAAGGATCGAAAAACCAAAGCAGTCTGCTCCCAAGAGAGCTGCGCCAGTGGACCAAAACCCTGGTTCGTTGTTTCTTCCTGATGACAATGAAGACCAAGACTGGATGGACGTGCATGTCAGTGGCGGTAACGATTTGGCTCAGGAGGCGGGCGACGAAATTGAGAATGAACAGTTACAGCAAGCGATTGCACTGTCAATGCAGTCAGAAGTACAACAACATCAAGAAACTGCTGAAGAGTCCGAAGAAGATCCAGTTCGCGAGGTTTTTCAACAAAGGCGTGCTGAAGAGACTAATCCCTTTGCGGGGACTAAGGGCTCTGGACTTGCTATTGGAAGGCTTGCCAACCAACGCAGTAGTAAACTGACTACGAAGGGCCCTTTCGAAGGTAGTGACAGCGAAGATGAAACGGACCTACAGGCTGCGCTGGCCGAGTCTCGCAAGTCAAAACGTCCTACCAAGATGCAAAAACCCTTGTCTAAACCCAAAGTTCAAGCATCTTCGCCAACTGTCAAATCTGCACCCGAAAAGATCAACTCGGGTTTCGATGGGCCTCTTCCGTTTGAGAGACTCAATCTGGGTAACTCCCTGCTTGGCAAGAAAAAGATGGAAAAGATGGAGGCTGAGAATGCTGGAGGCTTTGAGAAAAACTACACAGAGGAAAAAAAGGCTGCAGCACCACTTCCGCCTTGGTTTAACGCGTCAAGGGATATTACTTTAGAAGTTAACTCACAACGACAGGAAGAGAAGTTGCTGTGGGAGGAAGCTCGTCAAGAAGAAAAGAGCAGATTTCAGTTCCAAGAACTCCCAAGTTTGCGCAAGCAAGATACAAAGGAAGTCATTGACGTAGATGCACCCGCAAGTCAAAGCCAGAAGCAAGTAATAGAGATTGACTCGGATAACGATGCTGATCTGCAGATGGAGGATGTACAAATTGGGGAAGCTGAGTTGAAGATGGGTGATCTGGCTGACAAAGTTAGGGCTGAGCCACCAAAACCGCTTTCCCTACATCAGCCATCGCCACCTCCTCAAGACCCTGCCTTGAAGAAGAAGGGCCCGTTCACCGAGGATTCTGATGAGGAGCTAGTGGACTGGTCGGAGAGTGAGCCGGAAGACGAAAGGCGCGCGCAACAGAAAGTAACAAACGATGTGGAGCCAAAGACAGAGGCACGGCAAGCTTCTGAAACTCTATCTGATGAGATTGAAGATCTATCAATGCAGACGGATCCGGCTCCTGAGCATACATCTGTTAAATCACCGTCTCCTGAATTTGAGGATGTACTTTTGCAAGGTGAAACCACTTCAGCACCCGAGCAGCCAAGGTCTCCATCGTCCGAATTTGAGGACGTCCCGATTAGACAGGAAAAGCCGCGTCGGCCTCAAAGAGAGTTTTCGCCATTACAGGGTCCAGAAGACCTTACGAAGCCAATTGTCCCATACAGCGACATTGCCGACGACAATGTTCCTATTGATATCGCAGAAGGCAATGATTCCGACCAATACTCTGATCCAGAAGATGAAGAGCTATTTGTCTCTCTAGCAAAAGAGGCCGAAGAGCACGCACGCTTCGCCCAGGAACTAAGTAACAACACCGCCGCACGAGTAGACTTTGACGAAGAACTCAAGCAACTACGTGCTCAGCAGAAAAAAGACCGTCGAGACGCCGACGAAGTCACACAAACAATGATTTCAGAGTGCCAACAGCTCCTCACCTTATTCGGCCTCCCATACATCACCGCACCCATGGAAGCCGAAGCCCAATGCGCCGAACTCGTCAACCTAGGCCTCGTCGATGGCATCGTAACCGACGACTCGGACACATTCCTCTTCGGCGGCACCCGCGTCTACAAAAACATGTTCAACGCCGCTAAATTCGTCGAATGCTACCTCTCCTCCGACCTAACTTCTGAATTCAGCCTCACCCGCCAAAAACTCATCGACATTGCCCAACTCCTCGGCTCAGACTACACCGAAGGCATACCGGGCATCGGTCCCGTCACCGCCCTCGAAATCCTCTCCGAATTTCAAGATCTGACCGCTTTCAGAAAGTGGTGGGACGGCGTCCAAAACGGGTCCATCAAAAAAGCCGACGATGCCCAATCTTCGTTTCGCAGACGCTTCCGTAAAAACCAAGCTACTAAGCTTTTCCTACCCGCTTCTTTCCCCGACCCAAGAGTCGCAGACGCATATCTCCAGCCTGAAGTCGATTCCAGTCCCGAACCCTTCCAGTGGGGCGTTCCTGACCTCGCTGCTCTGCGCGCGTACCTCAGTTCGCAAATTGGGTGGAGCACCGAGCGCACGGATGAGGTGCTTGTGCCTGTTATTCGCGATATGAATCGCAGGGAGAAGGAGGGGACGCAGGCGAACATTACGAGATTTTTTGAGGGGAGTGTCGGGGCGGGGGCGTTTGCGCCGAGGATTAGAGGGGGCGAGGGGGGTGGGCCAAATGGGAAAAGAAAGGGGAAGGGGGCCGCGGGGAAGAGGTTGGGTACTGCGTTGACAAAATTGGCGGAGAGGGAGGCGGCGAGGGGGGGAAGTGAGGGGGAGGATAGTGAGGAGGTTGAACGGGATGAGGGTGCGAATGGTGGGAGGAAGAAGAGGAAGGTTGGGACGAATAAGGCTGCGGAGTTGGTGGAGAAGGAAGATCAAGGTATGGGTGAGGATGATGGAGAAGGTGGTAAAGATGAAGATGAATTATACGAGGAGCCTACGAAGAAGAAACCTAGGAAGACGCGAAAGGCAAAGGCAGTGTAGATTATTACCTTGAAAAGAAAAATGCTATAACTCGTCAACTTCACCAAGTATCAACCATCTTCTTCGAACAGGATCAAAACAACAACAAAAGATCCTACAAATGGTATCACGCCATTTACTCCCGTATCTCGAAAAAAAAGATTACGACAAACAATATCAAAGCTTAACGCCTCCTCCCTCAATCTTCTTCAAATCATCCTTCGTAAAGCGAACATAAGCCCCATCTTTGAGCCAATACAAGACATCACCTTGCCCCTCCACAACCTCAGGATCAATTCCTTCCTTCTGCAACAAATGCTTCTGCTGCTTGTTCGTCCCCGTAAGCTGCATCTCCTTCGTAACGCGAATCCATATCGGGGCAGCAAAAGCCGGCAACTGGCTCTTCACATGCTGGGCCAGAGACGTCAGGACAGCCTCGGAAGGCGTAGTAGATTGATCTTTGAACACGGTGGCGGCACAGCCTGCGCGGCCATCGTGGCGCGGGATCTGGATGCCGTAGACATTCGCTTCGGCAATGGCGGGGTGTCTTCCGAGGACTTCACTGACTTCGGCTGTAGAGACGTTTTCTGCTTTCCAGCGGAATGTGTCGCCGATGCGATCGACAAACCAGAAGCGGCCTTGGGCGTCCCAGCGCATGAGATCGCCGGTGCGGAAGTATGCGTCTCCTTTCTTCTTGACGTCGCGGATGATTTTGCTGTTTGTTGCTTTTGAGTTACCGTAGTAGCCTTGGAAGGCCTTGTTGATATCTGTGGCATCGAGTTTGCTAAGCATTTCACCCGGTTCGTTAGGGTCGCAGATTTTACATAGGCCTGTTTTAGGATCGCGGAGGGGCTCTGGCGGGTCGGACTCGGGATCCATGCGTACGAGGCAAAGCTTGTGTCTTAGGAGCGCGTTGACTAGTGTGCCGTTACGTGCAATCGCGCCGCTAGAAAAGGAGTTTGTCGAGAGGTTGAAGAGCCCACTGGGCGCTTCTGTTGCGGCGTAGAATTCGTAGACTGTCTCTATGCCAAAGCGCTCTTTGAAAGCTTCCCAGACGTCAGGGCGCAAGCCGTTACCGAACGCTGCGCGGAGCTTGTGCTGTTTGTCCAGGGGCGATGGGGGAGCGGAGAGGAGGTATCGGCATGTTTCGCCGACATATTGGAGGATGGTGGCATTGGAATCACTGATTTCGGGCCAAAAGGTTTTGTGAGAAAATTTCCTTGACAAGCAAATGGCGGTTCCGGCGCGGAGGGTGGCGCATAGACCCAGGACTGAAGCTGAGCTGTGGTATAGTGGCATAGATGTGTACAGGATATCGTTGTTGAGTCCCACCCAAGCTGACCCAACCTTGGAAGCAGCAACACATCGGCCCCATGACATCAAGGCAGGCTTAGGGAGACCTGTTGTGCCAGATGTGTAGATGAGCATGGCCATGCTTGTGCGGTCCTGGACTGAGCGAACTGAATCAGGGAAGCGCGTTGGCGGTTGTGTGAGAATGTGAGATGTCAATGCATCGTCAAAGAAGATAATTTCAACTTGTCGTTGAGCCTGCTTCTTGTCAGATGGCGGGACGCCAGGCTCTTCAAGTTCAAACGTGTACTCGAGCTTGTCAGTGTTATCAGTCCGAGTAAAGCCTTGATCCCTCAACATATCCTCGTTGAAGTTGGCCTTGACATCTTGATCCACAAGCACCAACTTGGCCGTGCTTGTCTTGATGGTATGTACAAGCGGCTTGCCTGTGAGATTGTAGTTGATAAAGGCCGGGCTTGCACCAATGCTCCAGAGGCCAAACCACACCCATATGAAGACGTCCGAGTTTATAAAGTCCATAGCGATGATATCCCCCTTTTCTACGCCCTTGCTCTTCAGCCATACTCCATAGCGGAGCACAATATCATACGCTTGTGTATACGTCCACGACTTTCCTTGGAAGATGATCCAAGTCTGGTTTGCTCGTGACGATTTAGCATGCGATTCGAGTTCGTAGAAGAGGTTGAAAGTGTCGCGTCGTTGGCGGAGTGCGCTATCGATGGAACTGCGCACAAGGGCAGATAGCAGTGTCAAGTCGTAGGTAAAGCCATGGCGACCGTTGAGGTATGCGAAGCCAGCCGCGGCTGCGGGAAGCGCGAGCGGAAGAGCTGGGATAACAAAGCCGATCAGCATGACATTGGGGATGCAGGGTGATGTATGAAGCTAGATCGCGCTTACCTGACATAATTGGCGACCAGTAGGCAAAAAGAAGATGGTAGCAAAAACACCGAAGCTCGATATCGCGATATCGGGTGTCGTGAAGAAGGGGCTCGCCAGCGCGAAGTACGATTCAATCACAGGACGCATCATGCCCTTCATCGTCGACTAGTGACGTTTGATCCCAACTGAATAGTGGAGCTGAAAAGCAGCCGAGGCAAGTCGGTCGGGGACGCCCTGGCAATCCGTCTTGCAAGCCATGGACCATCCCTCTTCTGAACTTCCCCTCATTGCCCTGGCCTGGGCAGCGTCTCGCCCTATTGATACAACAGCACATCGCGCTCGCTTGCCCTATGAGCGGGAAGACAACGGCGCCCAAAATGATCCTGCGAACAGTTGGTAAGCATGTCCTTGCGTGGACTCCCCTGACCCGGAGCACCCACTTGACAAAGTCATGATCTGCTCGATGATGTGATGCCTTGAGCCATGTTCGAGCAAAAGAACAAGGCCATGGTGTAGCTGGGGTAAAAAGACACGTTTCGAGTGTGTGTCTCGCAACAGGCAAGAGCCTCGATTTGTCACCACCAGGCCTCTAAAGTACCATACAATGTCACGTGCCAACGCGTTCAGTGAAGCATCCGGCTGACCGCGTGCCGGGTCCCGTACAGCCAGGGGTTGGGACAAGATCAAGCTTGGAGTGAAGAATGGATTACGATATACAAGAAATGTCTAGCAACGCATGTGAGACCCATAGCTTTAAAGGGCAACTATATACGCAATGATCTGTATCCAATTCCATCCTTCCCTCACCCCACCCATATCCCAAGGTATCCCCCTAGACTATGATTTGCGCCAAACAATCGCTCCAGAAAATGCTATTGGAGAAGTGAAGGTATAAAAACAACCAAACATAGCGCCATTGAACAAGAGTTTTACCAGCAGCCTACTGACTTCGCGAATTGGTTATGTAGACATTACAGAAATGCGAAACCCTGTCGTCAAACCTACCCCATGACAAGAGGCCCAGTCACTCTCATCTACCGTACTGCCTCGCCTTCCGGCTTTGGCGTATCTACCTCTGCTGTTGAAGCCTCTACCTCTGGCACTGGACTAGGTGCCTTTGCCGGCTCGTGCGACGCCTCATCAGCGGGAGCTTCTTCAGCTACCTGTTCAGTAGGCTCAGACTCCTTTGGGGCTTCTTCCTCCGCCTTGTGCTCCTCATCACCATGGCCATTGGTGACGGCTGCCTTGGCCTTGGATGCGACATCTTCAACCTTGGAAGCAACTTCTTCCGCCTTCTTCTTTCCTTTTTGTAGGGTGCTAGGCTTTGAGGCGGCGGGGGCTTTGTGTGGTGGAGAAGCAGGCTTCTCATGTGTCTTGCTGGAGCTGGCTGCTGTTGGGCGCATCATACGCTCAAGAAAACCGCCCTTGGGTGCAGTGCTTGTGGTCGAGGTACGGGACTCCGGTCGCTTTGGTGCACTGGGTCCAATTGAAGGTCGTGGGGCCTTTGTGGCGGCGGCGGGCTTGGGTGGAGCGCGTGTGGTAGTGACGGGTTTCTTTGCAACCTTAGGTTCTTCGCCATGCTTCGCAGCTGAGGCCGCAGTAGGTGCGGTTAAACGTGAAGGCAGGCCGACGGGGCGTGTGGGCGACTTGGGAGCTGGCTTCTTGAAGCCGGTTGGTGAGACGCTGGATTGATATCAGAGCTATGGACTGTGTGAACTTCAATTGTACGCACCTTTTACGGAGAGCAGGAGGGGCAGGCTTGGAAGCGGCAGGCTTCTTGGTCTCTGTAGATGATGCTGCTGGCTTGGCCTTGGATGCCGCGCTGGCAGTAGGTGCAGTAGCTGAGGATGCCGCTGGTCGTAGGGAAGAACGGCTCGTCTTGGTAGTAGGAACCTTAGCAGCAGGGGCCTTTGCAGCAGGAGCCTTTGCAGCAGGAGCCTTGGCGGCCTCCTTAGGGGCTGCCGGCTTGGACACCTTAGGCGCTGGACTGGGCTTGGGTGCTGGTGTGGCCGACTTGGTCTTCGGGGGAGTCTTTGGTGCTGCCTTCGGGAGAGGGCTCTTTGCGGATGCGGGTAGCGCCTTAGAGGGCTTAGCAGTAGAGATTGTCGAGGGCTTCTTAGCCTCTAGCTTCTTAGCCGCAGGAGTTCCATTAGTCTTTGTCTTGCTGTCAGCGGGCTTGGAAGTCTCTGCTGCTGAAGTCTCTTCAGATGCAGGGGCTGCCTCTTCGGTGATAGTAGGCACATCCGTAGAAACTGCAGCCTCAGTCTTGTCTGAGGTTTCGTCGGGCTGAGCGTCGGCTTGGAGCTCTCCTTTGGCGATGGCAGGCGCTTCAGTAGTTGTAGCCTTCTCCTCTGCGATAGCAGCTTCCGCAACAGCCGCCTCCTCTTTGACGGCGGCTTCCTCAATGGCAGCTTCCTCCGCGGCAGGAATGTTTTCCTCAACTGCAGCTTCATCTTGGGTAGGTGTGTCGTGTTCCACAGCAGCTTCATCCGTGGGGGCTGCCGGCTTCAGCGCGAGATCTTCCTGGGCGCCCGTAGTAGGCTTGTCCGGGTTTTCAGCAGGCTGAGCGGGAATATGTTGTGGGGATGGCATTGGGGAAATTTCGGCGTCTTCGATGGCGTTTTCTTCGGGTTGGGTTGGTGTCTGCTCAGCCTGGAGCTCAGAAGCTCCTGCGAGGTCGGAGGTCTTAGGCATGTCGGTGGATTCTTCTTTTTCTTCTGCCTTTCGGTCAAGAGGAGCCGATAGCGAGGATTCTCGTGATGCCACGGCCTGCTCGGGAACAGCCTCAGGGATAGCCAGGCTCTTGGCGCGCTCTTCCTTCTCGTCGCTGACGATCTTCTTGAGATCAGCAAGCTCTTCGGGCCTGTCCTCACTGATGCTGAAGCTCTCGCGGCGGTGTGCAACAGTGCTGTTGGACGGGGTGCCCTTTGTCTGGCCGAGGTCGGTGGGCATGTAGGCGCTCGTAGGCATGTGTGAAGGCTCGACGGGGACAAAGGAGGCGCGCACCTTTGACCTGGGGCGGTCGTCGTTGTCTCCTGGGGCGGAATGGTCTACCGGGGAGCGACCGCGGGGCTCGGGTGAGGCAGCGGCGTTGGAGCTTTCGAACATGGCGCGCAGATTGCGCACGCCGTTGGACATGCTGGGAGGCGACGAAGCAATCGTCAATTTGCTATCGGCTGTGTGGTGTCGAGGAGCGCAGTCGCCGTAGTGTAAGTAATATGGGATACGTGTGAGAAGTCGGTGGTCCGCGCCTGAAACCCGGGCAATTTGTTTATGTACAAGCAGTGACGACTTGGTGGCAGGGATGCGTGGAGCGTCCCACAAGAACGCAACACTTACAACAGACAGCAGAAAGTTTCAATTGATGATTCAAGTAACGGGATTTTGTTTTGAACAGACGAGCAGTGCAGTGGTGGTGGATGAACCCCTGGAGAAGCTGGTACAGCAAGGAGTCCAAGGTGCTGTCCGGAGTAACCATAACGACTGCACCAGCCCCCAAATCGGCCTAGCGCTTGTGACGTCTGGCCTCGCTCTGGCCCTCGCCACAGTCTTCATAGCACAAAATGCCCGATGCACATACACACTCACACACACTCATCTAACCATTAGACCCCTCGGCACGCCCAATTCACCCTGAAATTACCTCACTATGATCCCTTCCTCATACTCCCCTGCAAAGCTTCGTTGGTCATGCACATGCGACTCAACTGGCGCCCCTCCTCAAACCACGCACCAGTCTCGTGCAAACACGGTAGCATCTTTTTGGAGCACTTGACACATGACGTGTATTAATAGCTCTCCTCGTCGTGTTCCAGCCTTACATGGACACAAGGGAGTACTATTGTACTAGTATGCACATACGTAGTAAACTCCCACGCGACAGTCAGGGATAAATATGCTCGAGTCAGGCCAATCACGTCGCTTCTGCGCATGAATCCCTCGCAATCTCCTTGGGTCCGGCCAATCAAGAGCATCCGCCGCCGGTATGCTCATAGCCTCACGTGAGCCCCCTGATCTCTTGGATAGGTCTTTGTCCTATGGACATTGCTTTCAACATGTGTCGTGTCTTTCACAATTGCTAAAAGCTTCGTGGAAATGTTTTATTCCTTCAGCGAGGCAGAAAACAGCTTGACTTTTGGTTCGCCTTTGAATAATTAAAACGGGGATTCCCCCTTCAAGATGCTGGCCTGTTGACATTATCCCGTTCTGCGTGTGACAAACAGCCGGAACCTTTTGGACTGGAATTGCCCAACACGAGATGTGCTCAGAACTTTGTGAAATATCGGACCGGAACAGCACTCATTCAATATCGGTAACGTGATTAACTATTAACTAATAAAGTCATTTGTTATAGGAAAGGCCGCGGCTCATGTCATTCGAGCAAAGAGAACCTCTCAGACAGGGCTCGTCTGATCTCCCTGGCAACGTCCCGTAGCCGTACCGCACCTCAAATGCAAGTCATCCGAAGACCCACCAATCCAAACCCCATAATCACCATCCACAGCAGGGACAACCCAATTCTGCTCAACGACATCCCACACGCTAAGGTCCTTCCTTGTCAGTCGCATCCTCAACGTCTGGCTAGCTCCAGCCGCAAGCGTAGACGTCTTTGCAAAGTCTCGGAGCTGGAGGATGGGCGTGTCAACCGTGCTCTCGCTGGGGAACTGCAAGTAGAGCTGTGCGACAGCTTTACCACTACGGTTGCCAGTGTTGGTCACCGTTACAGCAACGTCGTATGCCACATCGAAGAGCGCGGGGTTGCCACCTTGCGCACCACCTGCTGCAGGCCCGGGCTTTTGCTCGTTGGAGTATCCCGCAGGATAGGGGTATGTCGAAGGAGAAGCTCCCACCTGCGCAGCAGCGTCGGCGTCATTCTTGTCAAGCCACGAATACAAGTAGCGCCAGATGCGGTTGAAGTTCGCAGGCCAGTATGCCTCAGAAGCAGGTGGAATCGCGGTCGAGTACGACGGTGTTTGGCCCTTTGCTGGCCGTGTTGGTGGCGTTCTGGTGAGTGGCGTCACAGGGGTAATTGTGGCGTCGGAAAAGGAGAAGGTCGTGTAGCTGAGTCCGTGACCAAAGGCATAGCGGGGGGTGATGTTGGCCTTGTGGAAGTGACGGTAGTCAATGTATAGACCCTCTGTAAACGTATCTTGAGGCTGGCCTAGTTGGTATCCAACAAGTTTCACAGAGTCGCCAAAGTCGTCCTCGGCATTAGGCAGGGTGTAGGGCAGGTGACCAGATGGAGAGACATCGCCGTACAGCACCTGCATCAGAGAGTCTCCTGCTTCTTGGCCGGGTAAATGGGCAAATACGATCGCTTTGACAGAAGGGAGGTCATGCCATTCGTTCATAAGGATGACGCCAACAGTGTGCACGACAACGACGACATTCGAGTACTGGGTAGCAACATCCTTGATCAGCCTGTCACCATTGTGCCACAGGTTCAGATTGGCAGAAGTTCGGTCTCCTGGATTGCCCTCAACCGTGATGTAGTTTTCTCCCGAATCGGCAGTCACAAAGACAACAGCAGTGTCGTTTGGAGACGGGTTCGAGTTGCCCGGGAAGTTGTCCGTGTTGAAGAACTGGTAATTTGCACCGCGAGCCTTGAAGCCATCAATAGGCGAGTCCATGTATGGGTAGCGAGCGCTGCCACTTCCCCAGCCCATTCCCAAAGTACCCTTGTTGCAACCTTGATCAGCGCATGAGTTGATACCATCTGGGTTCTTCTCAGCGTCTGTTCCGAATATCTTGAGCGGGGCACTCGCGGCCAGAGGAAGAATGTTGTCCTGGTTCTTCAACAAGGTAATGGCATCTCGAGCTACCTCACGCGCAACCTCGGCGTGATTGCCCTGGACATTCACGAACTCATTTACTACGCCCGAAGGCGAAATGAGTGCACCAGGGTAGAGCGGGCCCTCAGCATTCTGGGTGTTGGTGTCAAAGTTGGGCCTTGGATAGTTTTGATCCTGGCCCATCTGAAAGTACGTGGCCAAGATACGTGTCACAGCATCGTTCACGCGGTCCACTGGGACAGAGCCGTTCAGCACCGAACGGGTCTGCTCGTACATCCAGTAGGAGTTTCCGAGGATAAGAGGGATGTCATTTCGATCACCAGGCATGGACATGTCCAGACCAGCAAGGGTTGAGCTGACACCAGAGATTTGGGATAGCCAGTCAGACATGACGAAACCTTGGAAGCCGAGCTCATCTTTCAGGAGACCGTTGATCATGTAGCTGTTTTGCGCGCATGCGCTTCCATTGACAGCATTATAGGCAATCATGACTGAACCAACACCCGAACGTACACCTGTATTAAATGTTAGCTATGATGTGCTTTGGCTTAGAGTTTTCCATCCATTGCAGCAGTGTAAAGAGACACACGCATACTGCCCGTTTCAAAGGGACTGGCTCAACTTACCTTCTGCAAATGGCCAGAGGTAAAGCTCGTGAAGTGTGCGATCATCGACGTTTGACGAGATGCCTGGCTTGACAATGTTCCACATGCGGTACATTTCCTGCTCGTTCGCAATCAAATGCTTGATGGTAGCAATGACGCCAGTGCTCTGAATACCTTCGACAGAAAGAGCACCTCCAAAGGCCTGAAGAACCGGGTCGGAGCCAAAACCCTCCCAATCTGTAACAATTGTAAGTAACCTGCCTCTCAGGGATGTATTCTTCCAGATACATACTTCTGCCACCTCGCGGCTTGCGTCCAAGAGGTCCTACACTTGGTCCCAAATGGATGTTGACTCCCTTTCCGCGGAACTCTTCTCCAATAGCGACTGCACGTCGGTAGATGAGATCCTTGTCCCACGTCGCTCCAGCTGTGATGCCTGCCGGGAAAGCAGTGTTGTGGTCGGTATTTCTCACACCCAACGGACCATCTTGCAAGCAAAGCTGCGGAATACCAACTCTCAAGGCACTACCAGTATTTCCCACACAGCGGCCCATGAAGATTCCCGTTCCCGCCGTGAGATTAGTCTTCTCAGCAAGCGTCATGTTAGAAACGAGCAAAGAAGCCTTTCGGTAACTCTCAGCCCAGTCCGACACCCATCCTCCATGGGGAGCTTTTGCCAGAATGTTAGCATGTACTATAAAACAACGAGTGGATTGAAAATTGTGTTCGCACACATACCAGGATAATATGGCGGCGCAACATAGCCTGCAGGCACAGGGTCACGCTGCTGGATAGCAGCGCCAGCCACGAGTCCGGAGAGAGACAAGAAGAGAAGGGAAGCCATGATTCCAAGACCGACGTCTGGTGACAAAAAGAGGTGTCCCTTCAACCCAAATTGTTCACTAGAATCCCTCCAAACATTTCAAACTGAGGGCGCGAAAGCCACACATATACATAGTCCTCCCTCTCTCTCTCGCTCTCTCCCCTTACCCATGACGCAACACCCGCAAAAACCCACCATGCCTGTGTGACCACCGCCCCCTCCATTCCCCAAAACAGAAAGCACATCGCGCTAGCAGTAAGTAATTAGCACATATGGAAATGGTGATGGACAACATCCCAGCTGACACCGGGCAGAGCGTTTGTAGACATATGCCCGAAGCAGGATTATCTGCGTTTGCGCGACTGGGGTGGCCCGAGATTGGGGGCGCTGCAGCGTGCCCGTCCGGATAATGATCGGCTTGTTCAACGGACGCAGGTACAGGGGTTACGAAAACGGGTTGCGGTTGTGTGATCTTTGGGAAGAAAAACAAAAAGCAAAAAAATGTGTAGGAGTGGGCATGCAGCGAATGAGGTGTCAAATGCTATTTGTCCTCGCAGCTACTAAGTAGATAGGGTTTGTAGGCGTGTGTATGGTACGCAGGTTGATAGTAGTAGCTAGGGAAATAGCAAGAAAAAAGTCTCCTGAGCTGAGGAGGTAAGAACTCGCAGCTCGGATCAAACGGGATCACTACGAGCTTTGCGATCAAAGATCGCACGACACAGCATCGCCAGGTCCCTTGCTTTTGGCCCAATCGCAATATCAACCCACGCGAAGCAAAGCAATCCGACACATCGAACGCTGTTTGGTGGATCCATACTTATCCACCCCCGCCGCGGCGCCACGGCGGCTCCCATACTCTACACACATATACATATACCTGCCAGCTGTATGTAGTCTTTCAGCTGCGGTGCTTCCGCCAGTCACTTGCATGTAGTATATGCGCCGGGCCCGGTCCGGGAAAGCCAGCAGTCTGCTTTGGCCGACCTCTTGATCGGCAAAGGGTCAATTTGCAGGGTTCAAGCAACATGCTACACACATGCCCACGAGTAAGAAAACCGCCGTAACGTGACATATGTCGACCAGGGTCGGTCGATAGTGATGTACAGGCACCACTACCAAACTCGGTTGCTTTAACCCCCGAGGATAGACTAGTAGCCACTCATATGAATAACGTTCTTACCCGATTTTTGACTGGGCGGGTTGCCCGCCACTCCTGTTTTGTACGCTTGGTCCGGTATGTAGTGTGCGTTGGTCGACTGTAGCGATGCGCATGACTGTTTCCTTATTTTCCAATGAGTCGTATATTATGCATGGGGAAGGGTGGGTGGTTGCTTCGGGAGAGGGAAGTATCGAAAGATGGCTTAGCAGTGGGTGCGCTAACCTGGTTGCTGGCGCCGAGTTGGGTGTGTATAGTGGTAGGCATGGGCTATCTGGTATGTGGGTGGTTACACGGCAGTAGGTATGCAGTACCTTGCTACGGAAGCAGGAACCGAGGATGTTGGGGGGGTTGTGGCTGTCACGAGATAGAATGGGAGGCTTCACTTGTTTATTCACCGTGTCGTCTGGTGATGCTGTAGAGATACGATTGGGGCTTCTACGTTTATTTCCTTGGCGTATTTTCTATATGCGCAATGGCTTTTCACTTCATTCACATACCATTTGTCTGAAATGCATCCATTGGCAAATAGCTTCAGTCTAGTGGAGCAACGGAAAGGGAGATAGCTATGATAATCGGCAGTCCCAACGGTGGGCATGACAAGCAAGCCAAGTGCAGATATCGATACCCCCGTCTGAGTTCGGTATCCCTGTACATATCTCAATAATGTGGAGCTGAATTGGCAGGTGCGACAGACTTCAACTATATTCGCATCTGCTCCCACGCGAGCATCGAGTGTCATGTCGATCTTCGCCTCTCGCGGTACAGCATATACAACGACAACCAATGGCACAAGTACAACCCGCTTGAGAAGTCAAGGAAACATTGTTGAACGCCTTCGTACATGTCAAACCGCACAAGGTTACTATTTGAAAATTGTGACTTGTTTGGATGGAACCGGATTACACTACCGTGAGCCCGCTCATACCATCTGTCCGGTCCATGCTAGTACTTTCACCTCATAAATGTTCTGCAGAATAAAAACTGTAGCCGTGCTGATATAGTCCATCCCCCCACGTACGCCATGAAATGAATCTGATCATCTTAAAACGCCTAAGATTGAAAGCAAGAAAGCATCGCAATGGAAGCTACAGTTGCAGCTCTCCCTTTTGGTACATGTAAACTCACCCATTCATCCCCCCTTTATTTGAATGTGAGAAAACCAGAGATGATCCGCGGTCTGAGACGTGCAAAAATACCAACCTCCCATTCGGGATTTTGACTGCCGAAAAAGCGAGAAAAGTACAAAGATAAAATGAGCGATGTTGGTGAGATTTGGTAGTGCTATAAAGTAAGCACTAAAGGATTGGTGGATGTGCTTCTGATGTAAAAACCGCATGGTCAGTCTGATATGTGTAGGCCCAGTCAAATGTGTGTGATGTCATCAAATATGGGAAGGGTGACATTTTTATCGAATCCAAGACGAAACGCATCGTAATTGATCAAGTTCGACATGTTTGTAGTGAAGTCATCGATGGTCATGTAAGAAACGTCGCCAGGAAGACTGCAGTCGTTGAACAGGTGTGCATTGTCAAGACGACCTGCATCGCCTTGGTCAGTAGGAATCTGGTCGGACAGCAGGGTAGTGATCCTATCATAGAATCGATTAGGAGGGTTTTCTAGAACGGGAGCAGTAGTCGAATAGCAGTCAGGCATATATTGGTCCACAGGAGCAGGGTCGACCTGGTGGGCGTTGATGATGTCTTGGTCAAGATTCGCTCTATAGCTCGCATTTCTGACCGCCTGCCGCTTGGCTCGGCGTTTGTTACGTGCAAGAAAGCGTGCATGAGCTGCCTTGGAAGTAGCTTGCGTGACTGAGATAGCAGAGGTGTTCTTCTCAAGGGTCGAGCTGACGGACTGCCCAAGGAATGTTGAGGAAGGCTTATTGTCGTTGAGAATGAAGCTAGCGGCATATCCCAATGACTGGACATGTGTAATGATGTCCTCGACAGATAGTGCCATGTCTGTGTTTCCTGTGCCGATAGATGCGAGTTCAGAATCAGCATTTCGGGATATTGTTGAGTCTCCCTCTTCGTTGACAGTCAGGATCCATCCATGAATCTCGAGATATGAGGCAGGATCAGGTAAGTTGAGGTGAGGGCAGATAATCCGGAAGAACTGGTCAAGTGGGGCTTGATCTTTGCCAATTTGGTCACGAATGGTGGACCAGGCCTTCGCCATCAAAGACCAAAGTGGTTTGTTTGGATCTGCTTCCCACAGGAGTCCAATCAGGTTGGAAAGCTTCTTCATAGGCCATTGCTTAAACATTGGAATTGTGATGTAGTAGCCTAACATCTGAATTAGCTTATAGCATGCATATCGGTGCAGATGAGACTTACAGCGGAATCCAACGAAGGCATTGAGAGCCTTTCTCGCTTTCTCTGGAGTGGCAGGCCGACCACTCACAGCTGGGGATGCCACCAGCAGTTTAGCCGTAAAGGCAGCTTGGGCAGCTGGCTCTTTGATGCAACGCATCAATTGTACCATTTGAGCACCAGTACGAGTGGCAATGAACCTCGCAATTTCAGCACCAGTTGGATCCCTTACGAGGGCCATAGCGTATGTTGTCTCGTAGTAGCGAACTTGAAGTTTCTTTATTGAAGGAATGCCGTGGCAAAAAGTCAATCAAAAGCCTTTATCAAGACTCAGAACAAAAACCAGCTTCAAAATTCTGACAAAGAGGAGTCGCAATCTCAGAAACAAAAAAAATTGAGGTTTGTAAGAAAAGAAATCGCTCAGGTGCGTCACCGGGTACCGCCAAGCTTCAGCAGGCAGTCAAAAAAAGGGTGCCCAAGCCTTGTCATAGCAAACGGTCAGTGCACAATTCATCGCTCACCGTCAAAAATCTCCTTTACTTACCTCACCGATATACTAAGGGGAGAAGAGACTTCGAGTGTCGCAAGGAGAAGGTGCGTCATTCACCTGCGGTTTGCCGTCTGAGGCAGCAGTCTGTAAGAGGGCACAGGCGAAACTCGCGGAGATGGAAATCAGATGGATGGTGAGGGTGAGTAGGCAGGTAGACTGTGATGCCTGATGTGTGAATTGCCATTGATGCTGCAGTCATGAGGTGGCTGGGTTAGCATAAGGTAAAGCCAGGGGGTGCTATTGTTCGAGTGATTTGTAAGGAAGGGGTTGGTAAAAGACGTCAACTCACCTTTACATACAGGAAGGAGGGTTTTGAAAGATCCAATGGTCCTAACTGGGAATCACTTGAAATGGAATAGGCATTGCTGCGTTGTCAGGAATAAAAGATCAGTGGCAAGGGGGTTCATGCACACTAACCCGTGCGCAAGCTATATGTAAACAGGGAGAAAGGAGAGGGGTTGCAAGACTGTGAAAGTTGTTTGGATTTTTGACCGCGACTTGATATATGAGACAAAGGAAACAGGCTGGCGCCACACACGGATGAGGACTAAGACAAGTGGATGTGATTTGGCGTTACGCGTGCCACAAACCACCGTGGTTCAGGAAGGTACCCCCTTGCATAAGAGACATCTGTAGCGAGACTACAGGGCATTTTGCCACTTTATTTGTCAAACGCACATAGGCTCCGAGGAAAGAGGGCATTGGTCGTGAAGGTTCGATTTGTCTGATTTATGAATGTAAGAAGAATCCGACTCAATCGACTTACTGTACTTTTGAATGTGCAGGGTGCAGGAACTACGTTTTCCGGCGACTTTGCATATGCATGTCCCACAAGAGTATTTAGTGTGAGCGCCCAACCTCTCTCATACAAAAGATAACATAGCTTTTGAATACATAACATATAAATCCGCTCACCTAGTATAAAATAAGAGGCTTAATCTGCTGTTCCATTTGGCAGAGCATTTGGCGTGCCTTCTGACAATCTCCAATCTCGCACTTGGCCTTTCCAGTCGGCAATTCTCCCGTCGCGGATCTTTACAATGACAACCCTGACTTCTTCTCCGTCCAAATAGCATTGGGCCCCTCCATTACCTTCTCTTGGCGCATCTCCACTTGTAGCTCCGTTGTCTAGCCCGCCACTACCCCACAAGCCCTCCGCGCCTGGCGAAGTCGAATAGATATCCTCTGTACCATCACTAAAGGTGTTGTTTGCGACGTGTTGAGCCTTGTACCATGTCTCTTCCTGTGACCCAGAGGGAACCAGCTCAGCAATGCCATTGATGGTAGTGCTGATTCGACTCAATGAGGCTGTGTTCATGCCAAGAAGAAGCTCGGCCAGTGATCCAGACCGGGGTGCTGGGCGGGTTGGCGAAGGGGAGCGACCTGGCTGACTTAGAGTGGGTGGCCGATGGGATATCCAGTCATGCACCAGTAGAGACACAAGCGAGTTCGATTCCAGGTTCTGAGTCTTGCGGGATGATGCCGGCGTTGTCATGATGATGATTGGACTTGAAGAGTAAGGCGTGTTAGGTAGATATGTGTAGTTCATGAGGGAAACATGAGGAATGTTTTCTGAGCATGTTGCAAGATGAAGCTGTAGCATCTGTCAGAATCTTGCACAAGACTGGAGAGTAGTGATATCCATTGGGACACGTGATATGAAGATGGGAATAATCAAAGACAGGACAGTAATGACAAGAGATTGTCGAGGAGGTTCGATAAGGGAAATGTAAGACAAGACTGCTGGCAGGGAGGATAACTCACAAAGCGGGCATTCTGAAGGCAGGTTATGACCTCTTCGGGTAAGCTGTTGGACATGCTGGACATTAATACGAGGTGCAACACTGCCCAAGACGAGAGAGAAAGGGGCACGGTCCCGCAAGATAGTCAGAAAATGGCGGCGCGACGCGGGTGATGCTTGGGTCACGGGCTGTGTTTGGTGGGTGGGATGCGACAGGAACCTGGCGGCGGAAACGATGACGTTGGAACAGTCCGTGCCATGTCTCCGCCTGATAGGTTGCGCGTCCCCCAAGATGACCACTGGCATATATGTAACCACCATGGTACCTGAACCCGCCATGAACGCCCCACCTACACTTGCGCCCGTGGACATGACCGAATCCTTCAACCCGGACTTTAACACCACATCCAATTCCGCAAAGGACGGTGCCCTCGCATCCCCAATACACGAGGCCGCTCCCACAACGCCGGAACAGCGGAGTACTCCCCAGGATGCGCATACCCAGCAGCGGGTCCATGAGATCCTACACTCAGACGTGGGTGTCGCGACCCTGCTGAATCGCCTCAAAGCCAGCATTTCAAGTGCCAGGGTTAGTGGATACCGACTTTGACTATGTAGTACAACCCGCTCATATATGTGGTAGGACTTTGCGGGCTTTCTGAAGCGCCGGGGCGCCCTTGAAGAGGAACATGCAGGCAGCTTGAAGAAACTCAGCCGGGGGACACTCGATGGCGTGCGCAAGCCCGATTCACGACATGAGAGCTATCAGACTCAATTCGAGCAAGTCCTCCACGCCAACGAGCGCATCGCCGACAATGGCACACAGTTTGGGCTCGCTCTGCACGCCATGCACGAGAACCTTCTGCAGCTAGCCAACAAGATGGACGGAAGCCGCAAGACATGGAAGCAGCAGGGACTATCTGCTGAGAACAAGGTGCAGGAGGCCGAACGGCTGGCTGAGAAGGCCAAGGCAAAATACGACCAGCTGGCCGAAGATCTTGACCGTGTCAAGACGGGCGACACAGGGGCGGGCAGGAAGTTCGGTCTGAAGGGACCCAAGTCAGCAGCCCAGCACGAAGAGGATCTTCAGCGTAAGACCCAGGCGGCGGACCAGGACTACGCCAGCAAGGTGCAGACGGCCCAAGCCTTACGCAAGGAGCTCATATCCACTACGCGGCCTCAGGCTATCTCTGCACTATTGGACCTGATCAAGGAAACAGATGCTGCCCTTACCATGGAAATGCAGAAGTTTGGTAAGTATCTCGCCTTTGAAACCGAGACCCAACTGACACAGTACCAGCCTCATTCAACGAGAAACTCGTGGTCAACAACGGCCAAGTTGTCACGCCCCAGCCGCTCAAAGGCAGCACTGCTCACCCCCCACCTAGCATCAACCAGCTCATTTACCAGATCAACAATGAGCGAGACTTTGAGGATTTTGTCTTGAGCCAGGGATCCAAGGCGCCTCTTTCTAGAGCGGAGCTTCAATACGTCAAGCATCCGACCCAGAACCAGGGACGATCTCATCCAACCCCGCCGGCTGGAAATGGTCGTCCTTCAATGCAACTGCAGAGCCAATCCCCACCAACCTTCTCGATGCCGCAACCAGACCCCCACCCTACTTCGCCCTTGCAGCAGAGCTCTTCCCATGCCGAGCCCTCGCAACAGCCTTCATTCGGGACTCACTCGCAGCAGCAGCAGCCGCCTCCTTCGTTGCAGCTGCAGCAGCACCCACCACAACCGCCTCAGCCAGCACCATACCCAGCCAACACTCCTTACTCACCTACTTCTCAGGCTCCTTACCCACAAACGGACTATCCGCGTGGCCCGGTTGGTCAGGCCACAGCACAGCAGACTAGTGGTGTACTTTATCACACTGGTCAACCTCCTATCAACCCCATCTTTGGTGTCACTCTAGAAGAACTGTTCCAGCGAGACGGCTCTCCTGTACCGATAATAGTCTATCAATGCATCCAGGCTGTCGATCTCTATGGATTGGAGGTAGAGGGCATTTATCGCATTCCGGGAACCTCGTCACATATCCAGCAGATGAAGGCTTTGTTTGACAGTGGTATGTTGTATAAATGGTGCAAATCGGTAGCATAACTGACGCAGGGCAGATGCTTCCCAGGTCGATTTCCGCAATCCCGAAGCCTTCCAGCATGATGTCAACAGTATCGCGGGGCTGTTGAAGCAGTTCTTCCGCGAGCTGCCTGATCCGCTCCTCACGCGCGAATTCTATGGCAAGTACATTGAGGCTGCACGGATTGACGATGATACGATGCGCCGAGACTCGATGCATGCTCTGATCAACGCCTTGCCTGATCCGAACTACGCAACGCTGCGTGCTCTTGCTCTGCATCTGCATCGGGTCCAGCAATCTTCAGAGATCAACCGCATGAGTACTGCCAACTTGGCCATTTGTTGGGCGTAAGTGAAGACAAACTGAGTAGTTGCCGCGCCAGCTAATCCTTTACAGACCCTCAATCATGGGTCCCCATAAAGGCAACAACATGGCCGATGCTGGACTGCAGGCCCGCGTGATTATCACCATCTTAGACAATGTGCTTCAGATATTCGACGAGGACTAGACGAGCTGGAAACCTTGAATGCGTTACAAATCTCTTCGAAGAGAAAGGTCTAATATGTGCAGGTGACACTGCTTATCCAGAGTGGTACTCGGCGGCGATCTGCCGTCTTTTGCCCTGCAGATGGCTTTATTCCGTAAGCATGAGGAAGTATAGCTGTGCTGTAGCAGGGGCATACGATGCGTCGTGTCGAGTTGTATTTGAGCGATAACGAATATGAGGTATTGGTGGGCGCTGGTAGATATCCATAGTGTGACAAGAGAAGCCAGTACTGGGCTGGAAGAAGGCTCGTGCTTGGAGATGGGTCTGGCATGGTTTGAATACAAACAGCCACAATGGCCAACATCAATATATGCGTGTCAATTGACCAAGTGATGAAAAGTGCGCTGCTGCCAAACCAGGGTTACGTAGATGGCTGAAGGAATCAAGTGGAGACGTGTGTCGTTGATACATACGTAGTGGGGCATACTTACCCCAGTGCCCCGGGCACGCTAGCCAAGTTGACGGGGGGGGAGCTGGGGGGTAATATGTAGGTGAGGGGAAGCTCTAAGCCGCCCGGGGTCCCAAGTACGCCCACGCTGCTTCACCCACCCGCACACTTGCTGACATCAACGATTTCCCTGTTGGTTCGCCTCTTGGCCTCCTTCTCTACCTTCAACACCATGCTCTCACGTCGTGCTTGTGCCAGCGTGCGCAGCAGGCTGATTCCACAATCAATTGCCACTGTCCGCACGCGAGCTTTTGGTGCTACATCTGCGGCGCAGGGCCCTGCGCGAGCTCCCGCACTTGCCGACATCACGCCAGACAATGCGGCAAGTTTTAACGAGAAGCAGAAGAAGTTCCGCGATGGCCTAATAGCAGCCCAGAGGCAAAAGGAGCAGGAAGAGAGTACGTCATAATCCCTCCAGTAGCAAACCGACCTTTAAAAACGCTGACATGAGCCATTGTAGAAGAGGCTCGCGCCCGTGAGCACGAGAATGCCAAAAAGAAAGGTGGTGCATTGTCGTCCCTCATCTACGGCACACCCGAAGGTCGCGAGCTTGACAAGGACATTGAGCGCAGCTTCTCCCAGGTCCTGGCCCGCGGCAAGTACGTCCACTCGATCGTCTTCCATGAGGTCAAGCAGGAAAATATTGAAGAGTATACCGAGTTGGTTGGCGGCTGGTATCCCAAGATGGCCTCGATTCCCGAGAATAAGGTCCATCTGGTAGGTAGCTGGAGGACTGAAGTTGGCGACTGCAACACCTTTGGTAAGCTCTCCAGTCTCCGCCGTAGCTTGTCTCATTCCTCTGCTGACCACATTACACAGTGCACATCTGGGAATACCAGCGCTACGAAGGATATCACGAGTCGCTACACAATATCCAGTCCCACCCCGAGTTCCCCGCGTTCGATTCCAAGCTCAAGAAGTTGATCTCTAGCAAGCGCAATTCTCTTATGCAAGAGTTCTCTTTCTGGCCAACTACACCACCGCGCCAGCTTGGTGGCATCTTCGAACTACGCTCGTATACACTGCACCCAGGCAACTTGCTAGAGTGGGAGACACACTGGCGACGTGGGCTGAAGGCCCGACGAGAGGTCATGGAAGGTGTCGGTGCTTGGTTCGTTCAAATCGGGGACCTCAACACAGTGCATCATCTATGGCAGTTTGCCAACCTTGAGGAACGCAAGATCCGTCGCGAACAGAGCTGGAGCGTAGAAGGGTGGGGCGAGACGGTACACAAGACGGTACCACTCATTCAAACCATGAAGAGCAGCATCCTTATTCCCTGCTCCTGGAGTCCTGTCGCTTGAGCTGCACCCAATGGAAGCCGAACATGACTCGAATAGCATTTTACGGGACGAGAATGCAATACTCGCGCAGAAATCAGGTCCTTGCTCTCCTAGACCGAATACCACTCATCATTGGGCTTCAGAAGGATAGAAGCCTGCTTGGGCCATGAACTGATCAAAGTATCACTCAGTCACAGGACTGAGGGGGTGTCGTAGCTCGGTATAACTTTGCAATATTATGGTTTGGTACAATGTATTTATTAAAAACACACTTTAGTCATCATGCTGGCCAGCTTGAATTCAGAACAAGATTCGGGAGAGTAACGTCTGCCAATAGTCCAGTCTTTGCCCACGTGTTCGCGCGAGTGCAAGCGTGGTGGCAGGGAAAACAGGCCAGAGCGGCGGGGTACGTCATACGATAATCACAAGCTCGGGCCTCTTCTCCCACGCACACAGACGCAAAGTTTACTCTCTCACTGCGACAACACGACAACAATTACTAATACCATCCTGGTCCAGGAGGACTCGCTCTGCAATGGTGTACATTCGACAGGACAAGCTGCCCAAGCTAAAAGAGTACAAGTACTCTGGTGTGGATCACAGTCTTCTCTCGCAATATGTGCTGAAGCCCTTCTACACCCATGTCGTCATCAAATGTTTTCCCATGTGGATGGCGTAAGTGCTGTCACATATCGACCATTTGCATTGCTAACCGTCTCCAGGCCAAATCTTGTAAGTATGATGTTTTCGGGACCCTGATCCGCTCTAAAATCAGCCAGTTGAACCCCCACCTTGACCGCAAATATTTGGATGAACACTAACACAGCTACATAGATCACCTTGACTGGATTCGGCTTCATTGTTGTCAACTTTCTTACTATGCTATGGTACACACCTACGCTAGATCAAGATTGCCCAGCATGGGTGTACCTCAGCTGGGCTGTTGGCCTTTTCCTGTATCAGACATTTGATGCTGTTGATGGAAGCCAAGCCCGCAGAACTCACCAGAGCGGTCCTCTTGGTGAATTATTTGATCATGGAGTTGATGCGATAAACACTACATTGGAGGTGCTGCTGTTCTCTGCTGTCATGAATCTCGGCCAAGGATGGAAGACAGTCCTTACGCTTTTTGCCTGTCAGTGACATGTGAACTGGTGGATAGAAGTTCATTTACTGACCAGCGTAGCATCATTGACATTCTATGTCCAGACTTGGGACGAATATCACACACATACCCTGACGCTTGGTATCATTTCAGGGCCAGTAGAAGGTATCGTCATACTGTGCATTGTGTACGCCTTGACAGCCTTTCTAGGGGGCGGTAGCTTCTGGCAACGCCCCATGCTTGAGACTTTGGGCATCAAACAATTTGAGTTTATTCCAGATGTTCTGTACCACATGGCATGGAATGAATGGTACATGGTTCAAGGAGGTTTTGTGCTGGTTTTCAACACCGTTCTAAGGCAAGTATAGCTCTTCAGATGTTAAGAACCAGACTGACAGTATTAAAGTGCCTTGAACGTCATGAAAGCGCGCCGCGCCCGTGGTCAAAAGACACGTGTTGCCCTACTTGGACTACTTACATTTGCGGGCGCCTGGGTCCTGATCCCTGCCTACTTGTACCTACAGCCTATCATTCTGCACCACCATCTGGTACCGTTCATCTTCTATGCCGGCTTGATCAACGCCTACTCGGTTGGAAGAATGATCATCTCCCATCTTACAAAGTCACGTTTCCCAAGGGGCAACGTACTCATCTACCCTCTAATCTTTGGAGTCATTGACTCTCTTGGACCCTGGCTGCAAGAAAACTTTGGTGTGGGCTGGCCGAGCGCTCTGGGTAACGACGTTTATCAAGTAGCATTCGTCTTTATGTGTCTAGGACTCGCTATCGGAGTGCATGGAAGCTTCATCGTGGACGTCATCTGGACTATATGTGATTACCTTGACATCTGGTGTCTTACTATCAAGTACCCATATCAGCCAGTGGCGGAAAATGTAGAAAGGAAGAGTCAGTGATGAGGTGGCTCGGGTTTAAATATATAGAGACGCGCATATACAAGTAAAAATCTCTCTGTTGCTATCGGACGAATACTATACTAGCTATACACCTTCTGCTGCCAGATCTAGCTGACAAAGTAAAAGACTGGCAAACCACAACAGAAACTGGATCTGATCATCACGGAATACTTTTCTCAATCCAGACAACAAAAGACCTAGTCAATAACCCTGGCAACCAATCAAGGTACAACACCAAAAGGGCAGATTGAGACTTCTTTAGAGAAGAGCTAGACAGAGCCATCCAAAACAACCCAGCTTCACAATCCCTAGATCATATCAACAGCCCAAGAAAAGCAGATTCAAGAAATCTACTCCTGGACCAAGACAACAAGCTAAAGCTGTAACTAGAAGCAATTCGCCAAGCAATTACTCCAGTAATCCAACAACCTGCAGATAAAGCTGTTCCATAACAAAAACAAGGGCCAAAAGCAAAGCCTTGGTGGAGCCAGGAGCTAACGAAGCTACGGAAAAAACGTGTCCTATTGCCAAAGGATATTCTTGCAACAACTTCAAGCCACGTCTATAGAGGAAGTCTATCTATACAAGAGAAACTTTCTAATAGTGCGAAATACCTATGAAAAAGCAATCAAAGAAGCAAAAAGAAAGCACTGGAATAACTTCCTAGAAAAAGAAGACCCACAATCTGTCCTTAAAGGTATGGGCTATACAAAGGAAAAGAGAGTAGAAAGAGTCATACTTGTCCAAGGAGAGACGCTAGAAACCTCTTTTAGAGGAAAGTGCAAAATGTCTCGAAAAGCACTATTTCATCCACCCCCAAGTACAGCACCACCAAACTTTAACAGCTATAAAGAGAAAGAGTGGGAGTAGCCAGCGCTGTCTACCACCGAACTAGAACACGCATATTCTAACAAGGTTAAAAGTAGCACGCCTAGCCCAGACGCTTTATCACAGGAAATTACCACAGTCGCCTTCCAAGCCCGACCAAAAGCGCTGTTCAAAGCTTACTCTCTGCTATTCAACTACGGATACCACCTAACCTGCTGGAGAAGAGCTACAGGAGCAATCCTAAAGAAGTCATCTAAACCCGACTACTCTATCCCAAAGGCCTATAGAGTAATCACGCTACTAAGCTGCCTCGGGAAAGTAGTAGAAAGGATAATAGTGAAAGGACTAGGCCTACCAATTAGCCTAATTACTTGGGCCAAATCTTTCCTCCCTAATAGATCTCTAAGGCTCGCCTTTGTCGGTCAAGTAGAAGAGTTTAGCGAGATCAACACGGGCATCCCACAAGGCAGCCCAGTATCTCCAATCTTCTTTCTCATCTATATCCAAGACCTACTTCAAGACGTAAAGGGATTCCAGCTATCCTACATTGACGATATAACTATCATCACCTCCTCAACGTCAACTAAGAGAAACGCAAAGATACTACAACAGGAAGTGAGAAAACTAGTTGCGAAAGGAAAGCAACTAGCAATCGAGTTTGATACAGCCAAGACAGAGCTCATCCATTTCACTACCAACAAAAAGAGAAAAGAAAATACCCTAGAGCTATCGAATCGAGATACAGTAACACACAAAGATACTGTAAAGTGGCTAGGGATCTACTTTGATAACCGCAAGAGCCTGCTGGAAGATAGCCTAGCTATCTAACGTCTCTTCCTAGTTACCAAACTACTCCTTGGCACCAGGCGGCTGCTAGAGGCATAGCTGCAAAAAGACAAAAGCCGAAGCATGACAGTAGTACTACACAAAGAAAAAGAAGCCCCATATGTAAATAACAAGATAGAATGGCCTATGGCCAAAGTCTTACATGGTCCCGAGCTGCATATAGACTCCAACGGAATAATAATAATACCATTACTATATTGAGCAAGATTTGCACCACGTACATGGGAGTGGCCTGAGACTATCGTACACTAATACACATGCAGCCTCATGCCATCAATGTCTCGGAGTACTTTCTCGTTTGTCGTCAGGGCCTCGGTATCTTGAGCTGCGGAACCGCCACGGATACAGGATTTGGCATTCGAGCCTCGTGGCCGTTCACCTGGCTCAACCTTGGCAGTACGAACCACACATCGTCCGCTGACTACTAGACTGCACCAAGAATAGCTGTCATGGGGTAATTCAGCTATATATAGGGATTCATTGCAATTAGAGGAGTCCGGTGAAGACCCAGTGGATCCATCACGTGAGTTCCCTGTCAGAGGTTATACTCGCATACACGGCGACCGGGTTTCTGCAGAGACAAGCCCATACTATTGAAGAAAGAGAAAAAATCTCGGTGAATAGTAAAATTGAATATAGCTTCTGTGCAACGATTGCACGGGGTGATGTTGAGGCAATATTGTGCACTGCTTGGCATGTACTCGACTCCTTTCTGTGAAGGAATCCTATGTTCAAGTGTCGATTTGGGCGACTCTTGCAAAGCGAGATGGCATATAAAAGGGACGTGAAATGACCAGTATTGAAACCACCAGAAAAGTCAAGGCTTCAGAGTTCCACAGCAGACTTCGAAACGACTCCTAACAATTCTTTCTACACGTTGTTTCTCTACGTCCCTCTTCTTCTGTTCATTCGCAATGTCTCCGCATGAGAAGCTCCACTGCTCGTTCAGGGAGGCTTCAAAGATGCAACTGCCACCGATGACACCTACAATTCGGGAGGAACCATCACTGTAAATGGCTTCAATATCCAAGTCCCCAAGAACCTTCGAGTCCAGTTCACTGCAGCATGAGTCCCTTGGAAAGACTTTACAGCAGACAAACAGTCCATGTTGGGATATGAGATTAACGTATTCTACCATTGAATCTGATACCCCGGAGCGCCCCTTAGCTGATCAGGAGAACAGTTCATTGAAAACTTCATCAACGGCAAGCCGATTGCAGCCCAAGTCATTGCCTATGAGTTCTTCGAGGGACTCAGCGGTGGATTCATTGACTCTTTGAACTTTGCTGAGGGAACCATGAAAATTGCCTCAGGTCCCACTGTTCGCATCAGTGAACCCAATGCTGTCTTCTCCGTTGGATACACCGAAGCACCTTTCTTCACAGCCGATGATGAGATCGCGAGCATTTCTTCTTTCTCGGGCTTTCCCATGTGTACCCCAAGAAGCACATCTGACCCGTTTTTTTCATCTACCAACCCCCCTTTCAGGGCTCTGATACATTGTAAAGTTCCATGCATAGGCATCTCGTGGTGCAGCGATTGGAGGGATGCTTATCAGTGCACAGTTCTGTCCCAGACCCACTTTCCATAACACCCTTCCTCGTCGGTGACTTTGTCACTTTCTCTCGTATCTGACGTGGCAACGAGGTTGTTGCCTACAGCATCGTCGCACAGAATGTTATGATTACCACACTGGGTAATCTCGTATACTTACGCATGGAACTTGGTCTCCTTGGAATCTTTAGAATCGACAACATCAGCCCCAACGCTGAGCTCGCGGAATCTTGCGTAAATTCCGATTATTCATAAATGTCATTCCTGCGATAACAAGCAGTGTAGTTCATCGGATTCGCATCCAACCCAAGAACCATAGTAGCCCTCTACGCAATGAATACTGATCCCTGCACCGGCAAATTAACAAACAGAATCATTGCAACCATGGGTCAGACCTGTCAACAATCAAGCCGGCTTGATTGTTGACAGGTCTGCTGGGTCCACGACGAACAGGTCATTCCTGGAACTTCTCCACCAGCCAATGACTTTAGCCAGATGCCTTGGTTGACCAATGGCATTGGTGTTGGTGAGAACGGCAATCTGTGGGGTCCTTTGGATCCTTTACCTCAAACTGGTGTTTTCATTGATCTACCTCAGTGCGGGCCTGGAAACAAGTTGATGTTTGAGGATGATAACTTGAATGTCACGTAAGCTCCCTCTAGCAGGTTCATCCCATCCCTACCCTTGTAACTTGTACACAACATCATGCTAACGGTTTGTTTCTTCAGCGGAACTGTTGAATGCAACAGCACCTGCTGATAACGTCGCTCCCCCGAGCGATGTTACTGCTCGAGGTGTGACTAATAGCGAGATTGTCCCTGCCCGCACGAAGCGCGGGGTCCGGAATGTTTGCTGGCTCCCGAGAACTCGATTGAAGAGTGAGACTATTCCTCAAGGCGACACGGTGATTGCCAAGGCAGGCTGAAGGAATGAGATGGCACATGGGGGGCAACACAAGTTGAATTGACGAGACTTTAGGATTAACTAATAAGTAGAAAGCTAAAGCTATAATAATTCAAATCTATTAGTGCCTTCATGTGCGATTTCAGGACCTTTGTAGTAAATCGCACTCTTTGACCACTAGTTTGAGCATTCGTAAATATTCGTACTGTTGAGAATATGCAAGTCCAGTCCAGGTTGGTAGAAGAAAGTTCAGAGCCTGGGCGAGAGAATGAGGCCACGCAGTAGCCAGTGCTGCGCGTGTGCACACAATACATGTTGCCGCGTACGCATAGTAGATAGAGAACAACACAGTGGATATGCCGAATAGTAGACATTAGAACTACCCACCTTGCCACTCCGACTTAGTTACCTATAGTAATCATACTACTAAAGGACCTAATTCTAACACGTACCATTATTTGTGTTATTCCTTTCTGTAAACCAGTCCAGATTCGGCTTCATGAACCTTTGCAGTCTTTATCGACTAGCACCGATCCCAGAGCATCCATCAAAACCCACTCATTAGATATGGGCAGTACAGCAAGTATATTTTAGTGCCAATCATCCAGTTTCTGGGGCTCGGGTGGGATATCCGAGTCTAGGGATCCAAATATATTGCGGAATATGTCCTTCATTGAGCAATCATTCAATCCGCTCTGATCTACCCTTCTATATTCGCGAGGAATACAACCATTGTAGCGATCCACATTGCATCGAACTGTGGTGCGAAAGACGACCAGCTTGCCAATCGTTGGGAGCGCCATTGCATCTCCACCAAGAACGAACCAAAGGTATTGCGCAAAAACATATTTCAATGCTCGCCGTCAGTGAAAGCCTCGAAGACTGCGGTCAAAAGAATAGATAGACGACAGAAGCCTAAGACTGACAAAGGTAACTGGTATCTGTTCCTATGAAAAGGTGTGATTGGCGGTGGGTACGTGATAGCGAACCAAGAGGCTGCAAGGCTGTTCCATTCGATAGACAGTATTCGATGAGTTTTACCGATGGATCGAGTAGTTTGATAAATATATTTTACTTAGCATATATGTGTCTCTTTTGCCTCTTGAATCACAAAACTGCAATCTTTCGTCGTGTTCTCTGTTATAGCCCAGCGCAGAAACCCAATAGGAACAAGCAGTCAAACAAGTACGATTTGTAATGATGATGGTAAAAAAGCAGCGGAAGCTAGTCTCAGTACAAGATATTGGACTAAGGTGCTACTATACCTCGTCAGATATGGCTCAACGCCATCGCGTCCTTTTCCAAACCCGACTCAACGGATATAAGTTTGCATAGATTGTTGAGCAAGTTTCGAATTGAATATTATTTAATGTAAAAGAGTGATGTGTCTTTAATTTGCTCCATATTTTCCTACTCGCCCCTTGCACGTCCATGTCCCTTAACAATTCAACAATTCATTCCCCAGCTTCTTGCTTCCCACCTGACCTTCCCTTCAACAAAACCCTGGCGTTTTCGCTTGCAACACTTGCTTCCTTGACCTTAGAAGAACGCTCCCTTGTGGCCTGCCTGGACAGTGCTGTTCTCCAGTACAGCATCAGAGTCGTGGTTATCAAATGCACCAGGTCGGTCGAAAGATCGGGGAATAGGTCGGTCAAAGGCATCAAAGCGACGGCCCTGAACCTTGGCCTTTGCCCAAAGGAAGCTGATGCGAAGAGCACAAGCGCCAAAAGCCCAGAGAAGGCCACCTACCGGCGCAGCTACGAAAGCACCTGTGCTTTGATTAGCAAGAAATCATGGTTTCAAAGTAATCAGCAAAAACTTACCAAAGGCGCTCCAGTCGTTTGCATATAATCCACCTTCAAGTAAGAGCAGTTTACTGGCAAGCGTGGCATCGCCATCATAGTACACAAGTCCAAATAAGAAAATTGTAAAGATACCGCCCAGTCCACCAACCACAAAGTCGAATCCACGATACCAGTAGAATCTCTCACTCAGACCAATAACCAGGCAAGGAACAACAGCTGCACTGACCAAATCACTGATCAGGAAGATCTGCAGGATATCCGGGCTGCGCAGTGCAACGACAACGACGGGAAAAATGAGCGCCACAACAAAACCGCGGATGACCCAGATGTTGAGCTTGTTGCGGAAGAAGTCGTTGCTTCCTGTGCTGACCATGGCGGACTGGAAAGAATCAAACGCAGCGGTAGATAGCGAGATAGTCATGACAAGGACCACACCTACAACCCAAGCGGGTAGTTTTTCGAGGAGAAGGAAGAAAGCAAGGGAGCCGTTAGCTTCGTCACCAATGGTGTAGGCACCAGACCAGGCGGCGAGCATACCGCCGACACCGAGCAATGTGAGAATGATAAGGATGCCCATGCTAGCCAGCGAGACTCCTATCCACAGGTCCTTGTCTGTACGCGAGGCAAATGTGCGCATCCAGAATCCAGAGAGGAAAAAGTCATTGGTAAGAATAGCAACGGGAAGAATGTAAATGAGTTGCCATCCCAACAAGCTGGGCTCAAGGTAGCCGGACTGATCGATCAATGAGCGGTCAATGTCGGTTTCTACGCCAACAGCAATCACTCCCATTATGATGATGCCAATGACCATAGCACCCTGGATGTTGTCGGTGACGAAAGAGACTTTGAAGCCACCAAGTGCTGTCATCGTTAGTCAACCTCCCCTCTCATTCTCAATACCACGGTAATCTTACAGGTGTAGATAGTAGTAATGGCACACTCGACAATGACAACTGGAAGCCCATCCAAACCGGTCAGGAGAGTGACAATCTGCTGCAGTGCCGAGAGCTCAGCAACCATGTATAGAAACATGGTGATGAGCGTGCAAAGACTGAGAAATATGCCGGCAACAGCTCCATACCGTTGTCTGGTCCATTCGGTCAAGACGAAGCCTTCTGGACATTTGCGCCTGATGATGGGGCCCAGCGCGCCAAAGACTAGAAGCGGCAGAGATGAAGACAGCGCATATACTAGTAGACCCTGCACACCGGCAATGGTGGCAATTTGAGGGTACGTGAACAAGATACCCGATCCGAGAGCTGTGAGTTAGGGAAGCCTAGGTCAGCTTTGTGCATCAGCCAATAAGGGGGGAATTGTGTAGGGGGAGTAGCGGCAGCACGTTCCTCACGCAAGTATTATCTTGATCGAGTTCTTACGGTACTTCTCAGCTTTCCCTTGGTGGAGTCAACACATCCTAGATACGGGATCTTTGATGTACAACCCCAGCCTCGGTTCTGCGCCCGTAGTGTAGCCGCACAAAAGACTGACCTCATACTACTGCGCACAAGTAATGGCTCTTGGGCACAGCAGTCATGAGATAAGCTTCTGTGAGAGATCTCAATACGAACCTGGAGGATTTCAAGTTTTCTCGTGCGAAAACATACGCTCCAACGACGTCATCATACTGTCATTAGAGAGCCATCATGATAGTGAATATCGATACTGCCGCTGCTCTTCATGTGCAAAGCACAGGTGCACGAGTGCACTCACCCGATGCGATGAAATTGAAAGCAAGCGGAATGCCTACACGGCTGTTAGCTGGCTTGTTGCAACTAAAAGTAGCGGTGTTTGCTTTGCGAGGTTGCGCAGAGTTGGGGAAGACGCATGCGCTGACCTTTTTGTGTGCGATTGCTAGACAGCCACTCGGTCTTGGACTGGTGTCGCAACCGCCATGCGATGAAGCATCCCAAGACCCTGGTTTGTGAAATTAGTATGATTCGCACCCGCAAGCGCCATTACCTGCACTCACAAAAAAGAGCCTAGAGTAAGGTAGATGATGGCGTTGGACGCCGGCTGCGATGGCATACCCATGACAGAAAACGGTCACTATGCGAAACGGCGATCAAAGTCAAAGATGGATAGATTGAAGATACAGAGCGACGGGATTAGGAGCATGCAAGACCAAGGTAGTTCGCGCCAAAAACTTTGCTATGACTAAATCTCACGCCTTTCTTATTGCATCGCTAGCGCTGCGCGGAGAAATTGACGGCTGCTGCCAGTTTCCTTTGCAATTGGTTCTGGCCGGCTCTCTCCGCGCCCACAGACGTGGGGGGGGGTTCATGGGGCGACGGGCAAGTGCGCATAGAGCATGTATTGGGGCTACTTAGAGTCGATACGAGGTATACAAGGTAGGAATTATCATCTGCGCAAAGACAGCAAAGGAGTCTCTCGCATTCTCTGATTACTCGTCATATTCTCCCATTGCTTAAAATCGAGTAAGAAACAGTTTCCCAAACGCCTCGTCGCTCCGTAACGCAGAAAATGCGGCAAACCGAAATGAGGACATTATCCATTACTGCTCCAGATTGCCCTTTTGAATTCATCTGTAGCAAAACGTGATATTTGTCGATGATTACTGGCCAGCAAGGCCTGTTCAGACTCGTTTACCACGCATGCCTGTCCCAGTTTGGGTCTGCCAGGTGTCAGTAGCCGCTCTTATCACACATGTGCTATTCGACTCACCCTGCACAAATGCTGCAAGCACCTTGCTGCCAGTCTGCAATAGCGGATGGCCAACTACTATTTGCAGAAACCGTTGAAGTCCCTCCCGTCGGTGCTCAATCACATCGTCCGAGAAGCGGTTGGTAAGGACCTTGCCTGGCAGAGGTGGTATAGTGACGCGCGCAGACTCTCGCTCAAGAATATCACGGAAGGCTTCAAACTCGCTGTATCGGCGGCGGACTGTCGACGACTTGAGCTTGAAGGCGGGAATGTTGGTGCGCATTACAATTTCGTAGGTTGTATACATGCCACGGCCGACTCCTAAAGTCCTGTCAGCATACAAACTATTACAATATCTACGCGCCTTGACTTACCGTGCGTCATGGGATTCCTAACCTGTGCACGCGACAAATGTGAGCGAGGCTGCAGTCACACAAGGGTATGGAAGCTCCAGATCAGCCTACCTCAATCTCCAGGAAGTTTTCGGGGGGGCCGTATAGCTCCTCAAAGCTCTGCGATCGCGCGTCTGGTAGCGACTGCATCTTGGGCGCGGATGTGGATGTGAATGTGGAATCAGGACGAAGGTTGGTTGCGCAAGAGCTGGAGATCGATGGCGGGGCTATCGCGAACTAATGGCCCGGCGCACTGGTTGCTCTTGGTCTGGCGAGCTGTTGGCAATGCACGTGCATGCAACCGGCCCTGCATGAACACCAGCCAAACCTGCCACATAGTAGGTGATGCAATCCAAGTCATCTCCGGTGACTTGGATAGACATATTGGGTTCATATTCGCTCTACTCATTGTTGCGGAACTTGCTGCAAGTATGGTAGTTGTTCTTGTTTGTACATACAATCTTATTCAAGCAAACAATTTCTATAAACCATTACTATATAGGTCCATCAGTCGTTGACGCCATTTTTCATATGACAAATAATGAAATCCTAAAGAGCCTTTGCTTGATTACGGATTTCGTGATACAGCAGTCTAGAAAAGCACCTAAAAGGAAGTGACATGTAATAATACACTGGCAAAATGATGTGACATCATCCGATCTCTAATTGCCATCCCTTGTCACAACATGCCCCCCATGAACCCCGGCCATGTCAGTGAGGTCTAATGACGATAGCACTAGGCAGGCCGGGCGAGGACAAAGGTGCAAATTCTTGAGGAAAAAGTGCAAATGCATTGAAAGACCAGACAAAACAAAACTACATACTGTGGGCGCATGTTCGTGACCGCTCACTCTAAGAAGCACAAACTCCCGGTCCATGCCATGATATCCGTCCTGTACCCGCTTTTGACCAGTCGTCAATCATAACGAGCGTAGAAACAAAACGAACGCCTAGCTTTTTTCCGTCCTCCTCTACTGGCGATCCCTCAAGTGACGAGGTACATACTTACCAGTGGATGCGGCTGGAGCCTGGGCAGCAGGCCTCGACTCACGCTCACCCTCGCCCTCACGAGCTGGCGCATCGCGGCGAGCACCAGGGGGAACGTAGCCACCAGTCGTGGCAGGAGAGGCCTTCCTGTCTCCCCATCGGTCTCCACCGCGAGAAGCTTCAAACCGGCCGCTGCCACCACCATTGCCACTACCACTACCGCTTGCCTCACGCTCGCGCCATCCGCCACCTGGAGCACCACCTTGACGCAGCGCTGGTGGGACATATCCACCCCTCTTGGGCGCTTCCGCCTCGGGGCCTGGAGAAGCTGCTGCAGGTGCGGGGGATGTGCTGGCGGCAGGAGGTACTTGACCAGCGGCCTTCATGGCCTCACGCTCACGCCAGCTGGGCTTGCCGCCAGGAAGTTGAATCTTTGGTGGACCACTGGAAGAAGGAGCATCAGCAGCCGGCTCACGAGAAAAGGTCCGGCCAGAACCAGCGCCAGCGGCAGCTCTTCGCTTTGCCATGGCCTCTTCCTCACGCTGTGCCTGAAGGCGAGCCTTCTCAGCAAGAGCACTGCAATATGTTAGTCTGTAACTGTGAAAAGAACATAGTAATACTGACTTTCGCTCTTCATCTCTCTTGGCCTTCTCTTCGGCCAACCGTGCGCGCCTCTCCTCATCAGCCTTGGCCTTGGCTTCAGCTTCAGCCCTCTCGCGCTCCTCTTCTTCGCGCTGGCGGCGTTCAGCCTCTTCGCGCTCCCTCTTCTCCCTAGCAATGCGTTCCTTGACCTCCTTGACACGCGCGGCCTTCTTGCTTTCGAGCTCCTTCTGTGCAATCTTCTGGCGCTTTTCAAACTCGGCCTTGCGCTGCTGCTTGACAGTGGCAACGAATTGCTGGTAAGGGGTTACCAATCTTGACAGACGGTGCTTGAGCGCAACGTCTTCCTTGTGCTTTTCTTCGGCCTCCTTGAGCTCTTCGGCCTTTGCTTTCTCGTAAGCTGCGAGATCCGCTTCTTGTTGCTTTTCATAATCAGTCTTGAGGTGCTTGACCTCTTCCTTACGGTAGGCGCGCTCCAAGTGATCGATACGCTTGCCAGCAATGCGGAGCTGTTCGCCAAGCTGGTTCTTCTCCCTCTCGAGAGCCTGCAGCTTAAGGATACGGATCCTCTGGGAATCAAGATCATCAAGATCTTCTGGAAGCTCAATGTCAACCTTTGTGGTAGCCTTGAGTTCCTTGATCTGCTTCTCCATTTCCTCACGTTGAATGCGCTTTTGCTCAGCCTTGATGCGCTGCTCAGCACGCTGCTTCTGCTCCTCGGCAAGGCGGCGAGCTTCCTCATCCTTGAGCTGTTGCTGGCGAATGAGCCTCTTTGTTTGCTCTTCGTTCTCCTTGGCTTGCTGGGCCTTGAGTGCAGCTTCCTTCTTTTGCGAGATGATGTCACGACGGCTGAGAATCTCCTGGTGTTCCTTCTCAGCGCCTTCCTTTGCGCGTGCAAGCGCAGCCTCTTTTGCGCGCTGGCGGTCTCCATTGAACGAAGGGTCGACATATTGACAGGTCACGAAGAGGGACTTGGCAAGACGGGTAAGCTGAGAGCGCACAATCTCAGCAGGGGTGCTCTGCAGACGCTGCACGGAGCGAGATTCCGTCTCGGCTGATCCCGCACCAGAACCAGGGTGCATGGCCTTTGCTGACGAGAAGACGTCGGAATCAAAAGTGAGGACCCCCGTAGCGTGGTCAGTGCGGATGGCGAGATCGCCCTTCTTGCAGCCGTTCATGATGAACTTTTCAATGGTACCAGCACTGACATGGAAGGGCTCAGGGAACTGGGCGAGGCCAAGCACAAACTTGATCTCGACAGAGTCGTATACTTGAGACAACTGCTGGAAGAGACGGGTGAGGATGACCTGCTGGAGCGGGCCAACATACTTTTGCATGCCCTCGTCAGCACCGATCTGAGACAGGATCGGCGAGATCTTCTTGCAAATGGAGAGAGGGTGGAAGTCGACCTCGAGGATGTTGTAGAGATCGCGAATCTCGGGACGCACGCGCTTGAGCAGACCCTTGCTGAGAGCATCCTTGAACAAGATGGCACGAGTAGGAGCCTGTGACATGCCGAGCAAGTTGGTAAGACGCGAGTTCTTGTTCTTCCTAGCCTCATCTACGTCGACAAGAGCGCCGCGGGAGCGTGAGGTGCTGATGACGGGAATAGCAAGGGCTGACAGCAGGACGAAGGAGGCAGCCTTGGTCATGTCGGCTTCTGTGACGGCCGGATTGTCCTTCTTGGGGCTCTGTCCAGAGGCAACGGCGGCTGCGGACTGACGGAGGAGGTTGTAGTAGCGGCTGTATGCAGCGGCGTGGAAGAGGTAGTTCTCGCTGACCAGGAAGATGCGGGTCAGCTTCTCAAAGTAGTTGGCCATCATGATGTTCTTGGCTGGTCGCTTGCTCAAGCTGAGGAGCGTGTGGATGTCCTCGACGCTGCGGAAAGCCTCTTGCCAGAGCTCAAGCTCGACAGCCACATTGAGTTGCTGGAAGCGGGTGTCGAGGTGGCGCTGCAGAGTGTCGGGGTCGGACAGGTTGATAGCGTGCATCTGCGAGGAGAACTTTGCGGCATTCTGGAGATGGTTGCGGAGCAGCTCACAGAGACGGCGGAACTCGGTCTTGCGGGCATACTTGGAGCAGAACTGGAAGGCCTGGTGGGCGGTTGACTGGTACATGAGCTCCAGACGGGCATTGTTCTTGAAGATATCGAGAACAGTGCGGTATGTCTCCCACAGGAACTTGAGCCATGGCGTGACAATGGCACGGTCGGTGCGGTCGCGCGACTGCTCGCCGGAGACTGTGGAGAGGAGAATGGACTCTGGCGTTTCGGTGGCCTCGAGGTCGTCGACGTTCTTGTCGTCAGAAGGCTCGAGCGAGGACTGAACCTCGTCGGCCTTTGCCTGGGCCTCTGTGACTTTTTGCTCGGCAAGCTCAATGAAGCGCTTGAAAACGGTCTCGATTGTGCCAACGTTTGTGTTCTGGGCCGTGTTCTTGTACTGGTACAGGCCGTCCTTGGCGAGTTTGCCCTTGCGCAGATCGACGCAGAGCTCGACGAAGAGGATCATGACGGGCTCGAGCGAAGTGATGGGGCTGTTGCGGGTGCGCTTCGAGGTGACATGTTCGTGGAGCAGCTGGAGGGCGGCCTGGTGCTGGTCGACGCCGATGAGTTCCTGGGCTCGTTTACTGCGTGGTATTAGCTAGGGCAGCCTCTGCAGCGAGTCTGAGGCGGGGCGCACAGAGTGTTCTCCGGCTTGGAGTGGGGTGGAGGCGCCATGCTGGGCAGGTCGATGTCACAGATCCCACGGCAACGGGCTGTATGGGCTTTGCAGCAAGCAGGCGACGCAGCCGGGAGCGTTGGAGGTTGGGATGGCGGTGCGGGTCTCACAGGCTGCGATGCAAAGTCACCGCTTGCAAAATGGTTGTGGTAGGCTGAGGTAAGCGAGCAGCCGCCAGTGATGTGCCGGCACCTCAGCAGGGCCGTCGTCCCCGCACATGCAAGGCGACGCCGCTCAGCGAACGGCTCCGGGCGGCCCTGGCGCACCTAGGGACTCTCTCACACACACAGACACGGGGGGTGAGCCCCTTGACGCAGCCGGCGGACGAGCCACGCGCAGTGTATTGCATGGGATAGGCGCAATGCAGCGGATGTTGTTGTTGTTTGTTGTTTGGTGGGAGTACATAATACATGCTAGTCCAAATTACCTGTAGTAGCAGGACGGCTACTAATTAGTGGCGGTGCAGGCAGGCGGGCAAGCGAGGCGTCTGAATCGGCGAGGCGGGACAATGCACCAGGCCAAGGGCGGGCAGGGCAGGCAGGCTCTAGCCCCGTACTCAGACCTAATATGGCGCTATGCCGCAACCGACAGCACCCGACGAACAGGCCCATCAAGGGGATGGCCAGCCCATCTTCCAACCACCTCTCCTGGCATCCCGTGCTTCACCTGTCGCCCATCTCTGCACCTTCTTCGTCAACCCTCTCGACCGCAGTCGCCGTTGCAGTCGCCGTCGCAGCATCTACAGCATCCCTCTCGCGCTGATATCTGGCGGCAGGCTCATACCCGGCTGGCCGTCCTCGCTCCTTACTCCCTCCTTTTGTTGCTGTCTCCTGTCTACGCCGTATACGACGCCGCACCATCACCCATCGCCATAATACCCAGCCGCCGCCACCACCACCACCACCACCACTGCCACCACCATCACCACAACAACAACAACGACATCCATCCACCTTTTCCTTTACAGCTTAATATCTACGTACGCGCGCCATGCCCGCCATGCCAACCATGATGGTCGCCGCACCCTACGAGTTACGGACGGGCGGCGACGGCAAGACCAAGAAGCAGAGCATGGCCGAGCTCAAGCTGCGACGTCTCACGGAGCTCAACCAGCGCCTGCGAGAAGACCTGGAACGACGCAGGATACCCGTGTCCGAGGCTGCACTAGAGTAGGTCCACCGGCCGACAAACCGTCGCGACATATTCAATAAGCACACATGGCAGCAGCTAACAAAGGCGTCGCAGTCTGATTGCCTTCACGGACAAGGAGCCCAAGGACTGGATGGTGCCATCACGATGGGGAACGGTAAGTGGACGCGTGCTCTGCGCTTCGTGTTGCACTTTTTTGTCGCAGCCATACTGATGTGTGTGTCCAGATCGACAAGCGTGACGATCCCTACGCGCCACAACAGAGCAACGGCTGCTGTGCCGTAATGTAAACAACGATCGAGATGCAGATGGTCATGTCCATTAACGGCGTTTCTGCGGGGTCGGTTTCTACGGCACAGTGTTTTGTTTTCCCATGTTCCGGAAAAAGGTCGATAATACCCCCAAAAGACGCAACGTGTTTGCGCAGTTAGTCGTGGGAAGTGGGACAGTCGGACGGGTCTCTCATGTTCATTTCATCCCAATGTGTACATTAAACTCTGATGCGGAGCGAGCCGCTGGCTGCCAGCTGGAGCGTGCAGCGCAGCGGACAGTCTCTTCCGTTTTCTTTTTTTTCAGTCGGCCATGCCGGCGTGCTTAGGGGGTTATTTTTTTATTTTTCTTCAATCACGAGATGAAAGCGCTCGCGTAATTACCCTTGGCCAGGTGTTTCGTATAGTTTGTCACGAAATGCAATTGCAATTGCCCAATTGTTTGTCCACAGAACCGCATTGTTGCCAGTGTGTCGCGCCAGAGAGGCCCAAAGTGGCAGGTCCAATGGGCTGTCATAGCCGAGGAGATTAACAAGGCGCGCCTGCCTCGACTAGTAGCTGCTTGCTCAATCTCAGCATCAGCGCTGCAGAGAGCGCTGGGTACGGCGCGCCCCGGTCCCAAGATGCAAAAGACAAGGAATTTTACATGGTTGGATACGCGGGAAAAAGAGTACACGTGCACGCTTCAGCACCAGCTATGCCGTGACGATCCCGATGCGTACACAGTCGCAGTAGACACCCGTGATTTTCTGGGGGAGCTGCCAGGCGATGGGAGGAAGGAGAAGAGGCGCACAGTGCGTCCATACAGTGGCCGTGGAGGAGAATGACAGCGGGAGGGCTGCCTATTGGTCGAGTAATGCCGCACGCTGCAGTAAGCAGCGCACTGTAAATGGCCCAAGAGCGGTGCAAGAAGCAGTCTTGTCCATGCGTGTTGCCCTTTGGGATCTGGAATATTGTTAACATGGCCGTCTTGCATCTCCAATTACCGGTGCATGATCTGGCAGCTGCATCCTCGGCGGCCAGAGCGAGTCATTTGTGGTAGCCATCTGCACACCCTCTCCCTCACCCTCACCACCTGTGTGTGTACATTTACTCCTACCATTGCCCGGGCCCGACGTCAGGTGTGCCGTGTCTTTGCTGCCGCGCCCTCGCCGGCGGCATATGGCGACGACTATAGGCTGAGGCCGCCGACCCAGGTTCTGGCTGCCAGCCTGCAGCTGGTCATGACCCGCGCCCAAGTCAACATGCGCGGGCGGCATATGCCCCCCATTCTTATCAAATTCCCGTGGGGGTTTCGCCCACCCGGCCTCTTCTCGTGCAGCCTTTCCAGCTTTGACAGGTAGGCCGATTTTCTGTCACTGTTCCTGAACTTGCTCCTGTTCCTGACCTGGACCTGTACTATCTGCGCTTGCGCCTGCGCCTGCGAAAGAAAGAGGACGCCTCTCCGTCCTAGCCACTGGCGCCCACACATGTGAACAAGACGCAATCATCCCGGTCCCAATTCCGCCCCAACCCCACCCACCTGTCTTCGCGACCGCCAAATTTCTCCCTTGTCTCTGCTTCCACGGCGACAACATGAACAATTCGGCTGCGCAGTCCTGGAATGCTGCAGACCACTTCGCCATGGACACGTCCGCAGACAACTTTGCCGGTGCAGAGTTCATCGACTTTGACAATCTCGACCTCGACTTCAACATGGACGGGTACAACAGTCAGGGACCCGCCTCGACTGGGAGCCAACTCGCCGATCTGGCCGATTCACTCAACGTCCACCACCTGCAAAACCAGTTTCCCCCACAGCTCGCCCCGGATTATCACAATGGCGCAAACGGCGCCCAGAAAACCCACAATATCCCCCCTCATGGCCTCTCGCAGCCTGCAAATAACTTCTTCGACTATGGCGTCCCCCAGCACTCAGCCTCAACCTCAGCCTATACCCAGTCCCAAGACCAACTATACCGCCCACATCAGGGTGTGCCGCCCACACCAAACAGCACAGAAATTCATGGAGACCCCAACCGCTATCTCCAGCAAGTCGAGTCGCAGCAAGCCCTCTTCGACCAGAGGTACCACATGTGCAAAGATGATGCCGTATGTTTGGAATTGGAAAATCCACCTTGAGCCTTTGTCACTGACTCTATACAGACATTTACTCCTCTTGTATCGCCCGCAGTCACGCCCCATGACACGCGCTTCCAGGTTCCAGACTTTACCATGGCTGGCTCATACTTTAGCCCTCTCACCTCGCCTGCATTGACTGCTCAGAGCCAGCAACATGCACATCAACTACCGCAGAACACGGCTTCCGAGAGATCCACAGGGCACTCGCCCATTGATCTCGATATGGACATGTTGGGTGAGCCTGCAATGGTATCACAGGACCACGGAAGAAGAAACTCGAGGACCATAAACAGAAGAGGTGTACAGCGTGCCAATGGCAACACCCGCATACGGCAGTCTCCCATTGTAAAACCCAACAGGCGGAAAACCAACGTTTCCTCGCTGGTTCCACCAAAAGATGTCACTGACTTCACGCAAGAGGCACGTTCTCAACATCCCCTTTCGGCTGGTCTAGATGCGCCTCGCACCCGCGAAAGCTCAGAGACTGACTCCATCTCTCCTGAGCCTATGCTCTCAGAAATGCGACCACCGCCCAAGCCTGGCTCTTCAACAGCTTCGCCTGCCGTCATGGCCCAACGCAGCAGCCAGAGCAGTACTCCGGCCACCCCGGCCTCGCTCATGCGCATACAGCCATCGCCTGATTTTAACGGTTCTGAGCAAGCACCACCAATACTAGAGGACCTTACCCTGCCGGAAGCGTCTCTTGATAGGCCGAGCCTATCAAGGTCAGACACAGCGATTCGGGACGACAACAGCGGTACGCCTCGCTTGTCTGCACGAAAGACACCCAAGCTGAACCCACTGAGCACGCCTCGCGCAGCCATGTCAGGCCGGCCCAGTCCTATGCTTGACGCCATGTCCACACCCACAAGTCCAGCTTTCTCAATGACAAGTAGTAGGAGAGACGCAAAGCTAGCACGCAACCCCAAGAAGAGGAACAGCGTCAGCTCCCATCTCGTCAGCCCTGCCTTGATGCCCAAGATTTCGCCCAGCATAAAACCTTTGCTACCAGACGGTGGCAGTGGTAAGTGAATTGCTAGCATTGATAGTAGACTTTAACTTGACATTGCCCAGGCACTACTGACAATACTCATGCTCTCCTGCTTGCATCCAAGTCAAACTATCAGAACATTCTCGATGGCACAACGGTTCCCGGTGTAGTCTACCCCACGTCCCTATCAACGAACCTCACTTCAAAACGTACTTCGCACAAGATCGCAGAGCAAGGCCGCAGAAACCGTATCAACACAGCTCTGCAAGAAATGCAAGCTCTTCTTCCCTCGCCACGATTCGGTAACGTTTCCGATGCCAAGAGCCCAGAGACAAACGCACAAAACTCCAACAACTCAAAGGCAGCAAAGGTTGAAAGTGCAATCGAGTACATCAAGCAGCTTAAGCAGGAGGTGTCGGAGCGGGATGAGCTGATTAGCAAAAAGGATAGTGAGATGGATGCGCTGAAGAAAGAGTTGGCTGCACTAAAGAGATCTCAATCAGAAGGCTCAGTACCGGAAACAGCAACGCAGCCAAAGACCGAAGCTTCTTCCAGTCCAAATCCTGAGGATGAACGATGATGAGATGTGAAATGATTTTAGGCTCGACTCTTACACCTGGTAATTACTTTATTTGGAAACACTCATGGCACAAGTCCGGTTTGGAATTCGTCCCGCCAGGACGTGACCGCCACTTAGTTCTGCTTTTTAGCAACAAGTGAGCATGTACGCAATACCGGTCCGTCTTACAGGTCAAACTTTTTCGGGCCGGAGCCACCGTTACATACTGGCACAAGCTATACACGTGCAGTAGCCCATCAAAGGAACTGAAACTGGAACTATCCTGGTAAACAATGTCAGGATATACGATAGTGCACATATACCCAGCAACACGCATATTTGCTCGACTTCTCTCCATATATTAATAGATGCAGCAAAAGATGATAATGTTTACCCACGGCCTTTGTTTGATGAAAAGATTTGAGAGGGAGAGAAAGATTGGGCTGGTATCAAATCAGCCTCACCTCATTTTTACCCGCTACATAAAGACATGTATCCTGTACACGAAGAGCATGGCGCCCTACGCTATTCTTTTTTTTCCTTGCCGAGCATCGAAAGTCGGTGAGTAGTTGTACGCTCAACCCTTGTTATCAATTGCACACAATTTACTTGACACCATTGCTTATAATTTATCCATCAGTGCTACATTTTCGTTATTATTGTCTTCTGAATCGACACCCAACCAAATTCTAGTGAATATTAGTATTGCTCAACTCATGGGTTTTTTGTTAACAAAAAAAAAACAGATAACGTCTAGGATGGGCGAACCGCTCACAGTGCCAAGATGCCACCAATTTCATAACTGTTATATGACTGTTACAACTCAACCACAATAATAAATAGAAATTATAATAAACTATCCTACTTGCAAAAAAATTCTACATTTTACTTACAGGTGCGCAATTTATATACTATCTCACCACAGCGTCCACAGCGCCTTTGCGATGGTTCACCTGCCTCAACACGCGCTCTCTTCTTTACCTTCTTCCCATCACTACGCGCCCCAAACTCTCTTAGAGTTACCAACCTCTGTCCCTCTTCAATTATTAGAGTCTCTCCCTTCTGTACTCGCTTTCTTTTATGTGATATTCGTTGTGTAGCGGCTTGATTAGCTGCCTCAAGCTCAGCATTGCGTTTCTTTTTTTTTGGTGCCAACACCAACTTATGCGCAATAATTGCAGCGCCTTTAGCTAGCTTTTCAAAGGCAACCACCATACTTTGATGGTGAGCTATCTATATGTCTTTGAATCCTCTACTTCACCAGCATCAATTGCAACCCTAGTTCTAGGGTGTTGCTTGGGGTTTGCGATAGCCAGGGCAGATCTTCTATAGTAGCACGTAGGGTTGGTGTACGCAGCTTGATATCAAACTTCGATATCATCACCCCTGGGTCGTGTGAAACTAAGCCAGCGCCTCGGAACCCTCCTAAGACATTTTCCTTTGTAATAATCTTGTGATAGGCCTGCTGAAAAGCTGGCAGGAACTCAATCTTCGTCATATGGTTAATCCCGTTGCGTATCATCTCCTCAGCTTAGCGCCCATATGCCCTCTTCAAAGGCGAGAAACAGCCCACATCAAGTGGCTGCAGTAGATGGAAGGAATACGGAGGCATACAAAGAATGATAATCTTTGCCTCCTTGCAGTATTGCTGGAACTCGAGCGAATTGTGGCTCTCATGACCGTCAAGAATAAGCAGACAATAGCCTCCAATACTACGCTCTTTCGTATACCTGTCAAAGCGCTCCAGCCACTTTATACCAAACTCATTTGTCGTCCAGCTATGCTCAAAAAAACCCCCAATAACCCAATCCTTAGGCAGATTTTCTTCCTTGTCCCAGACAGAGAGGTGATGCTTGCCTTGAAAAATGATAAAGGGTGGAATCGCCCAGCCAGCGGCGCTGACACACAAACTACGCTGGTAACCCACTCCCGATTGCCCTGCTGCAAGGATTTCGGCCTTGATGGACGCTCAGAGGCTGTGACTACTGCTAACATGTTATGCATGCCCATCATGAAGCCCGTCTGATCAAAATTGTATATATCATCGTCCTGGATCCCATACTTGGCTTTAGTATTCTGTACAAGACGGAACCAGCGCTACACAAGCTCAGGATCTTCAAAAAAGGCTCTCTTGTAGTCGTAATTTCGATTGAACTTTATTTGAAGCTTTGGACGACGCTTTACAAAGGATTTAGCCCAGTTTTTGGTCAACAGGCTCACAGTTGCGAGCAGCCAGCAAAAGAATCAGCAAGATCTTTGACAGTAGAGAGGCGTACTGGAAATCCTCGTCATTCAAGGCCCCGAATATAGTCACAAAGCGTCTCCTCTTTTGTCACAAGGAGTCTCATTGAGTTGGGCTAGATATCTTGTCGAGAAGAGATTCCAGCAAGTCGATCACTAATAGTTCTTTGGGAAACGTTATACAGTGCTGCATCTTTTTACACAGCTAATATCGCAAGTTATATTTGGGATTCTTTTAAAGTGTTTTGCACGTTGCGGTGTTGTGGCATCGCATGTAATAATGGGTAGTATGGTCGAAGTTAGTGGGGTCTTGGCACTATGAGCGGTTCGCCCATCCCATACATTAACAAATTTGGATAAAAAAAAGACAACACAACATCCAGGCAAGGTAAGAGGGCTATGACAACAATATTTATTAATAATCGGACTCGCACCAATACACAAAATAATAACAACAATAATGATAATAACAATAATAGCGCCGTGACATGAAATCAACACAACAACATACAACCAATTAATCAGTCAAAACAACAACCAACCACACAATTAATAAATGAATCAAACACAACATCACTCACTCACCCACTCATTCACTCACTTTGCACATGGTTCAAAACAAGCTTATCAAGGAAAACATACATTTCTAAAGCAACGCAAACTAATAACAAAAACACACCACCTTCCACACATCCACCCATCCCCTTTCCCGTTTCCGAGCACAATGGTAGCAAGCTAGTGGTCTCTCCCTTCTCCTTTCACCGCCGGAAGCTGTCTTCTCAATGAAGTACAGCCACTCCACACCCCTAGCCGCCCCACCCATTGCGTCCCTTCGAGTCTACCAGCCAAGCTTCACCCCATACATTCTTCTTGTGATACAATTTAACTTCGTCCCCTTATTCAAGCTTTACCTCCCCACAAGCTGGCAGCCAAATCCGAAGGGGGGAAACTCAAGGAAAATTTGCTAGAAAAAAAACCATTTAAAGGACAAGGGGGCAGGGGATAATTAATGGAAGGCGAAATCAAACAAAACATGCGCAATCAGTCGGAGAGCTGCCCAGTGACGCAAGCTTCGCAAGACATTCCGCATAAACCATTGGCTCCAATTGGCCAAGGATCGTTGAAACATGTCGTCTGCGAGCTGAAGTACTGTGCCAATTTGAGATAACGTATGGGTCGAGCTTCCAGAGATACGAGATAGTCGAACAGGGCACCGTGACCATAGTAGGTGTGAGACATCGAGTGCCTCCCTAGGTCTGTACCAGATGCCTGCCGACTAAATCCCATGGACTGATCAATAAGCGACGCCGTCCAAAATGTTGCGAGGACGGCGGTGCCGCATTTCCCATTCGTTGTGCGTGCGAAGCCAAATTCAAATAGGCGGACCCGCAAGAGTTGAGATGACGAATCGAAAGCCGCATCAAGAATCAGTAACCGGATGCATACTGGTCCCCGCCACGCTTATTAGCTGAACGAAGCTGCCTGAAAAAAAGAACAAGGTTAGTAAAGTCTGCATCTGATATCCCCCGCGCTAAGCGTTATCACACCAAACGCAAAGGAGAGGGTCCCTTACGAGGATCAGATATATCGAACTCACATTCCGGTGCCCTCCTGGCGTGCGTTGACCGGTCCGCGCTTGGTGCCAGCAGCGGTACCGGCGTTTGCAGCAGCCGTGGTTGTGACGTGGCGTCCGCGACCCTTGTCGTCTTCATCGCCCTGGCCCTGGTTGGCAGCCTGGGCGATGGCTTGGGCATTCTTCTGGTACTTGTAGACGGTCCAGTCAAAGACGTAGTCGTACTGAAAGCCCTCACGAACAAAGAGATCGCGGAAGATCTTGCGGAGGTACGAATAGTCCGGCTTGTCATCAAAACGCAGGGAGCGAGTGTAGTTGAGGTAGATGGCAAACTCGTTGGGGAAGCCACGGCACAGGACCTCGGTAGGGGTTGTCATCTTCTTTTCCATGATGCGGTCATATTTCTGCTTCTTGGTGGCCGCCTTAAGACCTTGCCAGGGAAGGGAACCACGGCAGAAGTAGAGCATGACATAGCCAAGGGACTCCATGTCGTCACGGCGGGATTGTTCTACGAATGTTAGCTATGAAAAGCAAGGCAGGCAGGGGTGAGGGGGTTTACGTACCGACACCCAAGTGAGTGTTGATACTGGCATAACGGGCGGTGCCAGTCAAGTTCTTGTTCTCACGGTAAGGAATGTGGAAGTGGGTCTTGGGGTCGCGGTACTTCTTAGCGAGGCCAAAGTCGATGACATTGACCTGGTTGCCGCGCTTGCCAATGCCCATGAGGAAGTTGTCGGGCTTGATATCACGGTGGATAAACGACTTTGCGTGGATGTACTCAATGCGGGAGATGAGCTGGTCGGCAAGAAGCAGGACCGTCTTGAGAGAGAACTTGCGGTTGCAGAAGTTGAAAAGGTCCTCGAGCGAAGGGCCAAGCAGATCCAAGACCATGGCATTGTAGTCGCACTCGGTTCCGAACCAGCGGACAAAAGGAATGCCTACGCCGCCAGCAAGCGACTTGTAGACACGGGCCTCATATTCAAGCTGGGGGTGCTTGGCCTTGACGCTCTCAAGCTTGATGGCAATCTCCTCGCCGGAGATGATGTTGGTACCTATACATATTAGCTCAGCTCAGCTGAGGGGGTGCGGCTGGTACACACCAAGGTAGATGTCACCGAAACTGCCACTACCAATTTTGCGGCCGATTCTGTATTTGTTGCCGACGCGGAGGTCCTACCGGGGGTCAGCCTGGTGCGTTGCAGAGATGCACTTGTCGGACATGGTGAGGGTGATGTTGATGGTGATGGCGATGGTGATGGTGATGACAAGAAGCAGTGGGGGTGTAGGGGAAGCATACCATTGTCGTCATGGTGGGAGGAGGTTCAACCTTGAGGAGGCTGGCCCGGTGGTGAGGGTGAAGTGGTGGGTGGGCCGAGGGTGTTGACGATGGGACGAGGGTGTGTTTTGAGGATCGGCCTGCTGTGGACGGACCGGTCAGTATGAGGCTTTTGCCTACAAAGGCGGTGAGTAAGCGGGGAGCGGGCAGCCGAGAAACGCTAGAGGATGCAGTCGAACGCGTCGATAAGGGGAGGGCGAGGACTAAGAGGCTGGCGGGTTTTGGGGGGAGCAGGTGATGAGGGCTGCGTTGGTTGTGTGTTGAGGGAATAGAGCACACAGGGTTGAGGGCGGAGCCGGGCTGGAGAGCTGGGCAGGACTTACGATAGGGCGTGCAGACGAGCCCAACGGAAAACGACCGCGAGGCGGCTGTGTGGGAGATTGGGAGACGGTGAGGCTGTGTATGTGTGGGAGTCTGGGGGGTGCAGGTGGAAGAGAGGGAGAGCAGGCAGTGGGAGGCGGTGGCGGCAGGTGCAGGCCAGAGACGAGCAGAGAAGCCTGGCAGAACAAGCACACGGCGGCGGGAGAGTGGTGCTGTGAGGACGCGGATGGAGAGGACGCTTGCGGCTGGGCGCACAATCACGTGGGGCGCTAGGTGGCGACGTCTTCACTGCGGGTGCGGCGGCGGTGTATCAAGCGCCGCCTACCCATCCCCTACCCGCCTACCCATTCTCTACCCGACTCGCGCCCCATGGTGGCTACATCGCTACCCAAACCGGCTGCTTGCTTCTGCTCCTCGCCCACAGCCGTCTCCCAGGGACCCTCCATGCAGCTGGCACGCTGCGTTTCAAATGCCGCAAACTGATGCGAGCCATGTGCGATTGAGCCACCCGCCCTCCTCCTGCCACCCCTTTATGCGTCATGTTGGATCTAACCATGGCGCCATCATGACTTTCCCTACCCATCGCATCCAGCCGCCACCCCTTACTGCGTAGTGGTCGGGAAAGACACTTCCTGCCCGATGGATGTTACTATTAAGTAGTACATATTCTACAAGTTCGACGGCCCGACTGAGGCCCGCTCGCTTCCCACGGCTCCAGGCCACCCAAGCCAACCCATGGATGTCTACCCTCTTGAGTACAAACGTCAGCGCTGCACAGCTACGTCCTGTGCCACACTTGCTTTCGCCCTCATGGACCTCAGCCCTGGGCGCCAGGGCACGTACACATGTATGTACATACGTGTGCTGCACTCTACCGCTTGACTCTTCGGCGCCATTTTGTGCTTTGATCAGCCCTCTTCGTATCCCGACACAGCTATCGGCGAGGTGCATTGGCCCTTACAACCAAGGAAAACACTCTTGACGGATTGTCGCCTGGCTGGCTGCTCATCACACTGTACAGCATAACAAAGTCCTTGACATCCCCCATGTTTGCCAGACAAATTCTGCACAGTAAACTATGGCACCACGCGTACCTTGCATGATAACCGATGCTGCCCAAATGCTTGGACCTCTACTAGCACAAACGCATGCAATGCCATTCCAGTGTTGCCCCAGCAATCGCCCTCGCCCTCGCATCTATCCGGGCCTCTAACCTTGCGCACCAGATCAAGTAATACTTTATTTCATTATAATAGGTTCATCTGGCCAATCGTCGTACATCATGTAAGGGCCTGCATACCAGAATGTCGTTTTCAAGACTATGAGCACGGCATGCTTTTCTTAGACATAATCCAACTTATTCTGAGCACACTGGAATCTATAGTCAAGGCAGACAAGGCTCTAGCTGTTGGGTTTGACCAGGATTGATTTGGCAAAATCTATATGGCCGTCTCAGAGTGACATTTCCATCCTTTTCCCATTTCTGCGGTTATTGTACACTGCATCTGATAACATCCATATGCTTAAACTCCGCTTTCCACGTCATGCAGTTTGAAGTTTAATGGTTTGCTGACTGGTTCTTGACGGCGGGGTTTCGCGGGTCGTTCTTGTACTCGTCGGCTGGGTTGTGTCAGTTTGCGAACTTGGAAACTGGTGGGCCAATTCAGCCACCGATAGGTAGACTACGCACCCTGGGACATGGCGTTTGCGGCAGAGTTGACACCGTAGAGGATGACAAGACCTGGTGGTTTCTGTTAGTCCAGCACTCCCCACAGTCATCCCTTCATTCGTTCTTCCGTGCCCTCCAAAACCCCCCAAAACCATCTCTTTTGCTTCCAGAAAATTCCGTCGCATATATGCATCGAACTCCGCAACGTACCAGAGACGTAGAAAGGCCACATGGGCTTGGCTGTAATTCCTTGGTTAGCAGTCGTTTGAGCTTCACCATTGGCTCTCAGCGCCGTCCATGGAGACGTACCAATCTGCGCCGGGAATTTCCTTCCGAGAAGAGGCATTTTGACGTGTGCTGGAGGGGCAATGGATTGATTGGCAGTTGCGATGAGGATGGGCGGTGGTGGTGTTGAGCTCTGGTCGTTCGGCTTGCAGAACTTCGATATGCTTGGCATCGGCGCGCGTAAAGACCGACCCGTAAACACCATGTACACCAAGGGCGCAACAACCCCGCGACAGACGACTCCGCCAGCGATTTGGAACCCTGCACCTGTACGCTACCAAAGACATAGTCGCAGCCATGGCCTCTTCATTAGAAGGATGTGTAGCCTCGCTACGCAATAGTATGCAACTGCTAGATTCGTCCATCAACATATTGGACGACGGCGTCAGCGACCTTCCTCGGCTGGCAAAAGTGCTGCAAACAACACGAGTATGTAAACTATACTCCAGAGCCTTTTTTGGGGTGTATCAATGAGACTAATATATTCCATAGCACTTTGAACTCATTTCCGAATCGGACCTTCAAACGGCGCAAGCAGGACTCCTCTCAGAAATACGCCCAGAAATTGACAATCTTCTCAAGCGTGTAGAGAACTACGTGGACAAACTCGAGCGTCGCGAACAATCCCTTATAGCCAAATGTGACCTGAATGACGGGCGACTTGGACGAGACAGCAATGGCGGTTCGGGATCCAGGCCAGCAAGCAGGAGTACGCAGAGAAATAGAGGCAAGACTATTACTGCGCAACAGGAGTTGCGGTTCAAGGCATTAAGAGCAAAGAAAGACAGACTCAGTTATGCGGTAGAGACGCTCGAGCTTCAGGCGAAGCAACGAGAGAGGCAGTTGAGGATGAGTATGGCAGCGCCACAGCAACTATATGATGACTGAACCCATCTAAACTCTTTCGTGTTATGCTGAGTGGGCGGTCATGTAGCATGTGGATGCAAGGGAACGGTATCGTTGTGTTTGGACAGGCGTTTTGCAATTGAGATACCCCTGGCGCATATATATGGCATACAATCCAAATGTCGTCGTCTGAGACCCTTGACAAACTCATATCAACAATGCTTTCTTGTGAACTTTAGCCTTTATTTCCGACGTCTTGTACAACTTGAAATGTTGGTGAGCATACATACAGCCAGTGATAATGCGCTAGCCTTTTTGACGGTGCATCATCGGCTAATTCCGAGAAGCGCAGAACTCGGCTTCGCAGAAACACCACCAGCTCCGGTAGACCAGCCATTGCATCTTCCCCACAACTCCGTCCATCATGAGCGCCCTCCGTATCGCCAGAGCCGCCCTCCGCGCAAGGCCCGCTGCCATCGCCCGCCCCATCCAGCGAAGAGGCTACGCCGAGGTCGCCAACGACAAGATCAAGCTCTCTCTAGCTCTTCCGCATCAGGTACGCACCACCACCACCGCCCATGCGTCATTGCAAATGTGGCGGTGAATCCATGTGCAGTCGAGAAACAAGGGCTGACAATTGGTTTCCAGTCCATCTACAAATCCCAGGATGTGTACGTTCCGCAATCCCGACCGATACCGCAAAACGATTACGCGATTACTGACTTGGGTCTCTGTGCAGTGTTCAGGTCAACCTCCCCGCAGAGACCGGTGAGATGGGTGTTTTGGCCAACCACGTTGCCTCTATTGAGCAGCTGAAGCCCGGTCTGGTTGAGATCATCGAGGAGCAGGGTGGCAACAAGCAGTTCTTCCTGTCTGGCGGTTTCGCCGTTGTGCAGCCCAACTCTGTTCTCAGCATCAACGCCGTTGAGGGCTACCCCCTCGAGGACTTCAGCGCCGAGGTACGAATGGAAATAGAAGAAGACTAGTGAGTTGCGGCTAATGTGAAAATAGGCCGTCAGGAACCAGATCGCAGAAGCACAGAAGATTGCCAGCGGAAACGGCAGCGAGACTGACATTGCCGAGGCCAAGATCGAGCTCGAGGTATGTTTTTGTGAGTATGGATAAAGAGAAGTTACTGACAAGTTCAAGGTTCTCGAGAGCCTGCAGGCTGCGCTGAAGTAAATGTGTAAACAGCGGCCCTAGAGCGCGGCATGGGTGGTATGTATAGTAACTGGCGCTGCGTGCTTTCCACGCCCAAAGGATAGAAGGAGCTTCAACGAGACAACCACAACATTCCAATGTTCTGCACTCTTGCTCTTTATCTATATTGGTCCATTGGCTGTACATGTGTACCTATATTTGCGCACAGCCCTATATGGTACCTTTCTTGCTCGGCCCTCATTAACCTATCCCATTGTGTCCCTCTCTTTGCCTTGGTGAATCTCTACAGCGACAATCTAAGTTGTCTATATGACAACACTCACTAGCCAGTATATTGATACGCAACACCTAACAACTTCACATGTCCCTGGGCTTTGATTGACCCACATGGAGTTCTACATGCTGTACGATCAATGCATAAATGTGCAAGCAAGTGCTCTTTTCTTTGACTCGTTGAAAAAATAAATAAAATTGTCAATTTAAATCTCCTAATCAAACAACCTAGTCAGAGAAACCAAAAAAAATCAACCACAACCGATGTCTTCTCCCACTAACTTTATTGACTCGCCACAATTGAATTACCTGGCGCTACAGGATAGTCTTCTCCAAAAAAGCCCTCAGCGTCCTGCCTTTCTATTAAACAAACCCCCTTCCACCCCACCCCATCCCACCCCGCTATGCCCAAGTTTCTCGAGCAAATCCAACATTCTTTATCCCTAAGTAACCAGAAATGCCGCTGAACGCTTTCACAAACATGCCATAATATCTCAATTTTATTCCTTGCATTCTCAAGAAACTATACATACATAAACCCCAACCTCAACCCCCTTCCCTTCACCACCACCACCATCAAGTGCAAATTATCATAAGTGGAAGCTACGTGATTTGGTGAATTTGATGCAAAAATAAAAATAAAAATAAAAATAAAAATAAAAATAAAAATAAAATAAAAATAAAATAAAAAAGCTACCGGTTGCATGAGTGTCAATGAATGTGTTTGGAAGGAACACTTGATACTGTTGAACTTGGTGGTTCTGAATAATCTCTCTTCTGGGATCATAAGTGGGGAGGGGTAAAGAAGAGTGAGGGCTAGAGTGACTGGAAGTACAGGTTCAAAACTGCCTTTGATTGTAATGCTGAAGCCTCGATGTTGCTTGACAAGCGTGGATTGTGACATACATTATTACATTCAACGGTACAGAACAACGGATATGGTCTCAGACAACATTATCGTTTACAAATGACATAACGTAAAGCACCACCGAGCCGGACACACCACCGAGCCGGACACTTTTTCTTGGCATCACGAACTTCATGTACGAAAACTCGAATTACTCTACACTAGCTATAGATGCGTTATACAACTCACTTGTATCTGATAGAGAATCTTCTTCTACATCTTTTTGGCACGTACGGGCGTTATGGCCCACTCTCCCACAGGTTCCACAGTGCCGTTGACCTGGTAGAGCCTTTTCTTGACTACCCCCACCACCCGCCTTCTTTGATGCCGTACGACCAGTAGCAGCATTTTCAGCTGCCTGCGATGCTCCTGCACCAAAGTCTAGTGTCCCGCCTGTCTGAATTCGCTTTCTTTTACGCCCTCGGCGCTTTGTTACCTCAGCTAATTGCTCTTCAAGCTCTCGTATGCGGGCCTTCATAAGCACATTCTCATGTAGCATCTCCTCAGCTCCTTTAATAAGCTTTGAGAAGCCTTCTTGTGCAGCAGTTGGTGATCGTACGAAAGGATCTCTCACAAGCTTCGACTGTGATCCAAATTCGTACGAATTGCTAGGGGTTTTAGACTCCCAGGGTGTTTCTAGCTGAGCTTCTTGTGGTGGGGTACAAAGGCGTACGTCAAGACGATCAATGACTCTCTGCGCGTTAATAGGAACTAGCCCTGCTGCCTTAAAGGCTTTTTTGCAGTTATCGAACGTAAATACGTCGCGAAACGCGTCTCGAAAGGCTGGCAGGAAGCGTTCTTTATCAATATGCCAGACGTGGTGGCGTGCCAAGTCTCGTACGCGTTGGGAGTACTTCTGCTTAAGAGGCGAAAAGCAGACAACGTCAAGCGGCTGAAGTATATGCGATGAATGAGCAGGCATACAAAGAGTAAGAATCTTCTGTTCAAGACAGTAGTCCTTAAATTCTTGGTTTAGGTGGCTCTCATGGCCGTCAAGAATAAGTAGCCTGTACGACCCCGCCTGACGCGTCTTTGTATGCTCGTCAAAGTGCTTTAACCACTCAAGACCAAGCGCGTTATTTGTCCAGCCGTTCTGTGATACTGAGAGCTTCCAATCGTACGGTATATCTACTTCTTCGTACCAAGCAGAGATATGGACGCGTCCCTTGTAGATAATGAATGGCGGAGTAGCATACCCCGCAGCGCAGATGCTCTGAATAACTGTAACCCACTCACGATTGCCTGGCTGCGTCAAAGTAGGCCTCGTACGACGCTCTGCGCCTGTAACTACCTTCATTGAGCCAATCACGCCCATCTGAAAGCCAGTCTCGTCAAAGTTATGGATGTCGTCAGAATGTACTCCATACTTCTCAATTGTCTCTCGTACAAGCTCAAACCACGCGTTAATAACCTCTGGATCTTCCTGCTGTATTCTCTGGCGGTCCTTTGCTCGATTGAAAGCTGTTTTAAGCTCGTCCGAACGCGATACAAATCGCTCTGCCCAGTTCTTGCCCAAAGGTTGGCCATCTCGTACGCGCAGTAGTTTCTCTGCCATATCCGCTACCTCACACAGTCGGGGAGCAAATCCTCGTGAGTCTAGATCAAGAATATATCGTACAATTGTTTGCTCTTCAATTATAGTTAGTGTTGTAGATAAGCTACTCAGCTATTCTACTACAGAATCCGGATGCGCAGTCCACACCCGGACTCTGCGATCAATCAAGTCTATAGTCGATCTATCAAGACTATAATCGATCAATAGACATCTATCTATGACGCTATAGATTACGCAAGCTACTACTAGATAGACTCTTCTAGAATCTAATCTAGCTAATATATATAGTAGTAGGATAGCAAGTAGATAGAAGACAGAGCACTTCACACAAGATCAATTCACACTACCAACGATCAATCAATTAGTGTTTCTTCCCTAGCACATATCTTCTCTCTCTACAATCTCTCGATCAAGCTGGCTCTGAGTCTACTACGGACAAGTAGAAGGCAGAGACCTCTACCTCTGAGTCGATAGTAGAACAAGCAGCACCCTACACTTTGACAGTTAGTTTGCGGCAGTTTGGAGATATCTGGGGTCGAAAAGTGATTTTGTTAAGCCGATCAGAAAGCCGCTGAAAAGGAACGTTGTAGACAGCAGCAGCGCGTCGAATGCTCTTAAACTGGCCCGTACGATAGGCCTGAATAGCAAGAGTAATTCTGCCTTCTCTCTGAGTTAATGTATCTTTACGTAGTTGGGACATGTTACTTTGCAAGTGATGTTCGCGATGCCAAGAAAAAGTGTCCGGCTCGGTGGTGTGTCCGGCTCGGTGGTGCTTTACGTTACTAATCAGATCATAAACAAGGAAATTCCAATGGCTCCAGGGACATCATTCACATTGGATTAAAAAAAAATTTGCACAATATATCCACAGTCTACCTCGCGTCCATACCCTGCAGGCCCATAGCCTCCTTTGTGGCACCCACCTTCTCTGCCTCGCCCTTCTCCCTCAGCGCCACCTTTTCCACTTCATCAAACGGCTTGAGTGCCTCGCCATACTGCTCAAATACACCCTTCCTGTAGCCTTCGCAGATCTTCTTGACGAAGCCTTCCTCGTTCCACCTAGCCTCGAGGAAGTCTTCAAACTTTTCCATTGGAGATGACCGCTGCACACCCCACGCGGCTTTGTAGGCGGCACCGAGGGCGCAGGCGTTGCCTCCGATCTCGAGCTTGTAGACGCCGTCGGAGCCACCGAGGACCTGGCCGGCGAGTTCGGCGATGGCGGGGTTCACGGCGCCGCCGCCGACCATGTAGATGCGGCGGGGTTGAGCAGGGAGGTTACCTTGTGGGGAAACGAGCGATTGCGAACGGAGGCGGAGCGAGAGAAATTGTGATTCGAGGATCGCGCGGGCATCAGCCTGGGGGATTGGCCATGTCATGTCTTCTGTTTTGCCTTGGGCGGCTTCTGGGGCTACTGGCGACAGCTGGCTGTCCTTGGCGAGGAAGCGCCATGTGCCCGCCTTTACGTTTGGTACAATCTCAGGGCGAGGGAAGAAGAGGCCTAGGCGCATGGGGTCGGAAGGCTGTGCCTGGCCTAGAGCGGGCGTGGTGAGAGCCGTCTCGTTAAACTTGTCCCAGGACTTGTCTGACACGCCAGAGGCTTTGTTGATTGCGTCGCGGATGTGTTCACGGGCCAGACCACCGTTCTTGTAGCACAACATGAACATGTAGAGTCCAGCAGTTGTGGGGTGGTTCATGAAATGGTACGCAGGATCGGGTCTGTATTGTGGCGTAGACATGAGGAAGGTTGTCGATGTGCCGAGCGATACAATGGCGTCTGAAGCACGGAGAGGGAGAGCGAGGATTGTTGACGGGTTGTCGCCTGTGAAAGCAATAACTTGCGCTGATGATGGGAACCCGAAGCGCTTACTGAAGTATGGTGAGACGGTACCAAAGCTGGAACCACCATCTTCATAAACCTTGCCCAATTTCTGCTTGAGTTCGTCGAGGCCTCCGCTTCCTCCGGCTGCGAGCGCGACCAAGTCTTCATGCCAGCGTCCATTCTTAATGTCCCACAGATTCGCACCCGTCACATCCGAGATGTCCATCGGGGCCACCTTGCCCAAGAAGATGGACGCGAGGAACGAGGACACGAGAGAGATGCGAGCGGTCTCTTTGTAAGCCTGGGGGTATTTTTCCCTGAAACGAAGGATCTGAGGGCCACTGAAGCGCTGTTGGAGAGATTAATGGGAAGTCATAAAATCAGAGCTCACGATACTTACATGGTGAGCACTGCTTCCAGTAGCCAAAGCCAGGTTCCTTGGGTCTCCTAGAGTCTTGTCAAAGGCCTCGCACTGCTTTTGCGTGCTCGCATCCTGCCAGTTGGGGCTGAATGGATGGCTGAAGGCACCCTTTCTCTCTCCTTTGGCACCACCCTCCAACTGCTCAATTAGTGTCTTTCCAGAATCAAGACTGCTTAGCAGGGTCTCTGCATCATGGTTCCAGAAGACAGTACCGTGCTGCATGCCAGCGCCAGAGATGCCCTGGATCTTTGAGAAGTCGGCGCCCTGCTCCTTCAAGCGCTGCAACACCAGCTCAATGGCTTCAAGCCAAAGAGCAACTGGTGCAAATACCTCGCCCTCATCTGGATTTGTGAGGACACCCTTTTCAATGCCGTACTTGGAAAGGTCTGCGTCAAAGTCGACCTTGGCCTCGTGAATAAGTTTGAGGTCAGAACCGACGATAATTCCTAGAAAGCCGGCGATTGCGTTAACCTAAATGCAAAGGCGGTGGTGGGGCAGCTTTCGCGGGGTAAAAGTAACCCACCTTTGAGCTGCTGGGTGCTTAGGTCGAAGCCCAAAAACTGGTCAGCCATGGTCGGAGTGTGTAGAGTGTGTGTTGAGCTGCAATGGCGGAACTTGTGATGTTATGACTTCACCGGGCATTGCTAAATTAGCCGTCGAGTCTCGTTGGTGTTGAGAGACCCTCTTCATATCCCGCGGTACATCACACTTACATACAGTTTTGCCGTTGTGGGGCTCGCCTAGCGCCGACTAGGTGTAGCTCGCAACCTCAGTACTCCATTTCGGCGTTTGTATTGTAGCCGCCCAATAGTAAGCTGCTGATAGGTAGAATCAGGCATAGTTTTTTTGCGTAAAGCAACCGATGCCTAATTTTTTCACTGTAGGTTTAGTGGCGACTCTTCTTCGTCATAATAGTGGTACGGTCGCTAATAAGACTGTCACAAGCTTTCAAGCGTTAAGCTTATCTGTGCTACAATGCTAAAGCTGACATGTATGTACACATGTACTTGGCAGCAAAGATAACATCAGATACTTCTCTGCTTTGTCGTACCTCGACGGTTCTTTGACAGAAGACCTGTGACCCAAGTCAGCTGAATCGGCTATGTGGGTGCTAGGCCCAGGCCCTTATACGAAAATAACCCACTTGTCTGCTTACTTTTCGTAACCATCACCTGTTTTTCAATGGTTGTTTTAATTTACTAGAACTTACTATACGGCTACTCCAATTTCTACAGCATGCAACGAAATTTCCTTTTGCTTCACTGGTCTCCTGACAACACTGGACCGTTTTTTGTCGTCTGATACAGCACTGTTGAAATGCAGATAAAAACACATACTTATCCCCTATTACATCAGTCCCAGTTTGGCAATCTATTTCCATCCCGTTAAAAAATCAGCATCTACTCGTATTCAAATATACCACCACCCCTGTCCTACAGCTTCCTCACCGCTATCAACCACCTGAAACACCACCGTGCAACTCACAAGTCCCCATTAGTCCTAGCATCAGTCTCGCTAGTCCCTCTTCTATCCCCCACATCTCTCCATCTCCCCGCCCCAGGATGTCTATTCTAAGCCCTCGTATTTAGTAAAATCCTTGCTAAACAATCCTAGATAAAGAGCTGGCTAGATGCTGCCAAGACGCGGAATACAGAAGTCAGCAAATCAGCAGCTTGAATATCAGAACAAACTCAAGGACACTGCAAGTTAGACCCTAACCGTTGGTACGTGTTGCAAAAGGCGGCGTAGACCCTGCTAACCATCTCACGCACCAGTATCAACAATGCCTGTTCCAATTCGATACATCACCAGAGTCTCAACGCACCTGGCTAGAAGAGACAAGGGAGAAAGGACCGACTGCTGGAAAGTGGAACATAAAAGGTACAAGACAGCATGTCTTGTAAACGATATCAACATCGAATATTCTCATCATCGCCACTGAATCATCTCCAAACTCAATCTCCCCACTCTTCAGCACCACCAAAAAAAACCCAAAATGAAATTCTTCCTCCTCCTCAGCGCCATCACCTTCACCGGCGCCGCCTACGTATGTCTCTCCATCATTCTCTCTCCTCCAGTCCCACCACGCAAAAAACCTAACATCCTCCAGGGAGCTGTCTGCCAATGCGGTGGCCCAGGCACATCCGCAACATCAAGCTGCTGCACTTCAGAAAAAGGCCAATTCGCAGGAAGCACCTGTACGGTGTCTGGCGATGCTGGATCGGTGCTGTATAGTTGGACCACGTGCTGTAAGAATAAAGGACAGAGCGATAAAACGACCTGTAGTGAGTAAAGTAGAGTGCATTCATGTACTGGGGCTGTAAAGTACGGTGGAGATGCTTTGAAATGAATATATGGTATATATGAATTTAGCAAGATGGATTTGTAGTATTTACTTGTGAAGGCCAAAGTGTACATGCATGTCTCTGTTTCTTGAATCCCAGGTTCTGCTGTGTTGGAGCATATATTGGAATCGAGCTGACGACACCAGTCTTACCTCGGTCTTGCTACGGGTATACAAGTCCCAGCGAGGGCATACGCGTCTCAGCAAGGGAACACACATTTCAGTAGCTGCAATCTTGCCTGCTACTGCTGAGTATATAGCTACGTCGATAGCCCGGTAGCTAGTCGAATCAGTCAAGTCTTTATTTAGTGTTTTGTGCAACTGCAGTTGTTTTGACTCAACCACACCCTTTATCGTGCCAACACTGACTAGTGTTGGCACGATAAAGATACCACGGGGTGAATCAACTTGCAGCTGCAATACTATAATGAGGAAGCGAATTGATTGTCTGTATCTGCTATCGTGTCCAGTACTTACAGTGCCTGCGCGCACGGACACAGGCGCACGAGCCGGTAAGCAGCAGAGACGACGATGTCCCTGCTACTGCTTGTGTCTATCAATCAGTGCCGCTTATCAGTAAGACTCGCTCGAGTCTTAATCGATTCCAACATGCTGTCATGTTCACAGATTGTATTAATTATTTAGTATACAAATTTACTGGAATCGTATATACCAATAGCACTAGTGATGGCGGTGAATCTACAGTACATACCATGCGAGTACCCAAAGACCCACATTAAACGGGAGAGCTAAAACACATTTGCCGGCGGTGCCTGCAGGACTTGTATATCCACTAGCGCGCTATTGGTGGTGGATAAATTGCAGCCGCCATCCCCCGTGCTTACTGCTACATGCTCACCTCATCAAAAAAAGATGAGTTCCGGCCTGTGCGCTGCATAAGCCCTCTATGTCGTTTTGGGTGGTAAGCTTATAGAAACCGACATGGCCGCTCCATGCAGCCAATATGTCGCTGGAAGACTGGTTTCTCACTATCGCATCAATTTTGGAATTCTGGAATTTTTTTTGAAGCTAAAAAAAATATAACGTACCTCACGGGCGAGTGGGTCACTTTTGCCAAGCCCTCACCAAAACTACTACTCTACCCCAATGCCGCAACAACAACAGCATTTAGAGTCCTCTACTGAACGTCAGATACAGCTTGCTTTTCAAGCTCTCAAAAAAGACGCGAATCTCTCAGAGCGACGCGCAGAACAACCTTCACACGCAAATTGTACACCTAACTCAAGTAAACTAACCAAGTGTAACGTACCTCATGGGTTGGCCGCCCACTTTTGCTAAGACCACACCAAAACACCTACTGCCCACAAATGTCACAACAGCAGCAGTTACAGCCTTCTAGTGAATGTCAAATACAGCTTGCTCTTCAAGCTCTTGAATAAGACGCGAATCTGTCAGAGCGACGCGCTGCAGCTATCTTTAACGTCCCTCGTAAGACACTATGTGATCGACGCGCTGGACGGACTTCACAAGCAGATCGCAGGCCTAAAACAATGAATCTAACTAAGCTTGAGGAGGAGGAGGTGGTGGTGGTTGTTGAGCGTATACTTGATCTTAATTCACGTGGATTTCCCCCTGGGCTCGCAGATGTGGCTGATATGGCCAAAACTGGCCCAGTACATTCGTCAAGCGCCGCCCTGAGCTTAAAACGAAGTTTAATCGCAAGTACAACTACAAGAGAGCCCTCTGCGAGGATCCTAAGGCTATTCAAGACTGGTTTGGCCTAGTAGCCAACATGAAAGCCAAGTATGGTATTCAGGATGACGACACCTACAACTTTGACGAGACGGGCTTCACGATGGACCAGATTGCTCATGGAGCGGTTGTTACAGCTTCAGAGAGACGCGGACGGCCAAAGACTATCCAGCCTGGTAATAGAGAGAAGGACTCAAAGGGAGCAGCTATTATCGCGCATAAGCTAGTGTTGGCGCAACGGGAGATAGCTCAGCTTAAGGCGGCAAATGAAGCCGCAACGCGACGAAAATCACACAAAAGAAAGTGGGTTCAGGAAGAGGGGACTTTAATAGTTGAAGACAGGGCGCGCTTAGCCGCTCTTCGGGACTTTGGCGCGCGTAGTGATGGGAGGAAGCCAAAGAAGCAGAAGCGCGCTGAAGTGGGTGAACCATCTCAACGACGGTGTAGACAGTGTAATATGACTGGGTATAACGCGCGAACGTGTAAGTATGTAGCAGAAGTAGTCTCTGAATAACATCTCGTATCACATTGCCCTAAATAGGGCCAAAGTGGGCTGCTTTAGGCCATAACGTGGTGGTTTTGGTGTGGTCTTGGCAAAAGTGGGCGGCCAACCCGTGAGGTACGTTAAAAAGAACGTAATTGTTAAGCATATAAGCTGTGTCCCTAAGTGGAGAGACACACCATGTCCCGAGACAGGTTGGCGGTTCGGAGCTTCGGCGCCTCTGATTTACAGAATTTCAAAACTATCGTTTACACCAGATATCGGTGAACGGTTTCTCCTCTATGCCGACGGGCTCCGACCAGGCTCTCCATTGTGTTAGTTATGCTGTCGATCTTTCCATCAACGCCGTCTAAGGATCTTTTGGCAACTACACCCTGTTTATTCGCCACTTCAAGAGTCCATCTAGATATCGGAAGGCTAGGTTAGAAGAACGATTTAAGAAGACCAGGTTTTCAGGCTTTGGAGATCACTCCGACATGGGAGCGAGCATGCCGGGAGCTCCGTAGTGCGAAGCAGGAGATCTCTGGAACGAGCCCAAGCTGGCGAGATGCGCTAGTGCATCTTGGCATACAGTAGCGTGCTCAGATATCTGCACAGCTGTGGCGCATTCCAGCCGCGCTTCCTGACGAGTCCATAAGCGGCCGCTAGCTCCTTTACTTCGAACCCCGCCCTGCGACCAGTATAAGGCTGGTCCGTCTCTAGGGGTGACGAGTTGAGCTTGAGCGCTTTACTTATCGCAGCTGCCGTCCGCTTAAGGATGACTGTTGCTTTGATACCAAGCATATGATAGGAAGCGGTATCTAACCGTAGCCCGTGTGACTAAGTGGAGAACGGATACACACTGCTTTTGCTCGTAGTTAAATATGTCAGATAGTTTTAAGTGTATCCAGCAATCGCTGCATCGATTACACAATTCGCACACTAGCTCTCAACCTCTTAACACAACCAGTTCGAACCATTCCTACTCCAATCCTCGTGTACTCCCCATCCTCCCTCGTTGGCACAACAACCAGTATGTAGTAGTGTTTCTTGCTGATGCTCTCCTCCGTCCGTCCAATCACAATACAATGGTCTCCGTGACCGCTCTCGCCGCCTTCAATATCATATTGGATCCATCCTTTTTCTCTTCCGAAGGAATTGAAGACCGTGTAACGATTACCGCTTGGCTTTAGAGTGGCGTATCGAAACTTTCCCACATTGGCGATCAACGCAGCAGAGTCGCGTTCGGCATCAAAAGTTAAAGCGTTAACCCAGCTAACGGAGCCGATTGCAACTTCCATAAATTTGATGCCTCCGCTGCATGCCATCCACGACCACGACGGTACTTGTCGGTCTTCACCGTACATGATGCGCTTCGTGTTACTGTCCGACGCCTGCCACAGTAGGTTTCGGTGAAGATGCTCTTGGAAGATGCCATACCTACTGTTCTTGCACGGTAGCGCGCGTGCAATACGGGCCTCTAACCCAGATACTGCAACACATCTGTCGGTATCCTTGGTAAGTCCACGCTTTGAGTAGTTCTCGAACAAAAAGTGGATAAACTCCACAGTACGCATTTTGCCTGATTTAAGGAGATGGTCTGGAAAGCTTGGGTCCAGTAAGAAATAACTCTTTCGAAGTGAGCTGAAAATGAAGGTGTCTAGTTAGTCGTATGTTAACTAAGGTAGAGTAGAACTCTTACCTCTCCATCTTCGTAAGGTTCTCGCAGTGCACTCCTTCTCCGCATTCGCAGTAGGTCTGATTAGCGCTGAAGTGAATAGTTCTTTTGGCCAAGACCCTCTCCTGCATAACCCATGCTCGATTGTTGAGCTCGGCTTCTTCTACATCCTTCTCGAAGTCATCCATATGGGTGCAGACACAGACTTGATTACCTGTAGCGTCTTGGACACGCACGTACTCAGTGCTTATGTTTCGGGCAAGGAATCCTGCGTTCGAATCGACAGCCGACGTTGCAGCGATCGTGCAGTAGGCTGAGGCGAAAACGTCTTCCATACGACCCGCTTCGCGCTTCCAATCATCCGCGTTCCATTGAATGATGCACAGTGAGTCGATCCAGAGATACTCGATACCTAGCTCCCGGGTCACTCGGACTGCATCTTGGAATGTCTTTGGTAGTTCAGAGAGTTTAAATCCACTTAATCGTGCACCGAGGTTGCCATCAGTAGTGCAGAATCGAGGATCGGCCTTTGATGGAGGGTCGTTGCCCCAGCGGTGAGACAACGCCGTATACTTGACGCCTTCATCTTCCTGAAGGACGTGGAGACACAGAACTTCTAGATTGGCATGTCCAACGTAGATTAGCCTGGTTGGCGATGCCCCTTGTGATTTGACGTTCTGTTGGCTGCAATCGTGGTTTGTGTCGCACCATTCGAGCCAGATTCGAAGGAACGTGAAGCATGCAGTGCTTTCAGGCTCGGGTAAACCCGGGAAGCCGATTGGGATATCGTCTCTGTCGGAGGGTGGGTACTCTGTACTCAAGACAAGCAGTAAGCAAAGAATATTTTTAGCACACCAGAGAGGTTAGGGGCACTAACCCACGTCAGAACAAAGCCTCAGCATACGCGGACCTTCACGGCCGAGTCGTAGTGCCGCGCCATCTCGAACAACGCTAAAGTCAACGTTCTCGTTCTCGTTCTTGTGAAAGCGTTCAGCGGTCCGAACGAGTAGTTTGCAGAGCGCACAACTTCTTGAGGCAACGCGAATTTCAGAGAGGCGAGCTTGAGCATCCCGTTGCTCGATTACAAGATCTACCAAGACACTACAACATGCGCAGGAGTGAATGGTGCTAGAGTAGTCCTGTAGTCTACGCTCAGGCAAGACCCCATGCAATTTTCTAGCGAAGTTGTTGTGGAAGTTGAACGACCAGTCCGGCTATCCTAAAGTTATTATACTTTGCACTAGCTATAAACATCGCACAAAAAGAGACTTACCAGCTACACCAGCAGACCCACTAAGGTTAGCAGCCGCCTCGCGCATCCACGTTCATAGAATAACTTACCCACTACACCAGACACACGAAGGTTAGCAGCCACCTTGCGCATCTACGTTTACAGGATAACTTACTTCCTACACCACCAGACACACTAAGGTTAGTAGCCGCCTTACGTATCCATGTTTACAGGGTAACTTACATACTATACCACCAGACACACCAAGGTTAGCAGCCACCTCGCGCATCTACGTTTACAGGATAACTTACATCCTACACCACCAGACACACCCAGGTTAGCAGTCGCCTTACGCATCCACATTTGCAGATTAACTTACTAGCTACACTACCAGACACACTAAGGTTAGCAGCCGCCTCGCGTACCTACATTCATAGAATAGCCTACTTCCTACACCACCAGACACACCAAGGTTAGCAGAGCCCTTGCGCATCCACGTTCGCAGGTTAACTTACATCCTACACCAACAAACATATCAAGGTTAACATTTGCTCTATGCCGTAACGTCCTTCACCTTGCTCACCTCCTACGTCCGTGTTAGTTAGCATTGGCGTGTAGAATAGTTAACAGCCTAGTTATTCTCTACATGTGTATTGTTAGCTATAGTTCAAAGTGTGGTCGTGTTCTAGGCATACCTTAAAGGACTTTTTGTTCCACATTTTCTGAGATATTGCAACAATTCTTACTTGCGATAAGTTAGTAGAGACAGTGTTAAGAGACTTGCTCACCAGACCTACTATGTGCGGAAGTGGGGTAGTTTAATCGGCTGGTGCCAACACACTTAGTGGGACCAGCGATTGTACACGACATTCATAGCTAGGGACACATTTGGGCACGCTACCGCAGTCTACTACGTGCCAAGAAAGGCTAAAGCTTTTCACCTTGTAAGTTGAGTCTTGACGTAAATGCTTCACGCTCGGAGAAACTGCCAGAATGTATGTCCTTCACGATAAGTTAACCTTTAGAGCCTACGATCTTAGCCTCTAATATTTAGGCTTCCTTTCTACTTCTCAAAATATTTAATCGAGATACACTATTAAAAACGAATAGGGGGGTACTAGTAGAGGGTTGATGAACGCTATTATCAGGATAACTAGCAGGATATCTAACACCGCGCTCTCCCTAATCGGAGGCTACTACACTTAAAGAACTACAGCTACAGAACTATAGCGCGTTAAGCTTAAGCTCGTACAGGCTTCGTGGCGCGATCGCGAAGGTCCGGACAAGAAAGTGTCTCGCTACCTAGGGCGTCTCGTTACCTAGGGTCGTACTTTAGTTAGTTAGCAAGGCATCGCGGAGACTCCTACGCAAGTGTTCCGATTGGAAGACAAGGATCCGAGGTACTCATTGGGAGTGGTGATTCGCATTATTTGCGAACCACCCACGGCTATGTCGCTATGATCGACCTCGGATGAGTAATTAGTTAGTTAGATGTGTCTTCTTATATAAGAACGGGAGATGTCCGTGGAAAATTACTTCTATAGCAGCTATGTACAGAGAGGTAGAGTAACTAGATATCTAAGTATGCAGCCTAAGAGGTTCAGCCTCATGATATGGTGATTGTGGATTCTATTTCATTCTAAAATTCAAGTACCTTTAAATTGGTCTGGTACGGTGGATGTTCCATACGCGTGGACGTACGTTACTAAAACTTCTAATCGGAGGGGCTAGGAAGAGATTACGGCTACTTATAAAAAAAATTTTGTACAATACCCTTCAAAACAACTATGATTTGAATATATTTTCTATTTAACGTGGTTCACAAGCGAGCGAGCGTATCCTCACCAGCGCGTCAACGTCGAGACGTTATCACGCACTTTTATCACAATCAATAAACTATTACAATATACCAAATTAATTATCAGAATCGCTACAATCACTTGCACTATCTATCTCAACTACGCAGGTACGAACGTTGTGTCCAGTCTGGTTGCAACGCCCGCATCGCCTCTCTCCTCGCACCCTCTTCGACGCACTCTCACCATCACCACGACTACTACCTGCCTGTTCAGCTAGTACTTCTTATACCTCGCGAACATCAAGAGTCTCTTCTGTCCGTACGTATCGCCGCTTGCGGCTCTTTGCGCTTTGTTGCTGTATCTAGAGCCTCTTGAAGAGTAGCCAGCGACCCGACGCGCCCACGCCTTGGATTACAGTAACCCACTGACGGTTGCCTGGCTGTATCCGCTTCTTTTTGCCATATCCTTTTGAGCCTGTGATAACTAACTGTGATGATATCTTGCCCATCATGAAGCCAGTTTCGTCAAAGTTGTAGATATCGTCGTCTACGATACCCCACTTCTGCTTTGTCGCCTCGACTAGATCGAACCAGCGCTGGATAGCTACTGGATCTTCGCAGGCAGCTCGCTGGTGATCATAAGGACGGCTCCAGCGTGTACGGAGCTTAGGGGTTCGCTTAACAAAGTTATCAACCCAGTTCTTGCCAACAGGGTCGCTGGCGCGCTCATGCAGGAGTTTATCAGCCATTGCTTGAACGTCAGGCTTTGTAGGCGCAAATCCTCGTGTAGACTCTTCGATAATACGCTCTACTATAGCCTCCTCTTCTAGCTTATTCAGGCGCTTTGGATTCGGTTCACAGTCGCGTCGAAAGCGCCTCCCGGCGTGTCGATGCTTAAGAGTTGATTCAGGAAGATTATATATTCTAGCAGCACGATAACTACTATGAAAGCGTTGAAAATTAATATCAGAAAGAGCAAGCTGTAGATCTGCTTCAGTATAAGTAGATTGGGCGTTGTGTTGTTGATGCATCTTGCGTTTTCGTCTGAACGTTGACGCGCTAGTGGGGATACACTCGCTCGCTTGGTACGCTCGCTCGCTTGTGAACCACGTTATATGCAATTAAAAATAATAAAAGCCTGTGAATATGTTTCCATAAGTTCTTCTGCCTCTTATTTACTTGCGTAAGGAATAGTGTTCCGTCAGACCGTTTGTTCCGTCACGAAGGGATGCACGTTAGTAGCCTCTATACCTTTCTCTGTGTTTAGGAGAAAGGCTAGCGATAGAGGCTCTCTACTAGCTTCTTGCAACTTAATCCTCGCTTTTTTGTATATCGTGCATCTAAGAAGGGTATGTGCAGGGTCCTGTATAGATTTATAGTTACAGGAGCAAACTTTAGAGTCCACTGTTTCTCGAGTAAATAGAAAGCTCGTTAGGCAACAGTGCCCTAGTTTAAGCTGAAAGAAGGCACTTGATATCTCTCTGTCGGTAAAGGGTATCGCTATTTGCTTTCTCATCTCCCACTTATACTTTACAGCATAAGTATTAGAATTGAGAGTAATAGCTTTTCTTCTATATTGTTCAAGAGAGCTGAACCATTCTCTGTCACCTAGCTGTTTTATTCATGTGCCTATAACAATTAGACTAGTTTTACTAGAGATAGGGTCTAGTTTAGTCGCCTCTTTTGCTAGGGTGTCTGCTTTCTCATTTCCTATAACGTCCTGTACGTTCAACTTTGACGAGACGGGCTTTATGATGGGCTAGATTGCCCCTGGAGTTGTTGTTACAGCCTCAGAGAGACATGGACGTTCAAAGACTATCCATCCAGGCAACAGAGAGTGGGCAACGGTCATCCAGGGCATCAATGCGACCGGGTGGACTATTCCGCCCTTCACCATCCTCAAGGCGCGCCACCACCTCCCAAGCTGGTACAAGGATGGCGATATACCCCAGGACTGGGTTATTGGGGTCTCCGAGAACGGCTGGATGACCAATGAGCTTGGTCTTGCGTGGTTAAAGCACTTTGATGAGCATACAAAGAAGAAGGTGGTTGGTACCCATCGCCTGCTTATTATTGACGGCCATGAGAGCCATAACTCGCTGGATTTCCAAAAATACTGCAAATATAACAATATTGTTACTCTTTGTATGCATCCACACTCGTCTCACCTCTTGCAACCTCTTGATGTGGGCTGTTTTGCCCCTTTGAAGCAGGTCTATGGACGCCAAGTCGAAGCGCTCATGCGCAGCCAGATCAGCCACGTCACAAAACAAAAATTCCTACCTTGCTTTAAGCAGGATTTTGACACCTGATTTACTTCTAGTAATGTCCAAGGAGGGTTTCGAGGCTCTAGATTGGTCCCATCTGACCCAGAACGGGTTGTATCCGCCCTTGATATCAAATTGCGCACTCCATCACCCCTACCTGTCGACAACCAGCCCTGGCTGACACAAACCCCTAGTAATACCCCAGAATTAGGGTCACAATCGAAACCAGTGAAGCAGAAGATTCAAAGCCATACGAATAGTTCGCCAACGTCTATTGTGGACGTCTTTGAGAAGATCTCAAAGGGGGTAGTTATTATCGCGCATAAGCTGGTATTGGCGCAAAAGGAGATAGCTGAGCTTAAGGCAGCAAATGAGGCCGCAACGCGATGAAAATCACACAAAAGAAAGTAGGTTCAGGCAGAGGGGACCTTGGCAGTTGAAGATAGGGCGCGCTTGGCCGCTCTTCAGGACTTTAGGGCGCGTAGTGATGGGAAGAAGCCAAAGAAGCGGGTGCGCGCTGAAGTGGGTGAACCATCTCAACGGCGGTGTGGACGGTGCAATGGGACTGGGCATAATGCGCGAACGTGCAAGCATGTAGCAGAAGTAACCTCTGAACGATATCTCCTATCATATTGCACTATACAGGGCCAAAGTGAGCTGTTATGGGCCATACCGTGGTGGTTTTGGTGAGAGCTTGGCAAAAGTGGCCCACTCGCCTGTGAGGTACGTTATATATTGCTATACAATTGGGGTTTTTTTGGCGTTAAGCTTTATCAGAGCTCAGTTTCCACTGGGGCTTCTGGGCGATATTTTGCTTGTATAAGTCTCAGGTATCTCATTGATTCGTAATTGAATATCGCTCTGTGTAATCTGGCTCCATTCGTACTGGAGCGCAGCTTTAAGCGCGGGTATGGTGGTGAGGTTATCCAGAAAGCGTTTGACTTGTTGTTTGATAATACTCCACATGCCTTCTACCGCATTTAAGTCGGCAGAATTAGCTGGGTGGGGTAGCATTTTGACACCGTGATAATCTCGATATACTGCCGGTACCGAGTCTGGATTGCGGGTGTTATGGCTATGATCATTGTCCTATATAATGAACCAGTTGTATCGGTTATCTGGATGAATATGGGCGCGGATAGAATCGTTTCTAGCGAGGAGCTGGTGATAGGCATTGCAGTACTATGGAAATATCTTTTCAGTATAGTAGATAGATCTCATAGAGTTGCCTAGGCGCTCAATAGTTATTAGAGTTTTTGGCTTTTTAGCATCTCACACGAGCAGCCGATTGGAGAAGCTATCATCAGATTCATCCTTCCAACGCCTCGGTTTTGGTGGAGCCCTTGGAGGCCTCGCGGGCTCGATGTCATCACATTTATCGTTATAAGATATGAGCTGTTCTGTCTTCTGATAGTAGTTCACCCAAGAAGCAAAATGGACGCTGGTGGGCCGTTTTTTCGATTGCGGCACGACGTTTTTGGGTGCATTGTATTCTCCATCAACTCGCAGAATCCATGGGTCGGGAAGCTCTGAGAAGCTCATATGAGCCTCATCAGTAAATATAACACCATCCAAGAAGCCCTCTATGGGCTAGATACAATAGATAGAGGCGTACCGGAAACGCTGATCAGCTTGATCTGCGGTGATACTCGAATGAGAAGCAGCTCGACACATTGCAGCATCCATTCTTGTGGTGAGAGCCCATTGAATGGTCTCTCGGGATGCATCAATGTTATCGTAGACTATCTGGTATTCGAGCTTTCTCGTTCGAATAGACTGTGGAGCTTTCAGCATCCGTTGTAGAGCCTCATCTGAAACCTTCCGTGGCCGGCCAGAGCCAATACCTCCATGCTCTTTTTTGTATTCACGAAGTTTTGAGCAGCGATCAGCCAGTTTTCCATATTGACTACGCTGCTGGAGGAGTCGAAAAGCAGTGGCTTTTGGGATGTTGAACTCGCGGTAGATATCTTTCTTAGTCCTTTCACCGCGCTAATCAATCGCTTCAAGAAATCGAGCACGCGTTGGAGTATCAAGATGCGACTTAGAGGGCCACTTCTTTGAAGATGGAGGAGTCATTTTCACAAAAAGTTATTCAAAAACGTTATGTTTTGATTGAGACGCAAAGCTGCAAAGTTGGAGCTACCGAGGTTGCGTCACCTTTGGTGTTGTGGCCCGAGTACCGCCAGCACTGACTGGGATTTTTTTTGGATAAGTGTGCTCTTTCAGACGCCGATGGTACCTAAAAAAGGACAGCTGTTCGCACAATAGTTGTGGTCTAGAACAATGGGATCAGTCATGGGGAATGACAGATTCGATGGATTCGATACATAGTAGTCTATATATGTCCAAGTACCAAATGTCTGATATATACCGCCGGGTAGTCTTCGTTTGTCCAACTCCAGAACGCCCAGTCATGCTTGTCTAGAAGTGTATCCAACTCATTTCCTTCGCCTTGCACCATCGGTTGTAGTGTTGTGCTCGTGATCATGGTTATGATCATGTTCATGTGCGTGGTCGTGCTTTGCTTCTGATTCTGAGCCACGCGATATAGTGGTGTCGCCTGGTATGAACTCATCCAAGAAGTCTGGTTCCTTTGCTGTGTTGCTCACGAACCGGACGCGAACCTTCTTCACTCCTCGTACTTGAGCACCCACCTGTTCTCGGACTGTGTCCTCCACACTGCGTGTCTGCTCGACTGTCCATGCGCCAGCTACGCCGAGTTCAATATCCATGAGGTAGTTCTGACCCGCTTTGACGCCTTGGATTGCCCGTACATTTACTGGCTCGGCTGTGGTTGTGATGCCCTCGAGAGCCTTGGTTGCTGCCTTTCGGACATTGTCCTTCATTTCCTGATCTACACCCACATCGGCCAATTCCAACAGTGCTTGCTTAGTGTTTCCCCAGCCTGCTTGAACGACCATGAGCGAGATGACCAGTCCACCGACAGGGTCAAGCCATTGTGCGTTGTTGAAAACATTTGAGCCGGCAATCAGGAGAAGAGCGACAAAGGCCGTGAGAGAGTCGACGCGGTGGTGGTAGGCATTGGAAGCGAGGACGGTGGATTTGCGCTCTTCAGCGATTTTGAGTGCTGTGGAAAGTATTAGCGCATTGGCCCAGGTAGTGTCGCGTGTTGCTTACTCGCTCGGTATAACCATTCCTTGATCACAATTGAGCCAGCAGCAAGCCAGATGGCATTGATGTTTGGGCCCATATCCTCAATGCCATGATGGTGATGGTGGTGATGTGGTAGCAGACCCCAGTGTTCCGCGACTTCGGCAGCGCCGGGGAAGAATTGCTGACAGAGGGCAATGAGGGCGGTCCAGCCCATGAAGAAGCCTCCGCCGAGTAGAATGCCGCTAACACCCAGCGACCCCAAACTCTCAACCTTTCCATATCCACTGGGGAAGCGACTCGTGGGCGGCTTAAGGGACCAGCCGACGGTTGCGAGCGTCATGATGTCGCTCACGAGGTCTGTAAGGCTGTGGATGGCGTCGGCCACGAGTGCTGGGCAATGTTAGTACGGGTGATGTGAACTGCATGTGTATTTCTTACCCTGGCTATTGAAGACGTATCCACCAAAGCCCTTGCTGACGGCCATGCCCAGGTTGACATAGAGGCCAACTCTGGTAATGCGCACGCCGGCATCATTCTTGTTCTTGGACAGCAGAAAGGTGTTGTCGTGGTGATGGTGGTGATGCAGGTGCGAGTGGCCAGCGTGTGAATGCGAGTGCGTCGAGGCCGTCATGGTGGGAAGGGAGAGGCTGAGTGTACGGTGTCGGGCGGAGGACGGTGGGAGCAAAGGGAATAGGAGGCCCTGTGCGGGAGGCGCCCTCGTGTGAGTGCAGTGGACACGCGCCTTTGGCCGGGACAGCGGTAGCGACGAGTAAGCGTAATGTGAGAGGGCGTGCGGTCGCAATGAGGCGTATGTCGAGTACTCGAGGTGAGCACTGTACATGGCCTGGGTCGAGGATCTGACAGCGCGTCCATGGCTAAAGACACGCATGCCGTATCCATCTCTGCTGACGGTACGCAGTAACATGGGCCGTGGTGGCAGCGGAGGCGCCTCGTGCTTGTGCGGGAGTGCCAAATGCTATGCGGCTGCTCTCTCCAAGCCGACTTTGCGCCTCTTCTGCGGTTGCGGTTGGCTGCCGGTCCCGGTCTTGTTCCTGGTCCATCACCACGACGCCTTGTGCGTCAATTGCCGCAATTGTGGGGCGACCCATGCCATCTCGACATGTTCTGCTCTAGTACACACCACGACTATGTACTACACATGTTGAGCAAGATAGCCACTGCCAGTACGACCCCGCTCGCTAAACCGCATTTTCACAATGGCCAATCCAATTGACATACACATGGCATTATTACATATACCAATACCAACCCGTCGGCATTCCCGCAGGGACATGGGCCCAAGTAGTTTTCGCTGTGCAAACGTGCCACCAAAGATGCGTATTAGCATACGTACATGCGCGTCTAAGTGCATGCGTATGCACCTAGTGTTACCCATCTGCTATTCGAAACAACTCTCCTGCCGTTCCATCGCCCCGCCAGCTTGCCCCCCGTCGTCTTCAAAAGTTCCGACTGCGCATCATAGCCTTGGCTTTGCGCCATCCACTCCGGCTGCGTCCGTGCACCGGGCCAGGATCCAGTTCACCACGTCGTCCCGGAACGCTTCTTTGTCAGGACTAGGCTCCTCATGTACTGGCAATGTCAGTGTGCCGTCTACCATTCGGTCCCAAGGGTATACGTACGGCGATGATAATGCCCAGGATATGACTTGAACTCCTTATCCTTGACTTGCAAGGCATCGAATAGTCGCTTCGACGCCGCATGACTGGTGATGCCGTCCTTGTCCCCATGCGCAATCCAAATCCTCGTCACGCCACCCTCTCCAGCATTATCTGGAATTACAATCTTTCCGCTGGACAGAGCATTGGTTCGGTCGAGCAGCCCTGCGAGGCCCTCAAGAGTGCCTGTGTCGTGGCAAAGCGGGTCCTCCTCAAATCGCTTGCAGACCGCTGGGTCGCGTGAGATGAGTTTCGACTCCAGCTTGTTGACCATCTGGCGTTTGCCCGCCACTTTGCCTGCCAGCCTGCCAAAGAAAACAGTAATGGCAGACGGCTTGGATTTGGGATCAAAGTCAACAAAGGGTGACTCTAGGAGGTAGCCACGAATGTGCTTGCGGACCTCGTCAGGACCATGGGCCGCATAGCACAGCGTTTGGCCTCCACCCATCGAATGGCCCATCATAAAAAGGGGCGCTGGGCTGGGAGTGCTAATTACTGTCTTGATGAAGGAAGTAATGTCATTGAGGACCTGCTCGGTCGGACCCGTGTCGCCTCGCTCAGACGGCTTCGACACCGATCGGCCCCATCCTCTGCACTGGCTTTAAGGACGTACTCAAAAATAGTGTGGACGCGTACGCACCTCTGGTCAAAGGTATAGACCTCGATGCCTTTGGCAGCGAGCCCGGGGAAAAAGTCGGCATAAGTATTTACTTTGCTGCCTGTCAGACGTCGGTCTTGTATCAACAGGTCCGTATAGCCTCACCGTGCTACCCATCATCTGTCAATACTGCCGTAGATGTTAATCTCAAGGGTGACCACTACAACGTACATCTGAAAAGCCATGGATAAAAACAAGTCTTGCCTTGGGGGGCCCATCGGTCTGTTCAATAGATTAATGCCGATCATTATGGCGCAGGCTCCACTGTACCCTGAAGGTCTTGGTATACAACTTCTTGCCATCGGCGAGGGTATGCGTGCCTTCTTCGACAGACATGGCGGCTGTAGGCGGGTGGAGTCGGAGCAAACAGGCAAGGCAGAGAGGCCAATGTATAGGAGGTGTAGTTGGGATCTGCGTGGAAAAGGACTATTGGGGGTGCTGGGCGATGGCTAGCAATTGGAGCTGCGCTGCGTTGTTGTCATGGCCCCGAAAGTCAGCCGCTGCGCCCGAATGCGTCATAGCTCCGAGTGCCATCATGTCTGGCGCCCGTCAGCCACCCGGCCGCAATAGATGACCTACTCCTACGCACACAAAAAGCCGCCCAACAAGTCGAGTTGCTAGCCATGGGTTGGTATAGCCCAGCATACACGGCTATAATTAGTGGCCGGCAAAGCTGCCGACTTGTACTCAAGGGGTGAAGTCGGCTAGACTCAACGGCTGCCGTCCAAGCTCCTGCCCGATGGATCATCCTGCATACGCATTGGACCCCTCTTGCTGGTGTCCCCACCTACATTTTCCTCGTGCTAAGATACTTCTTCTTCCTGTTATGAACAGTCTCGCCCGCCGACTCCCGTCTCATCACTTTCCCTCGCGACTTCTCACTCCGCCGAGAAGTATGCTGGGCAGCATGCCGCAGACACGCTCCGCCAAAGCAATCCTCAGCCATCAAGAGCGCACCGCCAACGAACCCCGGGAGAAGGAATTGCACACTGCCACGCTTGCCAAGGTGACGCCTGTCAACGACCGTATCAAGCGCTTCGTATTCGAAATCAAGGACAAGAACGGCTTCAACGTATGACGGAATCCATCTCGCCCGCAACACATGCGCTGATGGACAAGCCAGTTCCTCCCTGGCCAATGGCTTGACGTCTTTGTGCCTGACGTAGAAAAGGCAGGCGGCTTCTCCATTACCTCTTCGCCTTCAGAGGCGCTGCCACGAGCGGACCCTGAGCACAAACCATACTTTGAGTTGGCGGTGCAGAAGAGCCCAGACAACCCTGCAGCAGCATGGTTATGGAAGCCAGCCGAGGAAATCATTGGGGGTGAGGTCAAGGTGCGAGTGGGCGGAAGCTTCGTATGGCCACCACCGTGCCTTGACATGAAGAAGATCAAACGGGCCATCTTCATTGCCGGGGGGGTGGGCATTAAGTAAGTCGCAACTACCCCACACATATTAGCTGTGCGTCTTCGGAGACTAATTCGCATGCACAAGCCCGATGATGTCAATGATGACCTATATAAACCAGAATTACCCCAACCTCGAAGTGCGCTTCCTATACTCGACAAAGGTGCCATCACGCGAAACAGATCCCAGTGAAGTGCTCTTCCTCCAGGACGTGCTCGACCTCTTCCGCATACCCCGATTCAAGGTGACCAAAGACCGACTTGAACTCTTCTTCACGGGCACATGGGATGGATCCGAAATGGGCACAAACGAAGGGGACCTCATACATCCGCTAATGTCTCTGACGCTGCCGCAAATTGACTCTGCCACGGAAGTGCCTGTGTGTGCATGGACGCACCGCATCGACGACATAGCTCTATCGAGCGCAGTAGGCAACCGGAAAGAGGCGCAATCGACCGTCTTCTATGTGTGCGGACCGCCTGCCATGGCGGACGAGATGGTGGAGTTTATCAAGGGACAGGAAAATGTGGATACGCAGAGGGTGCTGTGCGAAAAGTGGTGGTGATGGAATACGTAGATTAGAATGGACCAAGGCAAAGATAGGGCCGCATGTGGGAATTGTGGGGAAGGCGATCGGGATTTGGAGTTTGCATGCGCAGTGGTTCCATCGCGGCAAGCGCTATTGTATGTACGATGCTCACACCATTAACTGTATTTTACGCGCCCATAAAGGCCGCAAAATCGTCCTGGCTCGTGATGGTCGGGCAGGGCGCTCCACCCTGCAAAGCTTGTTGCGCAATCCTGACTGCGCATTTTGCTTTGGGCTCGACACAAGGGCTGGGGTCGCCATCTCCGCGCATGGTGTAGCACATATGCCTTGTGGCGGCATAGCAAGCGATCGCTTATGTAGACATGTCAGAGTGTAGTATGCCGTGCAACCCCGCGGTCAAGCGCTCGAGTTCATCCGTCCTGTCATCGCGTAGGGCGAGATTGCAAAGCCAAAAACGTCGCTATTAACCCACATTGTGCAGTCGTGAAGGCAGGGATTAGCGCAAGGGACACGCCCTCTAGCTCCCGCTGACGCTGCCGTCCTGCACGCCTGATTCGCCATCACACTTTACGAGCTGTGTGATCGCGCAGCATGCGTGTGCCACTCAGCGCCTGCCATGGCTCTTTCGCCCCTCAGCTCACTACCGCCATCGGCTAGAATGGGGCCTTGGACGCCAGTTAAGAGCATTCTACGCCCCGGACACCTGGACGCTGATGCTGATGGCTTGACTGTGCGCCCGCGACTCGACCATCGCCGTCCACCAAGTACCACCACCAGAGACTCGCCGTAGCAGTCGCTCGTCCCCAGCACCCGGTTGCGACGCCATTGCACCACCATACCCGTCTGCGCATTCGAGCCTTTTCCCCCCCACACCCGTCGTCATCCGTCCTCCGCGCGCTGCTTGGACCGCTCACCCCGCCCCGCCGCCATGGGCTTCTTCATATCGCGAACATGGCGACTGCCATCCATCATCTGGTTCCTCATGGTCTTCGAACTGCCCTTTACCGTCGCCAACCTTGCACTCTTCGGCATTGCCTCACCAAACCTGTATCGCACCATCTTGTGGAGAGAGGGTGGAGAGAGAGGCTTCAATTCGGACCCCACCACCGTTCTCTACTCGTATGCCAACTACCGACCCGTAAAGACGCCCCTCGTATGGAGCAGCTTGTGAGTGCTTAGACCTATCTTCACATCGCCAGCGTCGCCTAACAACATTCCAGCAACACGCAATATCATCTTGTCATTGGCGTCGTGTGCACTTTTTTCTGGCTTGTCAAGGTGACCCTATGGCTCCTCAAAGTTTTATACCCGATCCTGTCGCTTCCCCTCCACATCGCCCTCGCCTGTCTATGGGCATACGGAATCCATGTTCAAACCGCTCCTGACACCATCGATCCGCACCGCGTGAACAACGGACCACCGTGGTACATTACAAAGAACTGCGATATTGTAGACGACAAGAACATCAGAAGCTACTGCATGCAAGCGAAGAGCAGTTTTGCTGTTAGCGTCATTATGCTGTACGTCTCCTTACGCCTGTAATCAAAATGGCAGAACTAACGCAAACCAGAGTAATCTATTCTGTTTTTGTCGTCATGTCTGTCTGGTCTCTAATCCCTACCGCCGCTCAAAAAGAGGCACATGCCGTCAAGAAGGCGGAAAAGAAGGCCGAGAAAGAGAAGTGGGAATCTTCACCCTACGACAACGAAATGACGCCAGAAGAACAATGGCAACACATGTGGGAACTGCAGCAATTACCTCGTACTCCCGGCACAATTGGCGGCATGAAGTCGCCCATGACGCCACGCACCCAAGCCTTTAATAGCCTGGGTGGTGAAGAGGCGGGACATGGCGGTTTTTATCCGCCTACAGGGCAGCATGGATGGTACGGTCCGCCGCAGCACGGTGGTGTGCCGGTGGAAACTGTCAGTCCAGTAATGGAGCATGATGAGTACCCGTACGGCCATGACAGTAGGGGGAAATCCATGGGGTGGGGTGGTAACGCGTACTGAGTACCCAGTACTCTGTCCAAGTATTTTCTTGTGTTATATTTTGGGACACGGCGTTTGAGCGTGTGCACTTTTAAGATACCACTGGGGGCTTCGTCTTCACTCATTACTGGAATATGAGGGGCAGAGGTAAAGGATTCAAAAGAATCCAAGACCGTTCTCAGAATGTTTAATTGAATGATTATATCATTGTCTTTGCAGAGTACTGTGCCATTGCCATACGTTTAGTGTGACGAGAAACATGTGACACTGCGCGAACAAATACATGCGATTGCGCTACACCTGATGTAGTGCTACTGCACTTGTGCTCCACATATCAAACTTCGCATTTCCTCCGGAGATAGTGCCATCAACCTACCAACTCACTAAAATTGCTTCTCATGTCTACCGGCCAAGGGAACCATATCATCTGTGTGGGTGCTGTCTACATAGATACTATCCTGACGTAAGTGTTAACCTCCCCGTTTTGGCGTGTTTGTAGGTGCAGTTGGCTGAAACAAAAGTGCAGTGTCCCGCACTTTCCAAAAGAAGATGAGAAGCTGCGCGCTAAAAGCATCACGCGGAGAAGAGGCGGAAATACAGCAAACAGTCTAGAAGTACTATCACAGCTGCTAAAGCACGATAAAGCACCTACAAACCCTCCGATTTCGACAAACTTGCACCTTATAGCAGTACTTCCGAGCGAACAATCTGCAGCCTCCCAGTTCATCTTTGAATCTCTTCCAGGCGTGAATATATCTGAGTGTAGTTTATTCCGAACAGACCACCAGGAAGCCGCTTCTAGTTACATCATCCAAAGTGAAGCAAAGCGCTCAAGAACGATTGTCAGCATAAATGAGCTTCAAGAGATGCAGGTCTCTGAATTTTGTCAAAATGTTCATAGATTTGCCAGAATGAATGCGGGACAGGTTTGGGGAAAGGCATGGTTTCATTTCGAAGGCCGAATTCCAGAGGTTACACATTCCTGTGTCAAGTTCCTGCGCAAAGACTTTCCGCACTTCAGAATCAGCGTGGAGTGCGAGAAGCCTGAGCGCACAGAAATGGCAGAGGTTGCAAAGCGCGCGGACGTGGTATTCTATTCGAAGCTCTGGGCAGAAAAGAACGGGTTCACAGATGCAAGGAGCTTTCTTGAAGCACAGCGGGCAGACAAGCAGGACGGCACGATACTTTGTTGCACATGGGGTTCTGGAGGCGCCATGGCAGTCAAGAAGGGATATGGGGAGTCTTGGGCCGATGTCAAGGCATGGCAACCGCAGAAAGATGAGCCTACTGAGGTTGTCGATACGATTGGTGCTGGAGACACTTTTATCGCTGGAATGCTCTTCGCTCTTAACAACCATAATGAATGGGCATTACAGCGCAAACTAGAATTTTCGAATGAGCTCGCTGGCCGCAAGGTCTTACAAGAAGGCTTTAGCAAGTTGGGCGTCAAGATGTGGTAGATGGGTAGCACATGGGGCTTTTCAATAAGCTCGGATAGCCTGGCATTTGGCTTCTGGAAGACGGGACTTGGCACTTTCAAAGACTTTACAATGATTCCTTCAGTGAATCTGAATCTTGCATTGCCATTGGTCACTTCTTTCAACCCAGATCGACAGCAAGTGCGGGACGAGCCTCCAGGCGCAATTTCCGGCATGCTAGAGCTACATAACTAGCCTTGGAGATATTAGACTTTGTGGCGCCTTACCCCGCATGTTCTTTTACTAGACCGTTTATACTGGACGACAAAAGATGCGCTATTTTTGGTGTTGTGGGGATAATCGCTGGCACGTAGTGATTTAAGCAGACGATACCCCAAAGTTTCGTACACAGCAGAACAACCGCAGTACAGAGAATAGCTAATATTGATTGAAGCACTGTAACAACTCCAGTAACACGAGCAGGATCTATAGAGTCATTTACGCTCAGATTAGCGAGTTGATACTAAGGGCCAATGGGTATGTTGGTGGGGACTATGTCGAGCCGACGAGCATCAGGCAGCGTCTGGCGAGGACTTGGGGGTACTATAGGTTGGACCTTAGTACCGGTATGCGTCCAAAACTCCTAAAATCACGTGATGAAGTCAGTATTGGTGTCTACTTTTTGATTAGTCAAAATCATTCCTGTGCAATATACGGGACAAACTACTTGTTAACCTATGAGTGTCGTTCTTCTGCGCTACTGCTTACCTATTTAAGTTTTCTTTCAAGAATTTCAGCAGTCTTCAGACTTGCTAAATCAACATCTATGAGATGCATGGGATGTGCATAGTCGCTAAGGACGAATACATACTGGTTTCGCTATTGGTGCGGCTCCCCACATCCGCAAGAGCACCTCACATTTGCACTTAAACAAGATCACCATTCGCTCCTACGTTAGTGAGTACACGTCAAAAGCAACCGAATTTACTATAAAACTTAGACCAGTGAGAATGTGAGTTGATCCTTATATACAAAATGCGAAGACTTTACATCGTATCTATACTAATCTGTTCATTAGTCATCCAAACCTGCGGAGGAACGCCTACATATCCCTCATACCAACAAGAGGTGCTTCCATTAATTCATTATTTGAATCTTCCCATTGACTAAGAACTTCCAGACTAACCCATTGGCAATGTATCCTTTTAGTCAGCCGTACCCAGATGCTTCCAATGATACCCAGTCTCGGCAAAATGAACTTTGGATGAAGATTCAGCGTGATGCCCATGAAGATGAGATTGACTTGACTGTTCTCCCATTTGCAAAGGAAGCTATCAGGAGTGTTGCGGAGCTTGCTGTGAACAAAGTCGATGTCAAGAAATTTGGATTCCAAGGGGCGAAGAGGATCGATGTGCATACGCAGTGAGTTTTCTGCTCTATCGAACATCAGAATTAAACGATTAGAAGAAGTTGGACTAATACAGAAAATGAGTCTCTAGTCCCATACCAGACTGGTTCCGCGAACTGGAGTTGAATGCAGCAGGTCGTGCGACGCCCTCTTGGACTGTGCAAGACCACCTAAAGTTCATGGATAAATATCAGATAGCGCACTCGGTTCTTTGCGTCTCCACACCCCAGGCAAATGCGTTCTTGACAGAGAGGGATGAAAATTCGAGGAAGAAGAAGACGCTCGCGCTAGCCAGATTACTGAATTGCTTCACTGCGGAATTGTGCAGAATATACCCTGAGCGATTCAGTTGGATGGCCACCATGCCACTACCACATGTTCAAGAGTCAATCACAGAGTTGAAAAGAATGTTCGCAATGAAAGGACAAGAGCCAATCGGCGTAGGCGTACTTACGAACCATGAAGGCCTGTATTCCGGCGACGCAACGTTCGACCCGCTATGGGCCTTTTTACAAAAAAGAGCAGATGAAGAAGGAAGAAGACAAGTGGTCTTCGTCCATCCCACCGAACCCATCATCAAGCTCGACGACGGACGCTTGATAAACTCTCGACCGTGTAAGCCATTCCTTCTTTCTTCCCACCACCACCACCACAACAACAACAAAGAGTACGCAAACATTTCATCGCAAACTAATAAAAAGCTCATCTCACAGCACCCCTCCGCTCCGGCCTCGGCGAATTCTACTTCGAAACCGCCCGCGCAATCTCCAGCCTCACAGCTTCTTCCACCATTCTCACGCACCCACGCCTCCACTGGCGCATCTCCCACGGCGCAGGCGCCTTCCCCGACATATCCGAGCGCTTCCTGCTCGGCTTCCCCAACATCTCCTCTGCCGCACGGGAAGCGTACAAAACCCGGTTTTGGTATGACAGCGCGGGGCCCGTGTGGCCCATGCAGATTAAAGGGTTGATGGAGGGGATGCAGGTGCCTGTTGCTCAGATGGTGTTTGGGACGGATTATCCGTATGGGATTGGGTTTTGGGATGTTGAGGAGAATATTGGGGGGTTGGCGCGGGTGGAGTGGTTGCGGGAGGGGGAGAGAGAGAGGGTGTTTTGGGGGAATGCGAGGGAGTTGTGGGAGGGGAGGGTTGGGGAGGGAATGTAGATTAGGGGCTTTGGGATATGAGAGGTGGTGGAGAAGATAGATGTAGATGTAGGTTGTGGCGTGAATGAGGATGTCGAGTTTGGATCATATATGTATCGATTTGATTTCCCAGAATTTGCTGGGATGACTGCCAAAGTCCTCCTAAATCTCTCTCAAAGCACGTGACTCTAATTTTCGTCCTAATCGTATCCAGATATCGCCAATTTTCAAGAGTACAGTCGTTTGTTCAACAATCCCGTGATAGTATCTTTTAAGTCACTTAAAGCTCAAAGGTTCGGTTAGCTGCGGTTGGGTTATTAGCGTGCGGAAGCGGGTATCGTCAGGTTCTATCCATGACCCCACTCTGACATCCGCCACATTCACAACCAACACCACGACACCTTCATATACGAAGTCGACACCGCAGTGCTTCTCACCATGTGAGAAGTTCCTATTAATCAATAAAAAACACACAAATGCATAAAATCCGGAAAGCCAGGCAAGGTGCCTGATAAGCCCTAATGCGGGGAGAGCTGAATATCCGACCACGCTGAGGCGTGGAGACAACTGTAGGTATAAATGATTTCCACATACATAATAGTACTCTGCACCCCACGATATCGGAGCCTAGCTAATACATCCACTCAGGAACAGGGCGCGTGTTGCAAGATTTTTTTTCTGGGAGGCGTCGGGCGCGATGGCCCGAAACCCGTGCGACGAACCGGGGTATCGACTCGAACATCGCCAAGGCAAAACATGAAAGAGAAGGTCAAGATGAAACAAGAGCTTATTAGTCGTCATAATCCGATGGAATCTGTACTCGATCCGATCCGCCAGCCGAGACCAATTGCTATGATCTCAACTTGTCGTGTTGTTCGGCAAATGTCGATGGGATGACGTTGATGACAAAAGCCCACAACATTGGTTGATTTCCAACCAACGCACACCTACCAACTGCCTGAGCATAGACGTCTTCGAGCCTGATTCCTAATACTGCCCCTAGATGATTGGCGAGGCTGCCTTACATGAGGCTGGCACGAAGAGTTTTGCTCCACCACTGCTAGCGCGAATTGCGTGATCGCACGTCTTCACCCCCAGCTGTGGCACTTTGCGGAGATGGTTACAAAGCGGTTTCCGATGGCGGAGCTGAATATAATTCACCAGCCTTGCTTGCCTTCCTTCCTCCAACATCCAGAACGCGACGCTTGGTAACAGGATTTTCTTTTGGGAAGCCTTCGTTAGATACCAATTCATAAAGACTATCCACTTCTGGCTTCTCTGCACGTGCCTCTATCGTTAGAATCCCGCCACACGTCTTCAAAATGTCGTCACCAGTCTTCAGCAACGTCGAAACATACAAGCACGCCACAATCCGTGAGGAGTCTGGTTATGCTTCAGCCGAGTCGAGCCAGGACGGCCTGCAAGAGATCTTCTTCACTAGACCTCACTTGAAGTTCATCAATGCTCAGCTGGCTAAGCTCGAGCCTCAGGGTGAGTGACGGTCTTTCATCTCTTCTAAAGTTCGTCCGGCTAACATTGGGCTAGACATCCTCCGATGGTGCATTACATCTCTACCTGGGCTTTTCCAGACTACTGCTTTTGGTCTCACTGGCTTAGTCACTGTGGATATGCTCTCAAAGCTCGACGGACCCCTGAAGCACAACATTGATCTGATTTTTTTGGACACTCTTTACCACTTCGATGAAACATACGCTCTGGTTGACCGTGTCCGAAGACGATATGGAACCCCGGTCCATGTTTACAAGCCTGCTGGTTGTGACAATGTAAACGACTTTACTGCCAAGCACGGAGACAAACTGTGGGAGACGAACGATGAGCTCTATGACTATGTCGCCAAGGTCGAGCCTGCGGAGCGAGCTTACTCGGAGCTTCAAGTCAAGGCTGTCTTGACTGGTCGACGCCGCAGCCAGGGTGGAAAGCGTGGCGACCTGGACATTGTCGAGGTTGACGAGGCTGGACTTATTAAGATCAACCCCTTGGCCAACTGGACGTTTGCTCAAGTCAAGGAATACGTCGATGCAAACGATGTACCATACAACGAACTTCTCAACAAGGGTTACAAGAGCGTTGGTGATTGGCACTCAACACAACCTGTTGCTGCTGGAGAGGACGAGCGATCAGGAAGGTGGAAGGGCAAGAACAAGTCTGAATGTGGTATCCACAACCCCAAGTCACGATATGCTCAGTTTCTTCAAGAGCAGGAGATGAAGCGACAGAACGAGGATCTTGCCAACAAGCTGCAACAAGTCTCGTTGGCAGTTTGATATTTCGGTACAGAGCGTTCATATTTTCATTTGTTGTACAAATTTGCATTAGCATGGGCGTTTGGGTTTTCTGGGTTTGGCATACCTAGCATAGTAGGGTTCGGTTGGGGTAGTCTGGAACACCCCGATTTTTACGGCTTCCAGATCCGATTGTATGCAATTGGAGCCGAGATGTGACCGGTGTAAGAGCTGACAGAGCTATTTTACGAATCAGACGAGTTCATATTTATGATTACTACAATGCTACTATTTGACTATGACACAAGTAAAGAAGTGGCTTGAAAAAGAGCGTGGGGGAAATACGGATGCTGCATATTCGTGGACCCTGCAATTCTCTGCCCCAGGTGCGTGCGGCCTGTCATTCTCGTAGAGCGACATGCCAGAAGCTGAGACCGAAGCTACGTGGGCCTCTTTGGCTCCGCTCTCACGTCACTCCTATTGCTTTACGCAGTGGGAACAGTCAGTATGATAGGCTCATACATCGCGCGAAATTGCGCAATCGGTTCCAAAATCTGCCGACCCATACAAAACACCCGCTTTGAAGCCTAGTCTCTGCAGCAGAGAATTTCCAAGAGAGGCCAAGGTCAACAAACGGGAGCGTGGAGCCTGAAGTAGCCGTGGTCTGTAGAATAAAAAGCTCATGATGCCCGTTGCTACTTTCTGCTCCTCAGTCGCGCATCGTTCTTTTGAGTGACCCCAGAGTCCCAGATACCCTTTGGTTCGGCATAGTTAGGAACGACTCCAGATCTTGTCGCATTATCCTACAAATTTCTGCCCCAGGATTATTCCTTTCCCCTCACATCTCTTGCGGAAATGGCAAACACCCCCCATGGTTAGTTGCTGCGCAGATTTTCTGCTGGCCAAAAGTTGCAATAGACGCTGACTAGGCGCGTCCACTACAGGCGGCGTCCTCAAGGACCTGATCGCGCGCGATGCGCCCAGGCGCAAGGAGCTTTTCGAAGAGGCTGAGAAACTTCCTGCGGTTGTTCTGACTGAGAGGCAACTTTGCGACTTGGAACTTATCCTGAACGGAGGTTTCTCGCCTTTGGAGGGTAAGTCGTCATTGTTTCGCGGGGCAATATGCGAGGGGCATACAACATTGCCCCTCGTGTTTGTCCTGTTTGCACCACCAGCACGGTACCTGACAGCATAATGCAGGTTTCATGAACCAGAAGGACTACGATGGCGTCGTGGCCAACAACCGTCTAGCTGATGGCAACCTCTTCTCCATCCCCATCTGCCTTGATGTTTCAAAGGAGACCATCGATGAGGTCGGCCTCAAGCAGGGTGCCCGCATTGCCCTCCGCGATTTCCGCGACGACCGCAACCTCGCCATCCTCACGGTTGACGATGTGTACCAGCCAGACAAGGAGAAGGAGGCCAGGGAGGTTTTTGACAAGGACAATGATGTAGCTCACCCCGCGATCAAGTACCTCTACGAGACAGTCAATGAGTACTATGTCGGTGGTAAGGTCGAGGCCATTGACCGCCTGGAGCACTACGACTATGTCGGTCTCCGCTACACACCTGCAGAGCTGCGTCTGCACTTTGACAAGCTTGGATGGTCCAAGGTTGTTGCTTTCCAGACGAGGAATCCCATGCATCGCGCTCACCGTGAGCTGACTGTCCGCGCTGCTCGTGCCCGCCAGGCCAACGTCCTCATCCACCCTGTTGTTGGCTTGACCAAGCCTGGTGATATTGACCACTTCACCCGTGTCCGTGTTTACCAGGCGCTGATGCCCCGCTACCCCAACGGCATGGCCGTACTTGCTCTTCTGCCCCTTGCTATGCGTATGGCTGGTCCCCGTGAGGCTATCTGGCACGCCATCATCCGCAAGAACCACGGTGCTACCCACTTCATTGTTGGCCGTGACCACGCTGGCCCTGGCAAGAACTCTAAGGGCGTTGATTTCTACGGTCCATACGATGCTCAGGACGCTGTTGAGAAGTACAGGGATGAGCTCGGTATCGAGGTTGTTCCTTTCCTCCAGATGACATACCTGCCTGACTCGGATGAATACAAGCCCAAGAACGAGGTCAACCAGGGCGTCAAGACTCTGGACATTTCTGGAACTGGTACGTCCTTATGATGTTTGTGTATGGAACGCAAATGACTGACTGAACATACAGAACTCCGCAAGCGCCTCCGAACCGGCCAGGAGATTCCCGAGTGGTTCTCCTACCCAGAGGTTGTCCGCGTACTCCGCGAGTCTCACCCTCCCCGTAATCAGCAGGGTTTCACCGTCTTCCTGACGGGCTACCAAAACTCTGGCAAGGACGCCATTGCCCGCGCTCTCAACGTAACTCTCAACCAACAGGGTGGCCGCTCCGTCTCCCTCCTCCTCGGTGAAACCATCCGCAGTGAGCTCTCCAGCGAACTCGGATTCAGCCGATCCGACCGCGACAAGAACATTGCCCGTATTGCCTTTGTCGCTTCTGAGCTCACCAAGGCCGGTGCCGCAGCTATCGTTGCACCCATTGCTCCCTTTGAGGCCTCAAGACAGGCAGCCCGACAAACAGTCGAGAAGTACGGCTCTTTCTACCTCATCCACGTTGCCACCCCGCTCGAGCATGCGGAGAAGAACGACAAGCGCGGCATCTATGCCAAGGCGCGCGCTGGCGAAATCAAGGGCTTCACCGGTGTCGACGACCCGTATGAGGTTCCCTCCAAGCCTGATCTTACTGTCGATCTGTCAGTCAGCAACGTCAGGACAGCAGTACACCAGATTGTGCTGCTGCTGGAGAGCGAGGGCCTCTTGACCCAGTTGTAAAAGGACCGGGAAAAAGTAGAAGCGGAGATCCTTTCTGTTTGTTTATTTTTTTGGCAACTTTGGAAATGTATGAGCGACGATGGGTCTACTTTAACGACTTTTTTTTTCAAACGACTTTTGTTACGAGATTTGGTACTCTTTTTGAGGAGTTCATGATGCGTAGATCAGACGCATGAGATGGATATACTAGACTTGAGGTTTAGATTATTGATCAATATTGGATTGATCTGATGGCAGGATGATTGTGTTTTGAACATGCTGCTTGAATATATGTGTTCTTCAAGGCTATCCGTCTCTTTTATCCTCGATATAGTTACAGTGATATACATGAATCCACCTTTACACAGCGCGAGCTATACTCTCCTTCCCCTCCTTCTCCCTCTTCCGCGCCTCCCTTTCCGCCCTGCGCATAGCCCTTAGATCCGGCGGCTTCTCAATCCCCAGCCTAGTCCTCAACTCATCAATATCCGTCTCCAGCTCCTCCTCCCAATAAACATTAATCACATCCCCACTTAAAGCGCCATTTCTCGCAGCCCACGGCCCATACACATCCCAGAAGCGGCGCCACTCCGCCTTCTTCAGTGTAAACGCACTAAATATCGCCAGCCCCGTCATCGGCAAGCCCGTGTTCGCGAATTCAAACGCTTTAAGCGCTACTTCGCCCTCGCGGAAAACAGGGAGTCCCACAAGCGCGTGGTAGAAGTCATGGCACTCGCGGTACCGCTGCATGACGTATGCGCATTCCTCGTCGTCGATGTATTGCACTGGTGCTCTTGTATCAGGTGAGACGCCTTCACGGTCGAGCCAGGCAGCATAGGCATAACCCAATGTATTCGGCGGGAGTTTACGCAGCCGCGGTATATCGAGGGATGTGGAGGTTAAGCGTGGTCGGTCGCGCAGGATACGGCGGCCCGTGGGGTGCAGGAGCATGCGATCGCGGAGTTTGTAGATGAAGTAAGGCTGGGCTGTTGCTTCGCCGAAGGAGGCGATGAGATCTGAGGATGTTGTAAGCGGTTGGAGTAAGGCAGATAGATTGGGATTTGTACCTCCTCGTCGAGGGTCGAGAAAACTGCCGATTCCAGAGCCCAGGGCCAGACCAAGACGCTCTATGCGTGTTAATGGGATATGGCCCTTGTAGTTTGGTGGAGGGCGGTTGAGGACGGAGAAGCAGCGGAACGACTGGCCATGTTGTGATGGGTGAGAAATTGGACCCACGGCCAGCTTTTGGAGCTGCTGTATTCGTACATGTCGAGCCATTGGGATGTCGCCAATGTGTTGGCAATGGCTATTGTCTTTGGAGCTTCGGATGTACAGAGGTATGACATGATGTAGGGTCTTATCGATAACATGCGCCACAAACACCAGCCACACCAATCACGCTATTTATGACTTATTTGCGACTCATCGGTGCTTGAAAATACTTCTGCGACAAACGTCTCTTTTTCACCTGGGCTGAATGGAAAGAGTATTCGTTGGTTATTAGAGCATTGTTTTGAGGAATCTCTTTTCAATCTAGCTCGTTAACCTCAGAGACATAACGCACTGTAACTTTTTTTCCAAGGCAAACAAAGAAAGCATTTCAGTAACAGAAGTAACTGGAAAAATTGATATCAAACTTATTCTCTTCCGGAGAATTGGTGTCAAGATCAACGAAACAATATATTCCCAGACAATTATGGCGGCAGCTCTTGATCCCGGCACCAATCATACCGACTTTGTCTCATGGGCAAAGTCCAACGGCGTTGAAATCAATGGCATTGCTCCAGCCCGCTTCGTAGGTCGAGGAATGGGCATCGTAGCTGCTCAAGACATCAAAGTCAGTCCTCCATATCTCTTTCCCCCCTCCAACATCAGTCAAAAAGATGCTAAATCATCAAGAAAGGAGACAAGCTAGTCCACGTATCCAACAAATCTCTAGTCCACGTCGCCCTCCCCAGCATCCACAGTCTCAAACTCCCAGACACCATCACCGTGCACGGCAAACTCGCTCTAGCCCTCGCCCTCTGGTACACGGGCCGCAAAGACCACGACTACACCCTCTGGCAAAACGTATGGCCCACACCCTCAGATTTCAAATCTACAATGCCACTCTACTACCCCTCTTCTTTACAATCCCTTCTCCCCCCGGCAGCCCACACCCTCCTAAACAAACAGCTCCAAAACCTCGAGCGAGACTGGTCTAGCATCGCACCACACAACCCAGGTATCTCCAGGCAAACCTACACCTACACCTGGCTCATTGTCAACACCCGAACGTTCTACTGGTCCTACCCGGACTTACCCAACGCCTCCCCGCTTCTCCCCAGACGCCGCGCGAAACTCACCGCAGACGACTGCTACTGCATGTGTCCCTTTACCGACTACTTCAATCATTCCGATTCAGGCTGCAATCCGCAGATGTCACCGAGCGGTTACACAGTAACTGCCGACCGCGCATACGCCGCTGGCGAAGAAGTCTTCGTAACCTACGGTCCGCACACGAACGATTTCCTACTCACAGAATACGGATTTATTCTTCAAGAGAAGAACAGACATGATGGTGTTCCCCTTGATTCTTTGTTACTACCGCTTCTGGATGCAGATCAAATTGCTGCGCTAAAGGAAGATGGGTTTTATGCTAATTACACGCTTTTTATGGAGGAAAAGGAGGAGAGGGTGTGTTATCGGACGCAGGCTGTGCTGAGGCTGCTTGTGCTGGATGCGAAGAGATATGCGGCGTTTGTTAGTGGGCATGATGATGGGGCGAGGGATCAGGCGAGGTTGAACAAGTATTTGGCAGGTGTGCTGACGAAGTACTCGCGCAAGATTGTGGATATTATTGAGGACGTTGAGGGGCTTGATCTCAGCGGAGACGCGGAACAGGCTGAAGAAGGGATAATAGAGGGCCAAAGAGAGACGCTTGTTAAGCGGTGGAGGCAGATACGAGATATTGTTAATAGCGGGATTCGATTTCTCGAATCATAGCGCTCTTCCACACTACACGCAAACAATCGAAAGCTAAATCATAGCATACGACCCTCCAGAACATAGGTTTGAAAGAGTCATCTGTTTCATAATCATCTGTTATGCAAACCAAAAACGTCTACTAGATAGCCCCAATTGACCTTTTACGCTTTCAATACACAAAACTAAAACATCCGCAGAGCAAAAGCTCACGCTACACTACCCACAACCAGAGCTGCGACACCCTCCTCCTCACTTCTTACATCAATCTTCATCGTCACACCAGTTTTTGCACTAAACGCCATTCGTACCATGGCTGCCACCTTGCCACCAGTAATGGTCTTGCCGTACAGCTTGAGCGTATGTGTTGATGTTGAGAGGGCCACATCAGTGCCTTCCAATGGCTGGAGAGACAGTGTTTTGGTGAGTTGTTCGGTAGCGTCTGCTCTCTGTTAGTGAAGTGACATGTTGAAAAATACACAATAAACATACCTGCTATGCTCTTCATATTACCAAGCTGCAAAGTCTCGGTTGCTGTGTCATTGTTCGACTGCTCCCATATATTATCGAAGCTGCCAGCATACGCTGGTACAACGTAGTCGGCGCCGGTGAGGTAGAGATCTTCAACCGAGTATTCATCGGGGTAACCATCGCCCTCTTCTGGCTCGTTTGTGCTTGGGTCGATCTCCTTGCTTGTGAACTTGAGTACGTTGGTGAAGCTTGCCGCAATGAATTGCGACTCGGTCTCAAGACGCTTGAACGATACGTAAACAGTGCCTGGCTCGTTTGTGGAAAGCTTTGGTGCTGGAATGACAAACTCCTCCTCTAGTTGAACATCGCCGTCGTCTTCGGGGGTAACAACCATCTCGACATCCAACAAAACTGTGTCTTCGAGGGTGTTCTTGATGTCGTACTGGATGACAACGTGGTCCTTGAAGATGTGCTTGATGGCGGTAACGACATATTCGGTCTCCGATTCGGTGAGCTCGACAACATCGCTTGACTTGAGCACGCCTCCATGAGCCGCGAGTTCGGGAATCTTCTGCAGCTCGGCAGCGTATTTTTGCGCATTGTTGGCTGCATTCGCGGCAGCGTCTGCCCCTGCTTTTGAAGGTTGCTTCGTAGCGCTGGGTGCCTTGAGTGTTGGGGTAGCGCCTTCGGTCTTCTTGGTAAGATCTGCGGCATCTGCTTGCTCGCGTGAGACAGTGGGGATCTTGGTGATGTCGAAGGCAGTCTCAAAGGTATCGCGGGAATCTGAGCTAACGTACATGGCCAGTTGGTGCTCGAGGACTGGTAGCGAGAACATGGAATCGTTGCGAATAAAGTTGATGGCCATGTCGTCGTCCTCCTGGTCCATCAACCGGAGGTTCAACGCAGCACGGTCTCGGACTTCATCATCAACATCATCAAGGCAGCGAGTGAGCAGAACGTGGACCGACTTCTTGATCTCAGGGTCCTTCTGACCAACACCAAACTTGGCGAGAGCAGAAGTTGCAGCGGCTCTGACAATGGCATTCTCCAAAACAACGCGGTTGTAGATGTAGCGGATGTACTTGGTAGGGTGAGGTGTTGAGGGGCCTTCACGTCCGAGAACAAACAGAATCCGCACAGCGAGCTTGGTGAATTCGCAGTCCTCGATGAACTCGCAGAGAGTGGCAAGCGCATCCTCCTTGGCCTCTGGAACAAATCGAATAAGGTCCATAATTGCCTCTACAACTGCTCTCTTAAACTCGTAACCGCCTTCATCACGCAGGATCCCGCTGAGGAAAGCAAGGAATCCAGACTGCTTGGACTTGAACTTCAAAGCCAAAGTTCGGACAGCCTCGACAATGGTCACCTTGAACTCGTCTGTAATCTCAGCCATGAAGCCTGTGATTTGCTTCATCAGCCTATCTACTGACGATTCGTTGCCCGTCTTAAGGAGCGTTGTGATGGCAAAAGTCGCTATGCTGCGGTTCGAATTAGTGATGAGCGACTCAATATCTTGATTGCAGGACCGGACGGCGTCAGGTTTGAAGGAAGCCATTTGTGACAGAATGCGGAGAGCAGCAAACTTGGTGACGGCGCGTGGAGATGTGAGGAAGAGCTGGAGAACGTGAACGGCCTGGACGAGCTCGGCGTCGGTTACATCGCGCATGTCGCAGATGGCCTTTGCAGCTTCGAAGTTGACCATCTCGGACTTGTGTCGTAGCCAGCCGTCGAGGAGCTGCATCATGGGCTAATGATACGGTCAGCAGGCTCATTGTATTGCATGAAGAGTGTCGCACCTTTCGGAGGTTTGGATCCTCGTCAGCCAGCTTAGCCGCCAGTCTCACAAGTAAGACGGTAGCAGCAGGGCTCTTGACAACACCAGCAGCCGAGTACTGCTGCACCATCTTGACCAAGCTCATCCTGTCGCCAGAGCGCATCTGGTATAGCAGGCCAATGGCATGGTACTGTGTCATGTAGTTTGTGCTGGCTTGGAGAGCGGTATGCGAACTTCCTCCAAATCCACCCAAGAAGCCACCGCCCGACTTGCTTCCAGAGGCAGCCTCTGCGGCCTCGGACTGCCATCTCCTGACTACGTCCTTTGCGACCGGGAGAAGGTGATATGAGGAAACGAGAGCAGCCGAGGCCACGGAGGGGTTTTTGTCCACAATACACGTCTTGACCAGACGCTCAATGGCCTGGACAGTGGAAGCATCAATGACACGGCAGAGGGCGCGGATGGCATTTGGGCGGTAGACGACATCGCTGCCGACGGAAGTGTCCTTCATAATCGACGAGGTGACCATGATGACATCGTCGGCGGAGCCAGCGAGCTCCTTGATGACGAGGTAAACCATCTGGCGGAGCGAGGCATCTTTGTTCTGGAACAGCTTGGAGATGCCAAAGAAGAGGGTTGTGGCTTCTTGCCGACCCCAGCTCTCTCCGGTGAAGAGCAGAAGGGCCAGCTTGGTCAGGATTACTCTACATTTCCTGGGCGAGATGGGGCTTTGGTTGAATACTCGTGCTGGAGTGCAACGTCAGCCTGTACTGCGCAACACTTCGCCAATGCTTGTGCATGCGATTGCAGGCGGCCCTACCTTCTTGGAACACAGATGTCTTGTCGATTTGTGCCACGCCGCCCGCATCTTCGTGCTTCTTGTCCATGGTGGTTGTGTGCAGCACCGCGTGCTAGCTTCTTGTTGGCGTAGATGTATAAACCTGTCCCGCTCTTCCTCCGCCTTTAACGTGGCCTCTGCGACGGGGGAAGGTGTATTATGTGACCAGGCGCCGCCCAGCAATTGAAGTGGTGGGAGGGAGAGGCGAGTGTAGGGTGATTATGGCGGCGTGGGCGTGTAGTCGGGTAGTCGTGGTGAATTGGCGACGTTGTATGTAAAGATGGGCTTGACCGGGCGGGAGTGCAGGTGCAGGGATGTGGCCGCTGTGTGGGCTGCTGTTGCATGCCTCGAGCTGCTTGGCACCCGGACTCTGCAACTGCATGCGGTCCGGGTATTCAAGGCTCTGACTACGATAACTTTTTGCTCAACATTCTTGCTCTTACATTTCTTTTCTTTTCTTTCCTCTCCTCTCCCTCATACAAAATATAATACAGCGATACCATGGCCACCTCAATACCACGTTCACGCTGTCTCGCCGCATTAAAAGCAGTCCCACGCTCAACAGCACCTCTGAGATCCTTCGCCACAACCTCCGATGCGCCACAACCACCAGCCTCAGAAACTCCCTCAAAACGCTCCCGACCCGCGACCTCGTTCAGTGATACCCTAAATGCCGGTCCTTCATTCGGCGACTTTGTAAACCCCAATGCGCCCCTTTCCCCCGCCGAAGCATACGAGATCAAAACCGTCCAAGTCGGCCCAGAGGGGCGCAAAAAGACAATCACACGATTACCCGAGTGGCTGCGAACACCAATCCCTTCCAACGCCAACCAAAACTACAAGCAAATCAAAAAAGACCTGCGAGGTCTCAACCTAGCCACAGTGTGTGAGGAGGCAAGATGTCCCAACATCTCCGACTGCTGGGGCGGCAGCTCAAAGAGTGCGGCGACGGCAACCATTATGCTCATGGGCGACACATGCACGCGCGGATGTCGCTTCTGTGCCGTAAAGACATCTAAGGCACCGCCACCACTGGATCCCCACGAGCCTGAGAACACGGCCGAAGCACTGCGGAGGTGGGGTCTGGGCTACGTCGTCATCACTGTCGTAGACCGCGATGACCTCGCAGACTCAGGCGCGCACCACATCGCCGAGACCATCATGAAAATCAAGCAAAAGAATCCCACGCAGCTTGTCGAGCTGCTAGGCGGAGACTACGGCGGCAATCTAGAAATGGCCAAGGTCGTCGCGAGAAGTGGGGTGGACGTCTTTGCGCACAACATTGAAACCACCGAGCGTCTTACACCCTTTGTGCGCGACCGAAGGGCAAAGTTCAGGCAGAGTCTGGATGTGCTGCGGTCTGCAAAGGAGGCCCAGCCCGAACTCATTACAAAGACAAGCATGATGTTGGGTCTGGGAGAAACAGACGAGGATGTCTGGCACGCCCTGCGAGGTATATAACTAACTCTTACCAACCCAACTAGAAAGAAAAAGCCATACGAACTAACGCACTCCGCCAGAACTCCGCGCAAACGGCGTCGACGTTGTCACTTTCGGCCAATACATGCGTCCCACTAAGCGCCACCTCGCCGTCCACGAATACGTAACCCCCGACAAATTCGAACTTTGGCGCCAACGCGCCCTTGACATGGGCTTCCTCTACTGTGCATCTGGACCTCTTGTCCGCTCAAGCTACAAGGCTGGCGAGGCCTTTATCGAGAACGTGCTCAAGAAGCGGAGATTGGGTTTTTCGGCTGAGACGAAAGTTGCGGAGTTGAATACGGCCGAGGAAGCTGGCAAGGCGGCATGATGTTTGTATAAAAAAGGGAGGGAATTGTTTCTTTTTGTAGATTTAGATATTTTGGGGAGATATCCACAATTAGGCTAGGATCGCTTCAACTCGATGCTGCAACTTTTTATGATTGTACTATGTTCCTCAAAGGTTGTGTGAGAATTCGAGTCAGAATATGGCCAGGGTACAATATACATTCGTATACATTAATTAGTGTATCAAGAAGAAAGCGTTGACAATTCATATATGTACGTAGCCGCAAGGCCTATGCGAAAATAAATAACTATGCATCCAGCATGCCAATGTATGTACCCGCCCCTTTCCCATCTAGAGAAACCCCAATAACCCAGACACCAGTCTAAGCACCATGTGCCACCTCATGTGTAATCCAAACCGCTAATCAAGAGCGAGGGGTCAAGAAGAAAAGAAAAGAAAAGATCTAACGATTGACGGAACTCCATGCAAGTTGAACTCACTCCCCAGGTATCATCCGCGAAGAAAGACACCGCTCATTGCGCCCGCGCTGAGACCGAAGCAAAAAAGCCTACAACCAAAACCGCCCTTAGTTATTGGGGAACTGCGCCCTCAGATTATCATACTTGCTGGTAGGGAAACTAAGCAAATTGAGCGATTGGTCCAGGGCACCGATACCTCCAATATTGTTGACAAACTGCCCTTAAAGTCAGCACTTCAAATTTCCCATATACAACACAGGCTAGAGCCTTAAAAGAAAAGAAGAACATACCGTAGACACCAAACTCTCATCACCCTTCTTATCACTCGAGCTCTCCCACCACATCCCCCCACCAAGCCCGTTCTCACGGATAAGCTGCGTCTTCCTGGCAACAATCTCAGGGGTATCATAACTAATCATGAGCTTAGAGTTGGGATCATAGCTCCAACTAGCTGTGATTTGCATGTCAGTATTGACTTGGGCGCCGGCCTGCGGCAGCACCTTATAGTCGTAGACGCCTGTTTCCCATGTGCCCAGTCCCACGCCCTGGTAGGGCTTGCCGGGGCCTTCGGTGTTGGCAAATGAGCGGCCGTACAATGGCATTCCGAGAACAATCTTGGAAGCTGGAACGCCGGCGGCTACATAGTCATTGATAGCTTGTGTGGTGCTGAATGGGGTACTGTTTGAGTTGCTTATGGATGGTGCCCAGTTGGCGAGGTGTCCGGAGGTGGTGTCCCACGATCCGGCATAGTCATAGGCCATCTAATCATGTCAGTTACGTTACTTCTCTTTGAAACTACCATATACATACCAAGTTCCAGAAGTCAAGGTACTGGTCCATCTCCCCGAGCTTCATAATGTTATAGTTCTTAGGGCCTGCAGGAGATGCGATGGTTAGAAGAAGGTGTTGACCGTTGGCATTTTGGTTTGAGTAGGCTGTCAGTGCCCGGCGCGTCTCCTGTAGGAGGAGAACCATGTCATTTGCCTGGGACTCGTTTGCTGGGTATTCCCAATCAACGTCGAGGCCATCGAAACCAAGATTCGCCAAGAGATCAACAGCGCTGCTGGCAAACTTTGCTCGTCCCTGCGCAGTCGATGCAGGTGTCACGAAATGAGATGAGTAGGTCCATCCTCCAATCGACAAAAGCACCTTCAGCTTGCGGTTGCGCTTTTTCTGAAGGAACAACTGCTTCACGCATCCGTAGACGTTGGTTCCAACATCATTCCAAGAATCATTTGCGTAGTGCTTGTCAATGTCGGACCAAGCGTCCGTCAGAAATACCTCACCCGTATCCCGAACATCAGCAAATGCATACAGAACATGGGTCAACTCTTCAGCTGGAAGATCCTGTGGGTGGTGGTTGCGGCCATAGATCGCCTGCGGGGTTCATCAGTATGTAAATCTTCCGTTGTTATGCTAAGGGCGACGTACCCAATTGACAAAGTAAGCAACGTTCTTGTAGCCCGACGTTGCGGAATTCATGACGTTCTGCTCAGCCTGTGGAACTGGGCTGGCTCGAACAGACGTGAGGTAGTTGAATAAGGATGTTATTCCCAGAACCATGTTGGTGACGCGCATTATGATGTCGCTAGTGGCGCGCTGCGCCGTGTTACGTGGCTGTGGCGGAGGCTAGTGCAGGTACGGATGTGGCTTCGGTTCAGGACCGCAGTTCAAAGAAAAGTGGAGGTATGGGTGGCCTTGTCGAAGTGTTTCAAAAAAGGGTTCAACCCTCAGAACTTATACAAGAAGAAAAGATATTAACTGATGGGCAACAGGACACTACGGTCTAGTAAACGCGATAAGGAACGAAGGTCAGTCGACCTTGCAAAGAACCAGAGATTGGTCAGAGGATACTACACAATCTCTTTAAAAGGAATGTGACAATGACAAGATGGAAGAAGATGGCGCAGAGATAGTAGACTTCAGGATAGATGGGTTACATATCCTCGTCCACGCGCCGACGGCATTGCATCGGCAGGGTCGTGAAGCTAGTGTTCGCGCATGGGTATTTCGCAGGATGCATTAGTTCCAATCCTAAGGACATAACCGATGGCCCAAAGCGTAGGGAGAACGACCGATCAGGTACAAACGGGTACAATCTGGAGACAGACAAGTGCAGGCACCTTGTCTATGGAGCGAGATATTAAGCGCCGAACGATCCTACGCTTAAGATAGCTCGCAGACATGAGATAGCCGCCAATGGTTTTTATTCTCTGTTAGTAGAACATAATGTTGCTCTTCGTTGCTTTGAAGCATTTCTGCAAATATTCTTAGTGTACAGGTCTCCTATCCACTGCACTAGCAGTGACATTGTGGAAGCTAAACTACGCCTTTCTTGAAGGAGTTACTGGAAGATCCACAAGGCGACAAGAGCCCAAAGGCGAAAACTTCCCGACGATGAATTTTCTGCATGGGTGCGTACGTGAAACCTCCTACAATCTTCACGGCTTCAGTGCCGTGGCAATGTGCAACGTCGAGATACGACATAGCACCAAGTTCAACAGCGGCATCCAACTGGCTGCTATTCACTTGTTCTGTAGGGGTAGCCTCATGGTCTCGATTGGCGGTGTGGTGAACCCTTGCCGTCGGCATGCTCAAGTATGACACTCCAGCTGAAAGTCATGTGAGATGATAAGACGTAGCGAAGCTTCGACTGGCTTGCTTCGTAAGGTCGGATGCTGTGGGAGCCAGGATAGATAGATGAGAACGCGCGCCACAAGCATAGTAACAGGAATAGTTCAACTTGGTGCCAGACAGGGTATTTTGACCAGGGCTGGAGATGGTGGAGATGGGGACCCACATGAGCGCATCTCCCGCGCGCGTGGATATGTCAAGCCGCCAGATCATCTGATCGCACCCGCCGGGCACTGATACTGCGAAGCGACGCTTGCGCTCAATGGGAATAGCATAGAGGCCGATGAAGATTATGCAAGCGTATCGCGGAGAGGAGCAGGTGGTTCGACTGTTAGGGCGGACGGTTAGCCATATTTAGCCGCAATGCAGGGCGAGGGACGAGAGACGAGAGACCGAAGTAGAAGGAATTCCGGCCCAAATGCAGCAAGTTCACAACTCTCCACACTCCAGGCTCTATTAGCGCGTCAAGTGAGCCGTCCATTCAAGGAGGATAGAGGCACGCGATGCTGCTTTTTGAGATGCTTGCAGCCGAAGGAATGCCACGCTCCACGGCACGTGCTGAAGAAATTTGGCCTTGACGAGGTTTTGCTGAGTTTTGCGAGGCATACAAAGACCTTGGCAGTTTGGTGCGGCTCGTGCTGTTGCATCCTATGGACAGATGGATAGTGGAGAATGAAGAGAGACGGGTGTGCGAGCAAGAGGGACAGTAGTACGTGACGACTTGTGTAACCCACGGTCCGTGCACGCTCGGCTTCCATTCTACCCCGTTACTCCTTTCCTACTGTAGGAACCGTTGTGTTACATCGCAGTAACTATTCTCTTACCCTACAGTCTCTAGTATTATCTGTATTGTGATACTAACCATGTGACTTATCGGCTGAGTCAAACATGCTCTTCCAATGATTGATGCCCAACCTTATCTCACTATCATGAATGTGTACTGCTTGCTTGGGCTTTATATCGAGCATTGGTGCATTTCATTCTGCATGTCTCTCGCTCATTGATATCGCACACGGTCGGTTATGTTGCATCGCGATGATATTCCAGCCCACTCCGTTATCTCTACTCTGCTGTCTCATTCATCTGTTTGCCTAGGCCAGTCTAGACGGTGTGTATTCTGGTGGATGCTACTGAAGCAGGCATCACGATATCGATTGGACAACTGATAAGAGAAATGTTCTTTCGAAAGACACCATAGAACTGTCCGTGGGGTATTACGGGGACACCTGACTCCCTATACTATACCTGACTTTAAAGTGATTCGGGTTTCGCGTAATTTCGCCTACCCAATGTTGTGCAGCTCTTAGGCTACTTTTGCTCTGCCTGAGCCATCAGCCTTTGCATCAGGCTACCGACAGGTCCTATGGCTTTCTTGCCCAGCACTACATCTCGAGTACCGTCTCTCTTTCTACACACCGCCTTTTCGATCCGACCATCTTTGGTGATGCTCATAGCCGCTGTCCGCCTGTCGGACCATGTGATGGTGATCTGTCTGACCGCAGCATCGGCCTCGATATCCAGAATACGTGCGGCTCTATCCTCGTCTTCAGATGCCTCATTATCAGAACTGGCATCATCGTCGCTCACAAACGCGTTCAGGACGTTACTGGTTGATGCAGTTGCTAACTCCTCACTGTCCCGTCTTTGCTTGATGAGCCCTGCCTCTCTCTTCAACTTTCTTACAGCATCAACTCGCATGTTCCAGCTCACAAGCTCTTTCCGCAGTAGACGTCCGAAGCGTACCAAGTCCTGCTCTGGATCGTGTTCCTCATCTTTCCCGCTTCCCGGTAGCCATTTGGCGGCCAACTGTTGGAGTGGTATGCATGGAGGGATGGTGTGCTTGTGGATGCTCAGAAGTTTCTTTTCTTCCTTGTCTTGGATGTTCAACAGAACATGGTACGTCTCAATGAATTTCTCGGCGACAGAAACATCAATGCTAACACCGAGGATGTTGCCGTCGTTCGCTGCATGCGGGTCCGGATCTTTGACTCTGTAGGCAGTTACGCCAGCGCATGCACGATATACGTTTTCAAGATTGCGCTTTGATTGTTGCGTAATGATGTGCTGAGCATTGTCGGAAGATTTGCTGTGTTCATCTCTGTTCTGGAGACGTGCTGCGAGGTGGGGTTGCGACACGAGGACTGACGACAAGTTCGCGCGCTGGGCTTGTAGTGTCGCTAGGCGAGCGTGAAGGTCATTAATTTCGTCGTCGAGCTGTTCGACTGTCTCCATCTTGAGTTTTGTGTATTAACGTTGGATGTATATATATATGTGCAGTGATGCGACACTGTTCCAGACGCGTCGACAGGTTCAGCGCGTTGGCACGTGAGTGGGTGTGGCGTGGGTAAGGGTCAAGTGGCATGAACACCCCGGCTCGCCTAGTGCTGCACCGCCGTTCTTAAACTCTCATTGAGGACACGGTTGTAGCGTCAGACGCACCTTGGTTCCGTGGCGATCATTGTTGCATCTGCATCTATTAGTGCTGCTGTTTATAAATTCCTCACTCTTTTTTGTTTGCTAGTCGCTCTCTGCCCAGGAACACCTTTCAAGGATTTCGTCTTCTCTTTCCTTCGCCCCAAACCCCTAGTCGCTGATCCCTGACATCACCCACCTGTCCACAGACGACTTGTGCCACCAACACCTACTCCGAGATTCCTGCTATTCCTCCCCGTCAATTCCAACCGGGTCAATAACACACACAAATGAGCAAACGAGGCTCGCGATCCAAGAATCGTGGCTCTGTACTCCGAGAACAGGGCTCGACCGACTCACTTAAGGAAAAGAAGAACGGCGATGCGAACACGACCGCGACCATGAACGGCGTCATATTGGAACATCGGCGCAAGCATGCTTCTTTCGATAGCGCTTCGCCCTCGAGTCAGGCTGCATCGCTGATGGGCAATCCCAACTTCTCGCTCGATGACGAAGTACCCAAGCTAGGAGAGGATGAAGGACCATCCAAGGGCTTTTTCGAACTTTCAAAGAAGGACCAGAGCAACTTTTTGTTGCTGGTTCTACTGTACTTTCTCCAGGGTATACCCATGGGTCTGGCGCATGGCTCGGTACCGTTCCTCTTGAAGCACAGTGTCTCCTACGCGGCGATTGGTGTATTTTCGCTTGCCGCATACCCATACTCATTGAAACTTCTCTGGAGTCCAATTGTAGACGCAGTCTGGTCGCCTACCATTGGCCGTCGTAAGAGCTGGATCCTGCCGATCCAGACAATCTCTGGATTTTCTATGATTTGGCTGGGCAAGAACATCAACCGCATGATGAAAGAGGCTGGCGAGACAGACAGTGGGGTTTGGAACTTCACATGGTGGTGGTTCGCGCTTGTGTTCCTGTGCGCCACCCAAGACATTGCTGTAGATGGTGGGTAACACTTCTATACTTAAAGTGACAAGACTAACAATACTAGGCTGGGCACTTACTCTTCTCTCAAAGGAGAATCTCGCATACGCCTCTACTGCGCAAACCGTTGGCCTAACCGCAGGTCAATTCCTCTCGTACACTGTATTTCTGGCCTTTAACTCAAAGGATTTTGCAAACAGGTGGTTTCGCACCACTCCCGCAGAAACGGGCATCATGGAGCTAGATGGCTACCTTAGCTTCTGGGGCTGGGCCTACCTGATTGTCACCTTCGGATTGGCAGTCATGAAGCGCGAAGACCGTGACAGGAACGGCGACGGCATTGGAGAGGTCTACCGCACCATGTGGGGTATCCTTAAGTTGAAGAACATCCAAAGCTTCATCATCATTCACCTCATTGCAAAGATTGGATTCCAGGCGAACGACGCTGTCACGAGTCTGAAGCTCCTGGATAAGGGCCTGAAGCAGGAGCAGTTGTCGCTCGTCATCCTGGTAGACTTTCCTGTTGAGGTCTTCTTGGGCTACTACATTGGCAAATGGTGCCAGACGTACCCTCCCATGCACATTTGGTGCTGGTCGTTTGTCGGACGCCTGGTCGCTGCGGGATTCGCGCAGTTTGTTGTGTCGATTTTCCCAGCCGGAGGTGCATCGAGCGGATTCCTCTTGCTCGTCATTGCCGAGCATGTGCTCTCGACTTTTATGAATACAGTCATGTTCGTTGCCGTCAGCGCCTTTCACGCTAAGATCTCTGATCCATTGATCGGCGGTACATACATGACTCTTCTCGCCACGTAAGTTCAGCTTGCCTCATTACACCACCTGGATTTGTAATTGACCTGAAGTGCAGTGTCTCGAACTTGGGTGGAACATTCCCACGCTACTTTGTTCTCAAGGCGGTTGACATGTTCACCTCGGCGACTTGCATGCCACCTACTAGTGGGCTCAAGGCTGGCCTGAAAGGACCCCTCGTCACGCAGCCTTTTTCATGTGCTGTTGAAGCCGAAAAGCATCGGTGCATAGAAGGAGGAGGCGTGTGCAACGTCACAACGGATGGATACTACATTGTCAACATGCTATGTATTCTGATTGGAGTAGTGACATTCTGGGGATATATCAAGCCTGCGGTAGTGAGGATACAGGCGTTGCCGTTGCGCGCGTGGAGAATTGCTGGGTAGAGGCTCACAGACACATGTACATACTATGTAAGGCATAGAGTTAGCAGCTGTTATGGAATGTATGCACCCTGCCAGACTGCTGAACGTGTCTTGTTGGTTGCAGCAATCAATGCAAGTGTTTGCTGCAGCATGAGGCTGAAAAGTTCAAATTCAATGTACTTGAGACGATGGCGAGTTTCCAAGACGCTTGCGCACGTTTGTCCCGCGCTCGCACGTTCTCCCGTGATCAGGCGTGTGTGGGTAGCCAATGGTTCGAGACCTGATGCAACTGACAAAGATGCAACTGACAAAATACGCCGAAGATGCCGAAGGACTGGAACCGCGGCACAGCATTTTGGCATTCCTGGAATTTCTGACATATCAGGCCATGCGTGGCTGTAGTGGGTCGGCATTAGTGTGGCAAAACCTTTTAAAAAAAGCCCTGTACCTGCGCGTGTTCTGATAACAGCAGCACATCTTCAATCACGACATACACCAAAGCACCTACAAACCAAACAGGGCCCCCAGCAAACGTCGACGCTTAGCTAAGTACGGCTAGTCGCTTGGACCACGCGTTTTGACATCTGTCGCAAACAGCCTGCTAGACTTAAATTTCTCTTTGGCCTTTCTTCCCTCGATTCCTATTCGCCTGTAGGCATACCGCAGCCTATTACTTAAGTATCGGTTCAAACTCCCCTAACCTAAATCCGACTATACGCCCCGATTCTACCTCATCGCCGACCGCCAGTTGCGCTTTTAAAAAGTCGACTCCATTCCACGCCGATTCCGCCGAGTTCTGTCGTTGGCATCGATTTGCGAACCGACTTGAACACACAGAATCGCCCCCAACTACATAGACCTTTTCTCTCGTGTCGCGCGACGTCCTTTTAGTACACACCCCAGCCAGAAAAAATGGCTTACTCAGCATACCAACCCAAGGCACGGGTACAAAAGCCCGCGCCTCACTTCACGGGCACGGCTGTTGTCGATGGTACATTTGAAGGTACATTGATATGTGACCTCGACAAGACAAGGCGATATGAACTAACTGTCTCTATCCAGAACTCAGCTTAACCGCCTACACATCCACCAAGCAATGGCTGGTCCTTGGCTTCGTCCCCATGGCATGGACCTTTGTCTGCCCGACCGAGATTCTTGCGTTTAGTGATCGCGCCGCCGATTTCGCTGCCCGGGGCGCCAGTGTCGTCTTCTCCAGCACAGACAGCGAGTACAGCTTACTTGCATGGACCAACGCAAGCAAGAGAGACGGAGGGCTCGGCAAGATCAACATTCCCCTGCTTAGCGACAAGAACCACAGCATTGCGAAGGACTATGGTGTCTTGATTGAGGAAGAGGGCATCGCTCTCCGTGGACTCTTCTTGATCGACCCCAATGGCATTGTACGACAGATCACCATCAACGATCTTCCTGTCGGACGTTCAGTAGACGAGACGCTCCGTCTGATTGATGCTTTCCAGTTCACAGACAAGTACGGCGAGGTACGTATGCCTGCTATATGGTCTTCCAACCCATGTATATGTGGAGTTGAATACTGACTTTGGTTCCTTAGGTCTGCCCCGCAAACTGGAACCCCGGTGATGAGACCATCAAGGCAACCCCCGAAGGCAACAAGGAATATCTCGCCAAGGTCCATGTTGACACTAAGATGTCGGATGTTGCGGCTAAGACAAATGGTAAGTCTACCTTGCGCGGGGCATAGTCGCGTGTCGGAGAATTCTGTAAATGCAATGTGCTGATATCTTATCTTGCAGGTACTTCTTGAGTTATATTGTGTGAGCCTGCTAAATCATGCGATGTTAGCATCTCGATGTATCGAGGCGGTCTGCATTGATTGGCGTTGCTTTGGCATCTGTAATTAGTTTTCGGCCCTACAGCTTTACCATGCTGTCTTAACGATCAACATTCCCCTCTATAGACTGTAGAAATTCTGAATTATATAATCGCCGCGCTTGTTAGTCCTGCACGCCCAGTAACATGGTATTCCAGACACAGCGGTATGATGCAAGTGTGCTATACGTATATGCGCTCCAAAAGTTCGGTGTGGATTTAATCAAGCGGTGCATATTGTGAGACAGATTGTCCAATCGTCAATCCAAACACGTTGCATGTATACGCCGTGTATGGAATGCATGCGTTAGCGCTCGCTTGGCAGACGGCTTTGCGCGAACGCCTTCGGTCTACCCCTTTCGATAAGGTCCACGAGTGACTCTCCAATCATGGAGCCGCGACTAAATGCATTACTAGACCTCTCCAGCCCAGGCGGTATGCCGTACGTGACAAATACACCCGATGTCACTACGTCCAGCTCGCAGAGGCCACCGCACCAAGCCGATTCTACTTTTGTGCGGCCCAAAGCGCTGATGCTGGCGAACTCATCGTCGCCAGACAACACCCAGGCCAACGACGTCCGAAAAGAAGTACATGACAAGATACACCCAACGCGAGCAATGCCCAGTGCTCCTATAGCACAAGTACTCAACAATGAGGCCAATCTGCTTTCTTCACAATCTGTTCCCAATACTTTTGCTCCCTCTGCGACTCCATTCAGCGGCCGACTAGTGGATCTCCTACTAGAGAGTCCTGAGCATACAAAACAACGATGGGACCAAGACCAGCAATTTTTGCAGCCTGATAATACGGGATACAGTCCTTCTGTAATCAAGCTCCCAAGACTTCCACAGCCTCCTAAGAAGACGGCAAAACGGCCTAGGATACCGCCGCTCTTACAGGGCTTACATCAGCCTCCGCCTTTACCACCTGAGGGCAGATTGTTCCCGCCGATCACTGGAGAAAAGAATGCTTTTGCTGGTGAAAGAGAATACGATTCACTGTTTGAAGAACCAAGAACTAAAGATGTGGATGACCATGCTTTTCTTGAAAATAGTGCCCAGGAACTCGTTAGGAGTGCTCAACATGAGTATGGATCAAATAGTCAGGTGACAGCACAGAATTCCCCACTGAGTGGAACACCTGTTGTTCAAGAGGCCAGGCCACAGTCAAACAAGGAGATAAGCCCTCCTAGTCAAACCCAGATTAAGCGTGGAAAGAAGCGAACCAAGTGGTCAGAACAAGAGACCAAGGATCTGCTTATAGGCGTGAGCAGATTCGGTATTGGAAGCTGGAAAAAGATACTGCAAAGCCCAGACTTTGCGTTCAACAACCGCACTGCCGTTGATTTAAAAGACCGGTTTCGCGTGTGCTGTCCTGGTGAAGGGTTGAAACCTAGGCAACCAAAAACCAGCGCCAAGGAGAAGCACTCAGTGGATGCTGTACATACCCACCATGACGGTTACGGGAAGGGCGCAGAGCAAGTGGATAAAACAAACAACTCTGCATCTACATCTTCAGACTCTACAGTAGCTACACGTACAACCAAAGCTACCACTACAATGCCCAACCTCTCCGAGCTGGGTATCCACGAGCCCTTTTCCAAAACAGCACGCCGCCCGCGACGCCCCTTCACGGCAGCCGATGACGTGAACCTACTCAAAGGATTCGAAAAATACGGCCCAGTCTGGCACTCCATGCGCGATGACCCAGAGCTCGAATTCGGATCACGACATGCAACAGACCTACGCGACAGATTCCGCATCCGCTACCCAGAACGCTACGCAAGAGCAGGCTACAAGCTCAAAAGCAAAGAAAAAGAGCGAGAAAGACTTCGAAGAGGCATACTAGATTCCGAACCAAGAGAAGCCAACGCAGCAGTATTAGAACCCCCTACGTCCCTGACCGTACCCAAAGACAAAAACTCCGACGAACCAAACATCATCGCTCTGTCTAAACCCCCAAACACAGCACCATTATCCTACCCATCCACCAGCATGCCCCTTACCTTTTCCCAACCCCCGCTCTCCTCCCACCTCCAATACACAACTACAACCACAACCACCACCGGCCCGTCCCTCAAACCTTTCACAACTTCCTCCTCGTATCTCGCCGATCCCTTACCCATGCTCTCCTTCTCTGACGAAGAAGACATCGCAGACAACATGGCGAACAACGCGCATTCGGGAGGCGGGGACCAAAGTCCTGTGACGCTGAGTCGGAATATTCTGCGCTGGGCAGATGCGAATCCCTCGTCTTTGTATTCGTTTGTGCCAGGGGCGGGATATAGAGCTGCTAGTGGTAGTGGCGGGGGAGAGAGATCAATGGGGTTTGGAGGGAGTGAAGGGGTACCTGGAAGTGCGATGAGCAGTAGTGGTGCTGCTTTGGCTGGAGGACAACAGCAACAGCAGCAGCAGCAAGGCAAAGGGACGATGAGAAACAACATCCTCCCTGAAGCAGAAGGCTGGTCGTTTTCAGATCGAACTGCGACTCTGGCGTCGTTCAAGTATCGAAGTTAAAAAACATATCAACGAATTCAGTTTAGGATGATGGGTAAACGAAAGAAACGAGCATATACTACATGGAAATTACATTTTTATTCATTTCTTTCTCATAACGGGCCTTCAGAGTCTCGTGATTTACCTAGCACTCTGACACACGGCAAGGCAAAACTGTCTAAAATCGCCTCGAGTCGCTTCTTCAAGATCTTCTTCTACCATACGTCCGTATTTCTCTTCGTACTCGTTCATCACACGCATGAAATGCATACGATCCCAGTGGAAGCGCACAAGGCGCGAAATAAGCAGCTCGACGCGCTGCTGGCGGTCATGTTTGCTGGATGTAGAAGAAATGCGGCTGCCAGAGGAGCGGCCGTCCGCGGCAGGTTCGATGAGGTCGCTGAGGGCATGATGGAGGAGCATGGCGTCACGTGCGGGTCGGTTGACTAGGGAAGTTAGTATATGAGTACTTTTTGAAATAGCAGTGGCAAAGGATTGGGGAATTGACTTACTAACGCCGTTGAGAATATGCGCAATGACTTCACCAACGAGGTTATTACTCTTCTTCAGTGCGTCTCTAGCAAAGTTTCCTTGATACCTTCTCTCGTACGTTCGTAGCACCTCGCGTAGGTGCGCATCGCTGCGCATGACGACGATGCTCAGCATGACGCTTTCGCCGCCTTCTCTGGCGTTAATGGCTTTCCACAGCGTATCAACATCACGATTGCGATACTCTGCTGGCCATACATCGCTCTCTTCCTGCCGGGTGGCGTCCAGCGCCATCAAGATAGCTTTGCGGAACTTGTCTGCCTTGAGCTCCTTGTCCATGCAGCGCGTAAGTGAGTCGCCGTATCGCTTGTCTTTGAACGTGTCTTTGATCTCACGAACCTCGTGATTTTGGCGGCCCATGAGGGCTTCGATGAGAAGTTCACGGCGCGCAGAGTTGGACTGGTACCAGTAGTTGGCCCAATAGCCCTCACTCTCGTACTTTCCAAGAGCAGTTACGTAGGCAATCTTACCAAAGTTACCGCTCATCTTCAGCTTGATATGCTTGGCAATGTTGATTCCCCTACCCTGGACCTTACAATGCCGCTTGTACTCAACTCTCAGTTCGAGCATCTGATCGTGCGAAAGTATAGGGATGATGTCGATAATGGTATCCACGTTGGGTGTTCGTCCAGTCATGGCATTGACAAGTGCAAGAGCATCGTCAGTAGCATCATATATCCTGACCCGGCGTTTGTCCTTTTCCTTTTCTTGGTAACGGTCGCCAGAGCCATAGGCCGCCAGAGCCAGTTTGTCAGCATGTTTGGAAGGCCGCGACCGGCTTGGGGATCGACGCGAGGATGAAGGAGCGCGGCTGCGGCTACGGCTGTGCTTAGAACGGCGAGAATCTCGGGGTTCGAGACTTTCGAGCGGTTGCAGGTCGTCGAGGTCGTCGTCCAGCATCAGCGCCTGTGGCATAGGACTGATTGACTGGTAAGTACCATGGTAAGCTTCGAGAAGAGGACTCGGTGGTGGAAGTCCGCCAGGATACCCGCCAGGCAGGCCTCCTGGTACAATCGTCTGCAAGTCAGGCCTGTTGCCGCTCACAGACAGCCTGTCCATGCGCAATCCTTCGGGTTTACCAGGTGCACTTAGGTGACCCTGCGGGCGCATTTCCACGACATTGCGACCCTCAGTCGGACTCACGACTCCAGAGTACGAAGACGCACGGTGGCGCTCGGGATGCGGCGAGTGATTACCCATTGGAGGAGGTGGAAAGGGTTGTCCAGTAGCTGAAGGTGGAGCAGGAGCTTGTGGCATAGTCGTATATTGGGGCTGCGAGGCTGGCGCCTGCGAGACGGTTGTGTACTGAGGTTGCGACGGGGGTGCCTGCGGCCTAGTCGCATACTGAGCGGTTGGCGAGGCGACATTGGACACAGCTGTATACTGGGGCTGCGGCTGCGTAGGGTATACGGGCTGTGAGTTGTGTCGCACATGAGGCGGCTTGGAATCTGCTACCGGCTTCGCAGTGTAGGTGATGGTTGGTGGAGGATTCGCATACTGGAAAGAGCCGTCTCTCCCCGTCGCATTCGATGTCCTGGTGTGGCTAGAGGTTGGGGTGGCCGTGTACGAGAAGTTGTTGGCGGTGGATGCATACTTGACATTGTTTGCATTGGCATATGTAATGTTGGCAGCCGGGGGAGCTGTAGTTGCGGGATACGCGAATGAGGCAGCGTGGGTTGCATAGCCGGGGCGTTCGTGGGGAGGGAGGTCACTGTAGTTGCCCATGGTAATGGGCTCGCTGGGTGATCTGGTCGCCATGTCTCAGTTGGGTCGTCTTGCGCGATGATGGTCGGAGGCATTCTCCAGAAGTCAGATGTCGCTTTACTCACGTCGCATATTGCTGATCTGGCTGCCTGATCTCGTACTGCGGGGTCGAGGCTCCGTCAGCTGGCCCATATCGCTGAGGCTCTTGTGCATGGCTATGGCTGCGGCTGCGCGAATGGTCGCGTTCTCGACCGCGCCCCGGCGATTTGGAGCGCGAGCGCTTGGAACCACTGTCGGGTCGTAGAGACATTGTGTTGTTGCTTTTGTTCGCTTCGCTGCTGATTGTGGCAGACTATCAACTCATATGTATATGTAGTCGAGAGTTAGGCGCTGGGTGCCATAGTAGGTCGCGCGTCAACGTCAAAAATGCGATGGCGGGAAGCTGCAATACTACTACCGCTGCGGCCCCCATTGAGTCTGGCGCTTGCATGGTCGATTTGGGGGCCAGGCTGAACTTCGGACACACTTCTTCCTAGGTGCGGAGGCATAACGAAGGATCATCTGTAGCGTCGAGTATTGCACATCAACATGCTGCAACGTCAGATGTCTAGAGTGTGAGCGGGAGCTGTCAGATTCCATGTCTAGGAGCGGGGAAATGTCCGCCGAATCCAACAGCAGCCCGCCCTGCTTTCCTTAACGATTCCATCATGCGTCATAGCGTCGGTAGTAGTAAGGAAAATTTAAAGAAAATTGATAACACAAGATGACTTCTGTTGAGCTGCTCCGACATGTGCCGAACCCAGCATAACTATGAGTAAAGACGTGGGTCTCAACTCACCGCTTCAGCTACCTATTTCGCCGTCACTCGGTACAAGCTGGCGCACGTTCGCTACACCATTTCTAAGGCCTAGTGATGGCTGGCTCTATCGACGCGCTAATTGGTGGTTTTCGATGATAGTGGTGAAAGTGCCCTTCTGCGAAACGCCACGCTGACTAGAAGTTTGATCCTAGCTGTTGCGGACACGCGGTCTATCAGCTCAGTTAAAGCTGAAGTGATATCCCTGCCAAACATGGCACCCCCTTTTGCATCCTATTACCACACATACCATGGCTACCATTGCGCTCCCAGAAAACCTCCAGCCCCAATCAGCCCTCGTTCAACTACCGTCTGAAATTAAGCACATCGTTTTCTGCCTTTGCCTCGTCAGCGGTACTCCAATTTCCAACCCACAGATTGCTTGCTATAGCAAGGAACGGCAGAAAGGACCGGTCGACAATAGCCTCTCGAGGGTTTCTCTCCTTCAAACATGCCGCAGGATATATCATGAAATCGATCGTCGACCACTGTTTGCGCAAAACACCTTCCGTTTCTCAAGTCTCGATACGATGCGGACATTCCTTCAAGCACTGCCGGCCAGCTATAGCAAGCGCATCCAAGACATCGAAATTGATTTGCGGAAACTAAACTCTGATCACCCCTATCTCACGCGTGAGTGGTTGCAGTATCTAGCGTGGACTCAGGACGACCACAAATCGTCCCTGCGTATGGATACAGGCGGCTTAAAGTGTCTCCGACTGAATCTCGAGGCATGGCCTGTAATTCCAATGTACCGATGCGAACTTTGGAACGTCCTTCGAAATATTCTGCGGGGATTTGCGGATATTGAGAGAATCGTTGTCACCGGAACAAGCAGAGGTAAAACGATGGCTCAAAAGGCACCGTGGTCGCCAGTCCATTTTGTAGGCGGCGACAATGTAGGCTCGGATGACCTGGTATCTCGAATGAGTAACTGCATAGTGGCGAGACTCGGTGAACACAAGGTGATTAAATGGCTGAGGAAGGACAACAAACTTCAATTGGAAGTCTCGTCAATAGTCCCTGCAGGCGAAAATACAGGTGCACGACTGACTGGGTCCGACACTTGGCCACTGAACGGAGTCTGTACTGTTTCTACTTACGAGCAGTACCACCTTGACAGCAAGAGTCCAGAACTCAATCCCAATGTCGGCGGATGATGGGCCTGGCGGGATCCCAAGGGCCATGAATCTCGTTCTTGTACTTTTGCAGACCTATCAACCACCAACTACAGACTCCCATGCTGAGGAGTGTGAGAATCCCCCCCAGAATGGCGCCGGCTATGAATGTGGCGCGGCCGTTCCCTGTCAGAGTAACAAAAAGACTGCCCCATGCGCATGTTACCAGGGTGACGGTAAGCGTGAGATGGCCCCATGGTGACCTAGCACGCAGTTGGCGACGGAATATTGGGAAGAGACCGAATACCTCAATGGAGAATAGGGTCAACGAGAAGACATGAGTGGTAGATGGCAGACGCGAAGCAAGCACCGCCGATGCCATCATTGCTGAATTTGTGGATATCGAAGCTGGTAGTCTAGAAGCTGCAAATTAGCTGTTGAAATGGCGGACTGGTATGATGTTCATACTGCGCATCTGTGCCCGCGCTGTAATCAAAGAATGCAACGTTCATCATCAGTAGCCACGCGCTTATGGCCCATATTGAATCACTCGTTGTAGAGCGAGTGAGCGACTTGAGAATTGGGCTGAGCCCAAGTAAAGCCGCATAGATGAGTATGGCGGATTTGGCAGTTGCCAGACGCTGCTTGGCCCTGGGCGAAAGGGTTTGTGAGGCTTGTGGCACGACCTCGTCTGTCTCCGACGTAGGCGTCAAAGGCACACTGGCAACCGTCTTGAACTCCTGGCCCATCCAGTGATCCCACAAGACCCAGGCCAGTACTGTACACATACTGGCCCATCCAACTACTGCGACAGGCGACACTCTACCGTGAATGATGGCTACGAAGCAACAGCAAAAGATGATGACAGAAGCAAGATGCTGCACGATGACGGTTGCATCGGACATGAGCGACCAGAACTCATAGGGCTGCAACCTGGGATTTCGCTGCAGGTGGTCAAGAAATGTGGCCTCATCTGTGTAATTGTCGGGGACTGTACATGTGAGAAGACGTATACTGCTGCAGTCTGATGCGACTCACAGGGTTGCTTGAACCACAGAAGCTTCTTGTAGTGGCCCTTTGGTTGGCGACTTGACATGCGCGACCCACCCTTCCTCTTCCTTGCAGGCCCTACAAATGACGCACCGGTTGGGTCCAGCAGCCTGTTTGCACTCATGTCATGGAATGGGAACTTGATTAACACGAGCACGAGTGTGGTTGGGGAACCACTGCAAAGGATGAATTGTCATAATAGTCAATGACACGACGCTAGACTAAACGAGGCATGGCTATCTCCGAGATTAGCCCCGCAAGCTGAGCGCACCTCACAAAACATATAGTATCATTTGCGATTAAGTGTCGTCCAAGCGACAATGATCCTCCTCAACTTGGGCACAGTAGCACGCCCAGCCTTTACTTTGTAATTTTCTTGACCCAAAACCCTTCCGATTTCCATGTAACTCTCCACTGCGACCCGAATGGGACCTCTGGCGTCAATTGGCAGACGCTCGATGGCGTCCTTGGTCGTCTCATAGAGCGAAAACGCATCCTTCAAAAGCCGTTTGCGGAGTGTCTCGACCTGCGCTTGATTCGGCCTCTTCAAGACATCCTCATAGCTCAGTCCCATGTCGGAAAGCCACTTCAAAGGAAGATATACACGGCCAATCTTAGCGTCTACTTCAATGTCTCGCGAAATGTTGACATATTGTAATGCCACACCCATGTTGTTACCAGCAGCGACAATGGCACGCTGCTCCTCGGCGGGTAGAATGCTAGGATACCAGTAGAAGATGAGTTCAATACACATCTGTGCAACAGTGCCTGCGACTCGCTCCGCGTACAACTGCAAGTCTTGGGTGGTTTCTATTAGAGGTGCTTTGTCGAAACCAAGATCCATCTCAAATCCCCGGAGAAGATCTTCCAGTGGCTGGTGCGAGAGTTTAGATGTGGGGAGTTGAAGGAGCGCAGACTGGGTGTCAAGTGGGAAATCCTCGCATATTTGGGCATGCACAGCAGTACGCGCAACTTTGTCGCTGTACACATTGTTCAGGAACTTGCGTAGTTTCGCTATCCACACCTTGGCCTCCTCAGCGTCAGAAGCGTTGTCCACCAAATCATCAGCTACGCGACAGAAGGAGTAGAGTAGGAGCAGATCCGCCCGCAAAGGTCCAGGGAACGTTGCGGACGCAAGATAGAAACTGCGACTTTTGCGCTTCAGACGACGCACAGCCTCATCAAGACCCTGGAGCCGCTCAGCGTCGTACTTGGAACTGGGCGTAAGAAGGGCGCGCATCAAGAGAAGCGGTGATGGCAGCAGTGAGGGGTCCGCGAACAGCCCCGGGAAGGTGTACAGCACAGCTAGAGCATTGTCAAACGCCAATTGACCACACACTATCAGCACATTAGTAACAAAGAAGAATAGAGCCTCCTCTATTTCCAAGCCGTCCCACAAATGTGCTCCGTACTTTGTCCCCACATTTATTACCCAGGTGCCTCTACGTAGTGCCAGCGTGTCGACAATCCAGAGATAGAGGGTCGGGAGGAGGATTGGTAGCGCTGTGTTGGTCAATGGCAGCGCCAGGATGAACTGGTATGCAAGACTCCTGCTTGGGGTTAGTGCCAGATCAAGGGCCCGCTAGGATCGGCATACCATAGTAGCAGAAGAAAAGGGCCAGCCCAGATCAAGATGAGGCCAGTATATGTCCCTTCGCCGCCGCTCCGAACACACTGCCATCCCCATGCGATCATGCCCAGCAAGAACAGTTGGCTGGTAAGCTTTGCGAACCGCCATGGATTACGGGATGCACCCGATTCGATCTGTAGATACACAGGCTGGAAATTGAGTCTGCTGAGGAGCAGATAGAGCAGTGAGGTGTTGTATGTCTGCACGACAAAGAAGAAGACCTCCTCCAGTGGGATATCATATAGTTTTGGACCGATGATGACATGGCCGGGGTAGCTCCATATGCCGGTGCGGATAAGGTACGAGTCCCATGGTATAGTCGAGGTGACAGCGACCTGAGCTATCAGCACCTGCGTGGTGGGGGTGCGCCTGGGATGGCGATTGTACATACGAATATCAGATAAAAGACCTTGTACGCGTCGAGCCTGGTGAAGAAGGGGCGATAGAGCCAGGTGAGCAGCACGGCCGGAGGGATCGTGTACTTGAAATGACTAGCCGTGACTGTCAGTCATGTTGTTTGCATTTCGCAACCAGAGGGCGCGTCACATACACCAGTGCGTAGTCAAAGCCCATGATGAAACCGTGGAGCAGGAAGAGACGGCCAGCAAGAGGTACAGTTGGCGTCACTCGTAGACCCAATGCAAGGGAACAATCTAGGTGTAAGCCGCGGCGGACATGCTGCAGACACTGGATGTTGCAGACGCTCCATAGCGCCAAATCGCAAATTCCATGCCGCCCCCGAAGTCAACCACCAGCAGTGCAGGAAGCACGTAGCCCAAAACGGGCTAGCCTCCCGTGCAAGCTTCAACATGACATCACCACCGACCACCCGCCATCTCTTCAACAGCACCGGTTTTCCCACCTGCCAACCCGCCCATCCCGGCTCTGACAGGTACTTACATCATGCTACCCACTCGCGCTCCTCACTCCACCCCGCTGCCCAGCCAGGGGTTGTTTCTGCTTCCGCGGCGTGACATGGCCAGACATGTGAATGTCCGCCCTGCTGTATACAAGGACGTTGACCATCGACTCTGCTCTGCACAATCCCCACCACGCGGCCGCTCAATGCTGCCAAGATAATCACTGTCGCCATGTCCAAGCCTGGACCGTCCAACAAGCCCACCAACCGACATCCGTATGTTGGCCCCGTCGCGCCATGCTCGTCCAGCTCTGTCTAACCTCGTGCCAGATACCTGTCCGGCAACTTTGCGCCTGTCACCAAATCATGGCCACCCACACCCGTCTCATGGACGGGACGTATTCCGGAAGAACTGCTCGGGGGAATGTACGTTCGCAATGGCGGAAACCCTGTGGCCAATGCCGACCTGGGGCGTGAAGCGCATTGGTTCGACGGCGATGGTATGCTCTCGGGAGTCTGGTTTAGTCGTTCGCCAGTGGACCCAACCAAGCCCATTGTCAACTTTGTCAACCGGTTCATTCTCACGGACGTCTACCTCACCGCCGTCCAGAATCCAGCACTACGTACGCCGATATTGCCGAGTATTGCGACCCTGGTCAACCCCGCATCCAGCCTTCTGTGGATTCTCTGGCGGATATTTCGCACTGTCCTTGTCGTGCTATGGACCCACATCTCTGGGTCGGCCAGCGCCATCAAGCGAATCAGTGTTGCAAACACGAGCATATTGTACCATGACGGACGTGCTCTGGCAACCTGCGAGAGCGGGCCACCAATGCGCATCACATTACCAGGTCTGGAGACTGTGGGCTGGTTCAATGGAAACATTGCCGAGGGCGAACTCGCCTTGGAAGATGACGGCCACAAAAATTGCAACAAGAAGCATGAAGCGTTTGGCAGCACGGGCTTGCTCAGCTGGATGAGAGAATGGACTACTGGTCACCCAAAAGTGGACAAAGTGACAGACGAGCTGGTTCTCTTTCACTGCAACTTCGTAGCGCCTTACGTCCACTACTCATTGCTTCCAGCGGAGGGCTCTTCTCCAAGCCAGACTGATTCCGAAGCAAAAGCCATCGTCAACGCCCCAGTTCCTGGGTGCTCCGGCGGACGGCTGATGCATGACTTTGGGGTCGCGAGACATCACACTGTTATTCTCGATATGCCGCTCTCCCTAACTCCCCTCAATCTGGCAAAAAACAAGCCCGTAGTCGTGTATGAACCCGAGAAGTCGGCTCGATTCGGCGTGTTTCCTCGTCGGCATCCCGAGTTGATTCGTTGGTTTGAAACAGAAGGCTGTTGTATTCTCCATACAGCCAATACCTGGGATGAGTATGACAGCAACAACGAGGTGGCAGCCGTCAACTTGCTTGCCTGTCGCCTGACTTCAGCATCTCTGGTCTTCAGTGCCGGCAACATTGAGCCGCCGCCGCATCCAAAACATAAGGAGAAATCAAAAAGCAAGCCAATGTCTTTCTTTGCAAAATACGACGACGACGAAAATGACAAAGACCCTGAAAAGTCTTTCATCAAGGAATCGACTCCCTTACTAGGGCCAGGTGCATCAATGTTTGGCCCGGGTTCTTCATCAATGGCTTCCAACATACCAATTTCCTACGACGATGAGGAACAGTGCCGCCTATACTATTACCGCTTCTCGCTGGAATCTGCCTCTAAGAATACCATTACTCACCAGTTTGCACTATCAGTAATCCCGTTTGAGTTCCCTACAGTATCTCCAGCCACAGAGATGGTACGCGCACGCTACGTGTATGGGTGTAGCACGTCGGACGAGTCATTTGGTGCTGCTTTGGGCAAGGCTACGAAGATTGACGTGTTGGTGAGAATGGACGTCCAAAGTCTCCTGACCCGTGCCCAGCACGCCGCCCCGGAATCGATTACCGGATGTGTAGACAATCGATCAATCGACAAAATTCTTGCATCAGCCGATCCCAAGGACCCGATCAAGGCATTTCGACTGCCCCCGCAGCACTTTGGCCAAGAAGCCAAGTTTGTACCCCGCAAGGCATCGACAAAGGCAGTTGTAGATGACTCAGACTCTAATGAATTGGACGGGTATCTCCTCTTCTATGTGTTTAATGAAGATCAGCTGGACGAAAAAGGAGAGTGCAGACCAGATGCCATCAGCGAGCTATGGGTTTTGGATGCCAGGGACATGCAGACAGTTGTTTGCAAAGTTCAGCTTGGAACGAGGATACCCTATGGTCTGCATGGCAACTGGTTCACCGAAGAAGACATTGCAAAGCAGCGCCAAGTTGAAAAGCTCAGGTGCGAGACAGAAATCATTTGTGATACCCAATGGAGTCACTTGCAGAAGGCTCTTGTTAGTTACCTTGGCTAGTCAGGTGAGGGATTGAGTTTATTTCAGTGCTCAGGCAATCATACATATGTACATACATGCATACATACATAGGTTAGAGACGTGCGCGACTAGCAGCGCCAGCCTAGTTGCGAGCATGTCAAGCTAATGTCTAATTCCATCTTGGTCAACGGATTGTTTGCTTTGAATGTGTATAGTTACAAAGTACGGTGTAGTAAAATGTACATGTACATGAAGACTGTGTTTCTGATCGATCGTGGGGAGACATTTGCAGGGCTGAGGTGGCACATGGCCAGTAACATCAGCCTTGCATAGCAATTGTGTATGTGTGTAAATCTCTGACAGGGCAGTCCAACCCGTCGATCTCCCGGCGGGAATAGTAGCCAGACCAATGTAGTCCCACTGGTTCTGCCAGCCCTGGTCGTGGTGGTTGAGATGGGCGGGACGAATCGATGCAGGTGACGTAAATCTCATCTCAAAGTGACTAACGGATATCTACGTCTGGCCGACGTCGATGTCAAAGTAAGCTCGTGAGATCAGCACTATAAAGCTTAAAAATGGGTGGCATGACGGTCGAAAGTGGGGTTGGCGCAATGCGGAAGCGTCGGACGCTAGCAGTCATACCACGACGTTAATCGCCCTCAGTATGACCGAAAATAACGCCGCTCTAGCCATTCAAGCAGCCGTCCGCGGGCCATGAATGCCACGGCCAAGTCGTCAAAACACTCTCAGCTTTCGCCCATCGCCTATCTCTTCCTTGCCCCTCGAGGTCACCGCGACGTTGATCTCTGCACCCAAGCACGGCACAATGGCCAGCGAACCACTCAAACCATAGCTATCAAAGCGGGGGACGCTACAGCTAAGTCCCCATAAAAATTCCCGCAGTTGACGAGATCACCCAGCGTTGCAGCTTTCTGCCGCCCTCGCCCTGCTGCTCTAGGCTGGCCCGTTAGTCAGCGCTGCTATTGGAGGAGCACTGACATGAAGGTGTAATGCGACCAGTTCTAGGTGCTGCAATGTCGTCATGGACAACGAAGAAAAAAACGTCTGCGGATCGCAGCAATGACGGACTGACGGCATGACGGACTGACGGCATGACGGGATGATGGCATGGCAGATATGGGCGGACATGGTCAGACAACAAGAGATATAGTTCGAGGGTCGCGCCTTGGTAAGGGATTGCTTGATTATCCTCCAGAGTTTAATAAAGTCTCTTGGTATCAGAACCAAATACAAAAAATAAAGACGATTGCAAAAAGCTGCCTCTTGTGTGCTTGCAAGACATTATACTTTTTTCACAATGCAGCTTGAACGCAGAAACGATGTGTTCAAACACAATGGTATGTAGACATACCATTTCGCACTCGCCGCCCCCATTTGTCTCTCATAGCTTTGCAATGCCATTGCAGATAAACAAAAAAGTAACATCTTTGTCCTAACAAATTGTCTTAGGCAACACGGTCAACGGCCGCACCGCAGATATTGGCCTGACCACCCATGGCTCCAACTTCTACTTTTCTATCTGTGCCGTCATGGCTCTGTCTGGCTTCATCTTCGCAGCCATGTCGTACCGCATTGAGCGCCGCAACCGCCTCTTCCACTACATCACCTGCGGTGTCGTCTTTGTTGCTGCCATTGCTTACTTCACCATGGGCGCCAATCTCGGCTTCACGCCTATCGAGGTCGAGTTCCGCCGCAGCGACCCAGTCGTTCGTGGTACCTACCGCGCCATCTACTATGCTCGTTACGTGGACTGGTTCATCACTACACCTCTGCTTCTCATGGACTTGCTGCTTACCGCTGGTATGCCATGGCCCACCATTCTCTGGGTCATTTTCGTCGACGAAATCATGATCGTTACTGGCCTGATAGGCGCTCTCATCCAGAGCATCTATAAGTGGCCATTCTTTGTCTTTGGTAAGAATTATATCATTCTCCCTTCGATAGCAAGTCATATGATTTACTAACGCAAGATGCCTAGGCTGCATCGCTCTCTTCTACATCGTCTTCCAGCTCACCTGGGAAGCCCGTATCCACTCCAAGACCTTTGGCCGTGACGTTGAGCGCACCTTTTTAATGTGCGGCTCTCTAACCGCATTCCTCTGGATCCTGTACCCCATTGCCTGGGGCCTCAGTGAGGGCGGGTACGTTCCCTTATCTACCATTCCCACCCTCCCCCCATCAAATCCATTCCTACTAACCCAATCTCAATAGAAACGTCATCGCCCCCGACAGTGAAGCTGTCTTCTACGGCGTCCTCGACTTCCTCGCTAAGCCCGTCTTCGGCGCCCTCCTCCTCTGGGGCCACCGCAACATCGATCCCGCTCGCCTCGGCCTCCAAATCAGAGATTACAACGACGACACTATGCTCCAGGAGAAGCGTGCCAAGGACGCTGCTGCTCACAATGGCCAGAACGTTGTTAACCCGCCTCATGACGGCCCGGCGCCCGCTACTACTACTACTGTTTAAGAGAGAGAGAGAACTTGCGCTTTGCGATGGCGAAGATACCCCCTGTATTGTGCTTGGTGTGCGCGATAGAGTATGTATGTTGTTTTTCTTGTGTTGTTTGAGGATGATGCTAGTAATGTGTTGATGGTGGGGGAGGTAATGTTAATGTGATGGTGGGTATGTGCATATCTCGAGGGATGCTGGTGGAAAGGGGAGTGGGAATGTGTGTGAGCTAGGATTTTACGATACCATTAAGAATTTCTTAATCAATCAACCAGTCGTTACAACATACACTTGTCTATACCTTTGATTAGTGCCTTGTTGTCATGTGATTAGTGTACTCGAAAAATAGCCATGTGATATATGAGGTGCATAGAACATGTACAAACATTATCTACTCCAATACGGGCCTACTCAACAAACCATAAATACAACCCCCGTCTACCAATCCCCCTTCAACCCATCCCCCCTCTGATACCGCAACGTCCCCATCCCGCCCATCACCACAACCGTCATGGAAACACTAATCAGGATCCAAACCAGCCAACTCAAATACGGCCCATGCTGCACCCGATCCAGCGGACTATTCGACCCCACTCTACGATCACTCTTCGCTTTCGCCCACGGAATCCTATGTTCTTGACCGAGCCCCTGCAAAATCTGTTCGCAGACAATTTTCGCGCCCGCAAGCACAATTGGGACGCCCGTGCCGGGATGCGTGCTCGCGCCGACAAAGTACAAGTCGTTGATGGAGGAATGCTTGGTTTTCGGTCGGAAACTCAGGACGTTGAAGAAGGAGTGGCTAAGACCCAGGATCGCGCCGCGGTCAAGGTTGAATCGTGTTTTCCAGGTAGGCGGCGTGTTGATGATTTCGTCGACGATGTGGGGTGCTAGGTTGATCTTTAGCCGGGCTTCCATGGTGCGGAGGATGGTGTCGCGGGCGGACGCGACCATCGAGTCCCAATCTTGTGTTAGGCCGGCCGTGTGCTTGGAGCCCTTGTGGGCGTCGGTGGTGGAGTCTTGCAGGTGGCCGACGGGGACTAGGACGACGATGGAATCGCAGCCTGGGGGTGCGGCGGAGGCGTCTACGCGCGAGGGGACGTTGACGTAGAAGCTGGGTTGGTCGGGGATTAGGTGCTTTTTGAAGATGCTGTCGAAACTGTCTTGGTATTCCTCTGCGAGAAAGATGTTGTGCGCGCTGAGTTCGGGGAATTGGCGGTCCAGCGCCCAGTAGAAGGATATGCTTGAGCATGAAGCTTCGCGTTTAAGGAGAGAGCGGGACATGGAAGATGCGGGCAAGAGGTTGTTGTATGCGTAGGTTAAGTCGGCGTTGCAGACGACTATGTCTGCGGTTAGGGGTGCTTTGCTTTTGTCTTCGAATTCGATGCCTGTTGCACGCTTTCCGTCTTCTGATAGTGTAATCTTGCTGATGGGACTGTCGAACATGTATTCGACGCCTAGGCGTTCGCCTACATCCACGAGTTTCTCAATCACCTAGAAAAGTCAGTACATGAGCATATTTTCTGGTACAATACCCGTACCTTGTGGAAACCGCCAATTGGATACCAGATACCCTCTGCTAGCTCCGTATATTGTAACAAACTGTACGTCCCCGGCGCGTCAAACGGACTCATACCCATGTACATACTCGCAAATGTAAATACTCTCCTCAGCCTCTCAGTCCAAAAGTACTTGCTCGCTCGGTACCAAATACTCTCAAACGGATGCAGCTCAATCAGGTGCAGCAAAAAGTCCAAGCGAGCCATACTCAGCAGCGAGTAAAAGTTTCTCCGCAACACGTAGATGACCGAAACCTCGTAGTGGCGATGGCTCTCCTGCAAAAACGATAGATAGCGCTCAAACCCCGCCGTGCCCTCAAACCGCTCAATCTCCTCTTTCATAACAGAAATATCCGTCGACAGCGTAAACGCCGTATCATCATGAAAATGTACCTTGTAATTAGGATCGCATTTGACCAGCTTGATCCCTTCTCCTTCGAGCGAAGTGCCCAGATCCTCAAATGTCTCGTGGAAAAAGCGAGGCAGAAGCAGTAAGCTTGGGCCCTGGTCGAATCTCTGTTGGGTTGTTGTTTATCAGCTTTTTGTTTGGTTCGTTCGTTCGTTCGCCAATTGGTTATGAATTGAAACAAGCACATACATATCCTCGGCTGTGAATCAAACTGCAGCGTCCACCGGAAAACCCATTCTTCTCTACAACCGTCACTTTGCAGCCTGCAGCGGCCAGACGCGCGGCGAGGGCCACGCCGCCAGCTCCCGCACCGACAATAATAACGCTCTGGCCTGTCGCACTCGCTGCCTTGTAGTCTCCCATCTCTTACTACTGTTTATTCCTTTTTCTTTTGGTTCAATGTGTGGGCTTTCTCTCGGTGGGTAGAAATTTTGTCCGTCTTACAGGCGATAACGACGAATCGGGGTTTGCGAATAGCAGACAAGGCGTTGGGTAAAAGAAAGAATCGTGCAGCGCGTAGTAGTAAAGGAAGGAAAGAAAGTTGCGCCACACCATTTGTTCCCGCTCGGGTATTCCTGGATCGCTTCACCAAGTCATGACGTATACACAAAATCAATACAACAACTAGTCATGTATGCAGGCATTCGTTTCGGCATTGCGCTTTTGGCATGTGGAAATGCTTATTGTTGTTGGTTGAATGGGGGGCTGTGCGAAAGAAAGCGTGGTTGCGCTTTTGGTGAATGCCTGGCGCATGCACATGGTTCAATTGGGTATGGAGCTGCAGTCTGGCTACACGAACTGTAGTAGCTTGGTATAGATTACAATCCTTGCGACAAGACTTTCCCAGAATAAGCCTTGGAGCGCGACAACAAACATCTTTGAGTATTTCAGCATCGTTATCAAAACAACTTTCAATGCAAAAGCCGTGGCGTGATGCCTCTGCCACTACGGATGCCGGTCAGATCACACCCCGCGTGTGATCACAAGGTTTCGCAGCTACTGAGGACTTGATGAGACTTGGCACCCAAGGAAGATGGCGTTTGCAAACCACATGGGGTACACTAAGCTGTCAGATCTGGGCAGAGATATCGAGTCATGACCATTACATTAGAATTACACAATATACAACTAGTTGTCTCCACTGTAAATACTAAGAACATCAGTGGAGTTCTTATACTCTGGCTCACAAAACTCTGTAAAGCCGCCAAAGCGAGTCTTCTTCTCTTGGATAAAGCCCTCAAACGCAGCCTTTGAACAACTCTCCCCCGGTCCGTCCCCGCAAGCCAATTGTTGTGGATCCTTGTTTACAAGCACCCGGAAGTACTCGCCTGCATCGAAACCGTAGCTGTCACACGCCATCTTCTCAATGGCAAAGTTGGACAAGAAAGGCAGGATCCGTGATGAGCGCCAGACTCGGCCATGGTTCGGCCTGTCAAGAGGCATTGTGGCGTTCGGGTTGTTGACTCCGGAGTAAGCGCTGTTGTTGAACAAGTCCATTGCTACAGCGACCGTGGGAGGCAGCTCGCGGTGGGTAAAAGAGACGTAAATATCTTGGTCGGCATCGTCGGATAGCAGCACGTTGGCAGAAGCGTTGAGCCAGGGGAATCCCAGAGTACCAGAAAGCTGCTCGCTTCCGTATCCGGTGTTGTAAAAGTACATGATGTCGTTCATATACTCGAACGAAAGCCACTCGTCTTGAGAAAAGAGATCTAGAGAGCAGAAAGGAGACGAGCCACGGATAACGGTTTCGTAGCCGCACAGCTGCTGCATGCCGACAATGTCGCTGGCTGTGAAGTTGAAGTTGGGCGCATAGTTATTCAGACGGCCGACAATAGGCTTGGTGTATATATTCTGGTATTCCTGGGCATGGAATTAGTCATGATCATATAATGTGCAATGTTATACACACCGACGACTGATCACTACCATAAGAAGAGCTGTACTTGGGGCAGCCCTTGTAGGGAGTCAAAGAATCAGCACCTCTAGCAGCATCCTCGCGCACAGGGACGAGCTTTGTGCCGTTGCTGTCAGCGACAAGGCCGTCAATAAAAGAAGAAGTGCTGAGCTCTGTCCTCTCCGCCGTCGACGTCCACACGCTTTTGGGGTCCTTGAAGGATGGGTATCGCAGGCGAACATCAACACCCAGCTTGTACGACTCAAGCCGGCCAATGGACGTCAAGTCCTCGAGCTCCTCGTCCGTAATAGGCGATTGCCATCTGGCGAGAAATTCCAGCGGGCCTGCGCTGCGCCAGTTGGCCGTCGTGTTCTTTAGCTTGTCGGTAAAAGGCTCAATGTACTCCTCGTAATCGAAGTCGTTTGCGTAAATGGCAGCATGACGGATAAGGTATGACGCACGTGTGACATTGCATCCCTGGGGTGGTTTTGGGTCGCCCTGTGGATCCTCAAAGTAGGGTGCAATACCAGCCAGATGGCGCAAAGGATCAAAGGAGGAGGAGCCTGCGGATACGCCTAGCGCGTTGGCAGCGACGAGGAGCGACACAAGAGCCGACTGCATGGTGAAAGTGTGGCTGCGGTGCAAGCCGTACCTCGACAAACAGATAAGGCTGGTGCCCTTTTAATGCTGTGCGGAACAGCGTAACATGTCATTGTCATGTTGATCGCGTTCAAAACTTGGCAGTGAAATTTGTTGTACTAATTGCCTGACTTGCATACAATGACGATGTTTCCCAGGCACGGTCCGAGAGAGTGGGGATGAGCTGGGGCCCACAAGATCAGCAATGAAGTCACTGTTGGACGGAGCTCTCGGGTAAGTTGTGTGTCGGGTAGAATCACGTACAGCGATGGTCTGATTGGCATCAGACGCGTCCCATGTTAAAGGGGGAAACAGTCGGTAATATCATGTAACATTGTTGATGGTTGATGGATGTGGTACCTGTTATCACGTGCGAGTCTTCTAAACAGTACCACTTCATTGACCTCCGCCGCGATTCACACACTCTGGATCTCCTCACAATATCGCCTCAAACCAAGCCTTGCGGTTGTTTAAAAAAACAATAACAACATGTACGCGTGCAAAGTTAGTGGCTAGCACCCGGCTGGTCAAGCCCCAACCCCACAGCTACGTCAGCCACGCCTCGACGGCCCCACGCACTGCCACTCTGTCTCTTCACATCGCCAAATCTCGCATGCAAGATCGATTTTGAAGTAGAAAACCACGATGTTGATATTCGCCTCTACCAGCGCAAAGCTAGGAGCATCAAAAAAACCACCAACTCAAGAAGAAAACTCTCTCTCCCTCTCTCCCTCCTATGTAGAAAAACACACACCTCACACTAGCCCTCCACTCACCAACCTATTTACATTACACCCGACCTCCTCTGCAGCGTTTGCACCCTCTGCTCAAGAACATGACAATCATTCTCCTTGCGATGCAAATCTCTCATCAGCATCTCCTTCTCACTCCGTAACGCCTGCATCTTCCCCCCCACATTCTCCCGATAATTAGCATGTTCCTCCATCAGCGACTCCAACCTTTGCCAATCCCACTGGGTCGGAGCCGCATTCGCACCACCGCCTGATCGTAGCCGTTGAATTTCGACCTCTTGAGCGCGAATCTTGGCCTCGAGATCCGTCACCATGCCTTTCCAGGCCTGATGCGCGGTCGTGCGGTTGAGGTGGTCGATGCCGCCGTTCTGCGAGGCGCCGAGTTGCTCGACGAGATCGGAATTCCTCTTTTCAAGCTCGAGCGCGCGCTGCTCGAGGGCCGCGATCTTGGCTGCAGTAAAAAGGTCTGTAGTGTCGCGCCTCTCGAGAAAGCTGGACATGCGCGGGCGGCTAGGGCTGATGCGGCCGGCGGGTGATTGAGCTTGGAAGCGTTCTAGCTCTCGAGTTTTCTCGGCGAGCTTGCTGCGCACGATTTGCACGTTGAGGAGGTCTTCGTCGCGGAGTTTCTGGGTGGCTTCGAGTTCGCGGCGGGCTTTGGCAAGCATGCCCTATGGCTTGTTAGTGGATGTGTTATTGTAAAAGGGTCGTGTGGGACTTACTCGGATCTTGATATTGTTCTCGACGTCTTCGTCTCGGAGGCTCCAGATGGCTTCGTGGCGTTTCCACCAGACCTTCTTCTCTTCTTCAAGTGCTCTCAGACGGTTCTTCATCTCCAGGAACTCCTCAGGGGTAACTGATGCAACAGGGTTGGCTTGTTCAATGTGAATGAGCTTGGACATGAGGGCCGCGAGCTGCGACTCGAGAGGGCCAGGGACGTGTGGTGCTGGGGGAGGGGGCGCAGGCTTCTCATTCTCGATGCTCATCTTGCTCATCTTGATCACAGGTGGCGGTACTGGCTTCTTCAAAGAGTAGGTGTCGTCGTCTTCCTCGCCGTCCAGCGTTGAGGATCCCGATGTGGCATCGTCGTCTACAGGTCGTTGCTGTAGCCTCGGCTGGTTGTGGAACTGCAGGTTTGTCGTTTGAGGAGGCGTAACCTGGCTTTGCATCTTCTGTGCCATGAGGTTCGCCGGGGATCCAGCTTGAGGTCTGTTCCACGCAAGCGGTGCTGGGTTGTTCATCCTGGAAGGATAGTCTTGCTCGTCATCGGAACCCAAGTCGGAGTAGGTATCCGAATCGTAGCTCGGGGGTTCCGCCTGTAATTGAGGCATTTGTGGCATTTGCTGCTGAGGCATCTGAGGCATCGAGTTCATTTTGGGCGAGTGTACTGACAACGGCCGGGTTGTGGATTGTACAGAGGCGATGGAAACAATGGATGGAGTGCGGTGAGGTGATGGCTTCGTGCGGTTTGGTGCCCACATATCGTCTCGGTACAAAAAACAAAGGTAATAAAATATATATTGTCGAAAGGGTGTTTTTGTCGAACGGTTGTGCAGTGGCCTCCCAGAAGCTGACTGCTATTTACAACGCGAGCAAAAAATAAAGAATCGAATAACGAACAAAAAAACAAAATACACACAAAGGACGGACCAGCGGAAGCCGTTGAGAGCGGTTTGAACCTTTTCGAAAATGTTCGTTGCCTTGCCCGTGGGTTTGAATATATGTAGTCTGGTTGTTGCGACCATGTTGTGAAACCAGCCTGAGACGTAGGGCACCCATGCAGCCGGATATCTGTGACGGGGAACGGGGTGGAAACTACAAGATAGCCGCTAAGATGGCAAGTCTGACATTAAATTTTCCAGGTTGATCGCCACGCCAAATGCGTATGCGCAAGCCTCAAGCTTGGCCTTTCCCATTGACTAGAGCGCGAACGGAAACAGAGAATATAGTAGAGGGGGCGTTTGGTTCATGGGCATAGTTGAGCTCCTTAAGCACTAAATGCGCATGATTACGCCTGCACATTTGTATGCGCAGAACTCGTAGGAAAATCGTCTTGCATACTACTATTGAATTTCTGATTCCTGTTGAAAATACCATACTAGCCAAACGAAATCTGCGTCGCTGTCAAAAAAAACAAAGTCAAAATCCTTACCTCTATTGACGTTATCCCAAGGCACAAAAAGTGGCTAGTGCAATCTCCCCTTCTTCCCCTCATGAGGCTGAAACCCCTCAAGCGTCACGCCCGTATCAACGCTCCTCTGGCGCCCCCCCCCCCCACCCGCTCCAAAAAACGTAGAGTCCACCCTCATGCACCTGCTGCCTCAGCCAAGCATCCTAGACACGACAAATTAGATTGGGGATCAGCGCTCGGAGGCTTGGGTATAGCACAGCAAACTGCACATTGCGTTTCTTTTTTCCCTTCCTCGTCCTTCGCGATGCCGGTGATGCGGAGATGCGGATGTATCGAGTAACAAGATCCTTGTTTGCGGTGTCGAGTCGGGGAAAAGGGGAGTGAGGGGGTTGGGAAGGGGGGGGGAATGTGTTTGGTAGAGCGTATGTAGACGGGAACGCGGCATGTGGTATCAGACAAGGGGGATTCAAGGTAATGACTCGATGGAAGGATTTCTATGATCTTTTCAGGTATCTCAAGGGTGTGAAGCGTTTATCGCGAAGAAAAGGGGATTCCTTCCACACTGATCTATGGGTAACTCAAACATCGTACCGGTCCGAACTGTGATGGACGGGTGTGTAGGTAAAGTAATCAAACTGCGCTACCTTCTCTGTGCCATTAATGTCCGATGCTGCGACGCCTACAAATGCGCCTGTAAAACTGCCATGTCTGCCAAAGGTTAGCAATCTGTCTTTCATCTCTAGACTGAATGAGGTAGACAAAAACTCACGCTTGATGACCACCACACTCGTCACTCAAAATCGACGCATCATACACCGGCCCGATATTCTTCAACTCCTTCTCACCCTCGAGCGCATACTTGAACTGCAGCCGCGGGCCTCTGATACTAAGCGCCAACCTGACTTTGCCCTCCTGCGGGATCTGGACCGGCTCGGGAAACGGCATTTTGAGATTGCCATCAGGCCACGAAGCTTCGGAGCTTATGAGCAGCAACTCGCGCTTGCCATCAGAATGCGCAGTAACGGTTAGATAGAAGAAGTTGAAGCGGCAGTAGTATGCCGTTAGTCCTGCAAACGTGCGCTCGTCGTCTGGGGCAAAGTCCACTACCGTCTCGGCATCGTAGGAGAAGTGCATCTGACGGCGGGCGACAAGTGCTTGTTCGAACCAGGAGCCGATAGACTCTCGGCCCGTGAGCTGCAGCCCCGTTTTTGACAGGCGGAAGATGCGCTCGGGCTCGGGGGTGCGAAGCCATTGGAAATCCTTGTGCAGCGTGTCGGTGCTGGTGAAGTCGTAGTGTTGCGGGAACCAGTATGCCGTGTCATCGCGCTCTGCAGGTAGATCCACGTAGAGAGATGGAACTGGTCCGTTCTTCACGTACAGCCAGTCGTCCCTGTCCCAGTAGGCTTCTTGAATCGCTGTCTCACGTCCGAGCACGCAGCGACGCGCTTGCGTAGTTGGGCGTCCTGTTAGATGTACGATGTACGTCTTGCCGTCTGGCGTGTCGACAATATCTCCGTGACCTGCTCGTTGCAGAGCAGCCAGCGGCGCATCTTTGGAAGTGATTATGTGCTTTTGCGGATGCAGCTCGTACGGACCCCATATATCACGCGATCGAGCAAGAGTGCAAGCATGTGTATATGCAGTACCTCCCTCTGCAGTTAAAAGGTAGTACCAGCCGTTCCTTTTGTACAGATGCGGTCCCTCAGGAAGACCCAGTTCTGAACCAGGGAAAATTGTCTTCCGGGGCCCAACAAGTTTTTCAGTCTTCTCATCCCATTGCTGCATTCTGATACCCTTGGATGTGGAACATCAAGCATCAGTATCATTTCTAGCAAGATTTGGATAGGGAACTAACAGAAAAGAATTGTGGACGCCTCCGGTGATCCTGAAGCATATTCACAAACCACTTCTTTCCATCATCGTCATGGAACAGTGAGGGGTCAAATCCGGAAGAATTGACGTAAATAGGGTCAGACCATGGGCCTTCGATCTTCTCCGCATGGACAATGTAGTTGGGGTTGTCTTTGAACGAGCCATCCTTGCGCTTGACATCCGTGTATACAAGCCAGAACTTCTTGCCATCGTGAGTTAAACAGGGGGCCCATACGCCTTTTCAGACATGTTATTCCAGGCTTAATCAGGGGGGGGCTAAGTAGAAAGACGTACCACAGCTGTCCGGGTCACCACGCATATCCAGCTGACTCTTTCTGGTCAACGGACGAGTAACGAGGTCCCAGTTGGCAAGATCCTTGGAGTGATGGATTTGTACGCCGGGAAACCATTCGAATGTGGAGGTGGCGATGTAGTACTAAGACAGCCAATTCGTTCAGTCCATGTCCTGATATGAATCCTGGAATGTATAGTCTTTGGACTATATCTCGCACTTACTACACCATATCGTTATTTCATTGTACTTCCCAAATACTCAAGAGATTAACATACCATCATCTCCAACCCTCAGTACCGACGGATCCGCATTGAATCCTGGCAGAATTGGATTTCTTACTAATGGCATCTTTACTGTTATGCGAATACGCTATATCTTACTTTCTTTTTTCTTGAATGCAAATGTGGACACCAGCTCTATTATCTATAGGTGAAACTAAGAAACAAATTAGCCGGGCCGGAATGGGGGCACGCGGTACTGCTCTTTTGCCGGCGCCTGTTTTGTTAGCACGTTATCGACGGTTTGGGCGGCTGACCCCGCATACATACGGGACACAGACGGGGCAACGTAAACACAGATCTCAAAAATTTCTTGGCAATACGACATTCTTCATCTTTATTCGAAGACCCCAATGATACAAAGTGGATCTGGTAGTTGTCCTTCGGAATACCGCATAGAGGAGTCCGTATTTGGTAATCGTGGTGGGGTAAGGTGAAGGTGGGGCAAAAGCTCAAGGCGTACATATGTAACAAGTGTACCATCTGAACAGCAAAGCCCTGCGCCAATCAAAACATATCATGAACCATACGATGAAGACATGCACTTCACAAGACTGGTTTACCACATCTGCATTACATTATCAACATCATAGCACCCACCAACCAAGGAAAATATTGCGAAGACAGACTGGGTATCTTTGAAGGAATTGATAAACCTGCTGCATGTGACTCGGGGGCCATTCCAACCATTTGACAGCTCAAAAATCTACTTTACATTTTGCTTGCCGGAAGTATGGCAGATTGACCACTTCAGTCGCAGCATATTGACGATAAGATGCGTATAAACATCTACTTAGGCCTGGGCGCTCGAGACACCTTGATTATTTTCTTTGGTTTCCTCCGAGTCTTGATGAGCGGGTGCGTCGTTTGATGTTTGGTCGGTAGTGGATGAAGCAACGACACCAGCAGGCAGAGAGAATCCCTCTCCTTCATCTGTGTCCAACTGCATCAGGAAAGTCTCCCAGATCTCGATAAGCTAGTGTAGTGATTAGCAAGGTCCAGTATTGAGATGAAAGCCAAATATACCTCTTTTTGCGCTTCTACCGCACTCTCCAAGAACGTCTCCACCCCTGATTTGAAGTCTTCCACCTTTTCTCTCTCAAAGCGCTCCAGTTCACTGCGCATGAGTCGTCCCATGTCGTCGAAGAGCAGCCTCGCTTGATGCACCTTGCGCTCGGCATCGGCAACATCTGCGCTAAGTTGGTTCAAACGATCTTGCTGTGATCTACCCTGTCTCAGAAGCTTATCCTGAGTTGCCTTTCGCTTCTGCAGCTCTTGCTCGGCAGAATGCCATGAATGGTAGGCTTTTTGTCGCTGCTGGAACGCAGTTTTGACCGAGCCAATCAAGCGAATGTACTCATCTATGACAATACCCATAGTGAGAACATCCTGTTGGGCTTGACGTTCGTAGAGTTCACGGATGCGGATCTGGATGTCAGATAGGCTGTCGAGGGGTATAGACAGGGCAGGCGACAATTCGACAGCAGACAAGGAATGCAGGGAAGCCGAAAAATCACCACACGCTTCAGCGAGGCCTTTCCGTTGGGAAACAACGGTGTCAGTTGCCTTAAGTAGAGCTTTAAGTTGAGCTTCGAGCGCATCGAGGTAGACCCTCCGATCATGGAACCACTAGAATATCGTCAGTACCGAGTGAGTGCAGAGGGCTGGGCAAACGTACATCGTCATGCTCGATAAACTTGCCAGAGCTACTGCCAAGCATGGAGCCGAACATGCCCTTGTTCTCTCCCAAGCCGGGGTCCTTGCGTTCTTTGTTCTTGATGTCCATGTTGAAGGCCTCGCTCTCGAGGAACAGCTTTAGGTCGCTATCATGCTGTAGCACAGGGTGGGCAGCCGACTTGTTGAGCATACGCTCCAGGGCGGCACGGCGAGACTCGACAAAATCTGCATCGAAGCGACCGACGGCTTGTTTTTCTGGTGGTGGAGGGATGATGACACCGGGGTTGTTGTTGTGCAGCTGGTTGTAGAGCCAGAGGAAGTCGCGATAACGGCGCGAGACTGTGAATTCGGGGTTGCGGTAGCCCTTGGAGGTGGTTTTGGTGGTGACGGAGTACTCGGTGTGGGAGCTGGTGAGATCGCCAACTTTGTGCGGGTCGCCCACAGAGATTGAAAATGAGGGCTTCGCTGCCTGTTCGACGCTGACGCTGGGCTGTGTCTGGCGCTGTGGCGCGGGGTGGGATGGAGCCTGGACAGGTGGAGGCAGCCGTGCCCCTTGTGAGGCGCGCAGCTGGTCCTGGTCGTTGTCATCAAGGTCGACCGAGTCCATCATGCCGCGCAATGAAGAAGAAGCTGATGCAGCCCCTGCTGGCCGGGTGCCGCGAGAGGCAGCAGCCTCCTTCTGGGGTGGTGCTGGGGGAGCAACGGGCTCAAGGCCAGGCGACGGTGTTGGTGCTCCCAGAGGGCCCAGCGGATCTTCGACGGCCTCAAGCTTGGTTGACTGCACGCCATGAGACCGCCGCCGGGGGCCACGGCCTGCGGAAGAGCGCGGTGCAGAGGCAGCCGAAGGGGCGGTATCGACGGTGAGCGTGGTTGTGGTTGTAGACGAGGCGTCTGGGGGGGCATCGTCGTGGCCCAGCTGCTTGGAGGCACCGGGCGCAGGGCTGGATTGGGAGGGCACATCTGGAAAGCGTCAGTAAGATGCACCATTACGGGCGAGCGAGGGGATATGTACCGCCCCAGGGAGAGTTTTCTGCGTCGCCCAGATCCATTGGCGCGGTGAGGAGATGTACGGGACGAAGGACGGTGGTGGTGCGAGTTTGTGGTCGTATGGATGTAGTTGGATGGTGTCGCATCCAGCTATGACATATGTACAAGGCTCCACTAAGCACCAGATGGCCCGACCCTCCCCTGCCTATACTCTACCAACGTACATAAGTACTCTACACCCGCGTTGACACTAAACTTCTAATTCACCGACATTTTATGCATTACTAGTACTACCAGAAAGTCTGTTGCATCCCAGCTCTAATCATCCCAAACACTTGTTTCATCCTCTCACATATTAGATCTGCTCAGACTCGCTTTCCCATGCTCGCAAGTATAGCAGACCTTTCCATCCTTGGAACCCAGCTTCATCGTCCCCATGGTCAGACCCATGCGCTTGCCCAGATGCACAACCCAGCTTTCCACAAAGATGGTCGAACCTACTGGCGCCGGCCTTACGTACGTACAGTTGACTTTGTGCGTCAGTCAGCAAGGTTCTGATAAAGACTTGGAAAACACAACGTGTTGTCAAAGCATTTCAGCTCGCACACACCATGCAGCACTTACTGCCTGAATATTAGCAAGACTCGTCATTCGTTTGGCATTTAACGACTTTACCGATTTCGTGAAACATTGCCACCATCCCAGAACCCCTCGTGCGCACATGGCAAAATAGTCAGCGACGTCGCGATGTCAAAAACCAATGCTACCGCGCCTCCGTGAAGATTGCCTCCAATGTTGCAAAGTTCCTCTGGTACCACGAAGCTGAAGACTGTGCGCGCATCATGCGGATTCTCACTAGACGGCGTATACGTGACTGATTCCAGCTTGAGTATCTTGGCTACGATGGCATCATGGCCCTATGTAACCACCCTATTAGAGCCCTCGACTTAAACTTCCAGACAAGGAACAAACATACATTATACTCTAAGCCATTAATCACGTCAAACTAGCATTTCGTAACGGCTATGTCAGCAAGACATGATACAGGCGGATAGAGACGGACAAACCCATTGCTTGACTTTGTCAATAGGCGGATCAGAAAAGTCGCCCCCAAACATGGGGCCTTTCTTTTTTTCCGAATCACTCATGTTGTAAAGGAAAGGCTCTTGTGAAATATACGGGAAGGGGGTTTGAGACGCCCCTAAGGAGGCGGCTGGGGGTAGGCATACATATAATACAGGCAGGCGGACCTCGGCATCCGTGAAATACAACACTAAACTATTTTAGGCATCGACATCAGAAATTCCATGTAATAGTTTACGACTCGACTTGTCGTCTTCAATTCAGTGCACCAAGACCACCTGCTCGCCCTCATAAATTATACATCATACTTTGTCATGAATCCCTCCATCCTCTTCTGCCAGCTCCTCCGCATGCCCGCCACCCACCGCAATGCCCTCCTACAACCCACCCGCCCACACATGCGCGCATTCGCAGCCTACACACAACCCCTCCCTCAACCCCGCTACTTATCCGTTCCACGTATCATCCAGCCCAGTTTCTGGGCTTCATTAATTCCCAAGCCATTCAAAACACGCGCCGAGACACCTCGCTCTAAAGAGTGGAACCCCGCCACGCCCTACATTATTCTCGGCCTGCTCGTCGGCAGCCAAGCCATTCAGATTCTATGGTTGAAACAGGAGCGCAACCACGACTTGCGTAGGGCAGAAGCCAAGATTGGTATATTGCGCGAGGTTATTGAGAGGGTGCAAAGGGGCGAGAAGGTGGATGTTGAGGGGGCTTTGGGTACTGGTAATGCGGTGGAGGAGCGGGAGTGGAAACAGGGTGAGTTTTTTCCCTCGTGTTTTAGTAGATTTGGTATGGAAGATTGACGTGTGGAATAGTTTTGAAAGATATAAAAGATGAGGAGACGTTGTTTCAGAGCAAGAAGAAGAGAAGGGCTATGAGGGAGGCAGCGCTACGGGACGAGGCTGCAGAGAAGAAGACAGGTCAAGAAAGTACAAAGAATCAGGATCCCGCGAAGATGCAAGTGGAAAGTGTGGGCGGAGTTAAATTCTACTGAAAAAGCTGGAAAGCAATGGGGTATTCGTCTGTTGAAAAGAGAAGAAGACAAGACATGACGCATGGGGTATCTCGAAGAATGAAATCCTCGAAGGCTTCGAACCCAACCGCCAGCTAGAGATGTAAAAACTCCCGAAGTGAATACCAAAAGGGAAGGAGAAACAAAAGCAAGGAAGAGCATCTCAGCAGCGCCCTATTACTCAGAATCCTTAAAGTCCTCAGGAATCTCGGGCTCCTCAGGAATCCCAGGCTCCTCAGGAATTACAACACCCATCTCCTTCAAAGCCTTCAACTTTCTCCCCCTCTTCTTATTTCCCACATTGTTCGAGTTCTTGGTAGATCCCCTCGCCTCGGGATTATCGCACAGTAGCGCCAGCGTTATGCCTCCCCTCAACGCATCATCCACGGCGGCCTTCTTTTGCTGCAACACCGTACAAATCCGGGCGAGTCTTAACTCTAGACTCTTATCGGTCACATCAACAAGCTTGCCCCGCTTGGCTGGCTTGTAGTAAACCGTCGGTCTGTTCCATCCAATCTCGTGCACAGCAATGGCACGATCGAAAATGTGGTGCGCGGTGGCTTCGAGGTCTCTAGGTTCGAACGCGGTTCCTTGCTCGATGCGGTCGCGGTGGACCGAATATGGACCGTCGGTTATGTTGGATATGTCGATTATGGCGTTGTAGATGCGGCGGACCCAGTAATCACCTGGGGGCGTGCTAGTTAGACTTCCGCGTGGGAAGAGAGGGAGAGCGGGAGGGGGTTCAGGGTGAAGAGTCGACTTACGTCCGAGTAGCTTTACGCGCGGGACATCTGGTGCTTGACTCTTGGCCATTCCGCGTGAGCGTTTGCGGTGCTTCTTTGCGGCTTCTCCTGTGGCGAAGTAATTGCTAAATGCGGGATACGCAGGTGCGGATGCGTTTGGATTGGGTGGAAGTATGCCGTCATTTGTGAGTGGGAAATAAGTTTGTGCCGTTAGCGGTAAATTGTTGGGAGTGTTCAAGATGGGTGCGGGTACAGGAGGCGCAGTGGTGCCGGTAGAGGTGTTGGTTGCAACAACAGGTGGAGGTGCCGTGTAAGCAGTGTCAACAGGAAGAGCAGGAGTAGCCATAGTAGTAGGAAGGAAATGAGCGGGCGCAGAAACTGGAGCCGATGTTGGAGTTCGCCTTGGTGCGGGGACGCATGCCGATGCTGGAATCGTAGGAGCAGGTCCAGCCCGCTGGAAACCTTGGCTGTTCATGAACTGTTGATAAATCGCATCCATACCTGGTTGCCTGAGATTGTCTGCACTTGGAGATGGATTTCCTGGCTCGGCAGGGTTGACTGAACCGGCTTCCTCAACATTGACATAGTCGTATCCATTGCTCCTCTCGCTGAAAGGAGTCGCCTGCGACTCATCTTCGTCTTTGTACGATAAAGTGTATGGAGCTTCTTGCGTGCTATGTCTGCTTAAATTTGTACTTTGGCTAAAGTTGTTTTGTGGTTGCGCCAAGATCTTGTTCTTGTTGTTTTGGATGAAAACGAAGTCGTTTGCACGTGGCGAAACCTTATTCTTAACTTGATAGCCCACATTGTAGTTATCTAGAAGTATCAGGACCTCGTTCCTGATGTTCTGGCTAACGCCATAGTTCTGAGGTCCTGCCGAGAACCCATTCTGGATGAAGCCATAGGGACCAGGCGCTGTCAAGAATCCGTTGTAGCCGTTCTTTCCACTGCCATAAAAACCGGACATGACACCATTCGACTGCTGTCCCTGAACAGGTCTAAGCGATGCCGGAATCTCCAACTTGTCTTGAGTCGGCAGAAACCCGCTGCTCTGGAAATCGAATCCCTCTTCGCCGAGAAAGTCAAAAGGTTCACTCAACGTAGCGTCGAGACCGTTGAAGTTGAAGCTTGCACAGAGCCCTGCACTTCCTCTTCCTCTTCCAGTATCAACTGCAGCTGGCACAAAATCGGCAAAGAAATTGGGGAGATTGAACAAGTCACCGGGACCCATACCCAGCGGCGCTGCATTGTCTAGCTGCGACCACGTACCAGATGCCTGCGGTGCATGCGTGACCGGAGCAGGAGTTTGAGTAGGAACAGTAGGAGCAGGGATAGGGGTGGGAGCAGAACCAGGAGTCGCCTGCGACTCTACTGCAGTGTACTGTGGCTCACCAGGAGCAGTGGCACGACGTGACGCCATTCCTTCTCTTTCTTCTTCTATATTCAAGTATAAGAAGCAAAAAGGGGGGATACCGGATCCCTTGTTCACAAAAAGCGTTGAAACGACGGTGCTAGCCCGTTCAAATCATAGAATATGCAGTTACCAGACTCGCACTCTGTATAGAGCTTGAAAAGAAGAAAGAAGAGTGACGAACCGGCGTCTGCAAAGAAGAACTGCTGGCACGAGAGAAAAAGTACAGAGAAGAAAGACCCAGAGCGAGAGGATAGAGAAGAAGAAAAATAGTAGACAGCGAGGAGCAATATAGAAGCAGCAAAAAAATCTCCAACCTCACCACCCTCCTCACACATCACCTCAATATCCCGTTGTCCAGCAATCCCACCTCCTATTGTCTCAACAGACAAACAATGATACCCTACTTTTCCCCATCTCTATTCTTCTCCCCAAAGCTATTGTGCCTTGTTAGCGACCGAAGTAATCGGTGAGTTTAGGCTATTGTGTGTGTGTGGGGGGGGGGGGGGGGGGGGGGGGGGGGGGGGGGGGGGGGGGGGAAAATTGCCGTTAACGCTTGAAGTCACACACACCCCTGACATATGTCCGCCGCCGCCCCTCGCTCGCTCGCGTGCCCTCTAAATTAGGAGGGGGGTGGGTTCTATCTTACGTTGCATAATGGTGGCGGGCAGACAGGCGAAGGAACAAAAAAAAAGGGTATTTAGGTACGAGGTTGTGCCCTCGCGTGTTCTGCATTAACCTTTCGTATCCCTCCCGTTGGCCCGCCGCCCCATCCCGGTATACAGATCCGTCTCCGTTGGCGATTAACCTTTGCCGTGTGTACCTGGAACGGAGAATTGAAAAAAAAAGAGTCTAGAACCTTTTTTTATATACCTTCGGTCAATATTATATCTGATACATATAAACTTCCAACGATACCCCCCCCCCCCTTTTTTTTTTACGCACACACATACACGTACACACGCGACCACTCAATACATGCACACGTTCCACACTGGGATTCATCAATACTACTACGACGACCCAACAACCTAAACCCTACACATACAAACACACACCGACAAAATGCCCATCTTTCGCACTCTAACAACCAGACTCAAGACCTCGCTCTCCGCCTCCTCCTCCCCAGACACAACACCAGTCCAGTCTCCCATCTCACCCCAGGCCTCCTCGCCCTTGTCATCATTTGAGCGGCTGGGCGGACGCAAGCAAGGCTCAGGCAGCACGATGGCTGTAGATGCTACGGCGGGGGAGCGACCGCAGGCGCAAGAGCGGACGGACTCGTTTATGACGCATCATGGGGGTCAGGGGAGTAATGAGAGTGTTGTGGAGAAGAAGATGGTGACGATGACGAAGCGGACGAGTCGGTTTAGGGAAGAGTTGGATTTTGAGGCTGAGGAGTGAGCAGGATGAGAAATGATTTGAGAGGGATTGGATGGTGATGTCAAAAGGTATGTTTTTTATTTTTCTTTTGCTTCTTCTTCTTCTTCTTGATTTCAACCGTAGTACTGTGCATTGGAAACGATCAAGTATGACCGTCACTAATATGCAATAGTCTAATCATGCCGTCTCTTCTGTCCCAGCGCCAGTTGCACTCTCAGCATCACCTCCGCCTTGCAGCGGTGTACCTGTCCTACTTGCACCACCACTCTTTGGAGGGCCTCTAGGTGGCCCGCCAGCTTTGGGCGGAGGAGGCACGCCGCTGCCTTTCGTCGGTGCATAATCTTGCTCCAGACTCTTCTGCTCGCCTTCCTTGAAATAGTCATCCAGTCCACCGCCACCAGTCGCCGGACTGGCCACATGGTGCGCTCTGCCCTTCTTTTTAGGCGGCGGTGCGGTCCCTTGGGGAGGAGGCGACTTGGCCGGTAGCGCCATGTTGGCTGGGACGAAGAGTTCAGCTGGTGCACCGGGTTGAGCAGGAATGCCCATGGAAGACACCAAGGGACGTTTTTCGTCAAACGACGTAGTCCCGCTAGCATCGCCTGCCGAGAAGAAGGTTTCCCCAGGAGCTGGTGGAGGCTCATCTAAACCAGCTGGAATACGATGCAGCGCACCGAAACCGAGGACGCAACCCAGTGCTCCCTCACCGCCCCAGTTTCGCGTCGGCGTAATAGTAATGGGTCGGGTCACGTTGTACTCATGGTTGTACACATAGAGTCTCAACGGCCTGTTTAGAAAGTCTTCTACAAGCTCGCCAAGTCCAGACTCGCCGCGCACGAGACCTTCGGGGCTGCCAATGACGTAGTCACCGTAAGGAAGTAGTCCTGCGGCGTCTGCGGGCGAGTTCGGGGCTACATCCAGGATATGCCAGACATCTTCTGCAACGGCAAGCGGTGACCATTGCAGGGCGATTCCTAGCGTGGGTTGATCTGCTGGGATCTGAAGATATACTTCGCGAATCTTCTGGCCCTACAATGGCTAGTTAGATTCCCGTAATTTGGAAATCAAAACAAATAAATGAATAGTAAAAGAAGCAATCAAAACAAAAGCTTAGTTATGACAGCCGATTGACGTGTTCGGGACGTTTGGCAAAATATGCTTTTGAAAAATGTCCGTTGCATAAAAGAAAATCTGCCGTGAGATACACAAATAGATATGACGCACTCAATGCGGCTCTAAGTGTTTAGTCGACCAAAAAGAAGCACACAGACCCAAAGAAGCTACCGTTAATGAAACAACATGGGACGTACCTTTGCACTGAAAATGCCCAGGCTAATGGTTGACCCGGCGCAGTTGCGCACCTCCGTCGCAAAGAGATTGGGATCCGGGTTATCCTGTGCAAGAAAAGTGACAGATTAGCCAATGTACACGTCCTAAAGCACGGCTCCCTTTGACTGCACCCATTTCTCGTCCGGGATCCCTCCTTTTCCCTTCCCCTCCATGCTTACTTGCTTGCTCATCCCCTCTCTTTATCATCCTCCCCTTTTGCCCTTCACGTGCTCTTTCTCAGATACCCTCACAAAAAAAACTGCACTAAGAAAAATAAAAAAATAAATAAAAACTCACAATAGTCCTCCCATTAATCCCAATCACAAAATCAAACCACGGTTCGAGTGGAATCTCCAGGTTAGCGTTGCGCAGCACCTGGAAGCCGTACGCGCCATTTGTCGACGATTGGTGCTGCTGGCTGGCGTCGTCATGGAGGGGTGCTGCGTCGAGCCGCGATATAAAGCGGTTTAGGGCGCCGAAGACAGACATGACCAGAGGAGGTGTGTGATGCTAGACGGCTGTTCCCTTTATAGAGGCGATTGTGTGTGGAGTGGGATGTGGGGAGTTTGAGTGTTGGATGGTCGATATAACATGTGGCTTGACGCAAGCAGGGGAATCATGCTGGGTGAGCTAGGCTGGATGCAGTAAGGTGGGTTCAGGATTGTACTTCTCACTATTGTGGTCTGTCTACCTTGCTGGTGTCTTTGACTGCTGAACTTAACTCTTTTTCTTTTTCTTTTACGATTTTCAGTGCTTGACCTCTGTGGTTACAGTACTATCGAGTAATAGGAGAAGACACTTTTTCTAAAATGAGTGACAATGCAGACGAGAACGACGTAGACCAGTGGTCCCGCGTCGAGCAATTCCCCGAACACCTCAAAAAGTATTATTTACCGCCCCTCCCCCTCTCCCATTTTTCAATCATGACGTTATCTCTGCAAAAGAAAGAAGAAAAATAAATAAATGGTTCTGATGGTTGCATAGATACTGGTTCCAACGCTTCAAGATCTGGGAAAACTACGACCAAGGCATCTGGATGACCGAAGACGCCTGGTTCGGCGTAACCCCAGAACCCATAGCCAACAAGATAGCTGCGCACATTGCCGAGTCTGCGCCCAAGGAAAAAACAGTCATTGTCGACGCGTTTGCGGGCGTAGGTGGCAATGCTATTGCACTTGCACGGTCTGGCCGATGGGAACGCGTGTTTGCGATTGAGAAAGATGCGAGGACGCTGAAGTGCGCAAAGCACAATGCGGAGATTTATGGGGTGGCGAGTAAGATTTTCTGGCTCAATGCGGATTGCTTCGATGCGATCAATAGATTTTCCGGCCAGAAGAATGTTGTGGTATTTGCGAGTCCGCCTTGGGGAGGTTTGTAGTGGTGGTGCCTTTCTAGTTGATGTGCGTGCTGATAGGTACAGGGACCGAGTACGGGGCAGAGAATGTCTTTGACCTTACAAAGATGGAGCCGTACAATCTTGATAAGCTCTACAAAGCCTTTACGAAAGTGAGCAACGAAGTGGTATTGTATCTGCCGAGGACGTCAGATCTCAATCAAATTGCCAAGTATGGCCAGGATGGTAAGAAGCTCGAGGTGGCACATTATGCTATGATGGGTGCTAGTAAGGTAAGTGAAAATGGATTGTCATGATCTTAATGGAGATATTAATAGGGATAGGCTCTATGTGTGTATTTTGGAGACTTTGATTTCGAGATGGAGCAGGAGAATGAATAGATTGTCCACCAGACACAGTGTCTCATAACCTCTTGTTCGGCCCTACAGCTCTCTAATAATTGATGACTTCCCTGTCTAACTTGGGTTCAGTTTTCTGCCTGCACTGTTCCTATGGACCGACAACTATAAGAACGTGTCCTTTTTTTCGTGATGAAGATTAAATGCAGCGCCCCAAAACACCATCGCTATGCATTTGAAAGAAAACTCTCTTCTTAAGAGAGGAAGAAAGAAAGAATAATATGTGACACGCTTCTTCAGCGCTTCCACTACACCTTCCGTAGAATCCGAACCACCCAGCCCTGTATCAGGCAGATGGCAAGCATGATGTCCTTTTCCATACCTGCATATACATGAAGGAGCCATACTCATTGCTACTCAGCACATCAAAGCGCACATACGCTCGTTAAAAGTTGATACTTTGACCACATCTCCATCTCATACCAACGTGAACGCAAAGTTGACGAATAACAGTGCCACGGGACCGCTATTACACCATCGCGATGAGAGACAGACCCATAAACACGATCCTCAAGACCGCCCCCGATTTCAAGACGGCGAACCGGCAAAAGAAGGAGTGGCAGGAACAGTCGCAGTAGCCGGCGACGCAGCATTCGCATCCTTGAAAGTGTCGTTTTGTTTCCTCTGGCCATTGAGGAGAGGACAGAGCCTAAAAAAACTGGTTAGCAAAAAACGATCCAAATGATAAAAGAGGGGAAAGAAATTCAGAGAATTTGTTTACACACTTTTTGTTCGTTTTGATATGGCCCACCTCGCCGCAGTTTGCGCACTTGCGAGGTGTTGCTCCGCCCTTTCCTGGACCACCGGTTACGCCTCCTTCGCCTGTCTGCGATTTGTGTAGGCCCTTTGCCTTTTCGCGGCCCTCGCGACGCTCTATGTTGCGGGCGAGACGAGCGAGTTCGGCCTTGAGCTTGATTTGTTGGGCCTTGTCTACTTCGGGGTCACCGGTGGGCTTGATATCTTCGATGCGCATGTTGAGCAGACGCTCTTGGCGCTTGTGCTTGATGTAGAGTTGGATGACAGCTGGGTCGGTGACAATTTCTGTGACGTCCTCATACTCATCGTACTTGTTCTTGATGGTACGCGTGATCTTGAGCTTCTTGCCGCGGTTGTCTGCATTGCTATTGCGAGACATTTGCGACATTGTCTCATCATCATGCCGCATTGTAGCTGGCGTTCCCATCTCAGAACGTTGGCGTGGAAGATTGTTGCGAGGCACAACCGTGTCGACATCGTCCTCGGTATCGGAAGGCGGGTTCTGAGCAGATAGACTCTCCTTCTGCTTGTTCCAAATACGCTTGATAGCGTTCTCATACATAACCTGCTGGCGCTGTACGTTGTAGCTGTGACCGCCGAGTTCCTTCATCTTCTTGCTATCAAGTCGATCAGCGGCACTTTCCCCAACATCCCTAAAGCCACCCTTCATCGAGACCTTGATAAAACTGAAACCCAAGCCTTGTCCAGTAGGATCACCTTCGCCATGAAGCTCCAACATAGCCTTGCCGGCACATGCATTCAAGAAGTTCTTTGTGGTGTTCCACGGTGCCAACTTGACATCAGCATTTTCATTGTCTGCTTCATCATCATCGTCACGAATTTCATTCGACTTGATACCAGCATCCTGAAGCTGCTTGTCACCAGCATGCATAGAGTCGATAAGACAAACGTCTTCCGGCTTTATCCAAGTGCGTAGAATTGGCTCCTCTGGTACAGTCTCGCCGGGTACTGGCTCCCAGGTACCAATGTCCTTCTGGTACTTCATAATTTCGCGCATTCGAGAGCGATTTTGCGCAATTTCTGTGCCTGGAAGATGTTGCTTGATCATTTCGTTACTAACCCAAGGTTGTCGCGCTCCTCTTTGTTGCCCCTTTCGGTACAATCTGAAGGCCAGCATCTTGAGTCGCTTCTTCGATGCTTCAGTAACCTTTCGGGCATGTGTACCAGGTACTTCGACGGATGGGAACTGCTGACCAACGACCATAAGGTTAGGGATAGTCCGCATGAAGTACCTGGGGCCATTAACTCCAGTCCAGCTTCTGCTAACGAGGAAATCGGTCTCTTCAGGCTTGTGTTTGAACACTGGCGCTCTATACATGGCATTATGGAGCGTTAGTACCTGCTGACCGGGTTCGACTTGGCCAAATAGAGAGAAAGGACTTTTATCCTGCGGTAACAGAATCGAAGTTTCTCCAATTCCATCTTCCGGTTTCGGGCGTGCCGTGTCTTCCATGTCTTTCCGCCGGTAGTAGTTGAGAATCTTGATACCCATGCCAAAGTTGGACAAAGTGGTAGGGTACTCCTCCGAGTATTCGGCGAGGAGAAGATCTGAGTTGTCACCAATGTTGAGATCTTCTGCGGTGGCAAATGCCTCGGACGGCTTGAGGTTTTTCTTGTGCTTCCTTTTGACCGACTTGAGTGACGAGATACTGGCTCGCTCACCAGGCTTGAATGTAATAGTAGGCCGATGGAAGGATCGAAGCTCGCGATCGGAAAGTGCAACCTTGTAGAAAGGATACTGCAACTTGAGTGCAGGCAGACTGTGCTCAACGTTCATGTGTCCAATGGTACTGCGGACCTTCTGTTGGCTGCTCTCTTTGAGCGCATCGTATGCCTCATCATTGGAAATATTGTAGCGCTTGAACATGGGGTTCGCAAGACTACCGCGACTATCACGCTTGAGTCCCAGACCCAATGTTCGAGGCTTTGGAGGCTCTGCACTCGGCTGTTGTACGTCCAGCAGGAGATGAGGGTCGTTCATGTCCAAGAGAATCTTTTTTGACAGCTTCGCCGTCTCCAGCTCAGGATCGTCCCAAGTGGGCAAGTCCATGTGGTCGTACACAGAAAACTGAATGGGCTGGTCGTGGTCTCCGAGTCTGCGTTTCTTGTTTGGTGACTGCCCAGCATTGACACTGTCAGGTGGAGTTGGTGCTTGGCCACTCTCGGAAAGGATTGCAGCACTTGAGTCATCCGGAACTTCCCAATCTTCACAGGCAATTCTGAGGTCACTCCATGATACATTGCCAATCATTTCGTGGTCGTCAATCGTATCGAAGTGATCGAAATCCATCTGCTCGTTCCCATCACCATCATCTTCTGTAGTACTTGTGATCTGTATGATTCCGCCTTGCCCCTCCTCTTGTTGCCGACCGGACTTGGCGGTGGTTGTGGGATGTAATCGAAAACTCTTCTCCTGGTCTGGTGCGATATCCAGAGTAAGTTTGTTCATTTGGAAAGGCCTTGGTGCCTTTGGCGGAACTTTTGGGATATAAAAGGCGCGTTTTCGCGGTACGAGGCTGAAGAAACGTGGCGGTTTGTCCGCCTCGAAGTTGGGCCAAATCTTCTCAAATTCCTCTCTTGATGTCTTTTTAGGTGCATCCGCCAACTCATCCTTCTTGCGAAGAGACTGGGCGAAGAGGGCCAGCTGTTCACGCACTTCTGGGTCTTCCTCCTCTTCTTCTTCCTCCTCCTCCTGAGTCGCCGTTTGTGGATTGATGCGGCTGCTCTGTTGCGATTTGTCCTGGCCAGCCATGTTAAAGCCTTCTTGGACTAGATCTTCGATGGATGTGAGTGGGTCGTCCTTGTGCTGTGTGTTTTCCCGTGTAGGATCTGAATGATCTGGGTCGTCGCCGAAAAGGTCGTCCTGTGCATCGCCATCACCAAACAGATCATCCATATCCACATCGCCGTTATCGAGTGTGCCACCAGAGTCCTGCATTGTGGTTCCGCTAAAGTTGATACCAGTGTCGTCGCCTCCGCCCGACTCAAACTCTTCTTCAGGCAGATCATCATCGCCAATATCCTCGTAATCCACGGCATCATCCGCCTTCTCGCCAGCCTCCAGTGGACGCGAAGCGATGCCACTTAGCAAGTCTTCTTCGCCTTCCGCCGCCCCCATCTGCGCCTGGCGCATGATTCTTGCAAAGTCTTCATCTTCCGCTGCGTCGCTGTGGCAGCTCGCCGTTGGGTTGTGCTCGTCGTCCATGGTCGCGTGCGATGCGGGCGTCTTCAAAGGGTGAAATCAGACTGTATGAAGTTCGCTATCGATTCCGGTATAATTGCAGCCGCACAAATTATGGGCAAAAGTGAAGTATGCACCGCGAGGCGGGTGAAGGACCGAGGGGTGCGCGTACCGTCATTCACGCTGCCACCGCGCTCGGAATCCAGTGACACGGGGTAAAGGCAATCAGGTTAGTTGGTGCACTTGTCGCGACCGTGATTCCGATGTATCTCCTGGTGGTTTCGATTCGCCGCAGTCGGTGTGGCCAACGGGCTTGTTGTCGTGTGCAACTGATGGAGGAGTCGCGGTTCACAAGTTCGAAGGCCGCGGCGAATGGGTCCGTGCGTCGTTCAATGAGCGGCCCGATTAGCGCGAAGGTTCGCGGACATCAGCTTCCGCTCCGCATGATATAATATAGCACAATCAACAAACAATCATGACGATAATTTGAACGTTATTATCATATTGAACAAACATCTAATAGGTACAGTCGTCCGAGAAATACAACATGAAAATTGCACCAATCGTCAAGTACCAAGCCGTGGACATCTCCCTGTGGTATCGTAACCCCAACTTGCTCTATACCAAACGCATCCCTCGTGATACCATTACCCAAACACCCAAACGCCCGTATTGAGAAGACATAACGCTGCTATTCATTTCCATCATGCCTGGGCATTGATATAATCCTTGTTCTCAATTGTAACACTCTTTGTCTGTCGTGTTGTTAGCCAGGATTCAAGCTACCATAACTTTATCATCGTGTAACTTACCATGTGATTGACCTTGTAAACACCAACCAACCGACTCGCAAGCTCAAACATATTGTTTCGAAGCGAAATGACTATGAACTGCGCGTTCTTTGTCCTCTCTTTGATGTAGCTGGCGACAATGCTCACATTTCGGAAATCCAGCGCGGCGTCAATCTCGTCCATAACGTATAACGGTGTGGGCTTGTAATGGTGCAGTGCGAATACCAAGGCAAGGGATGACAGTGTCTTCTCTCCACCAGACAAGTTGCTAATGTTTTTCCAAGACTTTTTAGGAGGCATGACAGAGAAACGAATACCTTCAGAAAAGGCATCGAGCGTATCTTCGTACTCGAGTTCGGCATTGCCACCCATAGTAATCATTTGGTACATCTCCTTGAGACGTGCCGTGATGATGTCAAAGCCTTCCTTGAAGCCCTCTTTGCGTAGGCGTCGAAGCTCTTCGCATTTGTGCTTTGCAGCATCACGTGCACTGACAGCAGTTGCCAGGTCTGCTGAGCGTGCAGCATGCTCTTCCACACGCTTGCGGTATTCGGCGAGGACAGACAGATCGACTTGCGTAGACTCATTTTTCTTCTCCAGGTGCGCAATCTGTTCCTTGAGAGTAGCCTTATCCATATCTTGGAGTTCGTCTTTGCTGTAGGAGGGTAGACCTTCCCCGCCACTGCCGCTTTCTTGCTCTTCGCCCAGGTCTGTTACACTGTTGTACGCGAGCTTGCTCAACTTATCTTGGAAGTAGGCCTGCTTCTTCTGGAACTCATGAAGAGTCTTTTGTCCTTCTTCGAGCTTGTTGCGCATCTCAATCTCGACAGCACGTGTCTCGTTGAGTTCGGTCATCTTCTCATCAAGCTCGTTCTTGACGACCTGCAACTCTTCCTTTCTGGTTTCAAGTTCCTCTTGTGCTTCTTCAGCTTGTTGTCGTATTCCAGAGACATCTCGTTGTTGAGAGACCATGTCTCCTTCAACCTTCTCGGCTTCGGTGGCAATCTTCTCCAGTTCCTTGATGGCGTCGTTGTGTGCCTTCTCGTGTTTGGCGCGTTGCTTCTCCTCTTTGGACTTGGAAACCTCAGCGTTTGAAGCCTGTTCAGTGAGCGTATCAATCTGGCCCTTCAGACCATCAACCTTGGCCTTTTGACCTCGCAGCTTGACACCTCCAATCTCCATAATCTTGTCTTGTAGGGCCTTGATCTCTGCCTCAATATCTTCTGTCTCGGCGCCAAGCTTGGAAACCTCCATCTCCATCGAGGCAATGTTCTTCTCTAGTGATGAGATGCGACCCTTATCCGTCTTAGTAGACGCTTGCTCGCTGCCCAGCTCCTTGATGCGGCGCTGGCAGTCGAGAATATTGCGGTCGAAACTCTCTAATTCTAGTGCAAGCTTTTGTGCCTTGGTGTCTAGCTCAGGAATTTGCTGGTTGAGATCTCGCAGTCTTGTCTCTAGCTCGCGCAGCTCTTGCTGGAACTCTGTGAAGGTCTGCTCCAGTGTATCTCGATCCTGTTCAAGCTTGGCAACTTGGTCCCTCGAGACATCTGACGCAAGCTTAGATGACATCTTGCCTTTTACCACACGACTTCCACCACCACTCATAGTTCCTGCTGTGTCGATGAGCTTGCCATCCAGGGTAACAACTCGCCACCGCTTGGCACCATACGCGATACGCTCAGCTTGGTCCAGGTCCTCAGCTACAAGCGTGTTTGTCATGACCTGGAAAAAGGCGGGCCTGAGTTTTTCATGCTTGGGTTTGACAAGGTCGAAGAGACGAGGTACGTTCTCTGGAGTTTGAACCGGCGACATGTCGCGCTTGGCAAGACGGTCTAGTAGGATGAAGTTGGCGCGACCAAGGTTGTTCTTTCGTAGGTATTCAATGCACTGCTGACCAGATTCCACAGTGTCAACAACCATGTTGTCCAACTGTGGACAGGCTGTCGATATGGCAACATCATACTTCTGATCGATGATGCCCAGATTACCAAGACGACCATGGAAGCCATCAATACGTCCAGACTCCTTCAAGCGCATGAGGCCTGTCAAGACGTTGCCTTGAGTCTGAGCAGAAGAAAGACTTGCACGAGCCTCGTCAGCCTTTGCTCTTGCTCCAGAAAGCTTCGATCTCAACAAAGGTTCTTTCTGCGTAACTTCTTCAAGCTTGGCTTGCGTTTTCTGTATGTCCTTCTCCACTCGTTTCCTTTCAGCCTTGCATTCGTCAAGCTCTGCAGTCTTAGCCTGTGTGGCTTCCTCCAACCCTTCAATCCTGGCTTCGACATCGGCGATACCCTTAGCACCCGCATTCTCGCGCTCACGCATAATGTCGAGCTCACTTTGCGCGACAGCAATGGCTGATTGCTTCTCGTTGATCTTGGCTTTCCAAGGCTCCAAGGACTTTTGCTTTGCTGCGATCTCGTCCGAAAGACCCTGCGTTTTGCCTGCCAAGCTCTTTCGAATAGCCTCAAGCTCTTTCTCTTCGACCTTCATGCTTTCCTCGAGTTCAGCGATCTCTTCAGCATAACGTTCGAGATCAGCAGAGTACTGCTTTGCGAGACTCTCTGCCTCCGAGCGGCCGTAGTAGCTCGTCTCCTTGGTCTTTTCGAGTTTCTTTTGCTTGCCTGCTAGAAACTTTTTCTTCTCTTCGAACTTGACGGTCTCCTTGTCGATGCGAGCTACTTCCTTTTGGAATTCCTGGTTCTTCTTTTCGAGCTGCTCGCATTCTTTCGCGCCCTTCTTGTACCGGCGCTCGAGTTCTTTGATCTCTTCTTCGCTGCCCTGATGTCTTTGGAGTTCCTCGTCTAGCTGAGCCTGCAGCTGAGTGACGGATTCTTGGGTGACCTGGATGTGATCATCAAACTCGGAAACATAAATCTGGTAGAGGGTGGACTGCTTCGAAGCGAGCTCATTCTCGTCCCGGATATACGCCAGAGCTTTGTCTTTCTTCTCCTCTAGAGCGCCCTTTTCTTTTTCCACATGTTGCACACGGTTGCTCTTCTCTCTGCAGACTTCGTTCAGAGTTTCGACTTCCACTTCAGACTCTGCAATTGGTGTCTTGTACTTGGACGTGCCAATGATATCTTCCAGGTACTCGAGGAGACCATCATCGTGCTCGCCCTGGGCTTTTGGTTTCATCTGCGCAATGGACTCGACCTCACCCTGAAGAATGAGAAAGCGCTTGTGGTCCAGATCAACTCCTCGGTCCTTGAGCAGATTTGTGACAATAGTGAACGTTGACTCCTTCCTATTAATGTAGTATTTACTCGAGTTGTTCTTGAAAGCCCTTCGCGAAATCACGAGCTGCGAGCCTGGGATAACCTCATGCCCGCCGTCAGGGAGATCTTTGACTTCCTGGAAGTGGACTTCGACCTCGCAAAAGTCCAGGTTTGGAAATGCAGCCGAGTTGTGGATCAGGGCTGAGAGCTTACTCTGTCTCATCTTGTTTGCGCGGAAACCAAAGACGAAAAGTAGCGAGTCAATGACGTTGGACTTGCCTGAACCATTGGGTCCCACGACCGAAGAGAATGAGGCATGAAACGGACCCACTTCTTGCCGACCAGCATAACTCTTGAAGTTGTTTAGAACAAGCCAGGTGATTACTGTGCGCTGCTTTGGTGGGGCAGGCTCATGTAAAGAGGGTATGGCAGCCGCTCGCCTCTTGACCACAATATCAATGGGTTCGAGCATAGTTTGCTGAGTGGTGGCGTCTTCCAACGCCTTGACCGGAGCTTGTGGCTCTTCCAGTTGCTGAGCCTCCACTTCGGGCTCTGGTATGGGCGTCTCCTCCTTCGCCTCTATTTTTGTAACTTCAGCAACGGGTTCGGACTTTGCTTCCAGCTCTGGTTGTGATTCAGGAACAGGCGCTGCGTCGGTCATAATCGTATCGCCGTCGACGTCAGCTTGAGGCGAGCTAGGTACGATAGTTGTTTCTGAGGCCTGTTCGGGTTCAGGGGATACAGAGGGGTCAGGTGTGAGTAACTGGGACGATTCCTCGACTGGTTCGACCGGGGCAACTGAAGCGCGAGGCTTCCGCCCACGTTTCTTGGGCATTGCTTTAGGAGGCGAAGAGGCCCTAGTGCTCTCCATTGCACGACTTGATGTCTGTGTAGGCTCCGCCGACTCGGTGACACGAGGCCGCCGCCTTGTAGTTGGCTTAGGTGTTGCATCTTCGCCCTGTGCTACAGCCTTTTTTGGTCTCCCCCTCCCTCGTCCAGTCTTGAGTGGCGCAGGTGCTGGTGTGAATTCCTCCTCCTCTTCTTCTTCTTCCTTCACTTCCGGGGTCGGTGTCCTGTTCTCCTCGCCATCCGATTCCTCAATGACGGGCGCCTTTCGGCGTGTCGCAGCGGCGCGCGTCGACTTCCTGGGTGTCTCAGAAGCCATTATCGGTGTCGCTGTGTGTGTATGTTAGTCGTGATATAAAGGCCGTGTGTCCCTCGGGTCTTCTGACTGATTGCTGCCCTGCTCCTTCCATTGTTTGTTTTCGAGGAAACCACGCTAAGCACGGGTCAACCCCGCGCCGCCCCACGCGTCCATTTGGCCTCAGGGACCTGAACCACATAGTCCGCCCCTCCAACAAGAAGGGATATTTTGGCCATTGATGGTCCACTATCACGTTTCCATAGACCATCGAGGATTGCGAGCAAAATTTGCTTGCTAGTTGGACGGAATAGGCATCATGATCCCGATGTCAACATGTCAACTTTATATAGGGCGCCGTAGGTGATGCAATGACAATGTCGGCAACCCCACTACAGTGATACTCGTGGTCGGTAGATGTATTTATCATGGCCCTATCAACCTCAGCCTCTTCTCCTTAAAGACTTTCATCCCAGTATCGCCAAAAACATTACCCTACTCTCTTACACCATCCTGCTATACCTGCCCCCATGGCATCTGCCCTCCAAAAGTTCAAGCTTGTCTTCTTCGTGCCTCCCTCAGCCCTGAACGCTTGCAAGGCTGCTGTTTTCAGCACTGGTGCAGGACGCTACCCAGGTCCGGGTGGATATATCGAGGTATGCTTCTGTACCAGGGGTACCGGACAGTTTAGGCCTGGTGATGCTGCCAATCCAAATGTGAGTTGTGTTGGACTTTCCATATGCCTGTGTAGAACCAAAGTAGGAGGCTAACGATACCTGGGCAGATCGGAAAAGTTGGCGAGCTGGAAGAGGTTGATGAATATAAGGTGGAGACGATGTGTCTGGGGCGCGATACAGCCGTCAAGGCTGTCGAAGCACTGAAGAAGTGAGTTCACCTATGCGGTAAAGTACCAAATATTGACTGAGACAGAGCACACCCATATGAAGAGCCTGCATACGAGGTGTACAAAATTGAAGACATTTGAGAAGGCTGATGTTTTGCACAGCAATAGTCTATTACATATAGTAAAACTGGATTGATGTAGGATGATAACGAGTTCTTTTCCTAAGCAATATCCTGTAACACTTGTTTAATGACTGGTAAGTCTCTGTCAACATCTGTCATCCAGTTTGATATTGCGAAACGACATGCCGGTCTTCCTTCCCACGAAGTACCCGAAACGTAAATCTTCCTTGTTGCCTTGATTTTTTCGACAAGTTGCTTGTTGAGTTCCTCATCCTTTGCACGGAACAGCACGATGATGAAAATTCTGCTTAAAATATCTTCATGAGAAGCTTCTTTCTGGGGAAGCAGCTCGTACTGGCTGCTTTCCAGAATGTATTGGGCAATTCCACGTGCCAATTGGATTTGGCGCTCAAGCATATCTCGATATCCGTCCCTTCCATATGCCACTAAGCTCGCATATACTGGCAGAGCTCTAAAACGCCTAGAGTTCTCCAGGCCAATGTTCAGTGGTGACATGATGGTATCGGAGCCGTTGCCAGAGGCGAGATAGGCAGCGTTGGGATTTTGGAATACACGTTCAGCCATGGCACGGTGTCTGGAAAGAAAGAAGCCACAGTCATAGGGCACATTGAGGAGTTTATGTCCATCACCGGTTATTGAGTCTGCGAGTTCCAGGCCAGCACATGCTTCTATTATGGGAGAGTGGGCAAGGGACGAAAGTATTCGACCGAACAGACCGAATGCGCCGTCGGCGTGTATCCATGCACCATGCATGTCGCACAGCTTGCGAAGCTCTTGCATCTCTTCTAGTCCTGATGTAGCAAAGACACCTGTGTTGACTTCCGAAGCTGACACCACGACGATTGATGCGGCACCCGGTAGTTCCAATGACTTTTTGAGTAGCTGCATGTCGAATTTGTGCGGTGCGTCTGAGCGACCTAAGCACTTGACACTTGTTCGCCCAAGTCCCAGAATGCTTGCAGCTTTGCTTAATGATGAGTGTGGTACAGTAGTCAATATTTGGATGTCGTCGATGCCAGCTCTGCGCATAGCTTCTACGATACCAACTTTGCCAACGCTGTTCTCGGCATCGGTACGGTGTGCTGAAGCTTCCGCAATCACATATTCCCGTCCACAAGCGAGGCCTAAAACATTGGCTGCCGTGGCACCCGTAGTGAAGATCCGATGGGGCCATTGTGAGGGCTCGAAGTTCAGCAACTCGCAAAGCAAAGACAGTGCCCGGTCCTCCACATCTGTGGCAATGGTCTCATTGGGTAAATGCACTTGCACGTTCTGATCGAATGCTGTGACCAAGTTATCGGCAAGGGCCGCTGCCTGGTTGACTCCACCAGTTACGAAGCCGTAGTAATTAGGAGAGCGAGAAGAGGCGTTGAATGCTGGAACGAGGTCTTTACTTAGGTGCCGTATGCTTTCTTTAAGACCTACTCCCTTAGTGGGAAGATGGGTTTGGAGCTTGGAACGAGCATTGTTCAATATATCGCCAGATGGAAGGACGTCCTCAGGTGGTGGCTGCACGTGTATTTTTGCCATCTCTACAGCGAGCTGATTGAATATTTCCTGGCTTTGGACTTCCATGGTACAGGGCTGGCGTTGCTTGCAAACAATCTCTGGGATGGCGGTGTGATTGCGATGAGCCTAAGAAACGAACTATGCTGCCTACCGTGGGGTGAAGACGTGAGTGGTACACGAACACATGACTCTTACTACGACGGTTCTTTGAAGCCGAAGGATGCCTAATTCCGATTAAGGCCAGCTTACAATATTACTGGAAGCAATTCATAGCTCTGCAAGTGACACTGTAACGGCATACATCTAGGAATTCCAAAAATGCGGGCGAGTGTTAGAGGTTGCCGAGACCGAAGCCGTGATGGTGCCATTATTGTAAGTAGTACATGGTAATAGAAACTGGCAGATGCTAGTCTGGGGTGGCATCTGCACGTGACTTGGCGCTAGCGCGGCGCGTGTTGCGGACTTAGCACAACACGGTCAAGGGTGCTGATAGTGATGTCGCCACACCACGCCCGTGAAAACGTGAAGCTGCTGTGGATGCACGTGTAAAACATCGATGCAGATCCCCATACCGACGATGCGACGCTCTCATGCCTCGAAACAATCTTAGTAAACACCTCCAGTGGTTGGTTAACGAGAAGCCATTCATTCCTCCCGCGTCATCGCTCGTGGCATACGAAGCCAGCGCTGAGCCTACAAGTTCGGCGACAATCTCACCGCAACATTCTTCGCACTCGGACGCGCAAACAGCATACAATGAACCCCAACCTGCCTCCGTGCCAGCGCCCCCATCAGCACCTCAAACCGCTAGACCCATCCTACCCCGCAGTCTTGCCCCAACGAGGCCAATCGATATACACAACCCTCCAGAGGCTGAGGGCACGAGCTCGGATATGGCAAAACTGAGGGCTACACCGGCAAGCGGGAATCCCAGACTTGTAGTAGCAGGCTTACCAGAACATGTGTCGTATTCGGCGTCCTCGAGCAGGGCAGGGAATGAGAGGAACACAACAGCAGAGTCGGGAAGGGCCAGTTTGGAAAGCACTCGAGATCGACCGGCAATCTCGAGGAAGATCAAAGGACACATGGAAGTGCCCGCTTCACAGTATGACACTGCTGGAATGAGTCGCCTGGAGCCGATTGATGTTGACTCCATTGATCTTACTGGAGATGATGCGATTCCCTCTTCACCAGTTCCACTGCTCACCCCCAAAGGACGAAAACGGAAGAGCGACGAGTTCAAGGCAGACCTCCGGCACGCTAAGTCTCCCAGGCCGATTCGGGCAGCCCCTACACTCGACCCAGAGCCTGACGACGACGATGATGAGTTTCCTGATATCGATGACATGGTCATAGCTCCGGATAGTCCGCCTCCACCATATTCGATCGTCGCAGGGGGCCCAAAGCCTTCACCAGAACAAGCTGCGGACACTGAGGACGACGATATGGAGGCAATGTTACAAATAGAAGAGGAGGAGCGAAGGATAGCAGAGACAGAACATGTGGTGTCTACACAACCGCGCAAGCGCAAACCGTTTAGCCGTGTGCCTTCAGAAAATGCTCCAGCTCGCAAGATGGGGAAGCAGACTTGTAGCCCTGCCCCTAGCAAGACCAGGCTTTGCGCAGTCGAAGTTACGGTACCTGAATCGGGCCGTACGTGCGCGCCTACTACCAAGAGAGTTGAGCATGCGGTGATGGACTCTGAAGATGAAGACTTTGGTGTGATAGACGAGATGGACATTGACACTCAAGCTCGGACAAAATCACCTACGCCTCCGAGAAAAAGGCTACGTGAAAAGACGCCAGTATCAAATCCAGCTGGGCCTGCGAGCCAGGCACAGCTACCCATACGTTCTCCAGTGAAGGTCTTGCGAAGTCCCAATCCATATCAACCTGAGCAAGACTCCATTCCTACCCCAACGAAGTCCCAATCCCCTAAGAAGAATATCAAATCTGCACCTCTGTCAGTATCCGCGCCCAGCAAGCCTATCCCAAGCTCGTCAGAATTATCAAAGGAAAAAAAGACTGTCATCAAAAACACCATCGATTCATTCTTGAAAACCGAGGGTCAAAGGTTGCAAAGCCATCTCACCACGGCGAGTCTGGCATGGGAAGATGCCCGCGCTGCCTTTGTTGCCCATCTTTCCGAGCATGGTATATCCGACTCTAGCGAACAGGAAAGGATGGGGCGCGCTCGCTCACGGAAGGATGCGGTAGAGCAGTTGATGGTCTTGAAGACCAAACATAGTGACCTTATGGACGAGCGGCAAAGGGTGAAGCAAAAACTTGAAGACGACTTGGACATGGGTCAGTTTGATGCAGCGGATGGTGAAACTCTCAGTAGACTCTTCAAGATGATCGAGGACATCCAGATCCAGATGTATTACCTGCTGGATCTGGCGGCCATTAAGCAACAAACCAAGTCTGTCGTAAAGGCAGAGTCGAAGAGCAGCCGCAATGTGGTTATCCAGTCAACTCAAACAAACCCAGTGCGATCATTCCTTGATGATTCAAAGGAATCAGGACCAAATCGGATCCCTCAAACACAGTATCCTAAGCACAGCGACACTGTTGTTGAAGAAGTGTTTACACCAACTCGCCGCATACGATTTGCCGAGGAACAGGTAGCTGCTTCTCCGCTACCTCCTCCAAACATGGGTGTTCGTTCCCGCACAGAAAGCAGTGCGACAATGATGTACAATCCCATCCCAAAAGATCGATCTCGCCGCATATCTGAGACGCCAGAACACCGGCGTTCTCCGAAAAAGTCTAAGCCAGTGGCCCATCATGATACGCCTGATGATTTCGAAGACATGGGATTTGAGGAAGATGAGAGCTTGTTTACCCATCATATGGGTGAGCTCCATCAGCCCATCGAGCTAAGTGACGATGGCGAGTTTGGCGCAGACGATGATGAATTCCTCCATGAAATCAGCAATATCGAGAACCAGGTACCAGGCAACTTCAATTGGAAAGGTGAACGAACAGGAGCCAACCCGTCAACAAACACTCGCGAGGTATTCCGTGAAGCTTCCCCGAATAAGGCCGCGCCAAAACAAAATCAACAAGTATCACCGAAGAAGCCGCAGCTGAACATGCCGGCCAAGAATCACCCCGGAATGAACTTTCCTTGGTCCCAAGATCTGAGGACGGCACTCATTCGTCGGTTCAGTCTGAGAGGTTTCCGGCCTGGGCAATTGGAGACTATTAATACCACGCTAGCTGGTGATCACTGCTTTGTGCTGATGCCTACCGGAGGAGGAAAGTCACTCTGCTACCAGCTTCCCTCGGTCATCGCTTCAGGCAAGACACATGGGGTTACCCTAGTTGTTTCCCCGCTATTGAGCTTGATGGAAGACCAAGTCGAGGCTTGCAGACAGCGTTTCGGCATGCAAGCATTCCTCATAAACGGAGAGTCGACCGCAGCTCAGAAAAACATGATTATGGACGCCTTGCGCGAAAGGGATCCTCAGCAGTTCATCCAGATACTCTACGTGACACCCGAGATGCTTAGTAAGAACCAGAGGATGATCAACGCTTTCCAGCAATTGCACTCTGGAGGCAACCTTGCCAGGATTGTCATCGACGAGGCACATTGTGTCAGCCAATGGGGTCATGATTTCCGACCAGACTACAAAGCACTTGGAGACGTTGTTCGTCAGTTTCCTGGAGTTCCGGTGCTTGCGCTGACTGCAACTGCTACCAAACTTGTCCGTTCCGATGTCGTATCCAATCTTGGTATCCAAGGCTGCCGGGAATTCTCCCAGAGCTTCAATCGCCCCAATTTGTCCTATGAAGTGTTACCGAAAGCAAAAGGCATTATCAACAGTATCGCGGATCTGATCAAGGAGCGATATACCGGAAAGTCTGGTATTATCTACTGTCTATCACGGAAGAGCTGTGAACAAATAGCCCAGAAGCTGTCTGAGATGGGCATCCGCGCCTACCATTACCATGCCGGAATGGATTCGGCCGATCGGTCTGATGTTCAACGCAAGTGGCAGAAAAATGAGTATCATGTTATCGTGGCCACAATCGCCTTTGGTATGGGTATTGACAAAGCCGATGTACGATATGTCATTCACCACTCGCTACCAAAGAGTTTGGAAGGTTATTATCAGGAGACCGGACGTGCTGGTCGTGATGGTAAGCGGTCAGAGTGCTACCTATACTATCATTATGCGGACTCGAGGATCTTGCGTAAGATGATTGATGAGGGCGAGGGCAGCAGAGAGCAGAAGCAACGGCTAAGCGACATGCTGCGAACTGTAGTCCAATACTGTGAGAACAAAGCCGATTGTCGACGCGCTCAAGTACTCGGATACTTTAGTGAAGCATTCGATGCCTCGAAGTGCAACTCGACATGTGACAACTGCCGGTCGGATGCCACGTTCGTTACAAAGGACCTTACAGAATACGCTGCCATGGCTATTAAGCTTGTCAGCCAAATCCACAAGGACAATGTCACAATGCACCAATGCGTAGATGCCTTCCGTGGTGCTGGTGGTGCCAAGATCAAGAGTGCCGGATTGAAAGAATACGGATGGGGCTACGGCAAGAAACTAGACAGGGGGGACAATGAGCGCATCTTTCAACAACTGCTAGACGCTGGTGACCTTAAAGAGAGTAGCAAAGTGAACAAGGTTGGCTTTGCGACCAGCTACCTACATGTATGTACTCTGTGTGTTGATGCATATTTCGCCTACTGACGTTCTTAGCCTGCTTCGACACGCAACGACTACGAAACTAAGCGGAAGCAGCTGAAGTTGCAAGTACGCGCCTCACCACACAAAGCATCTGCGAAGGCATCTTCGGAAGCGCCTGATGCGAAGAAAACGAAAAAACAGCAAACACAGTTCCCATCAACCAATGTCAATTCACCTGTGCGGAAGAACAAGCAAAAGATAAGATCATTTGCTTACAACCAGGATGACGACGATGAAGATGAAGATGTCTTCGATGCACCACGCCATCCTACCCGTAAACAGGTCAATCGTAGTTACCAAGCCGATGGTTTCGTGGTTGGCGATGATGATGGCTTTGCACCAGTACGTGTAGCCAAGCCATTGAAAGCAACGAAAGCGAAGAAACTTGGGACTCCTATCACTACAGACCAGCGGACTGCCGAGCTCACTGAGCTGCAAAGTGATGTCTTGAGAGATTTCATGACCGGGGCCAAGAGGATGAGAACAAGCATACAAGAAAGAAAAGGTCATCGCGAGGCCATCTTCACGGATACAGTGCTTCGTGAGATGGGTCTCGATCTGCCGCGCAATCTCGACGAGATGAAAACCATACCGGGTATCCGACCCGAGATGGTGGATCGTTACGGCAAGTCGTTCTTGAAGTTGATTAATAACACGAGGAACTTTTACGGAGATGACACGCCGGTTCCTCGCAATCCCCAGCTTCGCAACCGGCAAGCTCAAAGCACTCGGACCGTCTATGAGATTGACGACGATGACAATGATGATAACGACGATGACGAGGAAGTGGATGACCAGAATCACCGGCTTGTTGTAGACCTTTGTGGCGATGATGATGATGATGATGATGACGACGCAGAAGAAGCAGATGTTCCAATCACCAATGCCGAAGAGTTCGGAGACGACTCATCCTACGGTGATCTTGATTACGACGATGACGACGACGATGGTGAAGTACATACAAGTCATCACTTCAGCCACGCCCCAAATGCAGATGTTACAGACTTCAACAATCGATACACGCAGCTGGGCGGGGGAGCAGCCCCTGTATCCAAGGCTGCAGCTAAGGCACCAGCGGCAAGATCGGGGTACAAAAAGAAGGGGACATTCAAGAAGAGGACATCGGGGAGCTTTACTCACAAGAATTTTGGTGGGGTCAAGAAGCGTGCGGCTAGGGGGTCTAGCAGTAGGGCTTCCGCAGGGGCCAGTAGTAGGCCCAGGGGTGGAGGTGCTGGCGGAGGTGGAGGCGGAGGCGGAGGAGGAGGAGGCGGGGGGCCGGCAGGTGGATGGGGATCCATCATGGCCATGCCTACCTGAGGGTCGAGAAATAGAGATGGTGGGACCATGTTGGCTGCCACGTAGTAGTCTGCAGGGCGATGATGTTGTCCCCTGGCTGTTTATTTTGCTTTCACACTGAATACCCCCCTTACTCATCTAGTCATAGCATGCATTATTATGGGGAGTATATGTATCTATATGCACAGAGTAGGCCATGATTCTAAAAATAATATTCATTAGGACATTATAACATTAAAAGAGGGTGAAAAGGAGGAGGAAACAGGTTATATAATAATCCCCCGTCCGCTATCCCCCCTCCCCCTCCGCCCATTCCTGGCTCAATCATGCCCCCCAGATTTTACAAGCCACCGTGCCTGTGCGTCCCATTACTATGATGCCCCAATCCCAGCGCATTCTTCGTCTTATCCACGATGCTGCCGCCGGTAGAGCCGTGCACATTGTTATCCTTGGAGCGCTCCAGCTTGTCCATGGTCGACTGCGTGTGCGTCTTGGACGAGTCGGGTTGGGCTTCGCGGGCGACTTTGTCGGCAGTGCCCGTGAGGGATTCCTTGATCTTTGTGCTGGTAGATTTGGTGGATTGGGGTTGCTGTGGGGGATGTTAGTGTGTGGTTGGGTGGAAGAGAGAAAGAGAGGAATGAGGGGGCAGGGGGATGGCGTACCATGGCCTCGCCAAGCTTGGTGTGGGTATCTTTGCGGAATGCGTCGGTCATGTTGGTGGTTTTGGGTTTGTACGTTAAGTTGGTGAAGATAGTGTTTGGAGTTGTAGCTGTGATGAAGAGAGTGGGTTTACAGTGGAACAATAAAGGGGTTTTTATATGCACTTTTTACACCTCCTACACTTGGTCATTTACGTCATGTTTCGTGGTTGTCATCTATAGTCTACAGCAAGAAGATTGGGTATGAGATGACAAGGTGCTTGGATAGTGACGGCGTGGCTACAGGTGCGATATGTCGCCAACGTCATTTTCAGCTCGTGACTTGGGCAATATGAAGCAAGATTCGAGACGGTTTCTTGACAGAGTGTGTTTAATTGCTTGGGTTGCATGGCGAGGTGGGCAGAGAAGCAGGGATGGGGGGTGAAGACGGGTGGCGAGAAGCGAAAGCAAGTTATGGTGACACATGGGGGACGGATTGGCTGCAAGCTGCTCAGATCTCCGAGTCGTACTGGTATCTCGGTATGCGTGGGTATTGTGTATAGAGAAGCTGATTGTGTTCTGTCAAGTAATGTGAACATAGTATACTACAAATAGCGATGACTGTTGCGTAGCGATAGGCTTCCGGGTGTAGGATTGCAGGTCCCTGCGTCAGGTACTCTGATGACGTCACCCGTCACGTTCCCGCGTGCAAGGTGCGCGGTCAAGCCTCTGCCAATTTTTAAACCGACAGCACCCATTGCTTGCTTACTTGTTTGCACCATCTGCCATGTGCGCAAAGCGATTCCAGACGAGATGGGCGCTGCAGGGTCGCCGGCTAACCACCCTTGACGCCTCTGGCAGTCGGCAGTCGGACGCGTCCGGGGGACTTTGTTAGGATGAAGCGCCACGTGTAGAATGCATGAGGCGGTGGGCGCAAAAGCAGAGAGTAATATACACCACTACACGCTTAGTTATCGCGTAGCGCCACACACTGGTCTGCGGTCGGACTTCAACAAGTAGATTCCAAGCAATGGCGGTATGCGCTGTTGAGGAGCGCGTCGCGCGCAGCACTCTCTCCACTGCAGCGCGCCTAAGGGGGTTTGTACTTAGGGGCCAGGCTTGCGAAAGAGCGGTCGCTGGCTTGCTGAGTGGGCCGAGGCGGATGCCGTACGCAAGCCGCCACGTCGCTGGGGGAAATGCAGAGGCTGGGTAGAGCCATGAAGCAGGAGGGTCTAATGCAGGAACACGCCGGCGACTGGCCCGTATGCAGAAAACCAGTATCCTCATCTACGATAGCGCGCGGGTTGATTGGTTGTGGGTCGGGTCCGGGGCATGACGTTGGCGTTCCAGACGGTTGCTACAGTTTCCGCCGTGTTGATGCAGCCTCCAACCACCTCCCAGCCACACGCCCAACCTCACCATTTCCCCAGCAGCAAAACTACCTTTTGCTGCAGTCATCCAGAGAAGTCACACTTCACGCTACCCACCTCCAACACTCACTCACACACCCTTTTTCCCCTTCTACACAGGAGACATCTGACCATTGTTGTCACAGTGCATATCCAGGCCGACGCTGCAAGAACGGCTAAGCCAAGAGTACCCCCATCCACTACCGGCCTGCGTTTAACTTTCATACTCTTGACACAACTCCACCACCGCTTGCACTCGAGCACCTGCTTATGAGAGCGCAACAGTCTTCAGCAACCGTCTGAGTGCATCCCGCCGCTCGCATCACCCGGCCCTCTGGGGGCGCAGGGAGACCAACCACCACCACAAGGCCCACTAGAGGCAATTGAAGAACACACATCTTCACAATGGCAAACCTGAGGTTCGCCGTTAGCATGCAACGTACGTTATCCTTTGGTTGCGAGAGAGAATTGGCACAAAAGGGGATCAAAACTAACACTTACCAGGGTTAATACCGTTTCTTGGCTTTCACCATGTTCTCATGATTCTCATCGCTATTGCGATAATATTGCTCTGTAGGTCAAGACCGAAACATGCTACTCGACCAAGGCTAATTATCCACAGCATTGCTACTGGCAGGATGCTCATCCACATCTCCGCTCATTCCCGGCATCTTCCTCATCTCCATGTGGTACGAACAATTCACTCCCACCTACTCACCTGACCAGGTCGACCCTGGTGTCACTGCCGCCATTGCAAACATTGTCGGCAACGCGCAGCTCGGTGTTCGTGTTGGTTACTTTGGCATTTGCATCAACCGTGATGGTGGTGGTTTCATTTGCTCCAACAATGCCACTGCCCTTGTCGACAACGTGTCTGTCGACCAGGACCCCCTCAACCTTGTGTGGGTGGCCGCTACCTTCAAGGATGCCGTCGTTTTCCCCTACCTGCTCATCGTCGCCATTATTCTCGCCTTCTTCACCTTCATCCTCCTTGCCACTTTCCCTGGATGGCACGAGGAGAGAGACGAGCAAACTGGATCCGACGTTGACGTCAAGCCATTCCCCTCCAGGCCCGTCTCTCAGGTCGCTCTCGCTCTCATCTTCATCTCATCCATCTTCGTCTTGGTCTCCGTCTTATGGCAACATACCGCCTCGGTCGCAGCCGCAACAATCGTGCAAGATCTCGGCAACGGTAGCGTCAAGTCTGGTGTCGGCACATCTGCCATGGTCCTTGGCTGGTTTGGCTTTGTGCTGCTCATCATAGTCACCATTGGGTTGCTTGTCATGATTCTCAGCATCATTGTCCTCGACCGCCTCACCGACAATGACTAAGCGCATTGACCGGACTGCGAATGTATTCGCAACATAACTTCCGGAAGACGAGCATTTTGTTGGTGCGATTATGTAATTCGATGCCGACCTGATTCGGCCTTTCCTTCTTCTGCGCAATTATTACATACCCTTTTTTTCCTGCGATGCGAAAGCAGTCCGCTGCGTAGAACGATATTTTGTGGCATACCCGGCGTTAAGATTGGAGTGGTTTTTGTTTTTTTGCATCAGATCGATTTGATCCACGAAGACGAGTTCAGAGGCTCAGCGAGAAATGTTAAACGAATAGGAGGAATGACTGAAATCAAAATGGGCGCTGGGATGGACTGTACCTATGTAGTAAATGAGAGAATGAGAATCGGACATGTCAAATCAGGAAACTTGAGCCACATCATGAGTGATATATCTGTAACAGGATAATAATACAGGGCTGCATGTCCAACCTCAATAAACTCTCGGATGATTGAAACTCTATGTTGGCGCAATTCAGTTGCAACATGAGAATTGCCTCTGTGATGCGCATCCGGGATGTTTTCGCATGGTGTGAGGGGCAAAACGCGGGGAAAGGGCAGGGCTACAGAACCCTGCCCAGTGTGACTTTTACGATCCGAAAACGGAACATATCACATCATCAAGTCAATGTCCGATTAACAAAGCAGCACCGACGACACTGTTTTCCAGCTTTTCTCTCTGCAAAGTATGTCCGATTCGCTCCGACGACCGGCTGCGCAGGTGCTGTTCCAAATGGCACTATGCCTAAACGAGACTAGAGCGTCATATCGCGTCCAAAAAATTGGTGGGGGTGAGATGGATGGGACTACAGGTACTCCGACTGTCGAAAAGCTTAAAATCTCGCGCTGCGTCTACTCATCTTTTTTTTTCTCCCCCTCTTTTCCTCAAACCCCTCACCTTCACTCCCTCACGTTGTACTGCACATCATGTCTAACTACGCGCTTCCAAAGTCCCACCAGGACGTATGTTGCCTCTCGCTTCAAAGACAATGCACTCGACGCTAACTCGCCACAGCTCATGGAGAAGTCCCTGGTGGACACTGATCAGGAGGTCGCTCAGATCATGGCAAGTCTAGCAGTAATGTGTCTTTTAACCAGTCTGCTAACTATTATTACAGGAAAAGGAAATCCAACGTCAACGTGAATCCATCCTTCTGATCGCCTCGGAGAACGTTACCTCCCGCGCCGTCTTTGATGCGCTCGGCTCACCCATGTCCAACAAATACTCCGAGGGCTACCCAGGCGCCCGATACTATGGCGGTAACGAGCACATTGACTCGATCGAGCTACTCTGCCAAAAGCGTGCCCTTGAGACCTTCCGCTTGGACCCCGAGAAGTGGGGCGTCAACGTGCAATGCTTGAGCGGTAGCCCAGCAAACCTGCAGGCTTACCAGGCCATCATGAGGCCGCACGACAGGCTCATGGGTCTTGACCTGCCCCACGGTGGACATTTGAGCCATGGCTACCAAACACCCCAGAGGAAGTGCGTATTCATAACCAGGTGCATACGTGTTAATTGAAAGCTAACAACGTGTAGGATCTCAGCCGTTTCCACATACTTTGAGACCTTCCCCTACCGCGTCAACCTCGAGACCGGCCTCATCGACTATGACCAGCTCGAGCAAAACGCCCTCATGTACCGCCCCAAGGTCCTTGTCGCCGGTACTTCGGCCTACTGTCGTGAGATTGACTACAAGCGCATGCGCGAGATTGCCGACAAGGTCGGTTGCTACCTCCTCATGGACATGGCTCATATCTCTGGTCTCATTGCTGCCGGTGTCAACAAGTCGCCCTTTGAGTACTGCGACATTGTCACAACCACTACCCACAAGTCTCTCCGTGGTCCCCGCGGTGCCATGATCTTCTTCCGCAAGGGTGTACGCAAGACCGACCCCAAGACCGGCAAGGAGACCCTGTACGACCTTGAGGGACCTATCAACTTCTCCGTCTTCCCTGGTCACCAGGGTGGTCCCCACAACCACACCATCACTGCGCTGGCTGTTGCCCTCAAGCAGGCCCAATCAGAGGACTTCAAGCAGTACCAACAGCAGGTCATCAAGAACGCCAAGGCGCTCGAGGTTGCTTTCAAGTCAATGGGCTACAAGCTCGTCACTGACGGCACTGATAACCACATGGTTCTCCTTGACCTGAAGCCCTTTTCCCTCGACGGTGCACGTGTCGAGGCTGTTCTTGAGCAAGTAAACATTGCTTGCAACAAGAACACCACCCCTGGCGACAAGTCCGCTCTTACACCCATGGGCATCCGTATCGGAGCCCCTGCCATGACTTCTCGTGGTCTCGGCGAGGAGGACTTCAAGAAAATTGCCAACTACATTGATACTTGCATCAAGCTCTGCAAGAAGATCCAGAGCGAGCTTCCCGCGGAGAGCAACAAGCTCAAGGACTTCAAGAGCAAGGTTGCTTCTGGCGAGGTCCAAGAGATCAACGACCTTAAGAAGGAGATTGCCGCTTGGGCTGTCACCTTCCCTCTGCCAGTTTAAAGGCAAGGTGGTACAAAATGGGATTGTAAGGCGTAAGACGGCGTTTTTGGTTATGGGAATAGGTGTTTCAACAAAAAAACCCGGACTGGAGTGTTCAACAGCTCGTACGATATTTGGGATTGATGATGTCATGAGATGGGAATGAAGGGAAGATACCAGTAGTGCCATCTAAAGAAAGAAAGCCTCTTGGGCGACAAAAGCAGTACTTTTGCGTGTAAGTGGTCTGGCTGGTCCATTGATTAGATTGCTGCTTAACCAGCGGTCATTACAAAAATGAAGAAGAGATTATTTGCTCAATCAGTTTGTTTGTTTGATTCATTCATACGTGCCTATGCATGCAGTCGCTGGTGCAATTCTACTGAGAGGGTAAAGAAAAAGAGAAACAAAACAATCATCTAAACAGATTGCCAGGAAATGCTAAATGTGGCAGAGTGATCTCCACCCGCATACACCTTTTGCTGCGTGCTTCCACGCGCAACTTTGTCAGCGCTCCAGTTGGCATTGCCACCTGCAGCAAGCAGCCCATCCGCACTAGTAAAGCCCGTCGCAGTGTGTATATTGTTGCCGCACGCCAGCGCACCACCAACAATCCCGCACTTCCCCTTTGAGCTCGACAGCGTAAACCCATTCTCGCCTACCTTTGTAGCCGAAAACGTCGCACAAGTACCAGTCGTATACCATGTCCCCTTACTAATAATACACCCCTTATTCGCCCCATTAACAAGCACATTCAACTGGCCCCGCCCACTAAACGGGGTACCCGGTGGTGCAGACGTCGGCGCCGGATTACCACCAGCCACCGTCGTTGTGCTGATGGGGGGCGATGGCTGCGAACCACTACCGTGTTTAGGCAAGTACCTAATACCCGATCTGGGGCAAGTAGATTTCGTGCCGTCTGGGTTCGAAGGAACGAATTCGCCTGTTTGCACGCTGCCGCGCACGTCAAAGTGGTACCATATCTCATTCAATGCACCCGAGCGACATCCCAGTGTGACTTCCACATCTGGGCGTTTCGCCTGGATGGCTTTTTGAATGGCATCAAATGTATACGTCTGGGTGGTACTCGGCGTGATGCCAGCTTCCTTGAGCCACTCGTAGCTCGGTAGCGTCTTAAACAGGTCCACTGTTTTCTGGAAGAAATCGACGACTTCCTCGGTGGGCTTGTGCTCGGTGTAGCATTCGGGCTCGAGGGTCGAGATGCAAGTCCCGTGTTTGGCCCACTCGTGGTACCAGAAGGATTCGTCGTGGCCTTTGTAGTCTTTCCAGTAGGTGGACATGTAGGCGAGGAGGTCAGTGGCGCCGAAGGAGGTGAGGATCGCGCTGATGTTGGAGTAGGAGCGCGTCGAATCGCAGCTTGCATCGTAGCTGCCATCGCAGCGGTCGGGCCTGGGTGGGGGGGTGTTCAGGTTAGTTTACCATATATGTGGGTGTGTAAGATTGGGGGGGGGGAGCAGAACGCACCATAGCCCGTGAATCGTCCAGCTATCATCTGGTCCTGTAGCAGGCGATGCATCCCAAAACTGTGTCTGGAGTAGCTGACCGCCAGGGGCGTTGAAACAGCATAGATTCTCCACGGCAGTCGTGTTGTGGCAGCTCAGCTGCGCATTGGGGCACGCCTGGGTGAAATCACCCATGACGCGCTGGCTTCCACCGAGGATAATCTGCGCGCCGCCCACGGCGAGCTTGCCTAGAGTCCTGAGCGAAGGCATGGTTGGCGATTCTGCCGCCAGGTTTGCAGACGACGCAGCCGCATTATGTACTGCGTCCCTCGCTGCATCTACCAAAGTGTCGATCATGATTCCCACTTTTTAAGTATTCTTTCTGTTCCTCTTGTTAAATTAGGACCTTCTGCTACCGGCAAGGATGGTCCCAGGGTAGAGATTAAGTCTGCCGCTGTGCAACCAAGCTACGACAAGCTTTCTTGTTTCTGGCGGAGCGAGCTCTCCCGTTACGACAGGGCGTTGTACTTCCACGACTTGACGTTACTGTCGCTGATTCGGTAGACTGCAAATATGACTGTGTCTCGATACGGAAGGTCGGTCGTTCAGTCTACGCAGGATATATAGCGCGTAGCAACGGGAATAGTACGCGTCGAATGCGTCGTGTGGATCCAACGGAGCAGCCGATAGACAGTTCTCTTGCGACCCGACTGGCTAGATTGCAAGGGCCCGTAGAAATGAAAGACTACTACTGTATATGAAGGATGAGGAGGGGAATTTGAGACGAAAGGGAAACCGGTGTTTAGCTATGTTGGAGAGAGAGATGGAAGGGTTAAGAGGTACGGCCAGTCATGGCGCGGGATTTAGGCATCACGCTGGGCACAAGGTCACGCAGACTGGACGGGGTCAGTGCTGGTGTTAGCAGTCAAGATCTACGTATCGCTTTTGGGGGGCCCAGTCAGATGGGCGTTTCATGGCGGTCGGCGGTGCAGCGACATGTGATGACGCGCGCGTGGACGATAAGGAACGTCGATTGGCATGCATGTGGTCAGGGGTGATTGGACCCTGATTGTGAGGCTTATCCCCCGTTATGCGCTAAGCCTAAAAGGGGTCGTGTCAGGTCGGAGATCGGGGTCCTGCCTCGCCTGCCTCGCTGGTGGCGCTTCTTTCCCCTTCAACTTTTCTGTTCGCTATATACTGTACGTCACAAGTAACAAGAAGGATTTTACGTAACTTTGATCTCAACAAAGACTACTGTGGCTTTTCTGTTCAACGTTCGAGGCGAGTTTTAGTACCTACCAAGTGCATTAATATATCAATTCAGACTTGACAGCATGGCGGACTGCTCGATGGTGTTGCCGGAACATCTTTACGTTTCAGGGTAACGGGATATTGCGTATTTATGTAGGGAGATTAGATGTGTGTTCAGGATGAATTGCTACGGATCTCTGACCACACAACATTTGTAGCAGAACAGCCAACGAAGACGTAGCTTGAAAAGCTAGCCTAGAGCTAATGGCCTGGTTTTCAAGATTTCAGGCGCGCCCGTTCTCGATCAAAATATGTATGCCTGTTCAAATTCTCCATACTAGCATCTACGGTGAACATCTTCGAGTACGATTAAGGGATCTGCTGTTCTATGAAACCCTACAATTGGTATTCACACCCTGTTCGCAACATGTAAAGGTCGCCTCCTTTTCGAGGATATCCTTCCCAACATACACACAAGATACGTCTGCTAGAACTAGCGGTGATAGTTTGAAGACTATAAAACTTTATATCTTAACAGCAGCCGCATTGTTGAGAATAATTACATTTGGAGAGATATGCACGCTGATATTGATTTGGACATGGCACTGTTGCTGTAACAAAGTAATAGTGAATGTGTTGAATGGGCTCTGTAGCTAGCTAGCATAAGCGTGAACCGGGTGCAAACAGCAAGGTACAAAGTATGTGCGCGCGGGGCTAAAGAGGGTTTGCATGAATGTAGGAGGGTTACCAAAAGACAGGTGTGTGTATTCAAAAATTCTTCTTCTTCTTGCCTATCTACGTGCGTACAATGTTCTCTTCTTATGCTCTCTGCTGTGTGCGGGGTAGAGCTTCCGAGCCATCTGATCGCTGTAACCTTATTACTTATACGGACAGCGACAAACGCTACGACATGTTCTAGCGTTCTGCCCAAAACAGAGCGGACCAAGAATCCACCTCCTCCAAAGGGCAGGCTCAACTAGGATCGAAGACCTCCTGCAGGAGAAGGAAAAGGCGGCAGAGATGGGACGCTGACTACTAGACACGGAGCTCCTCAAACAGTTCCAAGTGGCAAAGGAGATTAAAGGTACAGACATGGAGGAGTGGGCACCATTCCAATTAACCCACTAAAACAAAACTTGTCCTCTGCTCCCCTCATTAAGGGCAGCACCGGCAGAAATCGATGGACTTGAAGAGGGAGGGGAATAAAACAATGGTACGAAGGCAGAGGTGTTAAGGGGAGGATGCCCATGTTTGCCCTGTATCCAAAGGCGACTCTCTAGTGTTCATAGACCCTTAGGGGACCCAGGTAGCACTATGAATTTATTTATTTGTTTGTTTGTTTAAGTAAGTGCGATTGTTTTATGGAAAGAGGCACAAAATGATTATCAGACTTCGTTTTAAATAGATCAGTCCCTATCCATGAGAAAGACACAAAGAATTGCTTAGCAATGCTAACGGACAATATACCACCATAGTCCTTATTTGATTTCCCCAACCTATGCTAGCCAGAACAACACCTTGCTGGCGATACACAATATGTACCGAATATTGGCCTACCACCATAATGTGTACTTTCGCACCGTGGAAGAGGCGCAATCCGATGTCGTACATGTCATCCATCTTGGGGAGGGAATGGTGCAACCCCAGGAAATTAGTGAAGTCAAGGCTCTTGGTTGTTTTAGTCGCTCTTTGCATCGCCAACTGCTTGTGACGCACTCACTTAGACATCGTCTGCTGTAAAAAGTGGTCATCGCATGCTGGAAGTTGAAATTTTTTCGCTAAATCGTGCAGTAAACTATAGCATGACTTGGCTACAGCGTCTTTTAGATCAAGGTAATGCGAATAGCGTCAGTAAGGAAAATATTCAAGGGGCGATTACTACAAAAGATGCAAGCACTGTCCTATCTGATATAGTTCTTCATGTATGACATATCATCGAATGTGTAACTTGGCAAAACAACATAATCTAAGTGGCAAGACAGATTGAGCGCACCGGATGTAGAACGAAGGCCTTACAGCACATGGCAAATGCATCTTACCACTACCATTCTAATGTACGCTCGAAGCTCGTAATTTCTTATTCGAGGAAAACGTTACAACAACGTGAAGATTAGATGCAAAGAGAATATACTGAGTGCTACAACATATCCGCCCACAAAGTATGGTTATCTATGAAAACCTAATCTCTCAGAGTAAGACCCTACCTATCCGAACATCGGTGTGGGAAGAGGGAAGCGGGGTCATTCTTTGTCCCTTAATCCTAGCCCTAGCAAGTACTTATGTACTGGGATTATACAAACCTTTTCCCCGCCGACAATGTAATTTACGGCTTGTTGTCAGCACTGTCAGCATTACCTGGGTGAGCTTAGCCCCTTTTGATATACCATAGCTCCGAGATTGGTACTTTCCCGCCAGCCCAGACGCACCCGTGTACCTCTACCACTGGGCCATGCGCCGCGAAGGCACAGCGAGTCTCATTTGAGTTTGCAGCTACTGCATGTGCAAACATGCGTATAGATACAGAACTTTTTATTGAAGCAGTTCCTTTGAATGAATACATCTACTTAGGTGCGCTTTGGAATTCGCTAGTCGAGTCAAAGCTCGCTAGACGACACGTGACATATGATGCTACAGATGCTAAAAAGCGCTGAGTTCCTCCTTAAATTTACGTACGCCTATTCTTCAGCGCCGAGCGTTTCAGCTTCAGTTTTACGTAACTACGCCAAGCAACGTACAGTACTCTACGTATATATGCTTATGTACACGCAGCGACTGCTGATTGGCAGGTGAGGTGAAGAATAGATTGACCGGGAACAGTACAGACTTTCTTGTGGAGTCCATGCGCCATAAGCCTACTGTTTTGAAGTTTCTAACATAAACTTTCCAAGGCACCTTGGTACTTGAATGGCATATTGGTGCTGTGCAGGCTGAACTGTATGTATGCATGTACACACACGGGGGCATGTGTTGATTACGGAAAAGGCAAGGTACCAGCTATATGGACTGGTTACATAAAATAGTGCAAAGCAATGTCTAAAAGAGGTACGTATCAATAGTAAGTAGCATTCGCATTCTATCACAAGACACTACAGTTAGGGCGCAGTGGCAAATATGTCATGAGTGAATTTGACGTAAAAATACACTTTAGTCTTTGGGATAGCGGCCGTGCTACGGATAGTGCATGGCCGTTACATCCGGAAAGCACGCACTCCAAGATTCTGTCGGCCCGGCAGTGGGTATTTGACAGGACATGGGAGATGAACCCGGCGGTGAGAAACTATGTCGCCCTCTGCTCTGTGCGAAGACACTGAATCATCCAGCTGGCGAGACGTGGTGTGTTGGTACAGGAGAAGAGATATTGGATGTGGCAAAAAAGAATGCGCTGTCCGACTACTTCGGAATCCATGTATAGGCTAGAAGCAAAGAACACGAGAGACAGCAACAAGCGTGACATTATGATCTTCGCCAAGGACAATGCAGCCAAACAATTCCCAGCGACCAGTGGAGAGTTTCTATTCTTGTCACCAGCCGGCGAAGAAGCGAATAGGGTTATCCCGGCAGATGAAACTATGACAGAAGAGGCAGGACATTAACTCTTCACGGCCAAGGGACATTGAATCGGCCCTTGGCTCTGGCCACAGCCACATCGCCACCTACGATTTCGATTCGATCTTCATGCGAACACTCGATAGCCCCAGGCGCGGCAATACGGACATGCAGCCTTTTTGCAACCCTGATCCTTTGAGAACCCTGAAGGGCACCTGCACCGGCTGTGGCGCGTTTCCTAAAAACACCGCCAAAATGTGGGGGCATGAAGAGATTCGCCTCGTGTTCGGCTCGCAAATAATTTCATGCGGGAGCACTGAGGGTAATACGCCGAGCACATTGACCTCATTCCGTCCTCGATAGTGTGTATCCATGCGCAACAGGACCATGATGGGGGGCTTAGAGAATGAGGCTCTTTGCGTATATAACCCGTCTGACATGTCCCTCTTTCGAAATCCATCATCCAGCTGACATCCACCTTCGCCACTACACCTACAATAACAACAACATAATCTAATAAATCATCAACCACCACCACCAACACCACCACCAACAATCAACATGAAGTTCATCACCGCTGCCGTTGCCTCGAGCGTCGCTGCTCTCGCCGTCGCCAGCCCCCTCCAGACCCGTGCCGACGACACCCCCCTCTTCTGGACCTCCAAGCTCTTCGCCATTGCCCCCGGCACCGACTTCGACGGCAAATTCCTACAAGCCGCCAACGGCAGTCTGCTCATCGGTCTGGCGAACCAGGGCGCCTCATGCGGCCCTGATCCCCGCAACTACGCAACCTTTGTCTTCGGCAACAACACCCTCTCCCTCTACACCGCCAACCCGCCCCAGCAATTCTACAGCGCCGCCGACGGTATGGGCCAGGGCAACATCCGCTACACCACGGGCGTTGAGTCCATCCCACGCAACGCTCTCCGTGAGGGCTTCTTCATCGACAACCACGGCACCCTCAAGTTGCAGTTCTCCCCTACGGGCCCTGTCGCCGGTCTCCAGGCTTGCCCTGGCGCCAGTGCCGGCCAGTACAAGGTCTGGATGGACACCTTCGAGCACCCTGCCGGCCAGAACTGCACAAAGTTCCTGGCTCGCGTCGATAACGACTGGAGCCCTGAGAAGTGCCAGTACCTTGAGTAAAGCGGCCATGCACTACTCTTTTTCTTGTTTCTTTGCTCGAACAACAAAAGTTTGGCTGATGGAAAGAATGGTGATGGTTAATACGTTGAGTAAACTGTCCTTTGTACATATATGGGGATCCTAGGACGCCTCCTTTTTTGGGAACTTGTTGTTAAATATGATACGACAAAATGAATAGACATATTAGATTAGACCAACTGATTTTCTAGACTGCTGTTTGCTGGTTCTGCGTGATATTTTCGTGACAAGAAGGATGTGTGATGACCTCTATCTTGATAAGGTGCCAGCTTCGTTTGTCTGCATACCAAATGCTGCTTGGGAAGTCCATTGTTCCTAGAGAGAGAAGTGACGTTGTGCAGGTGCAAGTAACAATTATATCAGCGGCGCAAGGCTGGGCTGGTGACACAAGCGCTCTAATCTTATCTTATCATATCAGGTGGCGTACGTCCAGTCACGGGGAACGCAACCTCGACGCGTCCATACGAAAACAACACATCCTCATCTACTTGCTTCACATACAAAGAGAACGGGCAATATTTGAAGTGTGTAATGGTTTTTTCATTGCTTTGAGACGATGAGCGTTACGTCGTAGCGATTATCCCCTCGAAATGTAAACGCCATAAGAAGCGCGGCGCTGGTAAGAGTGAGAGAAAAAAAAAGGAAAACAAAAAAAAGATATGAAGCGCTGAGACTGAGACAAACGCGCCCGAAACGCCCCGCCAACATACTCGACATAAGAAGAGCGAGAGAGAGAGAAGGAACATCCAGCCCATTCCCATCCATATCCACCGGTACTAACGCTGTTGACCGCCCATAGAACCCATAGACTGATTGCAAGACAAAAGGGAATCCGTGAAGGTGTAGTCTAGCATACGCTTCCATGCCAGACGACTGAAGCAGTTCAAAAGGAAAACAACATCAACAAAGACAAGAATCAAGCTCATGCCTTGGCAGCCTTTGGTGTGGCCTTCTTAGGCGTGGTCTTCTTCTTGGGTGTAGTGGCCTTCTTAGGCGCAGCAGCCTTTTTTGCGGCAGGCTCCTTCTTCTCTTCAGTTGCCTTCTCTTCAGAAGCCTCCTTCTCTTCAGAATCCTTCTTCTCTTCAGAAGCCTTCTTCTTTGGCGCGGCAGTCTTCTTTGCTGCCTTTGCCTTTGGCTCAGCAGCAGGGGCCTTGCTCTTGGTGACACGACCAGACTTGGTCTTGCTGAGAACGCGCGATACTTCCCCTTCAACAGCGGACTTGGCCGAAGCTGTCTTGCGGGGCTTGCTAGCATTGGCCTTAGGTTTGGCGGTAGCAGCAGCTTTGGCGGTAGTTGCGGCAGCCTTCTTTGGGCGGCCAGCTGCAGCCTTCTTCTTGGGAGCAGCCTTAGTAGTGGTCTCAGTCTCCTACGGATTATGTCAGCCTTGGTTATTGGAAGTACGAGCATAATACATACGGTAGCGCTCTCCTCCTTAGTCTCCTCATTAGACTCCTCTTTAGTCTCCTCCTTGGGGGAATCCTTGGAGGCTTTTTTGGTGGCAGGGGCCGTCTTCTTCTTTTCGGCTGTCTTCTTCTCAGTCTTCTTCTCAGTGACCTTCTTCTCAGTCTTAGACTCAGACTTCTTGGTAGCAGCAGCAGGCTTGGCTTCCTTCTTAGCAAGTTTTACTGGTCCAGATGGGCCTGCGCGACGTGTCAGCAATGTCCAGGTTAAAGGGTGATAAGCGACGCTAGAGAAACGCGTCACGGGTTATGTTGTGGCGGAAGGACAGGCACTCACCCTTGGGACGCGCAAAGTCACCCTTGTCCTCACCAGAGGAAATGGCGCGGTTGACGTGGCCCCTGAAAGCAACATCGCTGAGGTTGCCGAGCTTGTTGTTGGCCTGAATGTACTTTTGAATGGCTTGACGGCTGCAGGGAAAAGTTAGTAAGGATTCTGACAGGCGCGTGTTGCGACAAAAGCACAACGCGGCGCGAAAGCAACAACATCAACATGAGATGGGTTTACTAACCTTGATCCATTACGTTCCTTAAGCTGTATCGCGAAAAGAGCGCGTCAGTAATCATGTTCATCAAGCTACACAAGGTGGAGGATGTGCGGTGTTGGGCCTTGCGCGGTGATGCGCTGGCGTCGCAATCCCCGGTGCGGGGGGAACTGGCAATGCGCCTGGGAGGATAGACTTACGTTGATGATGGCATCCTTTACCATGTCTACAATACAAAGTCAGCATTTATCGGCGATCATGGTGCAACAGATTATGGACGCATAGAGGTTGCGCTGGTGCTGTGCTGGGGGTATAGAACATACCGATGTAGGAGCCATGTGCAGGGGCGGCAGAGGGGGCCTTTGCCTTGGAAGCGGTGGTGGTCTTCTTGGGAGGCATTGTGTGGATTAATTTGGATAGGATAGCAGATGCGTGGGTGAAGCTTGAAATGGGCAGGACAAGACCAAGAGCGATTGAGAGGTTGTGGTGGTGTTGGGAGGTTTGCGATAGGGCAAGAGCGCGCGTGCAAGTGGGGGGCGGCCAATTTATAGGAATCTCAGCGCCTGTGTGATCCAAATGCGCTCTTTTTCCCAACCCGCAAAAAGTGCGCTAACACTCCATCCCCTTCAGCAACCTAGAGCGCTTCAGGGTGATCTCGTCTCGTTTGTTTGCTCTCGTAGACTAATCCAGCCTGTCAGTTGGGGCGCGTTGCGGTGCCCATGGAAGCGCACGCGTTCAACCCCTCCCCTCTTCCCTCTTCCCTCGTCCCTCTGTCCCTCTGTCCACCTGCCTCTACATCCATAAGCTTTTGCCTCGACCAGACTTTTGCCCGCGTGCCCAAAGTCGAGCGCTTTTTGTTTTTCCATGCGTGTACCAATAGTGATCGACATTAATTCTACTTTGACCCTCTCTGCTTCGACATGGCCTCAAGTTTTGCCCAGCTAACTAATCCATCATGCAAATGCATGCTACAACATCTCGCCCGCCCATGTAGGGGCGCGTCTCCTTACCTGCCTCGTCTTTTCTTGGTCTGACCGTCTATCTGTTTCTCACCCCGAACGTTCTCGGCCATCCAAAATTTTGACTTTACGCTAGTCTTGGTGGTGTTTGGGTATTCTACGCGTTGCGTTCCGCCTCCTTCCGTGGTGTTTCGCTTGTGCACAAAGATACTCCGATTGCCCTTCCCCAGCATACTCGACATAAACGAAATTCTGACGAAAATAAGGCTCATCTCACCAGCTTTCAGGGACTGTATCGTTGCATATCTCTTCCCGTGTACAACTCCTCTGGCAATCGTGTCAAGTCGATGACGTGTCTCGTAATATGTGTCAGGTGAGAGTATGTCACGCGCCTCAGGAGGTAGCTCTACCCAATGTCCTCGTCTCAGCACCCTCTTGATACCAATCCCTCAATTCTTTCTGACGTTGAGGAGCGCTTCTCTGCTTATCTATCTATTATGTTTTTTTTCTGCGTAGTCGTAGCTATTTGCGTTGTCCAGTAGTCACACCGAGTCGACGCGTTGTTTTGCGGTTGTTGGCGGGGTTGCTTGTTTGACACACCTCAACAATTACTGGCAGCACTAGACGTATGACACCCAAGGCATACCTACTCTCCCAACTGGGTTTCTACCTGTGCTGCTTTTGCGTCAGCTGTATTAGGATGTGTTGTGGTTATGAAGTAGAGCAATGTTGATTTTGTGCGCGTTGTTCGCAAGAACGTTCCCCGTCGGAGTTTGCACTGGTACCACCACGCTCATCATCACAGCTGTCCAAAACAATTATGCTGCGAATGTACGATTAAGACTGGCCGTGGCACCAATTTGAACGGACAAACAGTTGAATTTAAATGGAGCCTAGACTTAGTGATTTTTCGAAAGGTTCTACAGCATCTCGATGGCTACGAGCCTCACCTTGAATTAGACAGCCCCCGGCCTCGATCTACACCAAATTGAATGTAACTACGTAGATACTTGAAGACCTCACCAGCTTGCACGTCTTATATAGCCTTCGGGCTTAGACAGGACGTTGAACCACAATAATAATAATAATAATAACAATACAGCATCGAGATGCTGTCTCTACTCTCGACCCTAGCAATCCGCACCATTATCACCTAAATGCGCAACACCCGGCAATACCATCAACAAGAAAAAACGAAAAGAAACCAGCTATTCTGCAGCCATTATCTATCATCTAAATTTGCCCAATCGAATGTATCACGGAGGTCCCTGTCTAATCTACACCATCTCACTGTTCTACTACATCCTAGTAGCAACGTTGGAAAACCACCCTTGAAGCACCTCTGCCCTCTTCTCTGCAATGTTAAGTCAGGTATGCTTCATGGCAAAGCTTACATGTATATACATCTCTTGCTTGTAATATCTAGTATAGTTCAGTATTTTCGTCAATATAGTTAAATTGGGATACATGGTCTTGAAATTAAATTAAATATTTTTTAGAGAAGATTAGATTTTGATAATTTTTGATGTTTCATACTATATATGCTTTCCCTATGTTGACCTAATAAAGGTATCACGTGGTGAATCAACTTGCAGCTGCAATACTATAATGAGGAAGCGAATCGATTGTCTGTATTACTATCATGTCCAGTACTTACAGCGCCTGCTCATGTCAACCAATCAGTGTCGCTTATCAGTAGGGCTCGTTCGAGTCATAATTGATTCCAACACCCTAGGAAGATTAAAATTAAATTGCAACATGCAGTTCAAAGGTATAAAGGATGGAGTGTAATATGTTGTTCATTCGTTGGCTTACTTAGTCCAATCTAATAGTGCCTCTAACAGGGTTAGAGCATTCGGGAGATAGTCTTCTTTGAATACCCAGTATGTTTCTGTAGTCTAGCTGAAACATGTCGAGTTAATTCGTATCTTCTCGTTGGAACTGATTGTGACAATAAAAGAGAAGCAAGTATTTTCAAAGTTTGGATCTTTTTTTTTTCGCAAGAATAAATACCATTGTAGAAATTATGCGAAGGTGTTGAGAATGTCGCCAATTGAGATTCGAGTTCGACAGCAAGAAAAACAGCAGAACGCAGTGACTGACACAAGTTTGTTCCTAGACTTAGAAAATGATATGATCGCTAACGTACCCCACGGGTTGCCCACCCACACAGGTTGCCCGCCCACTTTTGCCAAGCCCTCATCAAAACTACCATATTATGGCCTAAACAGCCCAAATTGGCCCTGTATAGTGCAATACAATACAAAATATCATTCAGAGGCTACTTCTGCTACTTGCTTACATGTTTGCCCGTTATGCCCAGTCCCATTGCACCGTCCACACCGCCATTGAGATAGTTCACCCAACACCAGCTTATGCGCGATGATAGCTACCCCCTTTGAGACCTTCTCAAAGGCCTCCACAATAGACGTTGGCAAACTATCTGTATACCTTTGAATCCTCTGCTTCATCAGCGTCGACCGAAACCCTAATTCTAGGGTATTACTGGGGTTTGCGATACCCAGGGCTGGTTGTCGACAGGTAGGGGTGATGGAGCGCGCAACTTGACATCAAGGGCGGATATGACCCGTTCTGGGTCAAATGGGACCAATCCAGCGCCTCGAAATCCTCCTCGGATATCCCTAGAAATAAATGAGGTGTCAAAAGCCCGCTTAAAGCAAGGTGGGAACTCTTGTTTTGTGACGTGGCTAATCTGGTTGCGCATGAGCGCTTCGACTTGGCGTCCGTAGGCCTGCTTCAAAGGGGCAAAACAGCCTACATCAAGGGATTGCAAGAGGTGAGACGAGTGCGGAGGCATATAAATAGTAATAATACAGTTATCTTTGCAGCACCTTTTTTTTGAAATCCAGCGGGTTGTGGCTCTCATGGCCGTCAATAATGAGCAGGCGGTAGACGCCAACCTTCTTCGTCTTTGTATACTCGTCAAAGTGCTTTAGCCACGCAAGATCAAGTTCATTAGTGGTCCAACCATTCTTAGAGACTCCAATAACCCAGTTCTGGGGTATATCACCGTCCTTGTACCAGCTTGAGAGGTGGTGGCGCGCCTTGAGGATAATGAAGGGCGGAATCGTCCACCCGGTCGCATTGATGCCTTGGATGACCGTTGCCTACTCTCTGTTGCCTAGCTGAATAGACTTTGGCTGTCCAAATCTCTCTGAATTTGTAATAACTGCTCCAGGGGCAATCTGACCCATTATAAAGCCCATCTCGTCAAAGTTGAACGTGTCATTGTCTTGGATACCATACTTGGATTTCGTGTTGGCTACTAGATCAAACCAGGCTTGGATAGTCCTAGGATCCTCACAGAGGGCTCTTTTAGAGTCGTAATTGCGATTAAATCTCGTCACAAGCTCAGGTCGACGTTTGACGAACGTACTAGGCCAGTTTTGTTCAACCTGGTCCAGATTGCGCTCAGCGCGTAAGGAATTGGCCATATTAGCCACGTCTGCGGACCTAGGGAAAAATTCACGCGTAGTTAGCTCAAGTACATACTCAACAATCACGTCCTCTTCAAGCTTAGTTAAATTCTTTGATTTGGATCAGCAATCTGCTTTTGAAGTCCGCCTAGCGTGTCGATCACTCAGTGTCTTACAAGGGACTTTAAAGATGGCTGCAGCGCGCCACTCTGAGAGGTTTGCGTCTTTTTTGAGAGCCTCAAGGGCAAGCTGTATCTGACATTCAACAGAGGGTTCTAAATGCTGTTTTTGTTGCAACATTGGGGTAGGGCAGGTGTTTTGGTGAGGGCTCGGTAAAAGTGGGCGGGCAACCCGTGGGGTGCGTTACAATTTTTTACAATCGCAAAATAGTCTGTTAAGATTCAATCTGTTCCCAAAATTAGTAGAATCAGGGTCATCAACTAGCTGCATGCATTCACGCGGGAATCTGGGTCAGAATACGAGCCATGACTAGAGATTCGACATGTTTATATCAAAGACGCAGACTTCTAATAGTTTCCTCGAAAAGAAGAACCTAGAAGTTATTAATACAAGCCTTTAAAAATGGTCGAGTGGAAAAGTTTCCATCGGCAATAGGAGCGAGAGATATCCGAAATATCGCTCTGGTAGCATCGACGCGTGGAATTCCGAATGATGCGAGCATTCCCTCGGGGATTATATGCATAAAAATGTTGACCGACTCGAGGGAGATGGCATTTACTGAGCCTAGAGGATAATTCAAAAAATAATTAGATCACTGGGAGCACGCAAGTTTGGTAACTTTACAGGAATTTGACGTAGGTTATTTTACCATGGCGAAAGTGATTCACATCACTTCGTGATATCGTGTAATAACAATGAAGATGCGAGTCTTGCCATATTGTGAGTTCCGCACCTTCCTCTGTGTAGAGTCGAGTCATGTGGAAACGGTTAGGAGGTTGTGTCTGCCAGCGTTGCGCAAGACCCTGAGTGCCTTCTCACCTTGACCTGTTTACTTCATCCCACTCACCTACTTTTCTACTCCTTTATGCTCCGCTTCACTACAATTAACATATTTTCTCACAGCTACCCATCATACTCACTTGCTGCTAATATACACGCAGAGACAGTCGTGCCTCTGCATTTGTCATCCCTGCTTAGCAAATATCAAATCTCCCGAATACGATAAGCTCACCACAACACAGTCCCTAAGCGAAGGAAAAACTTTCACCTTCAGGATACATGAATATGTTAGTTAGGGTAGTGCGGGCGGGGACAAGACGAAAAGTCGACCGCTCTCGATGGCGGTGAGAAGTCTCACGACTCAGCTTTAGAAGAGAAGGGAGACCCGACTAAAGACTTTTTCTCCCATGGTGCCCAGTGCACCATCGATGAGCTGGTGAACACGAGCGCGATCAATGTGGGTGTCACCGGTTGCACAATAACATGGGTGCAGTTGGTGTCTCAGCGTGGGGCTACGCCCTAAGCTAGTTGTTTTTGTCGACACCAAGAATCTGGATTCCGGAATCAATGGTGCAACAGCAAGGATGGTGCAGCTAGCTGCGCTTTCGGTAGTTGCACTATCAAGCATTCAATGCCGATATGGACAAGGCCGATTCAGTGTCAATGAAGGCCTCTGTCAGTTTTGAATCAGTGAAACGATCCATTGCTGGCATGCCGGAGGGTGAGGGGCCTCTCTGTGGGGTCCCCGAGGTGGAGAACAAATGACTGGGCCTTGTTCGAGACTTTGGTCGTATCGGCATATTGGTCATCATATGTAAGTGTTGAGAATCAGATGCATCAGAGCGCTCAGCTCTGAGGCTGATACTGGACGAGTAGCGACTTCAGCGCTTGGCACAGATGCCGGACCGAGATGCTGGTCACGTCCTAATGATGCTCTCGCTCGGGTTGCACGCTGCAGGATGGAGCGACTATGTAGGTGCGGCGCGGTCTACGCCTGTATGTATGTACCTACGCGAGGCACACTGGGAGGGGAGTGCAGCGTGCGTGCATCATGATGACCAGAACGTTAGCCATCAGTAGTGCTATTTGCGGCTCTGGTGATTTGCGAGGCGTTTGTCAATGTCGTCCCGAGTTACTGTGCATCGGGTAACGCTGTTCGCACCGCAAGCATGTGCCGACGGAGCTTGAATCGGCGCCGAAGGGAACGTCAGGCCAGCCTTGTTGTCTCAGGGCGCTAAGGGACCCTTTGCGCACACCCCTGTCTAGACGGTTGGCTAGAGCCCTGTGGAGAAAGGAACGCTTGCCCAAGGACCAAGGACATCTCGCCCCAGCCGACTATACACGCACATGCATGCCGTGCAAAGTCGGGGTAGCCATAGCCGTTGTAGTAGGCCTCTGGATCGCAGTCGCTACCGTTACCACTCTTTAGCGCGCTCACGTGTATCACGCTGTGGGATTGGCATGCGCGCTTCGACATCCAGCCATTGCTCTATGCGCGCCTATACGGCCCAGCGCTCCGCCGCCCAGTGCTCCAAGACATTACCGTTAACTTTTTAGCTTTAGATCTACCCTTGCTCGCCCATGGCCTGTCGGATTCGCCCAAACCTAGACGTGTCCGCGGGACCACGCACGGCAGATACAATAAAAAAGCCCTGGCTTGGTGGCTTGCAGCGCCATCTCCTTCACGTGGGGCAATTATCACGAGGCGTTACAGAGGACTCTTGCTTTTGCGGGACGCCTTGAAGAGCGGGGTGCCACCCGAAACTCAGCTAGCGAGAGCTACCAGTGACACGCATGTGAGAGAGCGGCCAGCCATGTTTGCCTATTCGCTCGTTGTCGCTCCGGGTGGTGGGAGCAAGGTTCTCCAGATGCGCCGCACGGGTGTGGCTAGCAAAGTGAATGGTGACAATAATATTAACGCCACCCGTGTTTGGGATCGCACAATCTGCTGCCTGAACAACGGCTGGGGTCGAGCAACAGGGTAACTTTTCCGTCTCTGTTTGCTAATCTTGATGTTTCCGGGTTTCGGCCCATCAGCAGTCAGATAGGCATGTGCTGCGTATGAGGCACACCACCTTTTCGGGACCGCCATCTCTATTGGCGACCTCTGGCCCGCCCTTACTCCACCTCTCGTGACGAGCCAATCCCTTTTTGCAGGCATATATGCTGCGAGATATGCTTGACCCACCCAGAGGTATGGCTTTCAAGGCGGGACACGCCTTCCACCCCCGACTCCATGCCATCGCGATGCACAACGGCTAGCTGCAATAAACACTAATGACATTAAAGTTGGCCCAGCATGATACCCCGGATTGTCGTCGGTTTGACAAAGAGTAACTGCATGATCAAGCGCCGGCGCCCAGTGGCGTTTGTGTACCAGCAGATACTGGCCATCAACAAGACAGAGCTAAATTGGTATTCACGGTCAGGTGTTGCTGGTGTTGTCAATGGGCAGTCAGCGTGATGCATCGAAAACCAGAGTCGCCTACAAACCCCAGGCGCAACAAGACGTCTTGGCTGGGGAGGCGTCGGCTAGCGGCTGTGCATGTAGATGTTGTATTTCACTCATTCGCCGGAAGCACCCAAGCCTCGGGCTTCTGCAAGGATTTCTGGGAAAAAGTCTGTAGGTCTCGCCCACTAGTAAAGCCCCCAGGTTTTGATGCTCCCTAAGGCGCTTCGTGTCCCGGACCAACTGTTGTATCGCCTAATCAAGGCACGTATGCGCCCATCTGCAACAGATGGGTGGTACCGACAGCAATAGCTTACAGACTTTGGACCTGTAGAAGGCTACCCAAGCAAGACCGGCTGAGCTGACAGGCCAGATCAGCCGTGTGCCAGCCGTATGTGTATGTAGGTGCGGACATGGTCATCAGTATGTAGGGAGGAATTTCGCCAATGGCCTATAGAGAAATAGCAGCAATCCTTCCAGAATTGTAAGATGCGGAGCTGTAGCCCGGGCAGGCCTAGCGTGTTAATGTGCAATGTTACGGTAGAAAAGCCACACGGGCACCGTGCTGCAGTATCACGGCTACTTGACGTGCCATATTAAAAGCTTGGGAATCCCACCGCTGATCGCGTTTCACAGACGTCCCCAGCATCTCCTGTTTTCAGCGCTGTGCGGGACTCTTCTTTTTGTGCGAAGAGTCTTATCAACTGCCTTCCGCCTGCTTCAATTTCTCCAAGCACAACAATAATCACAATCATGCCTGGAGGTGGAATCGTCCCCGTCACCGGCACGGCTGATGTTAGCCGTGTCGAGGCTCCCGTCACTGTTCGCGCCTACCTGATTGTTGCTTTTGCAGCTTTCGGTGGTATCTTCTTTGGATATGACACTGGTTGGATGGGAGGTGTCCTGAACATGGACTACTTCATCAAGCAATACACTGGGGCAGAGTACCCCGATGTTGCCTTCCCCGGCCTCGATCCTTTGGACCCAAAGATTACAGACTACCGCAAATCTACATTTGTTATCGCTCCATGGCAACAGTCTCTCGTCACTTCTATCCTCTCCGCTGGGTATGTGTCAACCCAATCACTGCTGTATGATCAATTGAAATACTAACTGAACTATAGTACTTTCTTCGGTGCCATCGCAGCTGGTGACATTGCCGACTTTATCGGACGTCGTGTTACTATCATTCTTGGATGTGCTATCTTCATGGTTGGTGGTATTCTCGAGACGGCTTCCACTGGTCTTGGTGTCATGACTGCTGGTCGTCTCATCGCTGGTTTTGGTGTCGGTTTCATCTCCTCCATTGTCATTCTGTACATGTCCGAAATTGCCCCCAAGAAGGTCCGTGGTGCCATTGTCGCTGGTAAGTAAAAAGCCTGAAAGCTGCCCGCGGGCCGTGTAATTGTTAACTTTTAATAGGTTACCAATTCTGCATTACCATTGGTATCCTGCTCGCCAACTGCGTCGTCTACGCGACCCAGGAACGCCGCGATACCGGTTCTTACCGTATCCCGATTGCCATCCAGTTCCTGTGGGCTATCATCCTCGCTGTCGGTCTTGCTCTTCTGCCCGAGTCTCCTCGATTCTGGGTCAAGAAGGGAAAGCTTGATAAGGCTGCCAATGCGCTTGGCCGTGTCCGTGGCCAGCCCACCGACTCTGAGTACATTCAGGATGAACTCGCTGAAATCATTGCCAACCACGAGTACGAGATGTCTGTTGTTCCCCAGACCAGCTACCTTGGCTCCTGGATGGCCTGCTTCGAGGGCAAGATCGCCAAGCCTTCGTCCAACGCCCGTCGTACTACTCTCGGTATTTTCATGCAAGCCATGCAACAGTTGACCGGTATCAACTTCATCTTCTACTTTGGACCAGTTTTCTTCCAGCAGCTTGGTTCCATTGACAACCCCTTCTTGATCTCTCTCGTCACCACGCTTGTGAACGTGCTCTCCACCCCCGCCTCGTTCGTCATGGTCGAGAAGATTGGACGTCGCCCTCTTCTCATCTTCGGTGCCGGAGGCATGGTTGTCATGCAGTTCATTGTCGGTGCTGTTGGTGCCACTGCCGGAAAAAACACTGCCGATCACCCTGCCAACCCCGACGCTACTCGCGCCATGATTGCCTTCATCTGCTTGAACATCGCCGTCTTCGCCACCACATGGGGTCCCTGTGCCTGGATCGTCATTGGTGAAATCTTCCCTCTCACCATCCGATCTCGCGGTGTTGGTCTCTCCACTGCTAGCAACTGGTTCTGGAACTGCATCATTGGTATCATTACTCCTTACCTTGTTGCCGACCGTGAGGACTCTGCTCGTCTTGGATCTAACGTCTTCTTCCTATGGGGCTCTCTCTGCTGCATTTCCTGTAAGTTTTTTTTCCCGACTGCTGATACCTTTCAACGAAACGTCTGCTAATATGTAACCTAGTCCTCTTTGCCTACTTCTTCGTTCCCGAGACCAAGGGCCTTACTCTCGAGCAGGTCGACAAGATGTTAGAGGAGAGCACTCCTCGCACCTCTCGCAAGTGGAAGCCACACAGCACCTTCGCTGCTGAGATGAACCTCGCCGAGAAGCACATTGAGATCCCTGTCGAGAACATTACCACTAAGCAGGAGACCTCTGCTTAAGTGCGTGACTCTTCTATACTCTGGTGGAGGAAAAGGAGTACATGGTATATGAAAATACATAGGTTCATATGTGGAATGACGATGTTGGCGGATGATCAGTAATGTTTGGGAAGCTATGATGACATTTGTCTATTGCATTGACTGCAGCGATGATGGACTCTTGTAGCTTCAATAATGGAATTCATATACCCAGAGTCTCAGTTATTACTGGTCTCTATTGCGATTCTTGTTTCCCCATGCCTACACGACTGTGCCAGTTCATCCCGTTGATTGACTTATTACGCACACCCTTTCTTCTCATATCGCCCCTCTGCATGAAACAAGGAAAAGAAACCTCGCCCTCTCGCCTCTCATCCTCGCATTTCCTACAAACCAGGTCCATCCCTCCCTCCCGATCCCAGCCACCTGGACCCCCCTCCCCCCCCTATGACCCTCGCATGCACAACACACACACACCCGCACACCGCGCCCGCCCAGCCTTGGATCCCCCTCATCACGCGCACACCCGACTCTCAGCCCCCAGATTCCCCCCCTTAGCAACCCCGCATTTTCCCCCATACAAACGCTCCTACTCCTACTAGTATAGTAAACTTTACTTAGTTCGGCATCCAAGGAAACGTCTAGACTGTTATAGTCTAAGTGTTTTCGCACAAGTCTACATGTAATCATATGTTGGTGTACCATACTTTTCCCTGGCTTCTAGCACCGCGCGGCTAGTTGCGGTAGGGTCTGCGAGGTCGGGGCGTCTAGGCCCATGTGCTAAGCTGGGATCACGGATTTGTTTCCTTTTTTGCTTTTTGGTACCGTACCATGTGGTTTTTTGGAGGCTCTGGTGCGGTGCGGCTGGATGTGGGGTTTGGGTGTTTGAGGGTGCGATTGGTGGGTTGGGTAGATGAATGATGATGTTTGGATTACGGTTGTTTGGGTTGGGGAGTGGGGTGGTGCTGTGGAGGGAGGTAGGTGAGCTGAACTTGAAGGTTATGCAGGGTTTGGGCAGGAGTTCGAGATTGAGTCGAGATCGAGTCTGGAACGAGGGAAAGAGATCGAGATGTGAAGGTTTTGGTGTCGTTTTTCAGCGGGAAATACTAGTGATTCGTTGCTTAGTGTTTTGTACTATTGGTTTTTCAAAGGTGAGGCCAGAGGTGCATTTGGTACGTGAGAGGTCAAGTTCGGACGTGCTTCAGTCTCCCTTTTTTGTATTTCTTTTTGGGAGTTCTCTCACGAGTAGAATGATGATGGACATTTGGGCAGAACTGCTACATAGTTTGGGCAAGATTAGGAACTCGGGTATTTACTCTGTTGCTAGCTAGATTACTGTTATGTTTGCAACTGCTTGTTTCATATCACTTTTGCTCAAGAATAGATAAGCATTGTTTTTTCGGGGTGTTTGTTCTCCAGTTTCATCTTCTAGACGAAGACTGTCATATTGCTTTTCGTTTACTCTGTCTCAAGATGAACAATATACTACATAGTATTTATAGCAAGAAACAAGAAGTGATCCGAAACGCAAAAACCTTTTCTTTGAGAGGAGTATCGAAATTAAAAGGACGTATACCACATAGTCAAATAATCTTACAATCTCATCAATCTCCTTCTGAATGTCAAGTTTATTAGGCCCACCAATCCGAAACTAATAGTACACAGACAGATTCAAGACTCCCGTTTCTCTAGTCGTGAGGATATTCATCACGCACGTTACTTACAAAGCAGTGGTTTACGTCATCCCAGCGCTTGAAGTGTCTTCCGGCGAGTTTCAGCAATGCTTCTGAAGGATATGTATCATCGCTGACGGGTTGAATGTTCTCAGCGGCAACGTAGCGAACTGACTTGTCGCAGACACTACATCTTGATCAGCAGAGTTTCTAGAAACGAAAAGAAGCCGAGCAAGTCTTACAGGACATGATAGAAAGCCTGATTCCTGCCATTTGGTAGGGCATCGACGCGCGTGTTCTGAATCCAGTCTTCGTTTGCATCACACACCACATCCCATCCCGTAATGACGCCCTCGTAACCATACCGCTTGTGTTGAAACAGCTGACCGACTTTGAAGGAAACGTTCCGTGTACGTTCCGAACGGGTGATTCTAGGCTTACGGATGGCATCCACTTGATGCATGTTCTGCACAAAAGACAACAATCGGTGCCCTTCGGGTTGGTTGCAGAACATGGGGATGACGTAGCGCGATAGCAGGTTGACATCCCATGGGTAATGCATCTGGAAGTGCTCGAGCAGATAAGGCAGGTACTGGCGGCGCCTGATGGTGGTGTGTCCTATATTGGTGGTGTCATCATTTGGTCCGAGGAGCAACATAGCCCATATGGTTGCGTAAAAGGCATTGTCCATGTCGGGATTGGCATTTATCCATGATGCTTGAACACTATGCATTCCGGCTTCGGTTTCGCGAATCATTTGCACAGAGTTCATGATGTTGCGTGCCGTACGCAGAACCATTTCTCTTGTGTTAGTATCGCTCAGGAAACTTTGATGTTCGCTACTTGGGACACCCATGTTCCGTAGTGTGCGCTGCAAGTCGCCCTGTCGGACTTCTGACGTGGAACGGAAAGGATCCAGGTACATGTATTCGCGTTCACTGGAGCTGGTAGGCTTGTACTTTCCATTAAGATCATAGTTCTTGGGTGCGTACACAAGAGTGTAGACATGAAAGAGGAAGCCACAGGGTCGCGCATCGAGGCCAACGCGTCGAGCTATCGCACAGTATATTGCTACGGAGATCAGAGGAAGTGACTCGTGAGCAGCCGAGCGCAATACCAGTCCGATGAACGAGTTCCGCAGCGCACGGTATGAAGCATCGGGAACACCATTGAAGCCGCGATCCCGAAGGAATGAGGCTAGCGTATAAGCCTTGTCTCGTGGACTCCAGTCACGGAAGTTGGGGTATTCTTGTAGCAGCCCGTCAGCCAGTTCGCTGATGTCGTTTGCGACGACATCAACATCAACCTCTTCACCAACTCTAGCAAACACATCGTATGCGCCTAGAGCTCTCTCGATAGGTACATCATTTCCATCATGCAGATTAGTCCATACCTTGATGGCGACTTCACGATGTATGCGCTCTAGGACGGCATTCGCATAGTATCTTCTTGCCAGCACATCTTCGGCATCGTCTGGACAGGCGCATTCTCTAAGTAGCGTCTCTTTGGCGTCGTATCCATAGTCTGCAATGTCGTTGATGCAGTGTATGCGCCCGTGCTGAGTGGCGATGATGTGATTGAGCAGCTCTCTCGTACGGCGGTTAATTGTGTGTTTAGTCATGTACAAGGCGCGCCAATCTACGTCGGACAAGGGCGCGGCAAACTTTGCGGCGATGTTGTGGCGAGAATCCCATGTTTTGAATTGCGTCTTGCAAAGGTGGCGCCAGATGATGGGCGCATCGGTTGTGAGCCGCTTGATGTGCTTGTTCGTCTGCGATACAGCGACGAGAGAGTGAGGATCCAGATTCAGGAATATGGCCTCGAGAATCTCCGTCGGCAGATTAGTGAAGCAGGGACGCGCCATGATGAGCCGCGGGGTAAATCAAGCCAGCGCAGACGGGCAGGCAGAGGACTATGAGGGCGTGAGAGATGGAGATCTGGTAGCCATGCGATATTAGTGACGGGTTTGAGGTGACGGCGGCAAGTCGTGATCAAGTCTTCGCGCCGGATTGCGTCAATGTTGAGACATGGCTGGAGCGGCGACGATGATCGCATCGCATAGTTCGCTTATCAACCAGCCTCGGCAGCTATGTTGGCGATACTGCACCTCAGCATTCTGCATTCCATTCCACGGTACAGAATGGATTTGAGTAGTATCAACCTAGTAGTATGCAAGTAAGTATATGTGCTTGGGCTAAGACAAATGTTTCGTTCGGAGACGGAGGCGGAGACGGAAATAGCGTCATACTTACATCCGCACCCTGTCTGACATCTGAGCCTTGACAGCCGCAGACTAACTCGTTCGGCTTGATGAACAATCAAAAATCCTGATGATGGTTGCTGACAGGCAAATAATCAGTGGTCAGAACCAGTTGGGCCTGGCTGGTTCCGTACCCAAAGCGAAGCCCCACGCCTGCAAGACAACTTTGCGAACAATGCTGCTGACGCACGACCCAGACACAGCTGTCATACTCCAAGCACAAGCACAAGCACAACGGCTCGGGGTATTAGTAGTAGAAATGGCACAAAGTCGTCCACGTTTAGTCCGGCACGGCCGCACGATGGGTTCTGATTCCTGCGTTCCGAGAGCCCGACCGGTGCACTATGTACCGTAGCCACAGTTGATGTCACTGCTTTTGACGCACCGCCGCACTGCATTAAACAACATGACGCCCTAGAAGCGCGCATCTTATCCTACTGCTCCCCTCTTTCCCCTCCCGGCTCCCTTGTATTCCTTTAATTCCACCCTGCTTTTTCACCCTTCACCATGGCCGAGCTAAGCAGAGTCGAGTCGATGCAATACCCTGCCGGCCATTTATCCCATCTTTCAGAGAATCAACAGGCCCAGCTTGTCGAGTTCAAGGCCATCTGCGAGAAGGCCGGCTACTACACGCCTGCAGTTAGGCAGAAACAAGCAAGCCATGACGACGAGACCTTACTGTGCGTGCAAAACTCAAGTACATCGCCGACAAGATTAGTGGGGCGCTGACTAGGAACAGGCGCTACTTGCGCGCACGTCGTTTTGTTTCCCAAGAAGCCTTCAAGCAGTTCAAGGACACTGAAGATTGGCGCAAGGAGAACAAGCTGAGCGAAATCTTCAACACCATTGACATCGAGGAGTACGAGCAGACACGTCGTCTGGTACCGATCCCCAGACCCACCACATGCTCATTCTCTCTAACAATCTCACCCAGTATCCGCAATGGCTTGGCCGACGTGATAAGCGCGGCATTCCCCTCTTCCTCTTCGAGGTCGCTCCGCTCAACTCCAAGAATATCTCTACATACGAAAAGCAACTCGCAAAGTCAAAGACCACCCTTCCCAACGTCCCAACCAAGAATCTCCGCCTCTTCGCCCTCTATGAATCTCTCACAAGGTTCTACTCGCCATTATGCTCCATGGTGCCTCGTGCCTACCCAGAAACTCCCATTTCACAGAGTAACAACATTGTGGATATCAGTAATGTTGGTCTGAAGCAATTTTGGAATCTCAAGGGACACATGCAGGACGCTTCCGTCCTGGCCACAGCACATTACCCAGAGACACTCGACAGAATATTTGTATGTTTACACCAATTTATACCAGGTCATTCCAGCAAGACTGACAGATGCTTAGATTGTTGGCGCGCCTAGCTTCTTCCCCACCGTCTGGGGCTGGGTCAAGCGATGGTTTGATCCCATTACGGTATCCAAAATCTTCATCCTCTCCCCGTCGAATGTATACTCCACATTATCCCAATATATCGACCACGAAAATATCCCCAAGAAATACGGCGGCGGTCTTGACTTTGAGTGGGGCCAATTGCCCAACCTGGAACCGGCCATTGAGGCGCAGATGAAGTGGGAGAAGCCAAACATACAAAATGGACGTAAGACATTCCCGATTGGGCCACTAAAGTGGGAAGATGGAAAAGAAGGAGCAATGGAGGCTTGGGGCATTGGCAGCCAGGGCGGCGCACAGAGACACGAGCTCATCTTCACCATCCCTAAGCCCGTGGGCTACAGACAAGGCGACGTCATTCCACCTACACCTGTAGCTGAGATCGGAAATCCCCTCACAACAACGGGAACAGCCACGCACCCCCCAGATAGCGATGTGCCAGAGGTAGACACCCCACCTTCAGACCCCGACAGCCCAACCACGGCCACTACACCCACCACAACAACCCTGCCCATCCGCTCCGGCACCTCAGAACCTCGCTTCGAGCAACAAAGCCACACGCACGCCTCGGAGCAACTGGAGGAGGGCACTCCTGACGCTGCAACCATCGACCATGGTCACGGTGACAAGAGCGTCAGTGTCGAAACCTGCACCATTGGCCAGGCCCCCAAAGAGGTACCCCTCCCCGATCCACAGCAACCCGCGGCTCCCAGCTACCTAGACCAAGCTAAATCCGCCGCCGCATCAGCCTCCGCCGTAGTCACTTCCACCGCCACTTCGGCTGCCGAAGCCGTAGCCAGCGTTGTTAACGGCAAGGAGCACGATAAGCCTGCGGAGCCGGCCCGGGAAAAGAGCCCCGAGGAAAAAGAAACCGATCGCCAGATTGATACCACTAGTAACAAGGATGTCGAGGCATTCTTGAGGGATCAGACCGCGAGTCGGAGTCAGGTTGTTAGTTCGTAGTACAGCTACTACTGAAACGAGATTTTGTAGAGGGTTTTTTTTTGCAATACAAGGGGAATTGGAAATGAATGGAGGAAATTGTAGTGATACCATCGACTTTACGCTCTAGGAATTCTCAATTCACATGTACACACAAACACGTTCGTATCTTCTGTGCATTGATTTGATTTTGTTGCAAAACTGATCTTGGTATTACGAGCTGCCCCTTTAATTTGCCTAGGCCAAACATAGTCTCTACCTCAGCAATATGTCTCTCACGCACAAGTAATCAATCAGACAAAATGAAAAAAAGACGCTTCCACACGAAAAGAGCTAAACTTTCCAACGCCCGTAAATGCAAATATTCATTCCCATCTCCCCAACCTGTTCATGCCTTCACCCTCAATACGTCAACATCTTCTGCCCCCCACTCTTCCCATCCACGCCCTCCCCTGGCCTCGCAAAACTACACCACCGATCCTTAATCGAAACAACCTCATATGTACCCTCTTCCTGAACAGGAATACTCATCGTCATTTCGTGGCTAACCTCGGTGCGAATCTCCAGCACCTTGCTCTTTCTCCCCTTATTCGCATTCGTGCTGCGGGTATAAGTGAATTCAAAGGGCGGAGTGCCCCAGAACTGGAATTCGAGATCGGTGCCGCCGCCCTCGTGGATGTCGACTTCAGTGACTTGACCGCCCGAGAGGCGCACAGAGGGGATGGGATGGATGGTTTTGGTGAGGTCGAGACTGGCGAGGCATTCCGAGGCGGAGTCGCGGAGGCCTGTGATGGTGAAGGTTCCGGGGAGCTCGGCCAGACGGCGGAAAGTAGTGCCTGGGTTGGATGCCTTGCGCTCTTGCTTCTCGAATGTGTAGAAGACTGTAAAGGGGGATTGTCCGCCAAGGGCGAACGAGAGGCGCTCGCCAACGCAGAAGTCCTGGCGGTCTTCCAGAGGTGTGGCGGTTGGAGCATCATGCACGCTGATCTGGACACGGGGACCGCCTGGTGGGGGCTTGAGGGTACATCCGCGCGAGTCGCGAACCTTGCGGATGGAGATGGATGAGTGACCTAGATGCATCTTGCGGTGCTCAATCTTGAGATCGTACTTGTTCGTAGGAATGTTCTTGTGAATGCTGACCTCCGGTTTGGGTGTACCCTGGTGCTTGACCTCGACCTCAAGGTAGAAGGGTGCGACGCCCTCCAAAGTGATGGGAATGACCTCTTCTCCCTCCGATTCCCGGGAGCAGTAACTGTACGTCTTCCCGGGCTTATCGAAACGAGCACTCGGCCGTGAGTGGACAGTTTGCTGGATAGTGATGGGCGAGAAATGCTTCTTCGAGTGGTCATAACGGGAGTCGGCAAGTTTCAAGAAAGTGTACTCGTAGGTACCAGCCTTGGAGGTTTCCGATCGTATAGAAGCGAAGCCGCCTGCGGTGTGAAGATCTTTTTCACTAACGGAAGCTGTTTTGCCCTTCTTGTCCTTGTATTCCTGTCGATAAGAGATGTCAAAAGGAGGGTTACCTGTAATATAATCAGTATTGTTAAGTCAACAGTACGAGAGAGTACTCACCAGTCAGAGAGACATCAAATGCATCCTCGTCACCTTCACAAACAGGCTCTTTAATGTACTTGCTTCCATCAAGAACGGCGCTCTTTTCGGGGACGCTGAGCGAGGGTCGAGCCACCCAAGAGACATGAAATTGATCCGCCGTCTCATCAATCAGACCTGGACAGATAGAGTCCCTGACTGAAATAAGTTGATATGTGCCGTCGGTCTTGACATCAAGCCACGAGTTGGGGTTCTGGAAAGACTCTCGTTTGACTTCTTTGGTCTTCAGGTTCTCGTACTTGAGCGACCAAGGACCGTTTCCAGTAAAGCGAAGCGGTAACCCAACCTGTCGGCTTTCCAGTGCCAGTACCGACTGCTTGCCTTCAATGTGGCCGAAGTAAGCCTTGGGCCGTTCATGTCGTACATTGACCCTGGCTTCTTCTTTGAGAACTTCTTTGCATTTGGCCTTGTCAGTAACACTGGTCAATGCCACAACATACTCTCCACCACTGCTAAGCTTGTCGGTTCGAATAGTGTAGTGTGCGTTTTCGGTTTCGATAGAGCGCCTTGTACGTTTGCCGTTGTGAACAATCTCGTATTCGAGTTTCCAGGGTGCCTCTCCGACGAAGCCGACGTCGAACTCGGCGATATCGTCGATACAAGCCTGCTTGGGCCTTCTACTCTCAATGAAGTGTGCTTGTGCAGATGGCTTCACATCTTGCTGAAGTCTAATATTGTTGAGGGGCCTCTCCGGGTAGACAGAGTCGCTAATAGTCTTGAAAATATACTCGTAGTGACCGGCATCTTGTGGAGTGAGATCGATTGTGCTGCGAAGACTGGCAATCTGCAATGGTGTCTTTCTGACCTCTCTTCCGTTGTCCTTCTTTTCGTAGTAGGTGAGTGTGAAAGGCGGACTTCCCACGAAATCGAGACCAACACGAAGACCGATTGGGTTACCAGCGCACTTGTCGATAATGTCTTCGCTGTCCAATGTCATATCCGGCTCGGGTGGGTTTTGGAGAAGACATGAGGTAGGCTCAAAGACTTCGCCGTCACAGAACTCGGATGATACAGACTTAATCGTGTAGAGACCCGCTGCTGAAATAGTTGGTTGCTCTCCCTTTCGCATAACCTGCTTTTGTAGGATAGCATCCGGGCTATGATAACCATCGGCAATGATGTTCTCCTGAGGCGTGAAAAGGTACTCGACCGTGTGCGCAGTATCAATGGGGTTCTTGCCAGTTGAAGCGTAATGCACCGGTAGGCGGGCGGCGTTACCCTTGGGCACGCGTAGAGGATTCTGCGGGCTACATCCCTTGAGAAAAGCCGTAGGTCGCTCGTGAACCTCGAACATTTGACGAATGCCTGCAACCTTGGGTTTCGGTCGATCCTCATCGTCGACATTCACATAGCTAACAAAGTTGCCCAACCCATCCTGTACCTCTTCAATCTCGTACTCCCACGAACCGCTGTTCGTAAGGGTTTCGTTCAAGGGTACCAGAACCTTCTGCGATCGAGCCCAGGAAATGTCTTCGCGTCCATTCTTTACCAATGCTTGTGATGTGTGCCTGGACAGAGGCGAGATGACGTCCTCTGGCTGCAAATTCTGAAACTGGGATCCACCTCGAGGCTTTCCGTTTACTGTCAGGCGGTACTTGACGCTAAGCGGCGGAGTGCCCTCAACTTCCAGCGAAACATTGGATAGATCGCTTCGACATCTGTTGTTACCAGTGGGTTTGACTCGAGCTTGCGGGCAGGTAGTTACCACAGCATTGGTTGAGCGCGGTCGCACCTGGAGCTTCGACTGATCCATAACCTTCTTCAAAAGATATACGCCTGGCTTCTTGATGGTGTAGGTCAATGTGAGCGGGTCATCGGGGTTGGCGTTCTTGACCGCCTTTCTTGCTTTCTTTAGCATTCCCTTTAGCTCACTCTTCTTGACTGTGATAGTCTCATTCATGTTGGTGTCGATGTCGATACGCAAGAGTTCCATCTCATGAGGCTCGGTCTGGTTGATCCTGATGGGAATGTCGAGTTGAGAGATGGTTGAGCTGAGACAGAAAGACTGTCTTTCCGGGTTCAGGATGGCAGATCCCTCGGGTAAGATGTTGACAATCTGCTTTCCGAGAATTAGGGATGCATTGTGTATAATTGCGCCAGGCTTGACGCTCCGTTCGCTGATGGCCAGTTCGCTATCCCACAGGAAACCAATCAATCCCATGAACCAAGCTTGTACGGGTATGCCAATTCTGAACATGAGCATGACGTCGATTCCGGCATGCATTACGAATAGGAGAAAAGCAGCGCCATTGCCCCATTCCAGCCAGGGAATCTCGAGCAGCGGCACGCCGAACATGAACAACACGTCAAAGAAACACCATTTCAGACACAGCCACAGCGACTCGTCGTCCTCGAGCGCTAGCGTATAGAAGTCATATGTCCGGTATGCCCATAGGGCAATATAGACAGCGAAGACATAGAAGCGCTGCTGGGCGGGATCGAGAATGTCCGAGGGTATGAGGGGCCCTGAGGTCGGCTGCGGAGGGGCTTTTGGAAGATCGGGAAGTGGCGATCGAATGTTTGGCCGCGGGGAGGATGTTTCTGGGCTTTGCAGGCCGGGAGACCTGTTGGCATTGTTGTGTGGTGTCTGTGGGAAGCCGCCCACGCCTCGCCGGGCTGGTGTGCTGTTCATCGCACCAGGAGTAGAGTCTTGACCAATGTCGTGTTCATGGGCCGGGAAATGCGACGGCGGAGATGGAATCAGCCGGTATTCTTTGCGGAGTTGGGGTGCTTGTCGACGGTTCCTCTCCTTGGGCGACGTGAGACTGGCAAACAAAACATTTACTGACATCTACGCGACAGGCGCGACAAGGATGATACGAACTGCGTTGTCCTGGCCAGCCAATCAGAGCTGCGTAACCCCGAGCTATTGGTCACGTGTCGTCTGCCTAGCATCACCATTGCCTACCTGCTCTTGCTGCGCTACTCCACATTCACTATCTAGCGGCACATTGATCGCTTCTTATTGTCGTAACACGCCACAAGCTGTCGAGTAGGATTTTGTGTAAGCCGCAGATCCCGTCGCCATGCTCGTCTACTTTCCTTCTCTTCACCCTCCAAATGTTCACGCGTACACGTGAGCCTCTTCTACTTTGACTCAAGATACGACACATTTTCCTCTCACTCACGAGCTTTTTCACCTGAATCACTCGCCATGGCGCAGTTGTATTGCCATCAGCCGACCACTGGCTACGATGTCTTGGCAACAACCCGAGACCATGCTCAGGAGCAGGCGATGCCCGACAAAGATTCAGCAAACACAGTGGACGTTACTGATTCTAAAATTATGCGAGAGGAGAGCGGCGCGTCGACGCCCCAGATTTCCGCAGACTTTGGAATCTTGGTGAAGTCTTCCAAAGCAGCTTCACCCAATACCAGGAAGCGAAGTCCGCCTGAGCCGTCAAATTCCAACCCTGATAGCAAGAGATCCAAAGCCTCGCCATCACCCTCAGCACCTAAGGATGGTCTCGCAATTAAGCCGGCCTTTCCAAGCCCTCCAGACATGCCCGCGACTACCTTTGACAAAGAGACCTGGCAAGGCTTCTGTGAAATCGAAAGCGAACCCGCATGTTTCTCCGTCATCCTCCGCGAAATGGGCGTCGAAGGCATGACTGTTCGCGAAGTTTTCAGCATGGACCAGCAATTCATCCGTGAAAATGTTCCCCAACCAATTTATGGTTTCATTTTGCTATTTCACTACCGCCAGTTTGGTAACGAGGATCAACAAAACGAGTGCTCCGATAGGGTGTGGTTTGCTAACCAATTACCGGCCCAGAACAGCTGTGCAACGCTGGCCATGATAAATATTCTCATGAACCAGACCACAGAGGTTTCTATTGGGGAGCATCTAAAGCAATTCAAGGACTTCACCAAAGATTTTACGCCTTATCAGCGCGGCGAAGCATTTGCAAGTTTCGATTTCGTCAAGAGAATTCACAATTCTTTTGCCAAGAAGATGGATATCTTAGAAGGCGACAAGAATCTCAGCCACAAAGTCAAGCGTGCCAGGGGTCTCAAAACACAACTGGCTGAAAAGAGCAGGCCAAGAAAGAGAGGGACAAAGTCACGGCGAGCTTCTGTCGACTCGGTAGCTACAGACCATAGTGAGGAGAGGGTCGAGGATAGTGCACACCACTACATTGCTTTCGTTCCTGTTGGTAATGAAGTCTGGAAGCTAGATGGCTTCGACAAGTACCCGACGTGTGTGGGTTCCTTCAAGCCAGAACAAGGGGAGACGTGGTTAGAATCACTTTCTGAGACAATTGCCACCCTCATGGCAGCAGGTGACGACGACTACGGTGTTATAGCACTGACGCAGTCCCCTCTAATTCCCTTACGCAAGCGTGCCAGTCTTACGATCAACACTCTAGCACATGTCAAAGCACGCCTCGACCACCTCTCCCAATCTCAATCTCAATACTGGAGACCCCTCGTCAGTGAAGACGAGCAACCACCCAACCCTTACATGCTTGGTTTTGAGCCGTATCTCGCTGCCAATCCTGTGCCTGAGGTGCTCAAGGAAGCCATTGACAATGAAGATATGCGGCAAGTTCTTGCGCGACGTCAGCAGCTGGTTATCCAAACCAACGATGACAGTACACAAATCATGATGGAGATGCAGAATGAGGCAGAAGAAGACAAAAAGGCTACACAACGGCGCTATGACTCTGGTCCAGTCATCAAGAAATGGCTGGAGATGCTAGCCGAAAACGGCTATCTGGAAGAGAATCTTGAGCGCTTTATGCCTTGCAAAGGGAAGAAGAAGTAATGTATCAAATATAGGCATATAGAGCTGTGGGGTGGTGGTTATCTCAAGGACAGTTTAGTCTAACTAGATACCCAGAGTAAGGTGTACTCGTGGGTTATTTAGGTTGCTTACATATGGCTATATTCTATCACTAGGTAACTACACATATATAATCAGTAATTCTAGCTCCATAGAACAAATATCACAAAGGCCATGATAACCTTGCCGGTTCCATAAATTATCACATTCTCAGAGGTTTTGCTGCTCTGATTTCCTGTAAGAAATCAATCAATAGAGGGCGAGAGAAAGGGCAATGCGACAAGAGGCTCATAGCTGTGCGTCGCTAGCGCGTCAGACTAGTCCGCATTTTATCATGACCATAGTCTCAATCATACGTTCTTCCTTCTAGTCTATTGAAATGGTGCACAGGGAAAGTCATCTGACATGTATTGAGCGACAAGTAGACTGAGTAGGTAAGTTGCGGTTTTGAGATGTAGACAAGTGTGGTACGGACATGCATGAGCGACAACACGTACCCGCATGGGTAGCAGAAAGCGCGTTGCATATCTATGGTCTATACTGGTAATTTTCCAATTTCGAGGTCAAGGATCATGACGCACTTTCAACGTAAGCTCACTTTGTATTTACAAAAGTCGCTGTAAAATGCACGTGACGTCATGGACCTGCCCGCAGTAGTACATGGGCTTACTGATCTAATCTATTGCACTCATCTTATCAAAGATTAAAACCACACCACATGTCAAACATCAACTTCCAGACTCTTCAAACCTCCCAACTACCACAATGACAGAGACATCCTCGGAAATCACATGGCATTCCATACCCCACTCGGACGCAACATGCAAAGTCCACCTCATCCAAGCCGGCGGCCTCTACATCCCCTACGACCTAGTCCTGCTTCCGGACTCGGACAAGCCCAATGACCCCTCAGGATTTAAAGCACCAAAGGAGGAGCGAAAAACATATTACGCTCCGGACTATGTCTTCCTGATTGAGCACACAGCATCAGGAACAAAGTACATGTTCGACCTCGGCATACGGCCAGACCTCGAGAATCTACCCCCACTCATCCAGGAAACCGTACTTCCCGTCTTCAAGTGCGAGCCCAAGTCTCCTGAGCATATACTTAGAGAACACGGCTCACCTGAGCAGCAACCAGAGAAGGTCAAGGCTGTTATATTCTCGCATATGCATTTCGATCACATGGGTGATGGGGCAAAAGGCGGGTTCGAAGGTGCAGAGTTGTGGGTTGGACCTACGTGTTGTACGTATGCACGTCCGGGTTACCCGGTCGAGGAGAGGGCACCAACGCTAAGTGATACGCTGCCTATGGATGGGAATAGAAAGGTTGTAGAGTGCTATATACCTGATGGCCTACTCCGAGATACTGGAGACAAGAGAGCAGGCCAGGTTGTGCAAGGGATGAAAGAAGGAAAGTATGCTGCTGTTGATTTGAAAAAACCAGAGTGGATACGCCTGGGTGCTTTTGAGCGGGCATATGACGTTTTTGGCGATGGAGCAGCGTACATTATCGATGCACCGGGGCATTCGCCAGGGCATCAGATGATGCTAGTGAGAACAACTTCTGGCTCTGGTGACGAGGAAAGCTCGTTTGTACTCTTGGGTGGCGACTGCTTCCACCACATCAGCATCCTTAAGGACCCAAGCCGCACTGCTCGTCCGCCCTATGTAAAAGGTTGCATGCATGTAGACCCCGAGCAGGCGATCAACACCATGTTACGCACAAGGGAATTCGCACGAAAAGACTACATCTGGGTAATAGGAGCCCATGACATAACCATCGGCGAAGGAATTCAACCCGGAGTCAAAGAACTCAAAGGCCTCATAGACATCACCAGCTGGCGAGCCTTAGGCTGGAAAACCCCACTCTAGTCCTTCCAGTTCCAGGCACTCAAAATGCAGTAATCGTCGCGAAGCCCCTACCCCCCTTCTTCTAGTACACGAGTAATACTCACAACAAGCCCGGGTCCCACCCCCCCTCCCCCCCTCCATTCTTTGTCAAAAGCATCGATATGACATCGAAAATTCCCTTCTTCCTCTAAAACAGTTCAATGCACAATCCCATGAACTTCTCCCAAGCTTCTTGGCTCCCGAAACACAAAAAGCTTGACCATCGTTCCTTTGCGTCACACCGTCCGCGTTTAACCCCACTTGCCCCCCTTATCCTCCCGTAACAAGAAGGGCCCAGTCTCGTACTCGGAAACGCTAGTTTGAAGGACATCAGGAGGGATCGGGGGGTTGGTAGGGGAAGGGGGGTTAAGGGAGTAGATAGGGAGAGAGACAGGGAGACAGGGAGGTGTATGTAAGGTACCATAGTTTTCCCGGGAACACCCGCATCTTGGCGCGCTCGAGAGCTCTCGAGTGCTTCGATAGGAAAAAAAGTTGCGGCGTACGCTGTTTCGAGGGGTTTCTTGGCACGATGGGCCCCGCATGAAGGTGTCTTGTGGTGTGATTTTGCCCCAGGCGCCGATATAAGGGACGTGATGCCTAGAGACTTTTTGTTGCAGTGGTGACGAGGGGGACTCGGGGCTCGGGGCTCGGAGGCTGGGCTGGATTGGCGTGTATAATGAAAGGGCGGTTTTGATATATATCTAGTAGGTATGATACCTATAGCGAAGTTGATATCAATAGAGTCTATTTCATTGCCCCTTCTTGCTAGAAGGATCTATGTAGATGGCATTATTAATGTAATATGCGCATGCATTCGTAAGTGTGAATCTATATATATCTTTTTTTTTGGTTTGCTAAGATCTCATTAATAACATTGCGTTTTCGAGGATTGTTGTCAACAGCCGACTTGCAGCTGAGTACATAATTAGGTCTGAGAACATGATAAACTGGGGATAAAAAATGACGATAACGAAGATTGTAAAAAAATAGGGGGGAGGTGGTAGTGATGCTAGATGAGCGAATTACTATATATACAACGAGTAATAAGATAAAGGTTGCAAGAAATTCGCTTCCCAATTGGTTTAACGCGTAATAAAGGAAAAAAATGGGTTATGGTATCTCGAATCCACTTTGCTCTTTCTCCTCCTCCAACACATACATACTCTCTTCCATCCCATCATCTTTCTTGGATGCGAGTCATAAAACAAGAGCGGTACACGAGACTTAGAAATTCTCTTTACCCCATACGAAACTGAAGCCAGGCTCGGAGTACATGTTGCACTTGACGTGGAGGGTTGAACCGAGACCCTTGGGACCGCAGAAGAAGACACCGGCCTCGGCGGGGGAATGGATTTTGCGGATAGACTTGAAGATCATGTCCCAGTTTGGACGGCCAAAGTTTGTGGGGGCGCGGAGACCGGTGATGGCATCTTGTTCGGCGTTTGCGTCGTTGATCATGATGTTTGTTGCGTCGTCTGCTTTGATCTTTGCGGTGAGGTACTATATCACTATTAGTATCTTGAACAGCGTGTGAACTTGGTGTTGGCGTTAGAACTTACAGTGTGAATCTCAATGTGGTCATCAACATCTTGAGCCTCGATAGCAAGCAGCAACGATCGGAACCACTCGAACGAACCGAAATCTCTGCAAATCCAGAAGAAGTAGACTTTTCGGAGGCGCGTGCGCGAGCCTTGAGGGTAATTCATACGGTACCAGATACTCTTGAGGATGGAGGCGAAGGGTGTGACACCGATACCAGCACCGCAGAGGACTGCGACTTCAAATTTGAACACGTCTTCGGAGGCGGAACCAAAAGGTCCATCAATGTAGACACGGGGAAGAATCTGGCGCAGAGCAATCTCCTCGCTTGAGATGCCCTTTTCACCCTTTTCGCCGGCGGGCTTCTTCTCTGTGCTGCAGCCCAGGGCTTGTCCAAATGCTTTGGTGAAGTTACCAACCATACGGATGTGAACGGAGATGTAGTCTTCCTCGGGTGCGCTAGTAAGTGTAAAGGGGTGGTATTGCCAGATGGAGATTTCAGGGCAGCACAAGAAGATGTACTAGATTTTGTTAGCAGAAAAACATGACCAAAAGCCGACTGCACATACCTGTCCAGCACGAGTCGTGGTGTGCTCCTTCTTGATCTGAACCTCGCAAACGTTGCTAGGATGCTGAATGACTTTTGAAATGTACGTCTTGTGTCGTCCCCTGACCTCACGCGCGATACGCTCAGCGAGGTACGCGAATCCACCGTACATCCAGTACTCCCAGAAGACGCCGATACCGTCGCAGAAAGGTGCAAAGTCGGGTTGAATCATGCAAAAGGCTCCGTGGATGGACCAAAAGATGAAGAAGACGATGAAGAGGTGGTGCATGTACCAGAAACGCTCAAAGTTTGCACGACGAGCCTTTTCCGCTGCCGTAAGCGCGATCGCCATTAAACAGAGCAACATGACATAACCACTCCATCCAGGACCAGTAGCAAGGTTGGCAAGGATGAAACCCATGAATCCGAGGTTGTTGACGGCCGAGAACCGGGCAAGATTGTTCCAGTGGGCAATGGTGTGGACCCAGGAGAAGAAGACAATGGACCAAGCGACAAGCTTGTGGAAGGTGATGTTCTTGTCAAAAGGGATTACGTCGTTTAGAGGCGTACGACGAGCCATGGAAATTAGGTTCCTGCATACCGGGAACAGGATAAAAGCGACATCGACGTGGAGCACCAGAGCTGCTGAACGGGCGATGGGATATGTCAGGCCAAAGGTTTGTCTCACTGCGATGACGTTGTCCTAGAGTGTTTTGTGAGCGCGGTTTGCAGAAGTACAGAACGGGGAATGCTTACCTTTAGTCCGTAATTCATCATACCAAAGACGAAAACCATGACATGGAGAATGGCAAAAGTAAAGACGAAGCTGGTCGTTATTAGTCAAGTTCTTGGATCGAGTTGCAGAGTCGCGCTCACAATCTTCGGTAACCCTCGTTGACCATCCAGACGTCAAACCTCTCTTTCCGTGTCAACTCTCGCGCCCTTTCCTCTGACATCTCGCCAGACATGAGCATGCGGGTAAGCGGCGGCCATCTTGACCGCTCGCGGCCCGTTAGACTGGTAGTGAAGGACATGACTACTATGTGGAACAAGAGTGCAGTAACCGTAGAGCGCCTGTCGGTAGGTGCCGATGGGCTTCAGACCTGCTGAATTTGGCTGATTGGAGAGTTTGTAAATTCAAAGAGTGTCTAAGTAATCTGTGTGTGTATATCATTAGTCTCGAGAGCTCCAGCAAGAATGGGCAGTAGCAACAACAACGACAACAACACGCCTACGTACTAAAAAGTGCCCGCACGAAAAGAAGAGAAGAGAGCTCGCAAAGAAGCGTTGGAAGACGCGGCTAAGGAAGAACCGGCATGAAGTCGGGTGAGTCTAGGGGCGAGTCGGGGAAACAAAAGTCTATAAGCCAGCAGTGTGAAGCGGCGACCAACGAAAAGAGGGACAAAGCGGCAACGACGGGGATGGGGTAGGTCAGGTCATGTCGACAGAGCAAGCAGCAAGTGGGTAATAGGGTCTCAGTTAGTCAGACGCTGGGAATGAATGGGGATTCCCAGGGCCTTTGGGTCCAAGAAGGCGAAACGGTAGCAGAAGTCGAACCACTTTGAATGGCTTTGTTGCGACGCAGCACGGTACCGCCATGTGAGCAGGCGTCCCGAACGGGCAGACTAGCCAATTGGAGGCCGACTATGGACAGATTCGAGTGCAAGAGATGCCAAGCGAAGGGTCTGAAACCCAGGCGGCCATGAATCTTCGTCTTTGGCATGGGAAAAGGCTGAAGGGGGTCGTTTGAGAGGCGTTTTGGGGCCAAAGCTAAAACGCAGAGCGTTAGAGCCCGGCGGCTCGATGTGGCGCCCCTGATCGGCCAAGCTGGCGAGCCTCAACTGCCGACGCATAACCACCAGCCCTTTGACTCCATCGTTGCTGGCTGTTCCGACGCTTCTGGCCCGGCCTCCTCGAATGTCCTGTCGATGTATGTGCAGTATGTATACGAGAACACAAGCTTCTCGTGGGCTATGAGAATGGTCCGACTTGGCTGCAAGTGACAGCCGATGTTAAAAGATGGATCCCTTGGCTGAAGCGTCGTATCGCCGTATCGCAGCGGGTGCCCCAGGCCACCTACTAACACCATCTAACAGCGGGACTAGTCGTCTCGACTCCATATCTAGCCTCGGTACATACTTACATACACATAGTCGACAATACGTATGTCAGTACATGTGGTTAGCATAGACTGTTCGAGTGGGCGTATACGATTACATACATGCACGTCGCAACGGCCCACACCCAGCACGGCGGCATCACCACCTGCACGACGATCCGCTATGTTTTGCACGTTTCAACGGCCATACTACGGTGCTATCCTCACTCATAATACAAGCAACTATATCCGACCAACACCATATCCTCTCTCCACCCAAACATTTCCAGTCTTGGAACCCCAAACACCCTCCTCCATCACCACCACCATGGGCCCCCCTCTAGTACCATAGAGCATTGAAAGAACAACGAAGCCAGTCCATCCCCGCCCCAAAACAATGGCAGGTCTCCATTTCACAGCATGAAGAAACCACCCGCTTGCGGAAATGGTTGGACCCGAAACCCACTTTGCGCCCTCGCCACAGCGCCATGCCACAGTCTGCAACATCCTACTACCGCCGCCCTATTCGCTGATGCACACCCGTCTTTCCAGCTATCTCCGACTCGACGGGGGGCTCAGGGAAGGGGGATGGGGGGAACAAAACGGCATTGACGGTATGCCGTTGCACCACCTCAATTCGTGTGCGCTAGAACTGCGCGTATGCTCCTTTGAATTGCGTGGCTTTAGGGATTTGCGTGCAGTGAACGGGTTGGCGAAACATGGTCGTGCGTTGATGGGATGACGTGTTTACTGTTCCGTCACCGATGTGGCACTATGGCTCCTGTAAGGAGGCTGACTGCGTGGATGTTGGATGTTGAAGATTGAGGCGTAGGTATTGTGCTGTGTTCACTACGGACTTTTTGAATACCACGCCAGCGTTATGAACGAGGATATCAAATGCTACCCCCAACCCCCTTCTCTCCCCGCGGATACAATCTTCGCGGGAGCATTAGCACATACATTCGTTGATACGCCACCGTTTGTCCAACAAACCAATCTTACATGCCCACTGCTTTGATTTAGTCGAGTGACTCGCTTCCAGCCCCAATGTGTATACAAGTGTAACCTGTCAGGAATGTCAGCAGTTGGATATAGTTTGACTGGATACACAGGCAACTGACCTTTGCTCCCATAGCTGCGCTAACTCTAACGTCAGGTTTGTGCCGATGCCCTCGCGAAGCGCTGGTGACGATGGCGATTTTGGCTTGTAGAGGGAAGGGGGATGGGGTGGTGATGTAGATGTCATGACGAAAGGTATTATGACATGTTTGTTTTGGGACTGAACGCTAAATCGCCAATGCTCGTTTGTACAATTGTCCCGGTGATGGCTTTATTCGGTCATACACGGTGTTGTAGCACCTCGTGCTATGTACAATTGCTTGTATAAACCATGAATCATCCGATGACAAGTGTCAAGTCGGACTTGGATTTCGTGTCTTCACCTAGTGTAATTGAAACCAAAGTATATTGAGAAGATGAAAAAAAATATGTATTATATTGAAAGTATCACAAGACGTTTTGCAGTAAGGGACAAAGTAGTCTTGGTGCCTGCTTGACCGTCTGCATTCAAGTCGATTTGACACACGCACACAGTTTTTATATGCCAGTCGGAAGGTAATTCGTTGGGCCGGAGAAATGTGTTCGGAGATGATGATGTTGATGGAGGTAAATGTCTGCTCAAAAGAAAAGACTCGATCGGAGAGATATGCGCGTATTGACACTCCAGGGGAGGGGGGTATTTGAAAATGAAAATCACAGTAGTAGCCGTAGGACCCTGCAGCCACGAGGATGACAAATTTACTTGTGGGGAGGGTTGATCTGAATGACGCTTGGGATGCTTGGACCCGATCCTTCTTTTTTCTCCTGATTGCTTTGCCCGCTCTACCGCTTGATAAAGCCGAGCATCTTTCTCTTCTTCGCATCCTTCTTCTTCGGGTACATTTTGGATGTCACAAAATGGACATACCAGATCACCGCGCCGAGAACTGAGAGGCCGAAGATGACAAGAAACAGTGTAATGACTGGCCGACCGTCTGCTTCTACTGAGCGTAGCGCAGCGGGTGTGAGAATTGGTGCGAGCCACGAGAAACTCATTTTGAGAGTCGTGTTTGTCGGTGACTTTTCTTTAGTGTCGGACAGATTTGGCTTAGGCTGACGTTGGAGTTTGCAGGGACAACGCAAGGCTCGTGATTACAATCGGGGAATATGGACAGCCGGCTGCCAGTGAAAGGAATGAAATAAAAAGATATCGCCAGCGATGTGATGGAGAATCAAAAGTAAGTGAACGTGATGTTTGCTGGGCAGCTGCGAGATAGTATCGCGAGAGTGCGACAGCTAGCGTTCATGTATCTCCACTGACAGGCACAAGACAACGGCGTGTCGGCCAAACCCACGTCGTTTCGCCCATGACCTGACCTCTTGGAAGTCTTGGCCGCTCGCATGATGTTTACCTCAGAAGCCATACGCCTTGCGTATGGCGGCATGTCCAACGCAAGGCGATTGTGGAATATGGCGGATGTTTCAAATTCAAGGCGGGCCAAGAGACCATGGTGAGACGCTCTCGTTGCAGAAGCTTGCAATGCCCAGCCCAAGCATAATTACTGCGAGCCGACCCACAACAGGGCTTCTGCACCCAAAACCCACGCCTGTGAATCCCATCAACTCTGAGTTTCCTGCACCACATCGGTTACTACCGATGCTATGCTCTAAAACCGACATGCTTTAACCGCCAGTTTCGACCCGAACCTCGCCGGGGCGGGAATGACAGCTCGCTCTTGGCTCACAGTCTGCCTAGGGCAGAGGTCGCTGGCGCTGCGTGCAATTGGTAGGATAAATCGGGGAAACCAAACTCCGAGTCGGGCGTTACGGTAGTAGATTGCTTCGGAGAATTGTGCATATATGATGTGGGCTACAACACAGTCACTTTGGTCCATCCGGAGTCCGATCGAGAGCAGCCAAGTCCAGGGAAATTCGGCGAAGTCAGTAGAATCCTGCCGAACACTATCGTTGTATAGTATGGTGTTACCGAAAACACAGGTGATGCGAGCAGCTTTTGCTGCTTCTAGCACGGTATGGGCTTAGTAAAGGCCCTCACGTAAGCGCCGGCTCGGCTCGGCTGTGATTGGCCGAGAGAGAAAAGGTTCTCCTCACAAAACATCTGCTCAAAAAGAACGCGTGGTTATATCAACTCTATCTCCATCTCATCTGCATTGACAAACGTGTATAAAACGAACAACTTGGTCTGTGTAGCCGCTTTCGGATTTGCTGACTTGTAGATACCTCGACAAAGGACCTGTTTTCCTTTCTGACTGTGTTGGCGCATTCCCACAATTACTCCGCCGCCACCAGTTACACACGCGCACAGCAGCAGAACTTGCTTGTTCCAACATATAAATTCAACATGGCTCCCATGAAGATCGAAAGCCCCAAATCGCCAGTCGACAGACCTTCCTCGCGTGGCTCACCCGATCGGGCAAAGAAGCGCGCAAGTATGTCGACAGCTTGCTCCCCGATTGCTCTTACCCCTCTTCCTCGTGTTGCTCCTGCTACTTCTTGACCAAGGACAAGGCTAATATTGCCGTACTACCCGCAGGAACACAGTCGATGCCTCCCCCAGAGCTGCCGAGACTGGTGGCAGAGCAACATGCTCCCATCCCCACCAACGACAAGGACACACAACGGCTAATTGTCGTGCTCTGCAGCGCCACGCTCGAGACCTACAAGGCGTCACATGGAAATGGGCGAGGGCCCGGTGCGCGCGAGGACAAATACAACCTGCTCAACAGTGACGACCACATTGGAGTAATGCGGAAAATGGGGCGCGACATCAGCGAGGCTCGACCAGACATTACACACCAAGTGCGTACAAGAGGAGGCCAATGGTGCTAATTAGCTAACGTGGCGACGCAGTGTCTCCTCACACTACTCGACTCGCCAATCAACAAGGCGGGCAGGCTTCAGATCTACATTCACACATCTAAGAACGTACTCATCAGGGTCAGCCCTACCGTGCGCATTCCGCGTACGTTTAAGCGATTTGCTGGTCTCATGGTGCAGCTGCTTCACAGACATCAGATCCGGTCAACTACATCGCAAGAGAAGCTCATTGAGGTGATCAAGAACCCCATCACAGATCACCTACCACCAAACTGCCGAAAGGTAACGCTCAGCTTTGACTCGGAGGTGGTACGAGTGAGCGACTACATTGGAAGCCTCAACCAGGGCGAGAGCATTGCCGTGTTTGTTGGTGCCATGGCCAAGGGCAATGACGACTTTGCCGACGACATCAAGGACGACAGCATCGCGATTAGTCAGTTCAACCTCAGTGCCAGCGTTGCGTGCAGTAAGTTCTGCCATGCGGCCGAGGACGTGTGGAATATCTTCTAGATGAGTAGCCAGCCGAAGTGAGGGACCTATCCATGGCCAACACGCCAACATGCCCATATGCAGCAAAAAAAAAGTCGACGAGTCGGATTGGAGACCGGACTACCGCAGGACTAGGAAAGTGATACAGGGCAGGAGCAGTTCGGGGCTTAGATTGCAACATCGACAGCCGGAACGCTTGCTGCATGTGATTTTGGGCGGGCGCCTGAGGTTCTTTTACAACAAAACAACTACTCTGGCTCAACGCACAAACATCAGTCTTCGCAGGAAGACGGCAGGGCAGCTCAACCTGCCCCGCACCTCGTGTTTTTCTTTGGGGGTTCCTTTTTTTGTTTGTTTGTGTCTAGTGTGGCACAGTCGACCAAGTGGTGTGTTGGCAGCGGGCTTATGTGTGGCTGGATATTGGGTCTGTGTGGGTGGGTGGGTAGTTATTAGTTGGTGTAGGTAATCGCGGCTCCTTTTGTCAGGACGTGTACGTGTGTAGCATACATGGCGATGGGCATGACGGGCATGACGGGCATGGTGGGCATGGCGAGCACGATGATCAGGAGTGTCAGCAATGTAACTGCTGGCGAATGAAAAGAAAAGTTAACGCCTTCACGTCATGTTCGCACTGAGAGCCGTTGACACCTCGATGACATGTATGGAGAGCTAAGCCTGTTTGGGGGTTAGCGCAGGCGGCATGGGTGGCATCGTCGGCGCGCATGCGGCGGGAGAGTGACGGGCTGGGTGAGGAGAGGCCGGGAGCCGCATCGCCGATCTCTCACAATGCTCAGCGAACATGGCCAAAAGCAACGACAAGGCAGCTTGACGCGACCTCTACCAGCAACAGCCACCAGCAGGACGCGGTGAGGACGACCCCGTGACCGCCTCACCCGGGCTGCCGTTCTGGGCCTTTGCCTTGGTTGTAGAGCGCGCCCCGTTTCGTCTACTACGACGTCAGACCATAGCAAATAGCGCCCAGTGCGGCGAGCGGTGGTGTGTCCAGACCGCAGACGGCAAATACTCGGCCGCACGCGACAAGCGACTAGAGAGGCAGAGGCAGAGAGGCAGAGAGGCATTTGCAGCGCAGCGTCATGGGCGTGGTGAGGCGTGCGGCCAGCTTAAACCACTCGCGGTTGCGGGCCGGCGGTCAGCAGCCAATACCGGCCACTGCTGCATCGCTTACCTTTACAAATTTGTTAGCCTGCAGACGCAGGACATGTGGCAGCATCTCGACTTGTTGACAGCGGTCTCCCTGATTCCCGCCTGCAGCTGTGCGCGCCCTGTCCCACTCACTGCCTTTTCCGCAGTACCAGCCAACCCGACCCGGACGCTGTGCTATACTCCCTCCACCACGCATCCACACACGGCTCCTGCACCGCGTCACTTGTGATATAAACCTCCACGTCGTACCACGACCCGGTACAGATGCTCGACTTGCCTTGCCATCACCCCAAACATTGAACCCCCAGACTCTGAACCCGCCCTCTCCCTCACCCCCCCTCCATTGCTCTACATCCCACTGTGTACATACATACTCTCATCCACACCACTTCCCCCAGCAATGCCCGTCGCCCACATTGGCCTCACAGTCGCCCATCTTCCAACCTCGACATCCTTCTTTCTCTCAGCGCTCCAGCCACTGGGCTACCGCTACATTGGAGAGTCTGGCCACCAGATCGGACTAGGTATTCACAATGCCGACTTCTTCCTCTGCCAAGAGACGCCTGGGTACGAACCACAATTCATCAGCCCATGTCTACCAAGTACACCGCAACTAACTCCCTGATAGCGTAAAAGCTGGTGCCGCACACATTGCCTTCACCGCCCCCAGCACAACCGCGGTTCGCAACTTCTACACCGCGGCATTGAAAGCTGGCGGTCGCCCCAACGGAAGCCCAGCCACTCGATGCGCTGAAACAGGCCACTTCAACGCTGCAGTACTTGACTTTGACGGAAACAGCATCGAGGCCGTATACCGCAACGGGCCCGACATCGCAGAAGACGGCACGGTTTACCAGCACAGCAGAATCATCACGTGGTCAAGAACAGTCACCACTACTACCACCACTTCCACTTCCTACCGTGAGAGCTCTTCCTCCACCAACACCTACACGTCTGCCTCAAGGACCGCACAGACGACTGCCGCACCACCACAGGCCGAACCAGCTGTTGCAAAACCACCCACTGTAGTCCGAAGCTTCTCTGCAGACGACGTCATGTCTTCCCACGCTCAGCAGGCCAACAAATCCGAGTCTGGTGAAGGTGCCGGCAAGCAACTCTTTGGCGCACTACTTGGAGCCGCTGCAGGAGCTGCTGTTGCCTATGCATTCGCCCGGAGCGAGCGTGACAGCGCAAAGAAAGAGGCTGACTTCAACGCTTTCCTCGATGCCAAAAGCGCGGTCAAGACTGCGGCAACTCTCTTCGCTCAGACCCCCGCGCAGCCTGAACCACCCCAGCAAACCCCACAACCCGAACCGCCAGTGCAGCCAGCGCAGCCCGCACAGCCCGCACCTGAGACGACCGCTCCGCCAAAACCTGCTCCGTCAGTACACCGCAACAACGATGACAACGACGACGCGCGGTCGACCTATTCGCGCGCCTCTCAGATTCCAAGGTCATCGGTCCCTCGCCAAATCGAGGCTGCCCCGGCCGACTACTACTCGCCCTCCCAGTTTGGTGCCCCAAGTGCCCTTGCTCAGGCTCGCGCCCTCGAGTATGCAAAGCCACTTGAGATTGAGTATGCGCCTGCCTACTCTCGTGCACCCTCAGCTGCTCCCACGAGGCTTACGGCATCCCACCGTGCCAGCACTAGCCCCGACTTGTTGATGCTTGAGCAGGCAAGGGAGCAGGCAAGGGAGCAGGCAAGGAGTACAGTGTCGGCAGCCAGGCCAGAGCCCACATCTTCGTCTTTGAAGCCACCGCGACCACACAAGTCTCACAGTGTCGTTTCCAAGGCGTACAGCGCAGCTCCAAGTGCTGCGGCCAGCTCCTTCATCTCGTCTTTTGTCGCTGACGATGAGGACATGAAGAGCGCCGCGGGTAGCGTTCGTTCGCATCACACGAGCAGATCAAAAGCAAAGTCATCTCATAGCAAGCACGGTAGCAGTCGTAGGGAGGGCGAGACTTCTCCCCCACCAGCTGAATCCAAGGCGCCTCCCAAGGTTCCATCCAAGGCCGCCTCAATTGTCAGCAATCTCTTCAAACGTGACAAGGCCAAGAACCAAGAGGTAGTAGAAGAAGAAGACGATGACTTTATTGATGATTTCGACTTTGACGACATGACTGAAGACGATCTCGACACTGTGGTGCCCAGTGACAGCATCTCGCAGATTGGCGATGGTCCACGCCGCAGACACCGATCCCACCGTCACAAGAGCAAGGAGAATGACGATGCAGAAACCTCTGTCAGCCGCCGCAGCAGGAAGCACGCCGATAACGCCGAGTCTTCGACCACCCACCGCAGCAAAAAGCATGCTGATGACGACGAATCTACGATCAGCAAATCGTCTAGGCGCTCTCATCGCTCTCGTTCCCACAGGACCCCCGACTCGGCTGAAGATGATGAATCTCTGCGTCCTCACCGTTCCTCCCGATCCTCCAAGTCCAAAGCTGCTCATGCGTCTGAACCCAGCGAGGTCTCTACCGTACGCCCCGTCAAAACATCGTCCTCGTCCTCGTCCGGCAAGTCTCGCAAGGATAGCCTGACCCAAGGACAGTACGATCACTTGTTCGACGAGGTCCAGTACGGAACCGGCAGCGTGCGTGCTTCCAGACATCCTCCTTCCCCCAGCATGGTCAGTGCTGCACGCAAGAACCCGATGCGTAGTATGATTAGCTTTAACCATGCGCAAAAGGTGAGAAACTTTGAGGGAAGCCAGGCTGGCATGTCGCGTGATATGGACGACTAGGTCATGTGCGTTGAGACAAGTTTGTGAGAAGTGGTACACCCCGTTTCTTTTGCCTCTTTAGACACTGCTGCATCATCGCATCGTACCTTGTTTACAATGCTTGTTGTTGTTTTCTTTTGTGGTCAGGTTGCTGCTACTTACTGTACTGTTGCTTTTTTTTAGCAACCTCTTTTTTTGTATCCGCGCTCTTTGCTATTACATAAACTTAGCGTCTTTGTTTGGCATTGTCATGCACAGCGGCATTGGGCACGGCGTTTTTTTTCTGTTCCTTTTCTTTTCTTTATCACACTTCTTACATTCCTTTGCTTGGGTTCACTCGGCTCTCGCATGTTTATAGATCTTTGTGTTGGTGTATGAACATATATGATAGAAACGAAAACCATGAAAATGAGAGAATGAAAGAATGGGTATATGAGGGATAGGGGATAGGATGGATAGGTATTGGGAATAGAAATACTATACTGCCACTTGGATATCAATTCGTTCATTAATCTTGTGATGATGTTATCCGTTCTATGCTTACACATGAACGACCAACTTGTAGATTCCCGGCACATGTGGTAACGTGTTTCACCATCGAGCGGCGCAATCTCCCTACCAAAACAACGTCCCAACACTACCCACACAACATTAAAATGACTTTTCTCGTTAAGTAGAATAAAACATTGTTATTCAGACTGATCGCTATCTTCTGTATCCTCTAATTCTACTTGACATATGCGAGAGTTATGTCCAATTTGGCTGCAACGTCCGCAGCGCTGTTCACTGCGCACCCTCTTCGCAGACGTTGCACCGTCGTTACAGCTGCTATCCTCTGCCTCAGCGATCTGATTAGCTACCTGGTCAAACTGTCTGGGATCCCTCTACCTGTAAGTAGCACTGCTTGCGAGTTTTGTTTCGCTTTGTTGACGCTTCAACAGTGTCTTGTAGGCAACTCATTTCCTTCTGCATCAACACCATATTACGTGCTATCTGCTGGGCTCCCTTACTCAACTGATGCATCTGCTCATCAAGAGAACTTGTATGAGACCCTTGCTAGGTTTGCATACGGTTTCGAATAAGTGTGGCCTGCGCCTCTATTTCGCGTGCGTTGCGCGGCGTTTTTGGGATCCAGGTGCTGTTTTCTTGCGCTGGTGGAGTTGGTGTACGCAGCACGACGTTAAGCTGTGATAAAACAACGCGATAACCGTGTGGCGTAAGTCCAGCACTTCGAAACCCTCCACAGATGTTTTCTATTGTGATGGCCTTATAATAGGCCATTTTTGAACGCTGGTAGGAAGGTTTCTTTGCTGATATGGTGGATGCGATTACGTGCCAAGACCGAGATAGCGTCGCCGTACGCGCGCTTTAATGGGGAGAAGCCGCCTACATCAAGAGGCTGTAAGAGGTGCGATGAATAGGGGAGGCATACAGAGGAGGATTTATCTTCTTCTCTTTGCAGAGATCTCGGAACTCCACCGAGCAGTGGCTCTCGTGGCCGTCAATAATGAGCAGCCTATGCGTCCCTACAGGACGCGCATGGGAATCGAAGTGATGGAGCCAGTCAAGCGCTAGATTGTCATTCGTCCAGCCGTTGGGAACTAACTTGAATCACCCAGTCGCGTGTCGGATCCTCCGTAAACCAGGTGGAGATTAGAACCTTGCCTGCAAAGATGAGAAACGCTAGGATACGCTTCCCTGTTGCGCCAACGCCTTGTATCAGTGTAACCCACTCACGATTGCCTGGCTGGATATTTTTTTGATCTCCCTGGTTTATCTGAGCCTGTGATAACTGACTATGATAAAATCTTGCCCATAATAAAGCCAGTCTCATCAAAGTTGTAGATATCTTCGTCTACGATACCATACTTCGCCTTCGTATTCTGAACTAGCTCAAACTAGCCCCTGATAAGCGCTGGGTCTTCGCAGACAGCTCGCTGGCAATCATATGGGCGACTCCGGCGCGTACGCAGCTCAGAATTGCGCTGGATAAACCTATCAACCCAGTTCTTGCCAACCGCCTCTCCGCCACGCTCTCGAACTAATCTATTGGCCATATCTCGCACGTTGTCTCTCCCACAAAGTAGTCCTCACTCAGCCTCAACTATTACACGCCTAGTAATAACATCCTCTCCTAGTTTTGTTAGGCGCTTACAGTTCAGCTCGCAGTCGCATCGAGAGTGCTTGCCGTCGCGTCGTCGACGTATTGTTATTTGTGACACGTTATAGACTTCTTTTTTTCCCTTCCAGCTCATCGAATGCTTTTAATTCGGTTTCCAGTAAGTTCGAAGACTACTATTTGGACATGAGCTTCAGTATAGATAGATTTTTTAGAGGTCATGGTTGTTGAGACATCACGTGTTATTGTTGTGACGTTATTTTGGTGGGGTGCGCTGCTCGGTGGTGAAACACATTACAGAAAAAAAAACGCTATACAATCCCCCAGACCCATCCCAAAACAAAAGCAAAAATAGTAAGCAACTACTCACACACACACGCACACACACATCTCTCCCCACCACAAATCCTTCTATCCCCATCTACAATCCCTCTCAAACACTCCTCCCCTTCCCCCTCCCCATACCCTTAAACCTGACAACCCTCCCCTCACCATCATCACACTCCTTCTTCCGCGCCGCAAACAGCGCCTCAGGCGGTGCCTGCCCCGGATCACACGCCCAACAATCACCTCCCCGTTCGCGATGCACCTGCGTAATAAGCTCGCACAAGGGGTGCCGGGCGCAGGTGCGGTGGATGGTTAACGTGTGCGTGCAGGTTGTGTGTTTGAGGGTTACAGTTGTGCACATTTTTTCTTCTTCTTCTTCTTTCTTCTTTCTTTAGGGAGATGGTCTGGAGATGGAGGGGAGGAGGGGAGGTCTAATAACCCCCGTTGTGGAGAGGTTGCTTGAGGGAGGATGAGGAGGAGAGGGGTCTAATAACCCGGGTAAGGTTGTTGAGGCGTGAGGTGAAGGGTTGCTTGGTAGAGAGTGCTGGGCGCGGATGTAGTGGTTGATTTGGAGATGCGGGATGGCATAATGGGTGAAGGTGAGAGCTGGGCTGGACTGGTGGAACCCACGGAGGACAGATGATACTTGGAAGAAAGTTTTCTTTCTCTTCATGCAGAAGAGGGATGTGGTATGTGGTGTCAGGTTGCTTTCGGATTTTGTATTGGGGGGTTTTCCTTCCCCTCCGGCAAGGGAGGGGGGGGGAGAAAGGTGTTGTTTAGATTGGGGGTAGAGGTCTAGTATGAATTTGTTAATAGGGGATTGGGTCCACTTGATTACACATGGCTCTCCTGACTGGTTGTCTAGATACACGTATACATACACATACATACTCCCGAGGCTGGGTTTATGAGCAGCTCATCTCTCCGTCAGCCATCTCAGTGACCTCACGTACTCACCTCGGATATCCAGACCCCTCTGTGATCCCCTATATCAACACGACTTTAACTCTTCGTGTAACACCAAGACTTCTCGACAAGGCAGTCCTCCTGCGAGGAAAAAAAAGAAAAGAACAAAACCTCAGGGTCCAGCCCGCCTATCCGGTATTTAAAAACCTGCACTGACAACACCGCACCCCCATCCCCCCGCCCTGACTAATGCACCCGCATAGCCCCAAGGAAGTGATTCGGGATAAAAACAAGACGAAAAGAGAATAGAGGGGCGTGCGTAAATTCGGCGGGAACCCTGGAACCACAAAGACTGGCATGGAAAAGCACGCGATCGCCGATTTCATAGAAAAGGATACACCACCAGCCACGAGGCCCCCTCCCTCATTCCATGGGCGGCGGACCACAACGTGCGACGAAAACGTGAGCGTGTCCCATGCGTGATGGCGGCGGCGGCGGCCAGGTGGGAGGAAATACCGGGGGAAAGGGACTAGACCTGATGAGGGGAAGAGTTGAGCGGTATTGATACCCGGTTGTTGAGTGACTCATGCATTTGGTGGTGAGTTGGAAGGTAACGGCTTTGTTCGGATGGGATCCGAGAGGTTGGGGGGCTGGGGGGCTTGGGAGGGTTCATAGCAAGGAAAATTGTCATCGCCGATTTGGTTTCTTCAGCCCTGTGCTCGACTCGGCTGTTTCCGGATTGGTCATATTTGGGATAAGTCTGGTGGTCGACATCGCAATAAGGTTTTTCCTTCGTCTTTGGATGAGAGATGGGTCTTGTTTCTTGTTTGATATCGTGGGTTGCACGTTTTTTTCTGGGAATAATGAATGTTGTTTGCAAGGTATGGATTGACCAGCAGTGCCGAGTACGTCATGGGAATGAGATTACGGGTATCTAGATTGAATATAAGACAACACAAGCGCTGGCACTTTTGAGTAACGTATACAGGAACAGGAGAGCTCTCATCATGGCAAAAGGGCGTATGTATGCTGTGCCAGACGTGGTACGTCAACCGAGCTTAGGACCGATTGTTTAGCCGATTGGAGTACAAGCTGTTTAGCGTCATACTGATACTACCCTTTATGCTGCAAGCCATGCAGTTTGCTGGAAAGTGTTACGACTGAAATCAGGCAGGCGGCGGCCATCAAGAAAGCCCAATGACTATCAGACACATGTTAGTAGAAAGCGTCCGGATTATTGTCAGTCCCGCGGTTGCCATTGTCGACATCGTCCAAACTTCTATACTGCGACTGTCCGCCTCGGCCACGTCCTCGACCGCCACCACCACGGTCCCCGCGGTAGCCACCACGAGCACCACCTCTTTGGCCATAGGACGTGTGCCTGTTGCTTCCACGACCGCGGTCTCGGTTGCCTCCACGGTAACTTCCCGGTCTCTCGTCTCGGTCTCTACCTCCGCGGCCAGGGTTTGACCGCGAGTTGTCATTGCGTCCGTTTTGGTCCTCCTTGCGATGAGACTTGTTAGGGAAATAGCTCTCGTACTCGCTCTCGTTTGCCGTCTCTTCTTCAATGCGCAGCATCTGCTTCTCACCTACGACAGTGTCAAATTCAAACGCTTGCTCCTGGGGCACGGGATGCCAGTTGGAGATGCGTGCAGCATCTGCTGGCCGGCCATTCTTGCGAATTGCCAAGACGACTGTTGGAACGGGATTTTCAGAGTAGAATTTTGCGCCTTTGGGCACAGTCTCGACTCTGGCCGCCCACAGCTTGTTCTCAAAGCACGAAACAGCAGTCACCTTCCACCGGACCTTGGCGCCGATGCCACCCACCTTGTCCAGTATGCTCTTCGGGCACGGTTTTGGCGTAATCAGAATGCTGTTTGCAAGATATCGAACATCATCTTTCGGAGTACCTGGGGGTAAGGAGACTAGAGAAGTCAATTTCTCAGTCATATCCGGAGGAATCATATAGCCGGTATAGAAGACGGTCTTCTTGATCTGGTACGGCGGAGTACCTGGGGGAACGTTGCCTGACTTGACTTGAATGTTGTGTGTGTTGATCATCTTCTGAATCTCCGCAATCTCCGCAACAGGGTCGAGTGAAGTGGCGTTCTCTGGGACCTGTATAACCTCTGTGGTAATGGGACGACGCGACGCTTGGGTTTGTGCCCTGATCAAGCCCTCGTTGAACTGAAAGAAAAAGTCGCGGAAGCCTTTGGTGTGCTTCACTCGGTCTTCATAAATGTGCAGCTTCTCGGCGTCCTTGTACGTGTAGACAATATCTTTTAGCAACTCTTGCTTGAACTCCATTGTATTCTTGAATTTCTGTCCTGCAGGTCCAATTGCAGGCTTCAGGCAGACCATGTCAAACTCCAGGCGCCTGCTGCGTATGATGCGCTTGATGAGATCGGCAAAGTTGGACTCACCGCGGCCCGTGAGGAGCACACTCAGCGCATCCTTTTGCGCCATTGATGATTCGACGAGCTCGACAATCTGTTCGTTCCACCAGCCCTGCCATGCGCGCGCTTCTTCTTTTTCGAGGCCTTGGCCCGTCGCTGCTAAGATGCTCGCGTCGTGCCACCAGCCTCCATTGAGGAACATGTCGGGCGAGCCAAGCTGGCCGACGGTGGCGCTGTTCCATAGTTGCTTGTTGGGGAGAGGGCTTGCAAATACTGTTATTCCGTCAGTACTGGGTATGCGACACAGATGCGACAAGCGTACGGGTGTTGTCAAAGTCGTAGACATGAATGGCCTTGATTTCGGACACGGGAGGGAGCTCCTTGTCGTCGCATGACCACCGCTTAAGCGCCGTCACGGTATGATATGTGGCTTTTCCATTTGGACCTGCGACGGCAGGCCGGGTTGTTGTTGCTAGCATGGCTGGGAATGAGCGTCGGATACAAGTTGAGGCAATGCGTCGGGTGGCGGATAGGAGCATGCAGGAGCAAAACTAGACTGCAACAGGCGCAGAACCGTCTACGGTGAATTATGCGCCTTTATACACGTGCAGCGAGTGTAGAGAGTGAATGATGAAGCCGCAGACTGCGTGCAAGAAGGAAGTCGCGACTACTTTTGGCTGGCCCGAGCGCACTTCCGCCCCATGAGCTCATCATCGGAATTTAGGGCCCTTTCTTTTCTCTCCTTCAACACCACAAGCGCATGTCAGCAAGTATTGCCGGGTCTGCACACGACGACAGGGAAGACACATGCGTAATATGTCTTTCACCCGTCACAGAGAGAGCCATTACTGCGCCGTGCAACCATTACACGTTTGATTTTGTGTGTCTGGTGTCATGGTTGCAGCAAAGGTCAACTTGCCCGCTATGTACGTAGGACGGACTCATATAATACGGTTACTGTATCTAATACTGAAACCTAGGTAAATCAAACGTCACTACTGTCCAGTACGACTGGCGTTCTTCGTCCGACTACAAAAGCTATACTGTCCCTTGTAGCCACTCCTCCACCAACAACGATAGTCGCACTGACCGACCGAGCTCTCTTTTCGCTCCTTATGGACTACCCAGAAGACCAAGAGGTGCTCGTCGTCCGTACTCTCCACCTGTTGAAGATCCAGTTCTGCGTAGACGCAGGGAGGTTTACCGTAGGAAATTATACTCCCTACATGTGGGCAGCAATCCCTTCTTCGGATATCGCGACATTACGCCTGAAATGATTGCACACTCTCCCGAAATGCAATCCAAAGCGCGTGCCTGGATTCGACGCGAACTCCGCGTCTTCACTTTCTTGTACATAGATTCCACAGGTTCTTCTTCTGGCACAACAACAAGTAGCAACGCCGAGTTTCTGCTGTCCTATATTGTGTCTATTCTGAAAATGGTGGATCTGAAAGCCAGCCATGGACACGCGGAGAACTTGGTAGCCGAGTTCCTGGGAAGGGAAAATAGCAGGCTCTTCCTACACGAGTTAAATGCTTGGATGAGGAGCCCATATACTAAGGTCGAAGAGTGGGATCAAGCCGTGCAGTACATGGAAGACTTGGAGGCATAATCTAGTACGTCTTCATTACACTTTGAGAGACGTTAGGCTTTGGTCATTGATGTCTTTGGTGCTATATGCAGCATCTTCGACAAGAAAATTAGATTGTTGTCTTTGATGGACCGGTATTATTTACTTAGATAGGGGCTCTTCACCTCCAATCCATCATACAAACTGGCTCTACCATGGCTCCATCCACCTACTTATTTCGATTCTGCTGGTGGCAGCATGACAACATACTCCCTCTCGCTTCCACCAAACTTGATTATGTCCTTGTCCCGAAGCTCAAAGTACCGACTTGCTTCTAGTTCTTCGCCGTTCAGTTCCGTGCCATTAATGCTTTCCAAATCGATAATATAAGGCTTGACCTTTCCCCGCGTACTCTTTACCCCAAACTCGTCTTCAACCGTCTTCTGAATATATCGGAACTGGATGACGGCGTGTTGTCCACTTGAACTAGGGTGCTCGAGAACATAGTCGACGACTTCGTGTGACCGGCCCAGCAACCAACAGCTCTTTTGCCAGAGCTCAATCGTGTCTACTACATCGTCACCTTTGAAGACAAACATGCGCCATGGCTGTGATGAGGGCGGTTTTCGTGCTTCGGCTGGTTCGTGGTATTTGAGGGAAATCTTTGTGCCTTCTACCCGGTTGGCAGCTTTCGCCAGCGCACCCGTGGGCTTGAAGTTGGGTTTCTCCTTGTCTGCCGGGGCACCTCCGTATCTCGACGGCGGTTGGGCAGAGTCATCGAGACCGCGGAAGGAAACTTCCTGCGAAGGCAAAGGCTGCTTCTCACGCTTATGCCGAGGAGGCGAACGTGACCGAGACTCGGAACGTGTACGTCGGCGACGTTTAGGTGGCGGCGACCTCGACCGAGAGGGTGAACGGCTGCGCGGCTTGCGCGAACGATAAGGTATGGGCGAGCGTGAGCGAGAACGAGAGAGCGAACGTATTCGATTCTTCGACTTGTCCCTCCGTCGATGATCCTTGTCTTTGGAGCGCGACCGGTCTCGTCGGCTGTATCTGTCTCTGGAGCGATCACGCCGCCTGTCTTTTGAACGGTCTCTCTTCCGGTCGCCAGACCTATCACGCCTCCTGTCCCGTGACCTGTCTCGTCGTCTGTCCTTTGATCTATCCCTCCTGCGATCCTTTGATCCATCGTGCCTCCTATCTCTGGATGAGCCGCGCGGCTTTCTGTATGTCTCAGGCGAGGGCTCTCGTTTGCAAGTAGCGCCTGACTCTATCGCTGGATTCCTGGGCGCGCGGTCCTTGGATACATTTCTCGGCTTCTCTGCTCGAGACCTGCTCCCCGAACGCCGGCCCGATGCTATTGAAGGCTCTCTCCTTGCGTGATCCGACCCATTCCGGGAGAAGCTGCTGGGACTCTCATTCCTGCTGTTGCCAGTCTGTGCCGATGCTGCCCTGCCCTCCTTCGACTGCTGGGTTAGCAGTCGCCGCGCGCTGTATGGCGACAGGTCTCTCGTCATGTTGGAGATCGATCGCTGGCAGCAGCCTAGCAGTGCAGCATGGAAATCAGAGCGAGATGACGTGCCCGATTTTTCTTCCGCTAGTGAGTACAATAACCAGGCTGCAAGGGTCAGGCTGCAAGGGTAGCGGGGAGTAGCCGTATAGGAAATTACGCCGTGGATGGCAGATTGCAGCAAGACAAGTTTGATAACTCCAAAGAGTCGCGACTAAGGACGCAGTAGCGTGAAAAGAATTGAAGCTACGCGGTCGCGACTTTCCCCACACTAGACAGCCGGCCCGAGCTTGCTGCACTCCATCCCCCCTGGCCCGGCGATATTTGCGCTAGGACGCTATGTGCATATTTCTCTGCCATGTCACTTCTGCATCTACCGCGGGCTTATAGGGTGGCTATCATGTATTCATATAGATAGGCAAGATATGGCGCTATCTCTTCTTTATTCGGGCCCTTTCGGCCCATGTAGACATTGTGCTCAAAGTATGGCGTAGCTTGTGTGTTGGGGTCCCAAGGCACGACTCGGCGCAACGGATAATTCAGACGCATTGCACAGGCAGTATAACCACGGACAAGACACTATGAGGGTCCTTGCTGTTGAACTCTCATGTATCATCCCTTTTCTACCTCCAGTCCAACATTGCTACTCGAGCGCGTCGAGCTGTCAATTCATGTCCATGTCTCCACAACTTATTCGTTAATTATATTGCGCCCAGGGCCGGCACAATGCCAGCCAAACCTGTTCTCTCCTGGTCTAAACGTCAAAATGGCGTTGACCCTTCTTCTCGGACGGGACTACTCGATACGCTGAAACGGCGGCCATCGAAGCTTGTAACCACAGCAGCAGACGGCAAGCAAAATGGATCTAGTACAAATGTTGCTCAGTACGATACAGCACTGGCCAGCGCAGTCAGTAACCTCCATGCCGCAGTCAATGACATGTTGCATTCGCCAGGATCGATAAACACACTATGCTCAAAATCCTCTTTTGTGGACAAACCCCTTCCCAGCAGGCCACGGTCTACATCGGTGCCATCATTGGTAGAGTTGCCCGCTGAGTTGCCCGAATCGACCCTTTTACAAGGTCAAGACCATCCTTTGTATCATAATCCTATTCGCACGGCAATATCGGACCAGGCATTTCAGAATGAGAGCCATCACCCGAAAATGCAGCCGGCCTATGAGAAGGTCCCCACTTTGGACATACCAAAGCCGGCTGTACCAACATTGACCCACGCCAGAAGTGTCCCGCATCTGAATTCCCGATATAGTCTGTCAAAGAAGACCCGTCCCAGCAAAATCCCTGTTCCCAGTACAACGGCTCAGTCTGGTTTCCAAGAATTACAGCGAAATCACTCCTTGGCCGAGACTACCTTGCAGAGACGTCCAGAGTCTAGTCTGATCAAGTCGCTTCCGACCGTCACCAAAAATGAGCTTGTTGAAGGAGATGACAGAAATTCCGACCAAGGTCCTGAAAAGCGTCACGGCTACACAGAGGCGGTGAGTCTCTTTCCATTTTTCTTATATGCGCATGTCGGCAAGACCTACAAAAGTCTTGCGCAAGGAAACATTTTCAGAGCTTTGATGTATAATGAACGTTGATGCTGACACCATTATCTCATCGAACGCTTTCAGAGGCCGCAACTAAGTTTCCAAACATGCTAATTATTTACAGACGTCTTCTCAATCTAGCCCAACATCAACACACGGCAAACACGCCCATGAGCTAGAGTCGACCAACCCTAGTCAACACCAAACCATAGCAATATTGCAAGCCCAGTTTGACAACCTAAGGGCCGCACATGAATCCCACGTGGAGACGCTCAAACGTTCACATTCGGTGCAAGTCGCTTCCCTGGAGAACCAAGCACGATTGCTCAAGGAACGAATGAACAAGGAAGGCCTTCAGCGAAGTAAGTATGATTTTCCTTGTTGTATCACGAAGCTTGCCCGCAGAGGCCGCATATGGTTGTCATTTTGTGATACTGGATAATGTGGGCTCTTCGTGTACTACATTCGGAATACCACACAAAAAGTCCAATGACTAAGCATAGATAGGGTCAAGCGGTGGCTGGCTACATGCCCCAGTCAATAAGGGCGTTGATAAGAAGCTGACGAACTTCGAATATTTGGACCTAGACACATCTTTTGATGAGATATTGACGGGCCAGACACATTCACAAATGCGTCCAAAAAATACTCCTGAAATGGTAAAGATGCCTGTAAAAGAATGCAATTGATATATGTACTGAAACAGATTCATCAGGAAAATTTGAAGCGCAAGCTTTTCGCCTCTCCTCGACTGGAAACAGCTACCCAAACCCTACATTTGGAACTCAGCTTATACGCACGAAATAATGCTGCTCTCCAGAAACAGGTTGAATCACTCACGACAAAGTTAAATGAGTCGAACAAGAGCGAGCGGAAACTGAGAAGTACGCTGGGTCTGATGGAAACGAAAAGCGCTGAGTGGGAGGAGAAAGCAAAGCACGCCTACAAGCTCACTGACAAGCTCACTGAGAAAATCCATGCTCTAAAAAACACCACTGCCGATCTCGAGGCTCGCCTGGAAATTGCCAATGCTCAACGATTAGATGCTGAAGAACAGCTCTCAAACTGGAGGAACAAGAAGTCGCCGTTTGATCTCACTCCCGCCAAGCTACGCATATCACCGAATACGAGTCGCGCAGCTTCAGGTACCCAAATTAGTACTGGTACCCAAACTTCTAGCGAATCAGCCGATACTTCAGAAGCAGTCGGCTCAAAAAACCCTGCGCTGACTGCATTTACCTCGGAAATCGAGCAGCTACAAGCTCAAGTTGCCGAGAAGAATGTATACGTAGCTGAACTGGAAGCGAAACGGAAAGAGCTACAAGAAAAATACAACAAACTAGAGCAAAAGCACAAAAGAGTGGCTGTCCAATCAGATCTTCAATATGAGCTTCTGAAAGACACTCGCGCAAGCGACAAGCTGATCGAACAACTCCGGAATGCGGTCATTAACCGTGAATCCACAATTATGGAAAATGAAGAGAAGATCCATACATTGATTAGGCAGCTCGAGTACCACAAAGTCTTGCTGCAAGCAGAAATCCGACAGCATACAGCGATGAAGCTTTTTGTTACCGAGGAAGAACAGCCTCTGCCGGAGCTTAGGTCGTTGGCCAAGGGAGCAGACTTTGATTATTGGATTGAGAAGCTTCATGAGCGTTTGAGGGGAGAGAAGCTTAATAACAAGGACGAAGCTGTCGTTGACACGCCCGAAGCTAAGATCGAAAGGTTGCGTCGCGAGATTAACTTTTATGTGCGCGAAATCATCCTGTTCAAGCTTGATATCAAGGGGTACAGGAGCGACATTCGCAAATTGAAGAAGATGGCTGCGAACAAAGGTAGCTCTGAAGAATCGTGTGATACTAGAGAGAAGGCTTCCACAGCCTCACCAGTCCGATCTACTTTTGCACCGGTCACACCTGAGCTGGATGCCTTTCTCAACGCTTCGTCAATTGGGGACCACACCGACATCTTCTCGAGATCGGAAGAGCATTCTGTTGCCCCGTCATCACCAGGTCCTCATAGGAGCTGGATTGGAGAGGATATCGAGCAGATGTCTGGGCTGGAGATACCCAGAGTTTCTCGGGGTTCGAAACACAATAGCTTCTTTGCAACCGAGTCTGGTCGTATCGACTCGGCTTTCTCATCTTCTCCAAACCCACACCTGGCTTCAGAGCATTCGACACCTTCGGTATGTGGGCTGATCAATCTTTGATCCACTGTCTGACTCTTGTTTAGTGTGTTTTGAGCGAATCTCTTGAGGTTGACCAACAGCCTGATACACTCAATGAGCCCGCAGAAAAAAGACGAATGAAATTAATGGACGAACGTGAAGCAGCATCTTACAGACAATTTATATTCATGTCAGATGCCCCCGAGTCGCCTCCAATTTTGCCAGTTGATATACCGCAACCTCCAGACGATTCCAACTTGAACGGACAGGTAGCAGAGACGCCATCCAGCCCTTATGATGAGGTAGCAGTCTCTCTACCGCTGGGATCACCTACAACACCACTATCAGAAACAGATCCAGTCCTTTTGGCTACGAGCAATTACCTTTCGTATTCTGTGCTTCCAGCCGAACCTAAACCAAGAAATGCTTCAACACCAAGCATGGTAGCTGTAGAGCCAGCGCCAGCGCCAGCGCCAGTGCTTGTCACGCCAGCTATTGCCGCGCATACCCTAGGCTGCTCAATCACCCGCGGTGCGCCATTCGATGCCAAACTATCTGCTTCCAAATCCGAAATTGATGAGACCACGGCGCCACCCACTCTCGCGGATGCACCTACCCCACAAACCAAGATATGGCAAGAAGAAACGCCTACGGCAATCGACTCATCTTCAAGTTCTCCTACCATGCTCGAAAAAGGAGAAGAGCAATCCACAAGCCTCCCTGTCATTCTATCCCGCTTACGCGAAGGAAGTATAAGCAGCATCTACTCGGCAGATAGTGTATCAAAGCCCAGCGAACAACAAGATAACGAGACGTCCGAGAGCAACGTCATTAACATGTTGAAAGCGCTGCAGAGCTGCCCGTTCAGTCTCAACACAAAATCTTCTTCTTCTTCGTTACGGAGCTTTGCATGAGAGCAAACACTCTAATTTATTATTTCGGCTCAGCGATTTCTGAGAAACAGTCGTTTGAAAGTGTTGTATCCCATAGGGTAAGATATGGAATTTCTTTTGTTAATTTCGCTCGTCGGACTCACATACAGCATATGACATGTTTTCTTTTCTTTTTTCTTCTTGGATGTGTAAATAATTTTTGAACACGTGGTATAAATTATCAGTAATGGCACAACGCATAGGTTGGTACCTGACACGGAATCGGAAGATGCACTATTGTAATGTATGTAAGCTTGCTAAGCCCCAAACCCCTGAGTACTTTTCTTGCAAGTCAGACATGATTGCGTTGACAACCAAATATTGGTTTGAATGGTTTTTCGTAAAACCATGGACTACAGCAATTTTTGGTTACATGAAATGCAATATCTCTCGTATGTGGTGCCGTGGTGCTGAGTAGCAGACCAACTAGCCCGTATCTGTTGGATTGCCTCGTAGCCAAGCGGACGCCACTAGACAGGGATGTTGAGCTCGCCGCCTTGGATACCGCCTTGGCAGGGACACTGCATCCCAGAGGCAAGCATTAGCTTCCCCCACAATTCTTCTATGTAAGATGGAGTCAGCTTCTTGCGCGTTCTCCACACTCTTCATTCCTCCCTTCTCTTCACCTGGTGGGAGTCGTGGGTAATCGTACTACAGGATGGCGCTGATGCGGCGCTACACTCTCTATGTCCTTATGGGCTTTAGTCTCATCTACTTTCTTTACTGTCTCAAGGCACCTTATGAGAACCCAGACAACACGGTCGTAGTCGGCGACCAGGACCACCACGAACATGAGCATGAACACGAGCAAAAGCATAAGCAAGAGCACAATCATGAACAACATCCAGAACAACATACACACGCAAATGAGCCACAAAGGACGAAAAAGTTCCCGTCGTTTGATTGGGCCAAGGTGCCGTTCCACAATCGCATCGAGTCGTTCACTCCGCTACCATCCGGCGAACCGAAAGCGTTACCCAAGGTCCAGTTTAGATTCGGAGCCGAGGACGCCACAGCAAAGAATATCCGCGAGATGAGAAGAGAAGAAGTCAAGAAGCAGTTCTTCAAATGCTGGAAGAACTACCGCAGCCATGCATGGATGCACGATGAGGTGCGTCCTATAAGCGGGGGAGTGTCGGACCACTTTGGAGGCTGGGCGGCCACACTTATCGACGCGCTCGATACGCTATACATTATGGGGTTTGAAGAGGAATTCACGTCCGCCGTCGAGGACGTTGAGCGCATCGACTTTGGATACACGGATTTGGAAACGGTCAATGTGTTCGAGACCAACATCCGGCACCTGGGTGGTCTTTTGTCGGCCTTTGAACTCAGCGGCGATGAGCGATTGCTGAAAAAGGCAAAGGAGGTGGGCGAAATGCTGTACCATGCTTTCGACACACCCAATCATATGCCCATTACGCGATGGCAGTTTCGCGCTGGCGGCGAGGGCAAGCCCCAAGCAGCAGATGGACAAGTTCTCCTCGCAGAAATCGGAAGCATGACCATGGAGTTTACGCGCCTCTCGCAATTGACAGGAGATCCAAAATGGTATGATGCGGTAGCAAGAATATGCCAGCTTCTACAAGCCCAGCAGTCCAAAACGAAGCTCCCAGGCATGTGGCCTCTGATGGTAAATGCACGAAATGCCGATTTCACGCAAGACGCCAGTTTCACCCTTGGCAGCATGGCCGACTCCGCATACGAGTACCTGGCCAAACAATATATGCTCCTTGGCGGCCTCGACACCACCTACCACAAAATGTACGAAAGCGCCATGGATACCGCCTCCAAACATATCCTCTTCCGCCCCTCCAACCCAGAAGATTACGACATGCTTGCTTCGGGCTTCGTCTCCGTCTCCGAAGACTCAACCCTCCACCTCGACCCCGTCCTCCAGCACCTCGCCTGCTATACTGGCGGCATGTTCGCCCTTGGCGCCCGCCTCTTCTCAAACGAAACACATATGCAAATTGCTCGCAAGCTCACAGACACATGCGTCTGGGCCTACCGCGCATCCCCCGCAGGCATCATGCCCGAAGTGTCGCACCTCCTCCCCTGCGCCTCCTCCACCACATGCACCTGGGATGAATCCGCATGGCAACACGGTATCATGTCCCGCACCTCTGCATCCAACGAAGAACAGGATCCTCTAAAGAACATTGCGAACCTGCGTCTTCCACCGGGTTTCACATCTATAGAAGATCGCCGCTATATCCTCCGTCCCGAGGTCATCGAAAGTGTTTTCGTCATGTATCGTGTTACGGGTGAGCAGCAGTGGCAGGCTGCGGCGTGGGACATGTGGAATGCGATTTTGAAGTCTACGGATACGGATATTGCCAATTCGGCGTTGGTGGATGTTTCGGCGCCACAGCCGCCCAGAGAGGATAGTATGGAGGTATGTTATGTCCCCTTTCCCCCTTCTTTGAGATTTTTGGAGATGATGTAGCGTGCGAGTGGTATGGGATGCGTTTGGCTAACGATGATAAAACAGAGCTTCTGGATGGCGGAGACGCTGAAATATTTTTATCTTACGTTTAGTGAGCCCAGTGTTGTTAGTCTTGATGACTGGGTTTTTAATACCGAGGCGCACCCGTTTAGAGTACCAAAACCCAAGGCTTAGAGATATCCTAGGTTCTTCCTTTTCTTTCTTCGGGGTTGTGTAATAAAAAGGGAATGGGATGTGTGGGATTTTTTGGCAATTACTTTAGAAGAAAAAAGATAGTACACCCCTGTGTAAACAAAGATAATGGATTAAAGTGCGTCCCTAAGTGAAGAGACACACTGTGTAGCGAGACAGGTTCATGGTTCGGACCACTTAGAGATGCTTCCTCACAAAATTGTCGAGATATAGCTGACACATAATGGTTCTCTAGCTATTATACTTTAGATTAGCTTACCTCTGAGACGAATCGCTGTGATGTTGGCCAGCCTGTTAGCTACGTCGTCAACGTCGTCATTCGACTCTCTGGCGACTACCCCTTATTCATTCATGACGTTGACTGCCTCTCAAGCATTCGGAGGGTCAAGAAGCAAACACGATAAAGCAAGATATTATCTTAATATAGTTTAAAAGATTTTTAACGTAGCAGCGTGCATACTGAAGGCTCCCATACATGGGCAAATTGTTTTTTTGGAAAACAGGTTAAGCAGAAGTTAGCATACCAAAATCATTTTCAGCCAATCAAACAAAGGTTATCAACAACAAGATTTCCTGTGATTGGTAAAACCAAAGTTTGGTAAGCTAACTTCTGCTTAACCTGTTTTCCAAAAAACAATTTGCCCATGTATGAAGGCTCCGTTGTAAAAATAAAGAGATTCTTCTAGACAGAACCAAGCTAGCGAGATATGCTAGTGAAACTTAGCGCTCTTGTTGCATGATATGTTGTATCGTAAAGAATACGACGCCATACCAGTCCTGTATGCCACGCTGACGTTAATGCGCAGGGTAGACGCAACGGTAACGCACTGCAGGCAGCTTTAGAGGGAAGCCACGAGTAGGCGATCAAGGTACAGTCGCGGGCACAATCTATTTCTGGTTTTTTTAGATTGACTCTGTTCTTGACGCACAGTCCGCTTGACAGATTCACTTGTAGGTTCGATCCATGACAAAGTATGCCTATGTGAGCTCGTGCTACCAGGTCTAGTTATAAGAAAGTACTACTCTTCTGCTAGCACCTTCTCGCGCATTACGAATACATAGTCGACAGAAACAGAAGAAGAGAAAGAGAAGGCAAAGTGTGCATGCTTAATAGCCTTATTGCTGACGGAACAGTGCTGCGAACTCGTGGAAGCCCCTCGGCTGATATACGTCCACCTCAAAAGACTTCTGTGCAACGATAGTAGTTGATGCAGCCTCAAGATCCTCCCCCACAATATTGGAACCTCCACGTGCAATCGTCGCAGTTCAACTCCCAACAATCTTCGTTTCCGCCGCAGGAATGATCGTCACAGGCTCTCTTTTTCAGCAAAGGAGAGCGCTCTTTCCTTGGCTTGGGTGTCTGCAGCTTTGGTACATACGGCTGGATGAAGTCTGGAACAGCGAATAGCTGTTCCTTGGAGGTAACGGTCGTGCCTTCGCTAAATTGATTGCCAACGATCAGTTCTTGCCTGTTATATTAACGGCATGCGAGGGTTAAAGTAGACTTACATTCCAGTGAAGTTCTCTCGGACATCCTCGTCTAAGCGGATCTTAATATACTCGGCAACTTAATCTTTGTGGAGTTGGACGTAATCGATGATCTTAGTGCGCTCTAGGTTCAGGCTACGCAGTATTCCATCATATCCCAGCACTTGAACGCCGTTGCCCTTCACGAGGCTTTTGATGACCTCAGGTAGCGGCTAGAGACGAATGTTAGTACCTAATTGCGACGAAGTAGCCACATTATGGGCTTACTCCTTCATTTGATGTAGCTATTGCGAGCAAGAAAGCTGCACTAGCAGACAGGAAAAGTGAAAGCCTCATGGTGATGGTCGAGAGGGAAGTCTAGTGAAGCAGTGATTTGCCAGGTGTATAATACGTAAAGGCTAAACCCAAAAACAACAAAAAGCAGTCTCACTTACTTAGGTACAAGATTCAAATAGCTACAAGAAAGAGACCGGATACGAGAGTATACACAATACAAAAGAGAAGCAATAAAGAAGGATAAGCACACACGCGCGGCTAAATTCAATCTAAAGCTACAAAAAGCTATAGCTATCCCAAGAGGCACAAAAAGAGAAACGTCAAGCGCCTTCTTCTCACTCAAACTAGGCCACGGATATTTCAACGTCTACCTAGAGAGAGTAAAGAAGATGAACTCTAGCCTCTGCAGCTGCGGGAGACCGCAAACACCAGAGCATATCCTCTTATTCTGCAGCTACTATAACGCAGAAAGAAACAAGCTAAAAGCAACTCTCGACTAGAAAACGCTCAGCATGCCACTCCTCCTCCACACTCTTACTGGAATAGAAGCTACATTAGCTTTCATTACCGGCATGAAGGTAGGGACAAAATGGTGGCACCTAGGCCAGGAACAAGACTAAAACATAAACAACAACAACCGTGCTGCCCGGCGTAACGCCCGCTTCGATCACCAAAATCAAAACGCTAACATGAAACTATTAAGCCACGTACGATAGCTATTATCACGATATTTTCTAGTGTTGAGCTCTAGAGGCCTTAATTGATATATATAGCTATCTATATTTTGATGGGAGCTTG